>WNWU01000013.1:10685561-10715594 GCA_012654045.1 Ptyas mucosa
CCTGGAAGTGGCCATGGTTGGGGAACACTGATCTAAAGATTAACCAGTTGCCAATTCCAATTGTTTGAAAATGGATGTTCTAGAGCAGGGGTGTCAAACTAAAGGCCTGGGGGCTGGATCCATCCTGCAGGGTACTTAGATCTGGTCCATGGGGCCGCCCTGGAAACAACAAAGGACCGGCTCGCAGTGCTTCTGCCAACAAAAACAGGCTCCAGGGCTCTGTTTTCGGCTGCCACAGCATGTGGCCCTCTCAAGCTCCGTTTTCACTGGCAGAGGGTTGCAGGAGGCTGTGGCAGCCGAAAATGGAGCTTGGGAGCCTGTTTTCTCTGGCAGAACGCTCGGGCCACCACAGGTGCCACCCCCCCCCCCCCGGAATGCAACCAACCGGGCCACCCCCCCCCCCCCCCCCCCCCCCACCTCCTGAGGGCAACACAACCCTCATGCGGCCCTCAATGAAATCAAGTTTGGCACCCCTGTTCTAGAGTATTAGGTAATTAACAATATATTATTACGGAAATGTTCCTTGTCAGTGATCAGGATCCAGGTGGACTTCTGCTGTTACCAGATAAAGGAACTTCTGCAGATGTTGATGTTACTCAAGTGCTAACAGTGATGAAGACCCTCCTGATGGTGATGTCAAAAGAGGTTGTAGTTTTTAAAAATGTTTTTTTCCCCTATAGAAGTGATAATTTATATATACACATTATTTCTGGGAAGTCTGTGAAAGCTACGTCTGACAAAATGTTCCAATAGTTGCAGAACAGGTGTATCAGGGTTTTTCCCCCCAATAAATACTCTTGAGGTGACAATATTGATTGAATTTGCAGAAAATTACTAGCACATTTAATTACCAATAGAACTGGGTTTTTGTTAGTTATAAAACTTAAGCTGAACAGAAACTTTGTATGTGTTTAATAATAAGCTCTGCTTGATATAGTAGCACTATTTTATACCATTTTAAAATTAAACCATCTATTGTAGATTGTGAAGTAATGGTGAAGTAAGGATGCCTAATTTTTCTGTGTGAAGTTTCACATTTGACATTTGAGATCTGCATTAAGCATTGCCCTTCCCAAAACAGGAGAAAGAACCAGCAGAAAACTGATTTGGTTTCATTTAAAATTATATTTAATTATAATTACACATATTTGAAAGAACTATGAGCAAGTTGAAATGGTAGATAGCCAGCAAACTGCTTTCATTTTGATTTCTGATTGGACATTAAATTAAACTACTAGGAGCCCTGGTAGCGCAGCAGACTAAAGCACTGTTATTAACATCAGCTGCCTGCAATTATTGCAAGTTCAAATCTCACCAGGCTCAAGGTTGACTCAGCCTTCCATCCTTTCAAAGGTAGGTAAAATGAGGACCCAGATTGTGGGGGCAATAAGCTGACTTTGTATAAATATATACAAAAGTGTGAAGGCTATTGCTTAATGCATTGTAAGCCGCCCTGAGTCTCCGGAGAAGGGCGGCATATAAATCAAATAAAAAAACCCAAAAAAACCAAAAAAGACCCCTTAATGATTCAATGCTGCTTCATAGATTTTTATTTTTTTAAAAAACCAAATAGCCATTTCCAGACTGCTTATATGATGTTATCTCACCCACTTTATGATCCTTGATCCCTTCATCTCAGTCAGGTTTGGCTGTTGACTGCCAAAAGATTGTCTACCCTGCTTGATGTCACACTTAGACTTAAAAAGTACAGTTTCTGTTATGTTGATGCATTGAAAAATAATAAATGGGGGGAAATGTGATGTTGAATACCCATTCCTCCAGTTAATTAGTTAGTTCTAATTCAAGAGTGGCAGCTCACAATTAATATCCCCTAAGACTTCATTTGCACCTGACATACTCTTTGAGAAAATGGGACTGAAATTTTTGGATACAGATTTCTTGTGGGGGACCTTAAGGGATTGAAATTATATCCCTTAAAACCCCTGGAACCCTTCCCCAAATCTATCTGAGAGGTGCTAATTTTGTGGCAAGGATTAAAAGGCAGGCAATATTAAAGCACTGGTTGTGTTTCTTAAACTCTCTAAAACCCCAGGAAGCAGGGGAAAGTATCTAAAAAGTATCTATCTGCTCATTGGTTCCATACCTCTTCTGGTCCCCAAGTAGAAAATGTGATCCCGCTTAGGCCAAAAAAAGGGTGTGTATTTTATTCTAGTTGCTTCATTTTAAGTTTCAATTTCTAACAGCTTTGAACTTAATTGATTTTTCCTCAGTGTGAAATGTTGATGAAGGACATTGTCTTGCAAGATACCGGCCCTGTTCTCTCATCCTTATTCTGGTCAGTACAGGGTAGCCTCCTGTCTTGGTGTTACTTGCAACTTAAAGGCAGTGATGCAGCATCTAAACGTCTTGCCAAAGAAATCCTTACAAAATGTGAGTAATGTATCTGAGGTAATAATCATAAGTACTCACCAACAATTTAGCGATGTATGTGTCAGTCTGTTTGAAAATGAAAAGAGATGTAATCCAATATAGTTAGTGGGCACCCAGTGACAGAATCTTGTCGCTGATATTTCCTTTAACTGTTGCCTTGTGCTCTTTTCTTTTTTTGTCTAGATGTGCAACAGTTCCTATCCAATATTAAGACGATTTTAGAGTCTCTCCTATCTCAATACGGTGTGAAAACCACTGTGGAAAAATTAAGCAACTCTGTTTTTTCCATGGTAGTCCGTCAGCTGGTGAGTGAGCTGAATGAGTTCCTACAGCAGTTGCCTTTTTTCAGTTTGGTGCCTCTTTTTGTAAGTGTTAACATCAGATGCGTTGTGTGTTCCCTAGATGATCTTTCTGCAGGATTTCTGCATTTTAGACATCTCCCACGGGAGCCTCCTGCAGGATGTTGGCACATTGACAAAATTATTGAATGATCTGTCTGCAGAGTCTGAAAATTGTCCAAATAAGGTAACCTGAGAGAGAAAAATTACAAATGTTTAACAATATTTCATTTTTTTGATTAAATACTGGGACTGTAATACTAACACTGTGGATAAGAAGTCATAGTGAAGCTCTTAAGTAGATTGCAGACATCTGGGTACTTAGGAAATTCTTATCTTCATTTGGAACACATTCTTCTGGTATCTCAGCTTTTTGGTTACCTGTTCCATTCCAGGATCTGTTGTAAAATGCTGATAGGCTGTTAAAAGATGTTAAGACCAGGATAATATGTGGAGTACATTCCTGGGAGTTCAGAGACATAACCTGAGATTCTGGGACGAAGTGTGAAGTAGTTGCTCTTCTGTTAAATAAGGAGTGACAGATCCAGTTTATTCTGAATCTTAGAATCTCCTTGGGCCCATCAGGTTTTTTTTTCCAGTTCAACCTACTTCATGGTAATATTATATTGGGGAAAAATAGGAAAAGTGAGCACTTTGTAAACTTTACCAAGCTCTGAATGAAAAGATAAGTATCCAAAAAATAAGTGTCTATTGTAGCTAGAGTGGCACTGAGAACTCTGTTTTTATTCAGTCATTAAATGAGTCTTAGCTCTGTATTCCTCTATTTTTACAACTATGCTACTTGTGGCTGATATTTCTCTGTCCTGCTTAAAGCATGTGCCAAAATCTGTAAAACATCACAGAGGCTTCACTTGAATTACAGATTTCTAGGCTCTGAAATTTGAAAATTTGTTGTTAACCAGCTTAGGAAAATCCAATTTTGAAAGTCAGATACAGCTTTTAAATTAGAGAAACAGATCTCTGAGTGATCAGGCCCATAGCTATCAGACAAGTCAGGATCTAAAGTGAGGGTCTGGATTAATTTTCCATGTGCCCACTGCATAAGTGGTCACAGTTGTTTTCTAGAGAAAGCTAGACAACACAGTTGTTTTCTAGAGAGAGAGTTAACTAATACATGCTCCTCCTTTGTGGTTTTATTTGTGTCAGATGGGTATAGAAAGCTGGCAGCAGGAACAGCCAGTGGTACTACGGACATGGACAACAGAATCTCCCCATAACTATGATAACAACTGCCATGATGTTACTGTCTTCCTGTGCCCAGGAGCAACTTCCTTTGAAGTTGAGTTTGATGAAAGATGTGAAACAGAGAGGAGGCAAGTTGATCAATCCTGTATTAACATTTTTTGATTGACATTTCCTTTTGGCCTTATTAGCTGCATTCTTGAAGCTACTGGAAAAAAGAGGTGGTTCTTAGATTGTTTAGGTAAGACCACTTCTAGGACTCTGCTTCATCAAGAGTCAGAAATTTTAAATCTAGAACCAAATGTAAGAAGACAAATGGATGGTTTTGAACAATAACATTTGTCTCACATGTTATAACTTCTCCCATATATTGTGGTAGTCAGTTTCTTGTAGGGATTGCAATTTATTGCATCCAAATGATCACTTACCTGTAGTAGTAAGTGACATCTTCAATTTAATCTAGTTAAAAACTGTGAGATACTGACTAGGGTGCTTGTAGAGGGCAGAGGCAATGGCCTTGAAGAACAGGAGGAAGAGCTGCTACCAGGCAATGTCTATGGAGGTTCTCAATCGTCCAAGTCATGGTTGTCCCAAAGGTGATTTTTCAAAAGCCAATTGGGCTTTCTTGGTTTTTTCCTTGAAAATGTTTCTCTTTTCCTCCAAGAAGCTAAATATTTTCAAGGAAGAAAAAAAAAAACAAAGAAAGTCCAATTGCTTTTGAAAAGCATCTTTGGGACTACCAAGGCAATGGTCAAATAAAAGGGGCCTGAGCCCAGGCCAGGAATAAAAGATGACGAAACATCTCAGACAAGTGTCCTCTGTATCTCCAAGATCACTTCCTAATTTGTAAAAAAACAAAACCCAGAACTCACTTGACAACTTTTCAGCAACATTCTTGGGGAGAGTAGGCTTTCTGCTATCCTGCTAGTGGAGCCTTCTGCCCGCTATGTAACTCCCTTCTCCATGTCAACTTTCTGTTTTCCTTCAGCATCATAATGGGTCTTCTTCTCTTCATCAGCATTGGTGGCCAATATCCATAATAAAGAAATTGTCTCGTGGCTCAGTTGCATGCCTTTTTTTCCAGATTAATCACAGGGGTGCCAAAATTAGCCCATTTAAGACTTGTTCTCTTAATCTGTTCAAAAAAAATTGTAGGTATGATTATCTGGAATTTACTGATGCCAAAGGCGCCAAAACTCGCTACGATACCAAAGTTGGCACAGATAAGTGGCCCAAGGTGAGTAATCTCCAGATTCTAAGCAAGAAATTCATGTTGATGTCGTTTCTATCCCTGATATCTGATCTTAACTTGTTCTTCTGACCTGTTAACACCTACAAAAATCTGGCTGTTTTATTGTTCTATAGAAAGTGACCTTCAAAACTGGTCCTCGGTTGCAGTTTCTCTTTCACTCTGATAGCAGTAATAATGAGTGGGGCTACAAGTTCTCTGTCACGGCCTATGGATTGCCTGATGTTGACATTTCTTGGGTCCTGGATTTGCATCTTCTTGTGGCCAAGTTAATGGGGCGCCTCGCCTCACAGAGTATGGTGTTAAAATCTTCACAGGGTGAGTCATTAATAGTTTACATTTCTTCATTTTCACATTCTTGATGTTTTTATAGATGGGAGATGGATGAGATATGAGACAGACGAAAATTATTGCTGACTTGCAATTTTTATTTTCAAGGTTTATTTTTAAAATGCCTATACATTTAGGTGTGGAAAAAAAGCTAAACAATGTGCTTTAAAACAAATAAATTTAAAACAAATACTCAACATCAGAACTGAATTTGTCGTTTGTCTAAATTCATTTAAAACTTCTGTGTTTCCATATCCCACCCACTCATTTATTCTCAAAGGATTATCTTGTCTGAAGTGCATCCCTCTCTCCCTCCCTCTCCATCCCCCCCCCCTCTCTCCCTCCCTCCCTGAGTTGTAAGCCTTGCTGGAGGATACTTCATCCTGACAAAAAAGGAACAAATAATAATTTTGCTAGAAAGTGGATTAGAATAGGGATATCTATCCTCTGGTGCTTTACTTTTCTTTAGCCACTATAGTTCCCCAAAGAAGTATTGGTCTGACATGAAATCCAAGATCCAACAAAAAGAGCACCATAACCTATGTCTGTAGAGATTCTCAGTCATCCAGGTCATGATTGTCCCAAAGGTGCTTTTTCAAGAGGCAACTGGACTTTCTTGTTTTTTTTCTTGAAGACGTTTCCTTTGGGACAGCCATAACCTGGATGACTGGGAATCTCTACAGACATTTTAGCTATACAATTTGGGATGAACACCCTTTGAATGGTATGGGAGCAGGAATGGATTTCCAGAGGAAAAAATTGCAAACTACAGTAACTAGGAGCACTACTTAGGTGACCCTGAGGATACAGATAAACCTCCAAATGCTTCAATGACCCTCTAAAAGGATGCAAATTGCCTGCAAGGAATATAAATCCTTCCACTCCCCACTATCCTGTCAGAGCTGAAGAAGCTTCTTGGATGAGAAGCGAAACATCTTCAAAAGAAAAAACAAGAAAGTTCAGTTGCCTCCTGAAAAAGCACCTTTGGGACCATAACCTAGGGCAACACTGAATGCATATATTGAGAGTCTCAGAAAGAATGGGAACAAGGGTGCAAAGAGGGCCACTTTCTAACATTTTATATGTATTGGCTAGCTTTTATAGTGAATTTACTTTTTGTTTAGAAATCTTTATAAATACAGATTACAAACTATAATTTTAAAATATATTAAATTTGATAAAGCCTCTACTATTCTAACTTAGTGTTTATTCTCCTCAGGAGTAGGAAGTGAAATAGAATTGCCTCCTACAGAAGCAACGGCTATTCTTAACTCTCCTTTATGGAAACCTGTCTTCCGGCATCGGATGCGTTCTGAGCAAATGCCAGTAGACAGAAAACAAAGCCAAACTCAACAGGAAAATAATAAGGTATTTTTTAAGGTTGGAGGCTTACACTTAGTAACAGCAATTCAGAGAGCCTTTTGATCATTTTCCCTCCTTTTCTGACAGCTGTTATATAATTTAGGGACTGGAATGCTGTGCCACAATTTACCACATTTTGTATCAGAAACAAGTGATCAAGACTAAAGATGGGATCAGATAGAGTTTGGATTAAAAGATGCTTAACATCTGTCTGAGAGCAGCTGTAATTAGGCTAGATTTCATTTGTGGCAGTAGGAGGAATCTCCTCTTTTTTTCTACCCTAATTTTAGAATTTCTTCAGAGTTCTTGTTCAGTTGTCATGCAATCTTTGCTTTTGTGAACATTCTTTCACTTCCTTGCCTGGAATACTTAGGCTAATAGAGTAGAGTGCTGAACTATAGATCAAACCAAGGATTTATTCATACAATATCTACTTTTTAAAAACAATTTGAAATTTTAGGATTTTTATAAGAAAATGCAAACCCACAAAACAAAGAGTGCTGAGATCATACAGATTTATCTCTCAGGGTTTTTTTTCTTTAATAAATTGTGGCATTGTTACTGATACTTGAATAACCTAGTTGAAATCTTGGCTAGCTTGCTGATTTTTCCTTCTCATGGTAAAGCCAACCATCCGCAGACCGCATAAACAGAATATAAGACTTTCTGTCTAATTCCATTTCAGTTAGGGAAGTGAAAAATGGATTTTTAGGATTAATGGTCCTTTTTTATTAATCTAAATAGGATACCTTCTTTTTTTTACTTTTTTATTTAAAATTATTTTTAACTGCATCTAAGTTAAGTTTTTATTCAATCTGATTAAAAGTTTTTATGACATTTGTTTTAATGTTCACGTTGCAATTAGATCTTATCATGCTTATAGAATTAATTTGTAGAGGCTTTGAGTTGGGTTGAAGTAGAAGTTAATGCCAATATCTCCTCTGATGTTCTTTTTTAGGCAGTCAACTCAGATGCCAACTGCTGCCATAATTTTCTCCTTGAATTCTCAAAATCAGATCCTACCCAGGAGTTCTGTGGGCCAAATTCTGAACTTTTCAAAGGACTCTTACAGGCATGTAATAAACAGGCCCCAAAGACAGATATAGTTGCTGGTTCCACTATCGATCAAGCTGTCCAGTCTACATTTGCTGCTTTGGTGTATCTCTCTCCAGATTTGTATGGGAAGCTGCAAAAATATGGTAACTTCTACATTAGTGAATATGTACTCATAACAAAGACTGCTGCTCTTATTACATAGCAGCCTTCTGAGGCATGATGTCCTCCACATGTACTGGACGATAGTGAACAGTCAGAGGTTGTGACAGTTGGGAACTGTAGCCTAGCAAATTAACAGGACATCAGGATGGGAAAGTTGTTATTTAAAATTCACAGTAAAATACAACTTGCATATTTTTTCAAATAATATTTGATCTTGACATACATCACTTTATATACAAGGAAGACCTGAAGCATATGCTTCAGGAATCAGTAGTGTTACCTGCAGGGAAGGAATATACAAGTTATTTTTTCCTAGGAAGCTTAATATAGGAAACAATTCTTTGAACATTTTCCTGTGAATGTTTTGAGATACGTTCAATTTCCAAGGCACCATAATGGGGTATCATATTTGATTGGGGTGCATATGCAAGCTGTGATACTTCTACCTCAAAAATGGCAGACCCTTTGATATCTTGGGTGATCCCAGTCTTCTTAGAAGACAGAGATGTTGGGTTGTAACACATTCTGGCCCTTCATGTAATCAGATGAAAGGGGAAGACATATATTCCTAAAAGTACTGTAAAGTTATAGACCAAGATGGTTGGGAATTCTGGACCTAGTAGAAAGGTCAGTTCACTATTTTCTCCTCAGCAAAGCTTTGCCACCTCTTTAAGAAAGATCTAGAAAGATTTTACACCTTGTATGAAGGATGTGCCTTGTTCTTTGACTGATTTAGGCTAAAAGGATCTGTCTTCTTATCTCCCATCTTTTTGCCCTTGCAGTGAATAGTGGTGGCAAAAATCCTTTAAGTGAAGAATTTGCTCAAGTATATTTGCTGGCAGATGGGATCAGAATATGGATGGTAAGATGTCTGCTAAGTGTTATCATATATTCCTCATTTACTAAGTGGGTCATAGAGTTGATCTGTTTTGGAGCTGTTCAGAATTGGTCAGATGTTGTTTAAATGTTTGAGTATCTCTCTTTAATGCTCTGCTTGAGCATGAATCAACTTTTCTTTTATGGGGCAATTAATCCCGCATAACTCATTTCTCATGGAATTGATCAACATCTGTGCAGATTGTACCTCTAAACAGGTGTGGGCTCCCAAATAACCTTTCATTTAAAAATAGCATAAAATCTTGTTACTCGACATCAGAGGTTCCCAACCCCCAGTCCGCAGCCTTGTACCAGCCCACAGCCCATTGTGGAATTGGGCTGTGCAAGCAGCGGGCGAGCACGTGAATGTCTGATGCTCTATTGGTGGAAGTGGTGGGCACACACAAAACCACGCCCTCTCCCCCATCGCTGCTTCCATTCCACGGAGCCAGAAAGGTTGAGAACTGCTGCTTTACATGTTAGGGAGCATGTTTAGTGGGTGCTGTCTCTCCCAAGTATACTAACTTTCCAGAAGAAGAAGAAATCCACTTAAATGTACCTGAGACAAGCATATCTTTCATATGCCAATTGGTTTTCCTGATGAGTTACTGGTATCCTTTCTTGTACAAGAAATGACATGAAAATTATGTTGTTAACCCATCGATCCAACTATGGGTCATATACTTCCTGATGCAATCTGACTTCCAAAGACGTGAACTGATCATTTTCAAATTTAGTAATCCGTGGTCTATAAAATGTCCATTCTTATGTTTTTCTAGGATATTTTTTTTTAAGTTGTGGACTTATAATACAATTCCATTGATCTGTTGATCTCCGCTCATTGTGAGGAAATATGTTTGTGGAGATGTCATCTGAGAAAGGCAAATGTGAAACTCATTCTTTTTTAAACTCTCTTCTGCAGCTGGAAATGAAGCAGAAGTTCCTTATGGGCCAGAGAAGTAATGGGGAGGAGCAGCAGGCTACTGAGATGAGCGAGGTAAATCCAGAATGTCTTGGTAAGTCTCTTTCTGCACGTGCCTCTTTTTGCAATCCTATTAGTTATTAATAATATGTCCATTTTCCAAAGAACTTCTTGAAGAACATTTATCTTTCTCACAAAAAGTCCAAAAGCGGCTTCATTATCAACTTACCACTCTCTTTTAAAATACAACCAGATATCTCTTCATTCTGTACTTCGCCCTCTTTTCTATAAACCCATCTCTAAATCTTCAGCTGTCAGAACTCTCCAAAGGGAAATACTTATCTGTATCTGTAGAAACTCTCTCTTTAACTGAACAACAAATTATAATCCAAAAATTGCATTAGAAATGAGAAAAGTAGATTCTAGTGTCCATAAAATGGGGTACGAACTTGAGGGAAGGCCCTGTCTCCCTATTGCTCACTTTATCAGCTGATTGAGGAAACCTCAATTGACTAGCTTTTCTGTCTCTCGGTAGTCCCAAGGTCTTGTTGCCCACTGGGCTGTGTTTGAATTGCACCATCCAGGCTCACCACCAGTTCGCCATTGCCTGGATTGACAAAACAGTGCACTGATATGCTTGAGGCCAACCCTGAAATTTGCAGAAGAACTCACCTAAGGCAGCATTCTAATAGCTACTTTCATGTGTGTGAAATTTGTACTGCTTTTTTATAGTCTGCATCATTCATTCATTCATTTCTTTCATTCACTTGGAAACGCTGTATTCCAAAGGTGGGTGTTCCAGTTTTCTAAACAAAAATCACAAGACTGGTCTGAGATTCTGGGGTGCAGAGTGTTGCTTGTGTTATTCTGACAAAACACATATTGCCTTCCATTGTAGCCCAGCAGTGTATCCAGAAAAGTCTTCTGTTGCTGAATTTTTTGCCTATACGGGCCAAGACTGAAGGTCTTAACTCTGATCACCTGGAGGACCACGGGCAAGGCCTGAATGGTAAACGCCATAGGACAAGTTCTGTAATAGAGGCAGATTTCCAAGCCTCACATCCATCACCTGCTTGTGAAGCGACTGGTTTTCCTTTCCCAGAGGGAGGTCAGAACTCTGAACCTAAGAAAAAACAAGGGCCCGATTCCCCACAGAGGGAACTGGCTTCAGCATCCCAAAGTAGTTCCCTGGAAAAAAACTCAGAGCCAGAAGAAACCTTGTCCCCCCCTTCTACCCCTACCCGCAAGCCTCCATTCAGCCGTGGACGGCTAAGACTCCTCTCCTTCCGTTCAATGGAAGACTCTAAACCTGCACCCAGCATAAAGGAGAAATATCCCATCTTGAAAGATATCTTGGATTTCATTAAAGATCGGTCTCTTTCCCATGAAAGGTGAGCCAAATTGTATCCTGGATGCAAATCTGTGCATAGGGCTGATCGTATTTTCTGCTTTAGAGCTGCAGGAGTGGATATGTTGTTTAACCCTATAAGTTATAGTCAAGAAATAATTCAAAAGATGTTATAGCAAGCAAACCCCTGATATTAAACAGGGAGGGAGCAAATGAAAGGAAAGATATTTTCATAGTCATTTCAGTACTCAAACATAGTAAAATAGTCCCTGTTTTAGTAAAGAAAATAATTGTTTGTTTATAGTTTTAGAGCAGATATCAAGTGGATTACTCTACAGAAGAGAAATGCAGGAAATTAACTTTGAAAGTTCAACAGCCCCAATTAATGTCAGGACAAAGCAAATATGGAGCTTAAACTTCTCTTTGAAATTGCATAAGGCAACAGAAATAGCATTTTCTGTTGATTCCTTCAGGTAGTATTGATCTTTGAATGGCAAACAAATGGAAAGCTATGTTTCCAATAGTCCAAGTGTTAAGAGCATTGTTGTGAAAACGATAGTGGGTCTAACTGGCTCCGCAGGACTTGGGACTTGACTGAATAGCGGAAGGCAACCATTCAGATGTTCCAGGATCCAGAATAAGCAATTTATGCCATGCTATCCTATACTAATTTGGAAGAAAGATGTCTGTTTAATCTGAAGTTTAATCCACAACTTGAGGCAAGACTCATGTAGCTTTTTCCATACCAAGATTCTGCAAATTCTGAGTATGTTCCATGCATCCAACATCTAATTATGATGGTGGTATTGGTATTCTGTCATCACATTTGGATATGTGTGTGTGTTTTATCCACAGTGTCCTGAAAATCCTTTCTTTGAGGAAAGCTCAAGCCAAAAATATTTTGGAAGTGCTGAAGATGATCCTCCAGTGCCTAAAATCCCTCAGCCAACCTCACTGTTTTGTTCCACCTTGCATAATTTTCCTGCTGGAACTTTTAGCTTGCCAGAAAGACTTCACAAAGTAAGACATGGTGAAAACCATTCCCCTGACATTCAATCAACTGAGACCATACATAATTGGACTGGTGTGCTTTGGAATGTCCACTTGTCCATGGAATGTCCTACCCCCATATCCCATATATATGTAGGTAATACCCAGTGAAGGGCTTATGATGTAGTTCATCAGCCAGCCTTATTTTGTTTTTTTGTTTCTCTCCAGCTATTTTGGACACTTAGAAGGGTGTGGGGCTGAATTACACCGAGAAATACGGGAATCCTTCTACCAGCTGCTTCACTTCTTGGTCAATGCTTTGAAAGGATTTAACAACTACAGTGACAAGTATGAGTGTTATTCATAAAGCATGCTAAATTACTCTTTAATCTTATTGCTTATCTTAGTAATTGATCTTCTTGGTAGCCATTGGTCCTTCTATGATGGAGAGTTTATAAACTCTTATTTGCTCATTTTGTACACACACACACACACACACACATATATATATATATACTTTACTGAAACTTTTTGAGATATTTATTATTTTTATATGGATTTTTATTCAACTTTTAAAAATCTTATATCTGATCATTAGCCTCTCAGAGCTATCAGGAATGAATACTCCAAAAATATTATAAATAAATAATCACCATGTATTATTTGTAGTGGATGGGAAGAAAAGGATCAGTTTCTCTGAGGTTTTTTCATTGCTGTATTCAGATATTGCTAGGTTGAATGCTGTTTTCTCTGGGGATTATTTTTTTAGGTTGCTGTAAGACTGTTGATCCACAGGGCCAGACATCTGTATCTTTTGATTAGATTATTCATAGAAACTATTATTCCAATCAGTGAGTTATTTAAAAATCAGCTGGACTGTCTTGGTCTATCAAATTAAACTTTCTCCTAGAATTTGGTTTTCCCACAATTCAGTTAATAGATCAGATCAGTTTCTATACTATATAAAGCTGATTTAGTGATATATTTAGTGATTATATTGGATATAGCGATATGCAGTATTTAGCTAAGAACTACACAGACTGATACCGTTAAGCAAGGCTCTGGTATTGTCTTTCTGAAGAAATTTTAAATAAGCTATTAAACTACAACCAAACCATGGCTTCATTTTTTGGTACATTTCAGACAGACAAAGCTGCAAGTGGCGCATTTTCATGTTACATTAAATTTGACTAATCAAGCCTTAGGCAGACTGAGTGGCTATGGTCAATATAAGTATCGAAAAAATTGCTGACTTCCATGCAGTGGCGTCTTTTTTGTTTTGTTGTTGGATTTCAATTTATTGTGAGAAATTTATCAATATGTGGAGTAAGATTCAGGAATTTTTTAATGTCAATAGCCATTAGGTGACATTTCATTTTTTGTATACCTTTACTGATATAACTGAGTACAACTGTTCCACTAATGGAGATGGTGAGCTATCGTTACTTTGGCGTAGGAAGAATGAAAGCTATATTTTGCATACAACTAGATGACACTAAATGGGAAGCGTCTGAATCAACCAAATCATAAATGCTGCCCCATTGGATCAGTGAAAGAGACCCATTTTCTTACATCTGGATAGTTCTAAAAACAGAATGGTTTTCATGCTGTTCGCCTGCCAGCTTCTGGCTGTTTCTGTGCTTCAAAATTTAGGTTCTTCTCATTGATGAATGTGTCTAATTGCCATGTAAAGGCCATCTTAGTTGGCATCTATTATGCAATCTTCCTGGTAGCTAAATTATGCATTATATGAGGATGTCTTGAACATAACACCACTCAATTTCAATGGATTATTATTATTTGTTTAGATCATTACTGCCTGCCTTGTCCTGTGTGCAGACATGTCTCCTTCACTTTTTGGATATGGGCTGGGAAGCAAACGATCTTTCCTTCTTCATCGATATTCAGCTACCACGTCTCCTCCTCACCATGTCACAAGAAAATATAAGTACACATGACAAGATAATTTGGTAAGTCAGGAAAACATGTAATATTAGACAGAGAAGTCAGTGAAATAATTCAAAATAGGTTTTGCATATGGACATTTTCCACAACCACTTTAAAGACTTATTAAAATGGAATAAAAATCTTTAAATGACTATATATAGAACGTGCTAATATTGTAAAAATTATGACTTCACTATTAATCACTTTCTGCAAAGGGAATAGAGTTATAGCCTTCCGACATGTTGGAAATGTAAAAAAACACAAGGAACTTATTATCACGCTTGGTGGCTCTGCCCAGAAATTAAGAAATATTGGAATAAGATAAGAACATGGATAATCGAAATAACAGGTTATGAAATTGAATTAGAACCAGAAATTTTTTTATTAGGCATGATTAAAAAGAATATTAGAAATGATATAAAATACTTAATACTCCATATAATTACGGCGGCAAGATTAGTATTAGCACAATTTTGGAAAATAGATCGAATGCCAACTGATCAGGAGTTAATACAAAAAATCTACACATGCGCAGAAATGGATAAACTAACGTTAGAGTTACAGGATAAGGAGGACTCAAAATATACAATATGGAATAGATGGTATCAATGGATAAATCAGAGAAAGGGAAATGGGTAGAGATGGAATTTAGAAGAAATCAATATAATTAAAAACAGCACTGTCAGAGAAATAGAAAACGAAATATGCCACAGTATGTTGGCATTTATGTATATATGTATATATATATAATGGAAATTAGTTAGAAATTGTGTATTGTATATGTAAGTTTGTCTCTTGATTAAGAGAAATTTGTATGTTTTAAATGGTTTTATAAATGAATAAAGTTTTGTTTTTAAAATTTAAAAAAAAAAAGAGTTATAGCCTTAGGTTTGGTCTGGTCTGGTTTGTTTTTGTTATCTAGAATAATGTAGTCATTGCTTAAAGCTAGATTTAGACTTGTCTGCAACTGCACGCTGGCTTCAATGCATACCTACATTGCAAAGGGGTTGATGGGTGTGCATAAGTTGCAGATAGTTGAAGATGAGTTGCCGTGCACAACTCCCAAATCTCAATTACACGTGCAAAGATGTGCATTCTGCATGGTGATTGGTTAATAAGGCTATGTTTTCTGTGCTTTGTTGTTTGAGTGTGTGTCCCCCCCCCCCGCCAAATGGCTAACATTTGCAAATGTATAAATGCAACAACTATGCAACCATCTCCGAACAACAAACATATACATTCCCTCATGTGCAATGACACAGAAGTAAGAAGTAAGTAAGGATTGTAAGTGAACATGATTTATTTTAGTGCAACCAGGGAGGTCTTGGGTGGCCTGTTCCAGCACTAAGTCTTCCCCACCCTGATATACCTCATATGCACTTAACCTGTGCACTCAATTAGCAAATGTATTGGGTAAAGCACATTCATTTAACATGATCCAATTAATGAATCCTTGGGTTACGAATGTAATTGGCAGGCTATATTACATTCGTAACTCAAGGATTACCTGTACATGCTTTTGAACAGCTAGGTTGGCAGGAGTTTAGTGGCAAGAGATGGGAGCTCACTCCGTCATGCAGTGATAGAACTTGAACCTCCAGAATATAGATCTTCTCCAGTGTCTTTTAAGCCACTGAGCCACTGCACCTCTTCTAATTAGATATGGGATGCTGCAATTATAGTGCAACTGATAAAATTTTATTATACATTTTTATGAAAGGTGAAGCAATAATTGTCAAACAGGTAAGCTCATTCTTCTGGGTATTTAGATTTTCTATTGATAACTTTCTTCGAGGTATTTCATCTTTTGTGAGAGAGAAGATGTAAAGCATATTTTAAGACGACATTTCTGTCTTTCACATGTTTTTTTTTTTTTAATTTGATTTATATGCCGCCCTTCTCCGGAGACTCAGGGCGGCTTACAATGCGCTAAGCAATAGCCTTCATACTTTTTGTATATTTATACAAAGTCAGCTTATTGCCCCCACAAACTGGGTCCTCAATTTACCTACCTTAGAAAGAATGGAAGGCTGAGTCAACCTTGAGCCTTGGTGAGATTCGAACCTACAATAATTGCAGGCAATGTGTTAAAGCTGTGCTTATTTTTTTTAAAAAAACTCTCTTTGCAACTGGATTTCTTGCTGTTATATTGTACTTTGACTACTATATATTTCCTGCCTGAAGGTCATGCTAGCTAAAAATGCTCAAGGCTAAGATTTCGAAAGCAGCACATTTCGAAAGCAGCAACATAAGAAACAGTGATTAGCAAACCAGAAATTGCAGCTTCTTCTGTTTTAGTTTTGTTTATGCAAATTTGTTGGAGATGGTCTTTCTGGCTTTGTCATTGTTCTAAATGAATTTTAATGTAATGCTTTCTTCTCAGCCCCTGCAACAAAGAAGAAGAACTTGCTGACTACAAGCAAAACTCAGAGTGGATGGACGAATGCCAGGAAGGAGTTTTTGAAACCTGGTGTGACAAGATAAGCCAAGCAGACCCTGATAAGCAGAGAAAGGTCATAAGGATAAAAATGTTAACATGTTTTTTTTTCAGATAGAAATTTTAAAACAGAGTGATGTACTGTAGCTTACATATATTAAATGTTTTTGGACAGCAGTAGGACTGGAAGAGTCTGTTCAGGAATCTCTGAACAGATAGTCCTTGACTTATGTCTGTAATAGCCTGGCAATTAGAGTCGTAAGTTGTGATAGTCATAAAGCGAGTTATCATGTGACCAATTTTATCATCTTTCTTTTTCTTCTTTGCAGTAGTTGTTAAGTGAACACCTGTGATTGTTAAGCAAGTCCCCCCCCCTTTTTTTTTTCTGCTCTGGGCCAGTTTTTGCTGGAAACCAGAAGTAAATGCCAGTTTATGGCAGAAATATAAATTGCAGTTCTGTCAGAAACATAAAATCATGGTTGGGTGATTGCAGGAGGGTGCAAACGGCCATAAAGACAGGCCTGCTGCCAGGTGCTCAAAGTGCGGTCACATTACCACAGGGGAGGATAGCAGCCGGAACTTAGAAACCAGGTTGTAAGTTTTTGGAGGGGGATCTGTTATAGTTTCAGATGGTCGCTAAGAGACCCATCATATGTCGAGGACTACCTGTGTGGCTTTGGGAACCCTCCATATCCAAGCCTCAGTTGAGCTTCAGAGAGATTAGATATGCTATTACAGAACTTTCCCAAACAAAACCACAATAGAATATGCATTTCATCCCTTTGAAATTCAAAGCAATTCTGTCAGTGAAATTACCGTATTTATTGGCGTATAACACACAGTTTTTCCCCCTGAAAATAGGGGGCAAATGATGTGTGCGTGTTATACGCCGATATAATGTTAAGAAGCCATGTTTTTACAGTATTAACAAGTACCGGCAACCCGCGCCTTCCTCACGTCTAATTCTCGCAGCCGTCGGAGCATAGTTTTTTCCTGAAATTTCCCTCTTAAAATGAAGGTGCGTGTTATATGCCTGTGCGTGTTATATGCCGATAAATATGGTACTTTCAGGGTTTGGAAGATGCCATCCTTCTTGGATTCCCATTTCCATTTGATTGCTCCTGTGCTTTTGCTCCAGTGTTCACTAGGTGGGAAGATGACACAACTCCTGGCCATTATGTTATTTATTATTCATCAGCGTTTTATCACTATTTCTTTCTAGATGCACATGTTCATTGCCCGCTACTGTGACCTGTTACATGTGGATATATCATGCGATGGGTGTGATGAGATTGCACCATGGCATCGTTACCGCTGTTTGCAATGCAATGATATGGATCTGTGTAAAACATGCTTTCTGGGTAAGGTAGATTGATGGAAACTATCATAGGTTTGATTTCCCATAATGGAACTATAGTTTAACTTTAACTGTTATACTCAGAGTCAGTTTGAGGGGGGCATGTGGGTGAATACGTGCACACATAGACGCACATATATTCACAAAGTAGCTCCGCAATTTAATAAAGGGTGGAAGGGTATTTGTTGAAAGCAAATGTCTATGTCCATTAAGTCTAAGTGGGCTTTTTTGAATTTCTGTAGCAGTACTGACACATGTGATGTCATAGGCATTGCCTTGAAAAAATGGGGGGAAAAATTAAATAGACCTCTTCAATAATACAATAGAGTCTAATGCCAATTATGACTTAGTTTCATGGCCAATTCTTTATGATTCTGTGAAATAGACTTAAAACAATCTGCTGGTTTCTTAACTTTTTCATTTCTCAAGAGTAATTGGAGTAGAATAGAATTTATCAGCTTCTTGTGGAATAACATTCATACAGCAAGCAGAGCAGTTATTTTGTGGCGCAGTTTCTTAGCTTCTTCAGTAGGAGAAAAATAGGCAGCAGGGCAGTGCATTTGCTGGCTTCTAGTTACATAACAACTTTGGATGTGTGGCTTTGAGGCTTTAGACCAGTGTTTTCCAAATGTTGCAACTTTAAGCTCTTTGGACTTCAAGTCCCAGAATGACTTGCAGGACAACAATGTGAATGATGGAATGATGTGTTTTGCATTTGCCTTCTAAAAGGTGGAGTGAGACCTGAAGGTCACGAGGCCAGTCATGACATGATTAACATGGAGTATGCTTGCAATCACTGCCAAGGTATTATTGTTGGCCAGCGCATTAACTGCAATGTGTGTGAAGATTTTGACCTTTGCTATGGATGCTACTCTGCAAAGAAGTACTCTGACAGGTACTAGCCCATTGGCAGCTACTAAATGCCAGCCTATCATTTGGTCACATTCTCTGTGTATTTACACTGTTTTTGCTATATGAAGAAAGATGATTGGGGGAGGATGAAAGGAACAAAAGGGGATAATTGAAAAGATTTAATTTCTTAGAAAACCACTTTGGTTATTTCATTTCTACCTTGCTTAACTATCCCTCCCCCGTAAGCAAAGGTTTTCTATATTGATAGTCCTCAACCTATGACACAGTGGAGCTTGTCCATCGAGGCTGTAAGTTGTAATGGTCATAAAATGTGTCGGTCACATGACAAACCGAATTTTATAACCTTTTTTTTTGCTGTGGTCAATAAATCAACCAAGCAGATTTCAGTTTTTGGCAAAACCATTGATCATAGGATGCCACAAACAGCCATAAAGGCAGCTCGGTTGCCAAGCGCCTGAAGTCCAGTCACATGACAGTGGGCCATTGAACTACCTGTACTGCAGTGCTGTGCTTCCCCATTTTTACAGAATTGAAAATCTATCGATTCATCTTTGTTTCCAAAGATATCCCGATCTTATATGTATATTTTTTGTCCATTTTTACTATAGTCTTTGACATTGTTCATAGTATTTGGTATACATCAAGAACAGCCACTTCTGTCTAAGCAAAAACCTAGTATCTATCAAATCATTGATTTTCAACTGGGTGGTACAGACTGGATGGTAGCTGATGCCTTGCCATTAAGTGGTCACATGATTGAACCATTATATATTTCATTCTTCACTGTGGTAGACAATTGGCTTCAGATATCTCTGAACAGAGTGCAGGAAAAATAATAGAATAGAATAACAGAGTTGGAAGGGACCTTGGCGGTCTTCTAGTCCAACCCCCTGCTTAGGCAGGAAACCTTACAGTATTTCAGACAAATGGTTGTGCAATCTCTTCTTAAAAACTTCCAGTGTTGGAGCATTTACAACTTCTGGAGGCAAATACATTGTTTTTATTAATGTTCATATCATCCAGCTTTTATAACAAAGACTCTTTTGTCGTTTTAGCCACCTGCCTACCCATAGCATCACTGTATATCCAATGGTGACCTTTAGGATCAGTGACTGCCATAGGCTCATCCAGCCTTATCTTCACAACTATTCCTGGCTCCTTTTTTCTGCCTTGGCTCTCTACAGCGCTGACTTAACTTGTGGCAAACAAGGTGACGGGGAAGAACTCAGTGCAGAAATCATCGCTCATGCTAAAATCCTACAGCAAGAATGTATTCAGTTGATTGGAGATTGCCTGATGAAAGTGCAGCATGGCAAAGGTGAGTTGAGATGTTGTAACAGTCTGTGGAAACATCCTTGAGAAACAGGAGGAGGAAGAATTGCAGCCAGAGCAAAAAATAAGAGATGAGATGTCTCGCCCCAACAAAAGGAATAGGGGAAAGGCGTGGAAAGCATCTCAGAAGGGGCCCTTCCTAGTTGCATAAAAGAAATGGGGGAATGGTGTGCTTTCAGTCTTGCACGATTCTGTTACTGTAACGTTACAATAAAGGCAAGGTTAGAACTCATGGTTTCCTACCTTGAAAGGCAGACAGACATGGTGGCTATTTGAATCCAAGATATTTAACATTCGTGTCCTGGCACAGCTTTGGTATAAGAATCCACATAAGAATCCACAGACACGAAGGATATTTGTCCACCAAAAATATGTTCGTCACAATTCCTCTTCCAGCTTTCCAGATCAACCTTATCGGAACTGACTCCCTCCTGAATAGTCTTTGCAGTGTGCATAGTTGATTCCTTAAGCTGTTTCTCTTAAACTTAGTCATATAAAAATATTAGGAATTTATACTCTCCACATAAGATACTTTCAAATTACTCCACGGTGGTAGATTAATGAACATGTTACATGCTGAGGTTTCTCTGTGTGAACAAAGGGGAGCTCATCTTTACCCTTGTAATGAATGAAGATGTTTTGACTACTCTTGCCATTATTGTGGTATCTGTAACTCTGGGATGCTTCTCTAGCTTCAAGAAAAATTCAGTTGCTGCTATTAATGGTTGACTTTCCATCTTCGTTATCACCATTTCTGATGTGAAAATTCTCTGTAGTAGTAAGTTCATTTTTCCAAACTTGCAACAGGAATTCACCAAGAAAATTCAGGAAAACCTCACTGATGGTCCAAACATCATGAGAATATTTAATGCTACTGAGAATTAAGCAAGGTGAGGAGGGCCATGTTCCCCTCTACCATCCACATTTTGTGCAGCCCATCCACAACAGTAAGCAATGCTGTTCGTGACCCAGGTCCAGGCTTCAGCTCATGCCTGAGAGAGAGCTAGACAACCTCAACCTCAACCCGGATCCTCTGAAGTAACTCCAGATGAGGTAGAAGTTGTCCAGGATGGCTGGATAAAGGAACTTCCCCTTTGAGGAAGATATATCACTCCCTCTCTCACATTACAATTTCCTGTCAGCTTGAACAGAACAGAACAGAGTAGACCCACAAGAATGATTAAGGATTCAGTAGATATGTGGTGGAACCAATTCCATGATCTATCCTGTCTTTCAAAAATTCATTGATTGGGGTGAAACCTGAATTCAGACTATTTTTTTAAAAAAATTTATATGCCGCCCTTCTCCGGAGACTCAGGGCAGCTTACAATGTGTTAAGCAATAGCGTTCATACTTTTGTATATTTTATACAAAATCAGCTTATTGCCCCCACAACCGGGTCCTCATTTTACCCACCTTAGAAAGGATGGAAGGTTGAGTTAACCTGCCTTGAACATCTAAACTTTTCTTTCTTTGCATCCAGGTCTGAAAAGTCAAACTCTGCTTAGCATGTTGCCAGAAGAACCTTTGTCTGAAAATGGGATGCCATCAGTTGATTTCTCCACAGACAGCAGTGTAGAAAATCATCCCAGCAAGGAAATCATGGAAAATAACAAGATGCCCAAATCTGTCATCCACAGCAATGTAAATATTTTTTGAAAACACACATATATTGAGTAGTTTATGATCCTTATAAATGTAGGTCCTTGATATTAAAAGAGATATATGCAAATATGGGACTATATGTTGTGTACTCAACAGAGGGGAAATGGACTCTAAATTATTTTGGTTTAGATTTTTTTATCCTGTTTTTATAAATAACTCAAGGCAGAAGAACATACTTAATATTCTTTCCTCCTTCTGTTTTCCCTACAACAACCCCGTGAGGTGGATTGGGCTGAGAGAGAGTGACTGGCTTAAAGTCACCAGCTGACTTTCACGCCTTGGGTGGGACAAGAATACATGGTCTCCTGTTTTGTACCTAGTTCCTTAACCACTAGACAAGTAAGCAAGTCAAGCTGAATCCTACAGAGGAAAGCGACTGAGTTCCAGGATTATTGGTTCGCCTGGTCTTAGGCGAGATCTCTTTATGACCTCAATTGAAGAGATCCTAAATATTCCTAGGGCTAAACCTTGAGCCTCTGTGTCGCTGACCTCTTGTGTTTGTAGTCAGCTACTGAATAAGCTGTAGTTGACACTCTCCTTTTGGAGACCTAGGAGGGTTGGTGTTTGTTCAAAGCAGCCTTCTTTATCACTGAACACTCAAGATATGCTGCCACTGCACTTCCCCAAATCTGATGACTTTGCTAACTCTGAATTTCAGACATCGCATATCTGGAGAGCTCTAACTTGAGAAGGCTAGTTCAGATATTACGAATGATCCCCCTTATTGCTTAATGATAGGAGCATTTCTTCAACAAGAACATTAGAATTTTACACTGGTTTATGGTATGTTATTCTAATGGAGCAGTGCTCTTAAACTCAATTGCAAATAAAATGGCTAAAATTAAAATAGCTTCTTTCTTAAAGTCAGTAACTGCTTAAAAATATGTCGAAGTTAATCTCTTATTTTTACTTAGGGAGATGGAAGCACTACTGAAATTCAGACTTCTATAAATACTAATCAAGAGAATAAAATGAAGATTGAGAACAAACTTTCCAATGGTCTTCCACCAAAGAAAGAAATGGTATCACAAATGAAACAGACACTTGCTTTTAATTCAGACTTATTTGCAAAAGAGAGCATATCCCCAGGTAAATATTACTTTTTAGCTCCTTTATTTTAAAAAAAAGCAATTGCTGTTCAATTTCCTTTTTCTTGCTTGTTTATATACATTCTTTGCACCCAACTCTATTACTATTGGTCTGCTCCTAATAGCAATACATTATTGTTAATTTCTAAATGGCCTGAAAACTGACCCTATACAATGAAAAATGTATAATTGCTAGCAAGCATGATATATGAAATTTTAAATGGAATTTTAGAGTAATCCATATTTAATACTGCAAGTTGATGCATTGTAAATCTGCAGTGATTGTAATATTACTAATATTTTCAACAGTAAGCATAATTTGAGGAAGCATTTTTGTTTTGTTTGTTGGTGTGCAGATGTTGAAGTCTCTGATGTTTTGCCTCCATCCCAAGCTGAAGAAAAAGCAATGCCTTGTCAAGAGGAAGTATTTGCTGAATGTTCCCAGAAGAGGATTCTTGGGTTACTAGCTGCAATGTTGCCACGCCTGAAATCCGTAAGGAACTATCCAAATTAAGGAAATCAGTAAAGCAGTTTAAGTGCCTGATAATTAAGGAAGTAAGAGAAGGGCAATCCCTCCGGAAGATCATATGAATCCTTAATGGTTCCATCAAAGATTTTGAGAGTAGGAAGGAGCTTTGTAGGACATCACATTCAATCCCTTCCTCAAATTGTTTGATATCCAGTAAACCTGTTGTTGGTTCAAAAATAAAAAAAACAACCTGCAATTTATCTAGCTTTGAAAAACTGAACTTTTGAAGTATGTTGGTTGAAATAAAGTATGTTGTGTCATCCCTTCTGCTGATTTCCATATTCTTCCCTGTTTTCTCTTTGTAGGGCTTAACAATGTCTCTAATTAACTTGGACCAGATCCTTCCTCTCATGTTTGATGTTGTGATCTCCAATGCTGGCCATTTAAATGAAACTTACCACTTAACCTTGGGCCTCCTGGGACAGTTGATTCGGAGACTGACTCCTGCAGAAGTGGATGCTGCTGTGAACAAGGTCCTCTCCACCAAGCATAGCCTTGTGACTGCCGGTGATGGCTCCATAGTGCCAGAAGGCTGGAAAACCACCCATCTCCTCTTCAGTCTGGGAGCAGTCTGCCTGGACAGGTCAGTTTTCATGATGGCTTAACCTTAAAAGCTTTTAATATGTCCAGGGGCCGCTTTCCGTTATAAACCTTCATGGAATGGCAGAATGTTAAAAAAGTTTGTAAGCATGGCTGCTGCTGAAAACAAAACAAAACCCTAAAAGGCAGCAAATGCTGCCTTCAATAAAAAAGAAAATTGAGGCTCACAAGAAATTAGTAAGAGTCGTGATGGCACAGTGGTTAGAATGCAGTACTGCAGGCTAGTTCTGCTGACTGCCAACAGTTTGGCAGTTCGAGTGTCACCGGCTCAAGGTTCACGCAGGAATTCCATCCTTCTGAGGTTGGTAAAATGAGGACCCAGATTGTTGGGGGCAAAATGCTGACTCTGTAAGCTGCTTAGAGAGGGCTGTAAAGCAGTGTGAAGTGGTATATAAGTCTAAGTGCTATTGCTATTGCTACCAGTAGTACTAATGTAAATATTTTTTTAAGGGAAGCAAGAGAGAAATGGGTAATGCTGAAGATTACCCTGTATCATTAATTTTAACTGTTGGTTTCTAGCCGTGTCGGATTGGACTGGGCGTGCACCATGGCAGACATTCTGCGAGCGCTGAACAACTCCTCTCAGTGGCATGATGTGATTGGTGCCTTCACCGACCACTGCATCAAGCAGCTTCCCTTTCAGTTGAAACATACCAACATTTTCACATTACTGGTACTTGTTGGCTTTCCAGAGGTGAGCATATTAAGGCATGTTCTTTTCTAGGCCATTTTCTTAAGCTGCAAGTAAAAATGCAGCCAAGATATACAGTTTAAATTTGATAGATTTCAGTTTAGAGGACTTCAGGTGTAATAGACAAAAGTTATATCCAGGCATTCTTTCAGAATAACAGTCCAGATGAATCGTATAAATTGTTGGACTATAATTTGTGTCAATTTACATGTGTATGTAATTATGTTACATAATTGACATAAATAGATGCAAATGATGTAAATTTAGATTATAATGGCTATCCCCTCCCTCAAAATATCCAGTAAATCATAGTTTTACTTGTAGCTTGTTTGGATAGAGAGCAAATCTATCTACCTTAACTGAACAAATGTCATCCGAATGTCTCTTTCCAACTCTACAGGTTCTATGCATGGGAACCAAATCAGTGTACATGGATAATGCAAATGAGGCCCACAATGTGATCATCCTCAAGCATTTCACAGAGAAGAACAGGGCTGTGGTTGTGGATGTTAAAACCCGAAAGAGGAAAGCAGGTTCATGTCACTCATGTTTGCATATTTATTTACATCTGGTATAAAGAAACTTTTGTGTGTGTCAGCTAAGTGGAAAAAATGCATGATCACAACTGTGCTTTCCTTTTCCACAGTCACGATTTAGGGCTGGGATAGTTGGCATATAGCTGCTACCTGTAATTATTAGTTTCATATCTTCCACATTTGCTTGCCTTCTAACCATTACTGCTTTGGAACAGTTATGCTAGTACTGGGATAATTAACAAAGGAATTAGCATTTTAATTTGCATTCATTAGAGAGGAAGGGATTAGAAGAGAGTAAGCAGGCACACATTGGGGATTATTCCGGTTGTTTGCATAGCATGCTTGGTGCTGCCAGTGCCATTATGTCCATTGTGTGCTTTCTTACTTTTGAAATCCCTTCCTCTCCAATCTCTCTGCTCTGGAAATGTGTGGGGAGAAAAGTAATAAGACAATACACACTGACTGTAATGGTGATAATGTAACTAAAGGATGCTGTGAAGGTTGTAAATGAAGACATTGGTTGTAAAAGTATTTTTCAGCACCATTGTAACTTTGAGCAGTCATTGAACAAGGCAGTCAGTAAGCAAGGGCTATCTATATTACACCTGACTAGGTGGCTCAAACGGCTAAGACACTGAGCTTGTTGATCAGAAAGGTCGGCAGTTCGGTGGTTCAAATCCCTAGTACAGGTCTCCTGCGTGAGCAGGGGGTTGGACTAGATGACCTCCAAGGTCCCTTCCAACTCTGTTACTGTTGAAGTAAAATATTAGAAGTGGCTGAATGTGCATCATATGACAAAATTATTTACTACGAGCCTATTCTTAATCTATATTCTGTCTACATCATCTTTCTGTAGATGTAAAAAAATAGAATTCTTTAAAGAGTTTATTTTTGAGGTGGATCTGAAAACATTTTTTAAAAAAGAGTTTGTATTTTTTTCACACTGCATTGTGCTAAGCCAAGGCCAGGCTTAAGTAAACAGAGCTGAACCCAGGACACCTACCAACTGAAACCTGTGTATTCATCTATTTCTGTTTTAGTAAAAGATCTCCAGCTGATTAAGCCATGTGAGCAAGATGATGCGGAGTCTCAGGGCCAGCTCCGCCAGTATCTCCAACATTTTGTGTTTATAACTAGCCATCTTCTCCAGACCAGCATTGACAGTAGCTTTGCAGAGGCAGTGGAGGCAACGTGGGTTTTATCTCTTGCTCTGAAGGGACTTTACAGAACACTTAAGGTACAAAAACGGACAAAGATTCCCAAGGCATCTTACGACCCAGGATTATAGAAATCAGAGTGTGTATTGGGGGGGGGGGCGCATAGAAGAAAGAGCACTGCTGATTTCTGATAAAGAAACATAGAATCACAGAACTGGAAGAAGCCATTTTGTTGTTGTTGCTCAGTTGCTAAATTGTGCCCAACTCTTTGTGACCCCATGGACTACACAGCACGCCAGACCTCTTGTCCTCCACTGTCTGCCAGAATCTTCCTAAGACCATGTCCCCTGTGTCACTGTTACTATCTAATCATCTCATCCTTTGCTGTCCCTTCTCCTTTTGTCTTCACTTTTTACCAACATCAGGTTCTTTTCAAATGAGACATCTCTTCTCATTGGTGGCCAAAGTATTTGAGCTTTAGCTTCAGAGTCTAAGAGGCCATTTAGGCCATCACATTCAGTTCTCTGCCCTGTAATCCAAAGCGTTAGTTAAAAAAGGCTGTCTAGCTTTGACTTTGAACCAACCATCTTAAGTTCTTTAAAATAACAGAAGAAAGAACCCAAAGGAACAAGAATGCCCATTAAGAATACATCTTAAGAATGTTGATAATTTTTATTATCAAAAAGTTACAGTTAAGACAAAAGCCAGTGCCAAAATCCCTTTCACCCTTCTAAAAGGTTATTTTCAATCTTTATAATTTAATACTCAAGCATTGTAATCCGAGATTATGTTTTCTTGATCAGGATTACTATATACCACACTATTTTTGCTTTTGGAAGGAACAGTAGTCTAGATCTAATTCTGTAAAACTATAGATGAAAATGTGATCTTCATATGTTCAGTGCCTTTCTCACGTAAGAAATCCTTTAACAAAAAAACCAGTCCATGTCTCAATATGTCCAGCATGTCTCAACCTCAATATAGTTAAAATGTGTGAACTCAACAGTGTTAAGACATGTGAACTCCCCCAAATCCCCAGAATGCTGCCCGGGGAATTCCAGGAGTTGAAGTTCACACATTTTAACCTTGCTGAGATTGAGAAAACATGATAAGCTATCATTCTTTGTCACAGTGTTAACGGTTGCCATTTTTTTCCTGTGATCAACAGACACATGCTTTTGAAGAAATCCGCACAGCCTTTCTGCAATCTGGTTTGCTTAAGCTATTGGTGAAGAAGTGTAGCAAAGGAACAGGCTTCAGTAAGACTTGGCTTCTGAGAGACTTGGAGGTAATATAAGCAGCTGGGCAAGTTCTTCCCTACATACTCAGTTATTTGAATTATTCTGTACATCAGCAGTTCCTTCTCATTCTTGCGGTTTTGTGTTCTTCATAATTTCAATCATTCTGATTGTGCTTCAGCTAAGCTAAGGAATGTTAAATGGATGTGTCGCTAGCCTTTTTGCTCCAGAATGGATTGATATATACACACAGCAAACCTAAACAGAATGCAAATTGAGGGAGGGAGGGAGGGGGGCTGGCGGCTTTGTGAGTCTGTTATGAGATTACATCCAGCAAAACTTTGTGACAGCCTTTTTGAGAATAAGAGTTCCATGGCACAATTCAATAAATGAATGTTCACTTCATCATTTACCAATATTTTATTATTATGTTCATGCTTTTTTGCTCAACTACTACCGTGGTTCCCCAAGAATACAACCTACTCCGAAAGTAAGTCCTAGCTTGATTTTTACACGTGCGCCCAATATAAGCTGTCTCCCAAAATAAGACCTAATTAAGACCCCCGCCCACAACAGGGTGCACAGGTAAAAATTAAGCTAGGGTGGGGATGCTGGGGTGAAGCTGCCCTATTACTTACCTTCAGACAGTTGCAGTTGCATATCTTGGCCCATTTCTTCTGCAGTCATCAAGGCTTTCCTGAAGGCCTTTGTAGCCGATAACAGAGCTCTGGTTCAATCTGGAGCTCTGTTATTGGCTGCAGAGGTCTTCAGGAAAGCCTTGCTGGCCCTGCCGGCCAAAGAAGTTCCTGAAGGCCTCTGTCAGCAAAAAGGAGGCTGAGAGCAATGCGCGCAAGTGAGGTGAGTCAGTGGACGACACACCCCTCCCCCCCAAATAAGACCTGGTGCCTTTTTTGGTGGCAGAAAAAATAGACAGGGTCTTATTTTCAGGAAAACATGGTAAAATCTGAGAGTATGGCTAAAGGCTAAGGAGGAAGCAGCCTTACAGAAGAGAAGCAAATCTGGTCAGTAATTTGTCTTGAGTAACTTGAGTGGCTTTTCGATGGAATTTAAGTTGTGCCTTGTTTTGTCCTTGCAGATCTTGTCGGTCATGCTTTATTCTTCAAAAAAGGAGTTAAACTCCATGGCTGAGCAGAAGGACTTAGAATTCAATGAACGAGACCATGAGCAAGCAGTAAATGAGACTGTTGACACTTCTGATGCTGAGCAGAATAGGCTTGACCCACTGGAGGGCTTGGATGAAACCACCAAAATATGCTTCTTGGTATTGTCTTTTTTTTTTTTAATTTGATTTTATATGCCGCCCTTCTCCGGAGACTCAGGGCGGCTTACAATGCGTTAAGCAATAGCCTTCATACTTTTGTATATTTATACAAAGTCATCTTATTGCCCCCACAATCTGGGTCCTCATTTTACCTACCTTAGAAAGGATGGAAGGCTGAGTCAACCTTGAGCCTGGTGAGATTAGAACTTGCAGTAATTGCAGGCAGCTGAATGTTAATCGCAGTGCTTTAGTCTACTGCGCCACCAGGCTCTTTTTTTGTGCAATGAATAGGGTGGGGACAGTGCTTCAGTTATTCTCAAAAGCACAGCATGTTAATTTGTGTTGCACTGTGCTGGTTGCTTGAAGTTCTCTTGAGACAAGAAGGGATTGGTCCTCATCAAGGCAAAAGGCAGGCCTAAGAGTACAGGCAGAAATTTCAGATTAGTGTTTCACTCGGGTGAAGGCTAACTAGTATAGAAGTCAAGGAGCACAGCCATACAGTGTTTGTCCCTGAAATTGTATTCCAATTTACCATCTCTGCTTCAATATTTAACTTCAGTTTGTCCCAAAATCCAGGTAAAAAGTCATGTTAGCATGTTACAGTGGCAAAAATACAAGACCCAATTATGCCTGAATGATCAATAGATTAGGTGTACTGTTGGTTTCATGGACTCAAGCCAACTTCAAACAGGTACATAATTTGCCTCTGAAGTGGACTCTAGTCCATATAAAAAAAGAATTCTTGAACAGCTCTATCTATTTCAGGTAATACTAGGTTTTTAGTGTTTTTAATTCTTCGCTGTTTTCTGTGAAAGTAAATGTAATGAATTGACAGAAATTGCATTGACACCCCAACCCTTTGCAGGCAGATCTTATCTATCCAGCCAGTATAATGACTGTATGGGGTGGGGATAGGGTATTTGTGTTTTGTGGAAGCCTAACATAGTAATTCAGATTCAGATGTTCACTCTACAATTGCAATACTTCCATAATATATATTATAATATATATTATATATAAATATAAATACAAGTTTATATATATATATATATATATATATATATATATATATAT
>WNWU01000013.1:10715604-10754057 GCA_012654045.1 Ptyas mucosa
ATATATATATATATATATATATATATATATATATATATAAATAATAGTTTTTAGGGACATAGGGAAAAAAAGTTGGATTTTTGGTGTTCAGTGGCAATGAAACATCTGGTAAAAAATATTTGCAGATAGAAAAAAAAACCAACCAAGACAAAACCAAGAACCCAACGGTTCAACCCTGAGCTACATTAGGAAGTATTTTTCCTCACCTAATCAGAGTTAAACCTATTTTCAGATGACACATGATGCTCTTGACGCACCTCTACACATTCTTCGAGCCATGTATGAATTGCATATGAAAAGGACAGATTCTTTCTTCCTAGAGGTTCAGAAGAGGTAAGAGAACTTCCAAACCCGACTTGGAATGAAAAGTTATGTATCCATAGAGACTTAATTAATCTATTAATCAAGAATACCTAAAGAGGAAACTAGCAGATGGTGAAGAGTTTATTTTTAACAATTGCAGATATTGTGCAGTGGGGCAGGGGGACTACCTGTATTTCTAAATGAGCTATTGATAATTTTGAGGAAGACAAAGAGTACCATTTCAAAGGACAGCTTTCTTGTTGGCCAGGTTTTAGTGAGGAGACATATTTACTGTGCAAGAAACATTCCATCATGGTCTTTCTCATTTACAAGCTGAAATGGCACAATCCCAGAGATAGGCAGACCACTTCTGTAAGATACCTTTATGCCATAATCTTTTGATAAAACAGTCATTTCCAAGCTGTTATCCTTTCATTCTTGCTATAAATCATGGTAGTTCATGCCCAGCACATCCACAAATTTTCTTGACCTTAGAGACAGAGGATAAATTACTTGCAATCAGTTACCTTGTCTTTGAAAACATGCTTATATTGCAAACTAAAAATGTAAGATAAAAGATAATCTAAATTATATGGAACATGGACAAGATACTTAGAAACAAAGAAAGCCACATGACCATATAACTGCTAATATAAAGTAGCACTTGATGGGATGAAACACAGGGAAGTAGTTTTAAATGTAGAAATTGCTCAGCTCAAAGGTACTGTCTTTAAATTCTGACAGTAAAAATATTTGTGTGCATATTCTTAAAGATTTGATGGAGAAGTACTTACCATGGATGAAAGGATCCGTACATTGGCTCAAAAATGGCAGCCCAGTAAGCGTTTACGCACAGAAGAGCAGAATTCCAAAGCCCTGGATACAGATATGATCATTGTGCCATGTTTGGTGAGTGTACTGTTTTATGCAAAGCATTTTTTTAAAATTTTGTTCTGTTTATGTAATAATATCTACCGATACTTCCATCAAATGTGATCATTAACCATATTAGCTGGAACTGATTAGAATTGTAGTCTGAGCATCTGGAAGGACACGGGCATTAAGAAATGCTTGTTGATTGCAATGTACACTGAACCTAAGATTGCTATTCTTCAATCATTCATTGGCATAGTTGTGAGATATTTGGGAAAGCAGAAATTTAATACATCTAGAGGATATTAAACTAGAAACACACAACAGGAAATATGACATATCTGCAGTATCAAACCCTTACATTCAGAATGTACTGTAGAATGTTAATGCATGTTGTGGCTCCGACCCCCGAGGCCATCGCATCGGAGGAAGAAGGCTCCGAACAGGAGGGAGAGGAGCCAGCCAGGCCTCCCTCCCCCGGCCCCTCCTCCCTGGTAATTCATCAGCTGCCGGCCGAAGGAGAGGAGATGAGTCAGGAGCCAGGTGTCTCCGATCAGTCGGAGGATAATGAGGAAGGCCAGAGGTGGCTGGACCCACGCCAGCGCCGGCGTGATAAGAGAGCTCAACAAATGAGGAAGCGGGCCAGGGATTAGCAGGACCGCACCCCACAGGACCACACCCCACAGGTTATTTAAAGGAGTGGGGTAGCAGTTGGAATTCTGTGACGGACAAAGTTTTACCCTGGCTAGTCCTTGGAGCTCAGCATCAGCCGGCTGGAAAGATTTGGACTTTTGAATTATATTTCCCTCAATTGGTGTGTACGTGTTTTGTTATCTGGTGGAGGTATTTCCCCCACCCCCCCTTGTTTAGTAAAGACCTTGGCAGCCGGTTTACAAAGGGCTACCAAGCCGTGATAACGAACCTTCCGTGTGTGTGCTACTCCTTTAACCCTCGTCTGTCTGTGTGGGTTTGTGTGTGTGGAGGACGGGGACAGAACAATGCATTTTTAAACACTACTGTCCATTTTGGAGAGCTTTACAACATACTGTCTTCAACATACGTCCCGTCATTTAGGTGCAGGTGATTAGCTGATTCAGCATGGTATACCATTCAGGATTTTAGATATGGACAAGGAAGACTTGAGTTCCAGCCTCCACTTAATCATAAAGACCCATTACAGTTTCTATTATTGACTGTTATTTAAAAAAATCACACAGTACATGGGCAGCATCCAAAAGCAGGGTAGTTTTTGAAAAGAGACAATTTCACATCTACTGAGACTCCTTGTATGTTACAGTCCAAGCCTGCTCCCTGCAGCAAAGCCACTGAAGAATCCAACCCAGTGACCCAGAAACTCATCACCAACACAGAAAGTGACCTCCAACTCAGCTACGCCAAGCAACGACGCACCAAAAGTTCTGTCCTCCTGCATAAGGAGTTGGACTCCAGAAGCAAGAAAACTGTGCGGGGTTATCTCTACCGAGTCAATGAAGCTACTGCTGTCCTCTATGCCAGGCATGTCCTCGCTTTGTTGTTGGCTGAGTGGCCTGATGATGTAGCAATAAGCGAGGAGATGTTAGATCTCAGTGGCCCAGCACACATGACATATATCCTGGACATGCTGTTGCAGCTGGAGGAAAAACAACTGTGTGAAAAGGTAACTTGTTTTATCCCTCTGATTTGGGAGTAACCGGGAAAAGTAGCTAGACGCTAGCAGACAAATCAGTCCCAAGTAACAAATTCAACTCAGTTGTTTTGTTTTGTTTGGAACAATTTTATTTTTAATGCGCTAGAAGACAATATTTTAGTCTTCTATTCAAGTTGGATTTCAAAAGGAAAAAAGAGAAACAGAATATCCCCATTTTTCTCATTTCATTTTTTCCCCTTTCCTTGTTACCTGACTGTCTCAGTTGCATAATCAGATTATCCAGGAAGATTGTATGAAGTTCATGACAGAAGAGATCAGATGTAGGATGTCTCTAAGAAATTGTAAAGCGCTTACTTTGCATGTCATAGTTCACTCTCAAATAAAGTGATCCTGGAATGGCTGAGTATTTGGATAGCTGCTAGTCACCTGTAAATGGAATTGGGCTAGGTGGACAATAGCTGCCTTATTTTCTCAGGGAGAAAGCATGTTTCCTGTTTTGAGCGTAATTGATGTTACTGAAGCAGTCCATTAATACTAACGAAGAAAATTCCTTTAGATGATCAGAGTTTTGGCCTGTAGAAATGTAGTTGCAAGGTGTTCTTATCTATGTACTTCCACTTGGCTTCCACTTAGAAACTATCTCCTTCCTCCTAGTTTTCTTCTTTAAACTGGAAAAAAAGGTTTGAAGTTGCTTCCTAATCTTGTTAAGAATGATCTCTAATTAAACATTCATACTTAAATCTATGAATCCATTCCAAAGGAGAAATAGTGTATATCAAGCATACCTCTATTAGTAATCTATACCTCAGGGTCTTGGGCAAAAGCAGACAAGGGCCATCCAGTGTCTCTCTGTTTCTTCTCTTACTTTACTTTTCTTGTTTCATTACTTATCACACCCACCTGTATTTTTTATTGATACCAACCTTAGCTTTAACCAACATTTATTTTGTGAATCACTTTTGTGTGGTCATTCCCCCATCTTGATCTTTCCTACAGATTCTACTGAAAGTGCTCCGTGGATGCAGTGGAACCATGCTAGCAAAGATGGCACTTACAGCCTGTCAGTTCATGGAGGAGCCTGGGATGGCGGTCCAAGTGCGAGAGTCCAAGCATCCTTACAACAATAATACAAACTTTGAGGTACTATGCTTAGTAGTCTTGACGCCAGGTGAGCAAAATGTCAGTCATGCTTGCATTGGCAGTTGGCAGTTCCAAATGAAAAAGATCATCCGTATTGTTCCATTTTATCAAAAAGGTGGCTAGGGTCAACCCAATTAAATGCCGTACTGTAGACTAGATACAAGGCTACCGAAGAAGAAATGGCGGGCTGAAGACAGTTACGCAAAAAGCGAAGCTGATGACTGAAGTGAAATGCAGAGCTGGCAAATAGACTCGCTCTTTGATAATTGATCTCCAGACAAGGAGAAGACATGAGGTCACTCACAAGTGCTGCAGATTGTTGTTCCTCACGAGGAGACTGTGAGAAAGCAGTCTCTTCTGGCAGGTTTAGAGCTCTGGGAGATGAGGGAATGGCCTTTTTGCTCAAACTGTGGTTGGCACCTTTGAAAAGGACACTGGGTTTGTATGCTTCTTTTTCTAAGCACTTTCGGAAATTACTTATTAACTGCTTTTCAGCTATTCGGAACTTTTGGATCGACAAGTTTTACAGCACCAGATGGGTTTCCCTTAATCCTTAGTGAGAGAAGTGTTAAACACACATTTAAGGGTTTTAAAAAATTGATTGGAATAAACAACAGAAGGATGATTAAAATTTTGATTTTAGAAAGTTACAAATGGGTTAAGGATCCAAATAAGATATTTCAATCTTGTCTTGAAATAAGATTTTGATATTGATTGTAAGGAGTCCTTCCCATTAGAATTTTTTTTTTAATTCTTAAAAACATCTATAATAAAATAAGATTTTAAAAATTAGACTAAAAGGAAGTAAAGATTATAATTAAAGGAGAAAAACATTTAAATTTGATTCTGACAAAATTGAGATTGATTTGAAAGTAAATTTTAAAATGTCAGGCAACAAGAATGACATAGAAAAAGATGTAACATTGGACGTACAAAAGAAACCAACTGATGTCTTAATAATTGAAAGGGATATACAAATAACAAATCAATAATGACCTGGATAATTTTTTATATTTGATTTTAGATAAAGACTTATTAAAGCTTTGAAGAATTTTGTGAGAAATGACAAAAAATGAAAATAAATCAAATTCTGGGGTATTATTTGAAAGGACTAAAAATCAAGATTGTTAGGAGAAAAAGCAAGGGCTATACAGTAATTTTGATCAAGGGCTGCCAGAAATAACATATTATTTCTGAAGGGATGCTCATCAGATTTGTAGATGATGCAAAAATGGGAGAAATTGCTAATCCCACAGAAGACAGGTTTTAGGTTCAAAAGGATTTTGATAGACTTGAACATTTATTTTTTATTCATTTTGTATGTATTAAAATTTTACACCATCCATTTTCCCTAGAAGATAACTCTAGGCCAGTGGTCCTCAATCTTTCCAATTTGGTGGACCAGATGTGTGGGGGGAGAGAAGAGATGGTTCTGTGAGTAGCAGGCATGCACATCAACACGTGCAACTCCATTTGTGCAAGCAATTCATTTAAGGGGAAATGAAGAGGACTGTCAGAAAGTGGAGCAGGATAGCATCTGAGCTTTGCTGTGAGGTTAAAAACAGCAGACACAGATACTCGTTGAAAGAATGGTGAAATAATTCATGTTATTTATTTAAAAATGTTTGATTATGCATTCAAAAGTGACTCTGCAGGAATTGACCTTTAACCTTCAGCTTTTAGTGGGGTGGTTAGATAGACCCATGCAACTTTACCTAGGGCCAAATGGTTTTGCTGGGCTACATGTTCCTCTTCATGGACTAGGCAAGGATGCCTTTTGCAACCTATCAATCATAAGAAACATTTTTAAATTCTCCTTGCATCAGAGGCATGAAACTATCAAACCTCCCCAGTAATTTCCCCTTTTTTGAGCTGTAGGATTCCAGCAAGTTTTCTTTAGTCATTTTGGTTGATTGGCTTCTACCCATTTGGGTCATGTTGGTATGGGACTGTGGAACACCACTATTAGTCATACGTTCTTTTATCCACAGGATAAAGTTCATATCCCTGGTGCTATCTACCTCTCAGTCAAATTTGACTCTCAGTGTAATACCGAAGAGGGATGTGATGAGTTGATCATAGCCAGCAGCTGTGACTTCATCCATGATCGACATACATTCAGTGGGCCTCCACACAAATGGACTGATTTTGAACTTCCAGGTAAACTACAAAATAATTATCCCTTATTTGTCAGAAATAACAGAATAACAAAGTTGAAAGACACCTTGGAGGTCTTATAGTCCAACCCCCTACTCAAGCAGGAGACCCTATACCATTCCAGACAAATAGCTGTCCAGTCTCTTCTTAAAAGCCTCCAGTGATGGAGCACTGACCACTTCTGGAGGCAAGCTGTTCCACTGGTTAATAGTTCTCACTGTTAGGAAATTTCTCCTTAGTTCAAGGTTGCTTCTCTCCTTGATTAGTTTCCATCCATTGTTTCTTGTCTTTCCTTTCGGTACTTTGGAAAATAAGTACCCAGTATTTTGGGCCCAGTGGACACATTTTGAAATTTTGAAAGGATGCTATGACAATTTTTAGAAAATGGCTACTACAGTGAATATAGACAGTCAAAAACATTCATATATCAAATACTAATTGATGAGACTATTTTCTGCCACCTCTCTAGAAGCTCCCAGATACTCTCAACTATCACAACTGACCTTTGTCTTTTGAGAAGCAAGTGGACACCCTTTCAAACAAAATACTAAGTAGTATACACTCATTGCTTGTAATTTCTAAGTGCCTCTGAAATGCTTGTAAGAACTCAAAGCCATATATAGGAATTAGATCTATATTTTTTGCCAGAAATGTCCAGTTTGGGACAAAAATAAAAAAGCCCATTCCTGACAATGGGTACATTTAACAACGACCACACCTTGTCTGATGTACACCCTGTTCTACAGTTTGGAATACCTCTCTATTCCCTTGCTTGTTTGCAGATTGGAAACAGCCTTATGAATGAATTCTCGCCTTGTCCTTTGGTTTTTCTTTATAACATTTCTATACTAGTGCTAGTCTGAATTCTATCGTGATAAGATGGGAATCTTGATAAAGTCTGTCTTTATCTATTTTACTGCCTCTCTGTAAACCAAGGGGATGGGAAAGTAGGCCTTCCAGATTACAAAGACAATGTGGTTTTTAATTTTTTACTAAATATTCCTCCCCCTGCTTTAGCTGTTACTAGATCTAGAAGCCTATTAAATGACTCAAATGGTTGATTTGAATGTGTGTTTTCACCAAGTTGGGGGGTGGGCGGGTATTATTTTATTTTTATTCCATTTTTTATTTTTTCTATATTGTGTTTTTATTTGCCTGTATGTCACCTAAAGTCACTGTGAGCGAGTAGGCAGCTATATGTGAGTAAGTGGTAAGAGCCATGATGGTACAGTGGTTAGAATGCAGTACTGCAAGTTCTGCTGACTGCCAGCTGCCTGCAGTTTGGCAGTTCAAATCTCCCTGGCTCAAGGTTGACTCAGCCTTCCATCCTTCCGAGGTGGGTAAAATGAGAAGCCAGATTGTTGGGGCCATATGCTGACTCTGTAAACCGCTTAGAGAGGGCTGTAAAAGCACTGTGAAGCGGTATATTAATCTTAAGTGCTATTGCTATCGCTAAATAAATGTTCTAAAATAAATAAATATACAAATAAATAAATAAATCTTGATTATTAATTTTAAACCCATCATCTTTATTAATTCCTATAAATGTGTGTGTGCGTGCGCGCGTATCATTTTTAATACAAATTCTTACGAAAACTACAAATAGCAAAAATAGTTAAAGAGGCAAGTCTCCCTCCTGCAGGGGTATGAAAGAAAAAGGGAAGCCTTGTCAAACAAGTCCCTTCAGGATGTGTGTGAGAGAATCTTTCCTTCTTCTTTGACAGGAGATACGCTGTATTACCGATTCACCACTGACATGAGCAATACTGAGTGGGGTTACAAGTTTACAGTAACAGCTGGTCACCTGGGGAGATTCCAAACAGGTCAGTACTACTTTAGGCCGCACCTTGTATTATTGCTAAGTGGGTATCTTTGCGTAGGGATTCTAAATAAAATAATAAATATGTACATTGAAAACTCAAGAAGTTCTAATTCAGTCTCCTTCCAACAACATTGAGATAGGGGAAGTCAGAGTGCTGCCCTAAACAAATAAAAATAACCGTATTACCTATCTTGATGATTTTAACTTTATGAAACCGCTTTTCTAATCTCCTCAATTATACCGTATGTTTTCCTGAAGCTCTGTGCACCACCTTAGTTATGAACTTTTCTACGGATAAGAATATAGGATTAATTAAAGAGAAGATTACAGGGATTTAAAAGAACACATAGAAAATGCAATGTGCTTATATTGAATTTCAGGCTTTGAGATCTTGAAACAAATGCTGTCAGAGGAAAAGGTAATTCCTCATATTCCACTTGCGAAAGTTTGGGAGTGGCAGGTGGGCGTGGCCTGCAGGCAAATTGGACACCAACGATTGAAAGCCGTCCACTTGCTCTTGAGGATCATACAGTGCAGCAGTGAGAGGTACACTTTCTGATCCCACCTTTGTTTTTCTCGAGGGACTTCCTAGCTCTTGTGTTTTTTGCAGAAAACGCATAATCCACACTACTACTGTATATCATGCCATCTTATGATTTTTGAGGGCTTGTGTATTTTCATTTTAAACCCTTTGTTTAAGTTAGAACTGAGAGTGTAAAAAGTTGAGTCCTCTCGGTTCCAAATTGTAAATGGAAGAAATAGTTTTGGCTCACAAGTGGTTACTTAGCTCTTTTCATACTTCTTTCTTCATAAATATTGACCTGTTTGTTTTTCCAATGAATCCAATGGTAAGTCGCTCCCAACCACTCTCAAGGCAGCCCTTAATTTTTTTCCTGCAGCCTCTACAGCAGGGGTGTGCAACTTGGCACGTTTAAGACTTATGGACTTCAACTCTCAGAATTCCTCACTAGCATGACTGGCTGGGGAATTCTGAAAGTTGAAGTCCACAAACCTTAAAGTTGATAAGGATGGACATCCCTGCTCTAAAAGGGATAGACTCTTATCTCAGTTGTTGCCTTGCCTTGCTCCAGAGACAATGCACAACGGTAAACTCTATGGGCTCTTCTGTTCCTTTTTCCTGTAACTTAGCACAGGTGCCATGGTCAGCAGCCTCATGTAACTTACTCTCTTGAAGATCACCGCAGTGGCTGAGGCCAAGCATGGAGCCCGGGCTTAGTGGTGCAGGAGTACTCCCCCTCTCATCACACCGTGGTATTCCTTTCAATGTTTCCTCAAGAAGAAGGCAGGAAATATTGCCTTGGGTTGCCAGCTGGCACAAGTCACAAGGACTTTGGGGGCAGAGTGAAATATCACCAGTCCGCAGCTCAGACTGAGATCGCTCACCACATTAGGCAAACACCATTCTGCCACACCTGTAGGTGGATTCTTGCCTGCATCCTAAGGAGAGTCTTACATTCACTATCTCAACTATCATCTGATCAGATGCAGAACCAGATAGCAAGGAGCAAAAAAGTAGAATTATCCTTAGTTAAGGAACATGGCCAGCAATTAATCCCCAGGCTCACTAGGCTTAGTCAGAAAGCAGGGTGGTTTTTTTTACAACTATTCAGGAACATCTAGACATCAGTAGGCTTGAAAGACTCAAAAATCATTTGGCCCTTCAGATGCCCCAAAGATTCTAGCCAGAAAAATGGGCAGGCACCTCAGGATTCCATCCCTATTTGCAGCCAGTTGTGTGTGGTTTTCACACTTCAGTGTCTTATTTCTTCTGCACTTCTTTTTCTAGCTTTGCATTCTAACGCTGACGAAAGTACTCTATTTCCTTCAAGAGGAGGTCTTGAGCCCTGCCTTCATAACAAGTGGGCAGAAGATGCCTACTATCAATTGCCCCAGCCCCATTACGGAAAATGAACATTTACACTGTTGCTTTTTAGTGTGGTTGTGTGTAAAGCTAATACTTGGATTCATAAAAACTACAAGGATAAAATGGCATTCAAAATAGTAACTTGAGAAATTGGTATGCGTATGTAAAACAGCAGTTAGCGGTCATGCCATTTGCGGGGCGCAGTCTTTCATGCTAATTCTAACACACCTTTTTTTTTCCCCCAGGGACTGTGATCTCACTATGCTGAAGCCACTGTGGCATCTTTTCAGCCACATGGAAAAAAACATGAAGTATGAAGTGACTAAGCCAGGCGTCCTTCTTCCACTCCATCGGGCACTCACTGAACTTTTCTTTGTTGCTGAGAGCAGAGTTAGTGTAAGTCATTTGCTTTCCTTTGTTTTTCAGATCACAAACGTGTGTTCCTATATTTTGCTTACGAGCCTCACTTTTTCTGTTTGCAGGAACTTGGGTCTCTGCAGGATTACTTGCTTGCCTTAAATTCGGAAGACCATCTCTACCACTGTACAGCCCAGGTAGGACAGCCTTCTGTTCTAAAGCTCCTCCGTGGAGTACCTTGAAGAGTTGAAATAAATTTGAAATGGGAACAGTATGGAATGACTAAATTGGCATCAGGCCAATGAAACCAGAGACATTGCTCCCCAAATTAGCTCAAAAACCGTAGTAAGAAAAACCAAGTGTTTATTATGTTCTAAATCCGCTTTCTCTTACTGGGGAAAGCTGGCTTTGAAATTCAAATTTAACATGCTGAATTGAACCTGACCAAAAACTTAACAGCCAATTGCATTTCTCGATAGTAAATGCCACGTGCTTTTAACCATCTTTCTACTTTTAATTGTTGGGGGTTTTTTTGTTTGTTTGTTTTAACAGGCCCTGAAAAACATTGCTGCTATTAGTCTTGCCATTAACTATCCCAACAAATCAACAAGTCCCTGGAATGTCTAGGAATGTCTTTTGCTGCTCAGAATAACTTAGTTCTTGTCCAGAGGAACCTTGGTGCAGGCGTTTTCGCTCGGTCCACAAATCGGAGAAAGGCAGAGGCCCCTCCTGCTTCAGTGTATGTGCACTCTGCAGCCAGCCAACCTTTCTTCCTCCCCAACCTAGATTCTGTAAGAGCAAAAGCGCACTTCTGGGGAAATGGGGAGAATTCCCCAGAGCACTTCTGGTGCCATCAAGAGTTATGTATGCACTTCATATCTTTGGAACAGTATTCACCCTCTGAATCTTGGAAGAAAAAAAGGCAGGGAAGAGGGGACGAAGTTCCCCCAAAGAAGGAGAACTCAGGTCATCTTCTGGCAGTCATCGCATCCTTCGGTCATCCTGGGCACACCCTCTCCCCAGAAGGCTAATGAGCGAATGAACTGGAATTAGCGAGTAGCAGCCTGTAAATGCCAGAACAAGGATGGAAGAAGCAAGATGTTTAAGAGGGTTTTAGGCTACAGCATGGCAGAAAACTGAATTGCTGCCTTAAACCCTTTTTTCTTTTGAGACGTGAGCTCCTTTCCTAGCAAAGGGGCAGCTTCCGGGATCCAGATCATTTCCTACAAATGAGCAGAAAGAAAGAAAGAATGTATTTTCTGGGAAGAGCAGGGTAGATTTTGTGGGCAGTTATGGAATGATAGTGTTGGAGTCCGAATTCCTGGAGATGTCATACAATAAAAATTCCCGTGGCCTGGAATTTACAGTATTTGCTCATAAGAAGGCAAGAGAAAGGAAGGATCCCCCCCCCCCAATAGAGAAGAGAGGGGGAGTGCAACAGGGTTTTTTTTTCCTTCCACAAGATCCTAGGAATACTGTGATGTAAAGAAAGTGAACTCTTCACCTTGCTTTTCACAACAATAACCACAGAGCTGCTTCTGAATTGGGAAGACATAAGATCTCAAACATGGAATACAAAGGCTTTAATTTTTCACCTCGGGAGGGAAAGTAGCAGTGCAGGGTAGGGGAGATTTTGTTGTTTTTTTTTGTCCTCCCAGGACAACTGCATGGAAAGCTAGGTGCTTCTATGTGGAAACCATATATTGCCAGCTGTATATTTATATTCTTATCAAGCTTGCCAGTCATCAGTTGTGCTTCGGTATGTCTTTCAGGATTTTCAGAATCCAGGGGGAAATGCCCCTGGAGGATCTGAACATTGTGATGGCAAATCAGTGTAGGGAAACACATCAAATATATTGCTCCTACTGAAGCGTTAAAAAAAAGAAACCAGTGTTTTCTTTATAAAATATCTTTTAAAAAAGTGGTTGATCTTTTGAAAGTGAAAGAAAGATTCAATGTTTTCTCAATCTTAGCAACTTTCAAATGTTCAGATGTCAACTCCCAGAAAGCCTTGCCGTCTGGGGGATTCTGGGACTTGAAGTCCACACATCTTAAAGTTGCTAAGGTTGCAAAACCCCAGGCTAGTTATAACTGCTGAAGATGATGCTGGGTGATTGCATATTGGTCTTCATGATTGTGCCAAGGGGCTGGAGCTTTCCTGGCTTAAGCAATACACTATAAGAAAAGTGGAGATTGCTTGACTGTTTACAATGGCAAGTGTCAATCAATGTTAAAAAAAAAAACCCTCCAACTCTCTTCTCTCTCCTCTCTCTTCAAGAGCAGAAGCCATAACCAGCACAATCAGCTTTTGGCCAGGATGCATTCTCTCACACAATCAGATTTTCTATCCATCACAGGAGATGATCCCTGTTGTAGCAAAGATATCTATTGTCTTCCGAGCTGTATGTTGAGACAAGCTATGGATCCGGTGCAGCCAGATGGGAAGCATTTTCTGAAGGAGGCCATTTCAATGATAGTTGTATCCAAAGAGGCCAAAAATCCATTTTGAGAGCAATGTTGCTCCTATTTAAAAAAAAAAAAAGCGCATCACAATTTTTAAAAGACAGGATCTTTTGATGGATAGCTTGTTGAAAGGGAAAAGGAACTCATGACAACTGGAGTCTTGAGTTATTTTTCTCTCTCCTCTAAAACAAACTTGCAAATTTTATTCATGGGACATAGCATGACCCCGAGACCTGTAATCAACAGCGTCATGGTTTCAATTCCTCCTGTTTCTGTTTGGCTTATAATGTGTCTCTTTCTTCATAATCATACGAATATTGAAAAGAAAGGAACTGTTATACCTTGTATATTGCTTTTCCTATGACCAATAAGAATTTTGAAGCTAGAAAAGATTGAATCCATCTTTTGTTCTAACCTCTGTACAAGGAATTTACTGGGTCACCGCTGAGCATGAACATAAATCATTGCCTTACATTGATTGCTCTCTTCATTTATTTTTCTCACAGGGAAGAATTATGGCCTTTGTTTTAGCTAGCGTGAAAGATGCACATTATACATTGAATTTAAGACAGTTAACAAACATTGCAGTTCATTATCTGTAGTAGTTTCACATGAATGCAAAACATGAGATTTGAAGGGTGAATGGGGAGAAGAAAACAAGAAACGTGCCTACAAGTGATTTAAATTGTGTATCTTAAATTGCATCCAACATATCGAGAGACTATTACCATCCTAATGCAACTTTATTTTCCCAACATAAAACTTAAATGTTAGCAGTCATTAATTTTCTTACATGCTTATTTTTTGGGGGGGGGGGGGGGGGGGGGGGGGTTCAGAAAAAAAAATATTATTTTGGTTGGGGGAGGATAGTCTGTTTTGGTTTAACATAATTAAAATCAACTTCTTAGATTTATTCCTGTTTGGCTTAATATGTATTTAAAAAGAAGTTATAAATGCGATGAATATATACAAATGAAGAGATATATTGTAAAAAATTATATTAAAAATGGAAGTACCAAATATGTGACTGATCATTATGTAAACGTACAGTATTTGTTGACAATCAACAAAAGTGTTTGAATTGTAGGAATTTCAAATAAATGTTTTTGGACTACCAGAGCTTCTGAGTATAGCATCCTTCTCCAAACTGACGCCTTCTAGGTGTGTTGAATTAGCTCCTATCTTCCCCATCCAGTGTGATGGAAAGTATATCTCAACATATTTAGAGGGCATCAGGATTGGAAAGGTTAATCTATAGCAGTGACGGCTAACCTTTTCCGGACCGAGTGCCCAAAGCGTGGTCCCCACACGAGCCCCAATGCGCACACATCCCCCCTAGCCTGCACGGCAGAGACCTGATGGCCAGTGGGAGGCACATGCGTGGCAGAGCTGCTCACAGGGTGCCACCTTTGGCACGTGTGCCATAGGTTTGCCATCACGGGTCTATAGAGAACTGCTTTATTCTCTCATTCTCCTCCAGGATTGACTGATTCTGTCCTTGTCCTGTAAATTGTGCTCCACCATTTCAGTGCCCTCCAGTGTGTTAGGACTAGAATTCCTATCCAGAATTTCCAGCTACTCTAGGTTGGCTGGCTGGGGTATTCTGGGAGTTGAAGTCCACACACCTGAAGGGCTGCCTAGCTTGAGGAACACCGCTAAAGATGATCAACCCGTGCACTTTTCCACTTTTCATTTATATTCTTTGTGTAGTATTAAACAGGCTGATGGTCACTTCCGCGGCTTTGGTCATCAGACAAGGCTTATGAATTATTTTGATTCCAGGACCTGATGTCCTGCTATGCCATATCCTGATGGTTGGAGGAAGGGACTTCCTGGGAGATATAAACAATGAACACTGTGAAGGTATTCCAAGAATACAGTGTATAATTCCAGGAGGATCACCGAAACTCTTCTTGCACTTTACCAAGAAAGGCAGATGGACAGACAGTATAAAGTGGCTGACAATAGAACGCCAGATGACGGACTTCTCGGTTCACAGGACAGTATTACTACTGAGGAAGAACTAAGAATCTTTCTACTAGTGGTGTATGACACAGCTAGATTAAAGCCTTTTGGATGTCTAGCTTGTGATGTTGCCATCCCCCAAAAAAGCTGCAGACTTACATGGGAACATGGAAAATAAGAAACATGAACATGGGAAAGTTCAACACATTGAAAGATTAAAGGAACCAACTACACAGTAACATCTTGGGTGTCAGAAAAATTGAAATGGACTAGAATCGGAAACTTTTAGTCAGTAGATGTTACTGTTTACTCAGGACATAGAAACAAGAAATTGTGTTGTTTTCCTACAGCAAAAACAATACTTCGATGCAATGCAGTCAGTCAGCAGATAACATCAATTAAATTTCACAATCGGTCTTTTAATACAGCATTTCTCAACCTTGTGAACTTTTAAGATGAGTGGACTTCAATTCCTGGAATTCTCCAACCAGCTGGGTGGGTGGAGAATTCTGGGATTTGAAGACACACATCATAAAAGTTCACAATGCTGAGAAACCCTGCTTCAGTAGGATTATCATCCAGGTTTATGCTCCCAACAAATGCAGAACAGGAGGCTGACAAACTACATAGTCAAGTTTAGTCTGAAATTTGTAGTCTTAAATGCAAGCAGGACGTGCAGTGGTAGTTGGAAGCTGGAATGCTGAAGTGGGACAATATAGACCATAAGTAACGGAAATGAAGCAAGATAATGTCCATTTCAGGCAATCCAATAATTTCTTCATTACCGATGGACATTTTTCAAACAACATGGACATCCCCAGATGAAGCACACAGAATTAGACTGACTATATTACTGATAACAAGGTTGTGGAAGTGCTCAGTTAATTGGGCTGACTCTGGAATGGATCAGGAACTGCTGATATGCAAGTTCCAAATCAAGTTGAAGCCAAAGAACAAAGCCTGAGTTTCCACAATAAGATCTTGAGCATTGTTATGTCCATCATTTTCAAAGAGAAACTGTGAATCACTTTGAAATCCTGATCCTCATTGATAGGGAACCAGATAGGAAAAAAGTGTCTGCCAAAGATCAGGAAAAAGAAAAGTTGGATATCGGAACAAACAGTGGAAAGTGCAAAGAGGAGAAGCCAAAGCCAAGAAAGATAAAGATCTCAGGAAGGAACCTAACAAGGAATTTTCAGAGAACTGTTAGAGGAGACAAGAAGCAGTATTATAATTAAATTGTAAAGCTATCAAAGATGAAAACAAACACAGAAAAACAAGTTTTCCAAAACATCTCCAGATTCAGAGTCACAGAATCATAGGGCTAGTCCAACCCCCTACCCCAAATAAGATTCCTTAAACCAGGGATCCCCAAACTTGGCAGCTTTAAGACTTGTGGACTTCAATGCCCAGAATTCTCCAGCCAGCTGTGCTATTATTCAAATAATTGGACAATATTTTCATGAAAACCTCCAGCAATGGAGCATCAGTAATATCAGTAACCTGTACTATGCTGATGACATTACTTGGATTAACTGAAAAAGCAAATGATCTGCAAGTCCTAATAATGAAAGTCAATGGGCACAGTGAAAAAATAGAGCTAAGGGTAAGTATGAAGACAATCAAATTAATAATAATAAGTAAAGCCTTAAAAATGAGGGGTCCTTGGTGCTCTCTGAGCTTGCTTGTTTTGTTGCAGACATTTCATTATCCAAACTAGGTAATATCCAACTAGCAATGATGATGTCACCTAGTTTGGATAATGAAACATCTGCAACAAAACAAGCAAGCTCAGAGAGCACCAAGGACCCCTCATTTCGACCCTGAGCTACAAATATTCTCCTTTGTTAAAGCCTTAGAAATGACAATAAAATTATTTAAGCAGTAGATAGTCTGTGCTCTTTAGGATTAAACATCAACAGCAATCAAGAAATATCTCCCAGACAAGGATTTGGTAGGGTAGCAGTTGAAGGCTTTGGAAAAGATGGGAGTTTCTGTACCCAAAAAAGATCAGAATCAGAAGCAATTCTGGCAATGGCAGGGGTGAAATTCAGCCAGTTCTATCTGGCTTGGGCAAACTGGTAGCGGCGGCTGTGGGAGGCTCCACCCACCTGCGCGGACATCATGACGTCGCTTTTTTGCGACATTTTAAGCTTCGGCTCATGCGCAGAAGATGGCAAGCGAAGCAAGCGAGAAGGGAGGAGGAGGAGAATCAGCAACAATGTGAATGGCCTCGGTTACAGTGATGATGGTACATCATTGGAAGACCCAAAGGATCAGACAGGAAACAGGCCATCCTGGAGAAAGTCTGTGCAACTGTTAAGACACAGCACCAACTTGAATGCCCATAATCAATCAGCCTGCTTCCTAGCCTATTTCTCATTCACTGGCTCATTTAATACATTTGACACTCATGACATAATGTCTCTCCCAGGGACTTACAGCCTAATAATAGAATGAAATCTAGAAAGGTGGAGGGGGAAAAAAATAAGTATTAGACTGTTCAATTATAATTGAAGTGACACAATTTGTTAGGGAGGATAATGGGCTCTTAGCAGGAGCTCACAACATTTATGGAGTTGCCTTCAAAGATCAACAAAACGGCCCCAAATGTAATTGAAGCAGCAATTTATAGTTAAATTGATTACTCCTCGTTTAATCATCTAATTTCTCAACAACCTTTGGAAAGGGGGAAGTTGCATCCAATGCTTTCAAGGTCTACACGCAGCCTGGGGACATCAGTGTGTATCCCAGGCTTTGAGAAAAGTCCCAAAAAACCTGTTGCACGGAATTTAATTTTGGCCAGTTTTCAGACCTTTGAGTCTTCCTTTATTTCCACTTTTACCACTTTGAGTATCGAGGAAGATACAAAGCAGGGATGAAATCCAGCAGGTTCTGACAGGTCCCGGAGAACCGGTAGCGGAAATTTTGAGTAGTTCGGAGAACCGGCAAATACCACCTCTGGCTGGCCCCAGAGTGGGGTGGAAATGGAGATTTTGCAATATCCTTCCCCCAGAAGTGGGGAGGGAGTGGGGATTCTGCAGTATCCTTCCCTTGCCACGCCCACCAAGGCACACCACACCCACCAAGTCACGCCCACGGAACCAGTAGTAAAAAAAATTGGATTTCACCACTGATACAAAGATCTGGCTCTTGCTCTTCCGGCGGCCTCAACCATTGTTAATTGATGATGTTGTGTCTTTGGTGTTGTTTTTCCATCTTTGGGGTTTGCCTCATGTTCTTTGATGTCTTCTTTTTGTCAATGGCTTGCATGGTGTAGAATCCCATGATATCCTTTCCAGGTGAACAAACCATTTTATTTGCTGTTTTTGTATATAATTTTAGATGGGTTCTGTGCCAATTCTTTCTCTTAGGGTGTTACTTCTGATTTTATCTCTTCTGGTCAGTCCAGCAACTTTCCTCAAATATCTGATTCCTGCAGTGACTAACTTTCATTTATGTTTTTTTTTTAAATTTGATTTATATGCCGCCCTTCTCCGGAGACTCAGGGCGGCTTACAATGCGTTAAGCAATAGCCTTCATACTTTCTGTATATTTATACAAAGTCAGCTTATTGCCCTCACAATCTGGGTCCTCATTTTACCCACCTTAGAAAGGATGGAAGGCTGAGTCAACCTTGAGCCTGGTGAGATTCGAACCTGCAATAATTGCAGGCAGCTGATGTTAATAACAGGGCTTTAGACCACTGTACTATCCAAGGCTCTTCTTTTGTTGTAAGTGTCCATGTTTGGCACCAGTAACATAGCCTTTGAGTACCTCACCTTAACCACAGTTAGTTCAGAGGCAGCTCTAAACCTCAATCCCTTTTGAAGGGATAGGCTCTTTTACTAAGGATTAGTGGTTGCAAACAAAGCAGGCTAGAACTAAAGTTTCCGCGCAAAAGACTACAAACTTCCTGGCCCTCCCCCATGACTGGCTCATCTTCTTTTTTCTTTTTTTGAAAAAGTTTTTTATTCCCCCCCCCTCATAAACGTATCTTAAATGTACAGTTTCTTATCTAACATACATATTTTCTTTTAACTTTCATACTAATACTATCTTCATCCTAAACAATTTAAGTATATTCGGGGTTGCTCTTCTATCATTTCATCTCCCTTGTTTTACAACAATCCTTCTTCTCCCTCTTCACTCTTTCCTTTCCCTCCCTTCTTCCATCCACTCTTCTACTTTCTTCTTTCCTTCTCTCCTTCTCCTTCTCTCCTTCCCCTTCCTTTCCCCCACACCTCCCTTCTTCTTCCATTCTAACCTTCTCTCCTACTCTTGTTTCCCCTCTTTCTTCCTCTCCTTTTCCCTTTCTTCTTACCTTCTCTCTCTTTCCTCTCTTCTCTCCTCTATCTCTCTCCATTCTCTCTCTCTTGTATTCATTTTCAATTTAGTATTTTCCAAAGTGGTATCCCGGCTCATCTTCAACCAATGGCGTGCAGTATTGGTGTTTTGGGAACCGCTTGGATGTTTGGTGCAATTCACGTTCCTTTCCCAGGGTCCATGTCCTTGGAAGACTGGAACAGCCTGGCTCTTCACACCTCTGGTTTCTGTCAAGCCCCCCCTTTCCTTTCCTATTTTTTTTTATAAAAAGTTTTTTATTAATAATACAAAATTTAAAAAACATTGGACATAGATATGACATCACTGGTTCCATACATGTTCCATCACTTTACAATAATATTAGTACTCATATAAACATATAGTTCTTAAGCTTTGTTCACTATTTAAGCATAATATGATATGATATTAATACTTTCCCCCTTATTCCTGTATATTTATTTATCTCTTAAACATACATTTATCTATAATAACATCTATATCTGTGTTCTAACACTATACATTTGTCTTGGCTACCCTCTTGTTATCTATCCAATCATAAAATTGTTCCCAGATTTTGTAGTACTTAGTTTTGCTTTTATCCTTCAGTTCCAAAGTGAGTCTCTCCATTTCTGTGCAGTTAAAGATTTTCAGTAATATTTCCTCTTCAGTTGGAATATCTTTCTCTTTCCATTTTTGATCCCTATTGATCCCTTAACCCCTTACATGCCAATTGCCTATTTCCTCTCCTCCTCCCCCCCCCCTTTCTAACTGATGGCAGAATGCCAGCGAAGCCAAAGATGGCAGATCTGATACCAGGGTTGTCTGGAGTTGTTGCAATCCTAGTTTGAATTTTGTGGCAGGGGGCACAGGAATCGGGCTGGGTATTGCACAAGGTTTCGTGTGATTCTCCTATCTGCGTCCTTCTTTGGTTGACAGGGAATCTCTCCAATTCAGATTGGTTTCCCTTTCAAGGAAATAGAATTGTTTCTTTTCCTCTTCATCCGGCAGGCTGCCAAGGAAGGGACAGATCGTTCTTCCCACGTTTCTTCCCAGAAGTCTAAACTGATGGCTTAAAAAGCGCTTTCAAAATGAGATTGAGGACTGTGTGGCATTAAGCCAAAGGCTGCCCTCGCTATTCCTACCTTAAATGGACTAAAAGACCTTGCTCCTTGAGGCCTTCTTTCATTTAATTCAATTTGAGAGGGGTGAGAAGAAAACTGGCTAAGCAAAAGTAAATATTTAGCAGTAAATAAATGCATGATTCATCAAATTAGCTTTCCTGCAAGGAGCCCAAAATGGCTTAGATGGTTTTTCTTCACCGCATTCTCGGAAAGAGTCACCGACTGACCCAAGATTAGCAGGAAGCAGCAAGGCTGAGTGAGTGGGTTGAGCCAAATCCAATTATTGGCTCCAGCTTTTAAGAATTACCCTGAAGCCAGGTTAAGATTATTTGTGTTTACATCTAGTACAAGGGTGAAATCCAGCAGGTTCTGACAGGTTCTGGAGAACCGGTAGCGGAAATTTTGAGGAGTTCAGAGAACTGACAAATACCACCTCTGGCTAGCCCTAGAGTGGGGTGGGAATGGAGATTTTGCGGTATCCTTCCCCTGCCATGCCCACCAAGCCATTCCCACCAAGCCACACACGCCCACCAAGCCACGCCCACAGAACCAGTAGTAAAAAAAGTGGGATTTCACCACAGATCTAGTAGTATCTTCCCTAACTCAAAGAAAAGAAGCAGGGATCCACATCGTCTTATACCAGGGGTGTCAAACTCAAGGCCCACGGGCTGGATCTGGACTGCAGGATGCTTACATCTGGTCCGTGGGGCCGCTCTGGAAACAGTGAAGGACTGGTCTGGGGTGCCTCTGCCAGGGAAAACAGGGTCTCGAACAGTGGTGGGTTGCCCCCGGTTCGGACTGGTTCTATAGAACCGGTAGTAAAACCAGCAGGAGGCTCCAGCCACTGACCCTGACATCATCAGGAAGCTTCTGCACATGTGCAGAAGCGAGAGAGAGAGAGCAAAGTGACCACGCGCACGTGGCCCCTATTGCGAACTGGTAGTAAAGGTAAGTAGAAACCCCCTGGTCTCGAGCTCTGTTTTCAGCTGCGACAGCCTCCTGCAACTCTCTGCCAGTGAAAACGGGTTGCAGGAGGCCATCACAGATAAAACGGAGCCCGGGACCCCGTTTTCGCTGGCAGAGCACTCAGGCCACCACAGGCGCCAACACGAGTGACACTGAACTGGCCCCCATGGCCTCACCCCCCCCTGCCCCCCCCGAGGTCAAACACAAGCCTGATGTGGCCCTCAATGAAATCGAGTTTGACACTCCTGTCTTATATAGTAGAGAGGCCAAAAAATGAACCGAGGGCTTTTTACGTTATATCTCATTTCCTCATTTCTTCAGAACCTGTTATCTGTTTGGGCATGCCCTGTAAACAAGCCCATCATCCTCTAGGATGCCCTCCATGAAGCCTTCCTAGCCTGCAGTGACACCTATATAAAAGTATATAAAGGTAAAGGTTCCCCTGTCCAGTGTTTCTGACCTGAGCAGTGCTCATCTCAGTTTCTTAGCCGAGGGAGCCAGTGTTGTCCGAAGACATTTCTGTTTGTCATGTGGACAGCATGACTATATGCCCTGGAGCACAGAACACTTACCTTCCCACCAAAGTGGTGCCTATTTATCTACTTGCATTTGCATGCTTTCGAACTGCTAGGTGGGCAGAAACTGAGACAAGAACAGGAGCTCACCCTCTTGTGCAGTGCTCGGGACTCAAACCTCAGCTGTCAGTTTTCCATCTGACAAGCTCAGTGTCTTTAACCACAGAGTCATCGCACCCTGATAACTGTATACAGCCTCCTTTTGATCTTTATCCATCTGGTTTCTGCACCAAATGTAGCTTCAAATTGCCTCGTTATTGATTGTTAACATTGGCATTAATTTCCAACTTTATCCCCACCACCATCACCTCCACTCCCAATGCTAGGAACGTAGCTTTTTCCGGTTACGGTGGTTGAGATTGGCTGCTGGTTGTCTTGTAACTAAGACACCAAACTCGTTTGCTAAATGGCACTTTGGTGTTAGCATGGCAACAAGCTCTCAGAAATCTGACAGCAACCTACTGATGATCATGTATTTAGTTTGTTTCTCAGAAATTGGGGGGGGGGAGAGACACCTGGATTTCCACAAGTTGGGCAGACCAAGTTTTCAACCGATCTTTTGTACCATCCACAGGCATGTCATGGGAAAGGTATGGAAGTTAAAAACAGATGGCCAGTGGAAGCCTGGCACTCAAGCAAATCAGCCATCAATAGACACATAGAGATAAACAACATCTACACATACCACTCAAAAGAGGCAATAAAAAAGCCCAAAAGGAAACAAAGAGACCAAAACCAGCAATTGACACCCAGTTGAGCAGAGATGAACATCAAGATTAAATGCTAGACCAATAATCAAGAAGCAAACAGTACCCCAATCAAGAAACTACCAATTCAGACAAACAAGCTACAGTAAACAGCCCAATCAAGGTTCCACCAGGTCTACCTCCACCAACACTGACAGGGCAAGCTAGTATATAAAAAGAGAGCAAATCCCACTTCCTACTAGCACTGATGATGTTACCTAGTTTGGTAATGAAATATTTGCAAGAAAACAATCAAGCTCAGAGAGCACCAAGGACCTCACAGATGGCCAATTATTTTTTCCTCTTAATTAAATTGCATTAAAAGAATGGGAAATGGTAACAACCTGTTTTTAAACCTACCACCCAGTGGTTCAAAGTGCTATCTGAAATCTCAGCACTGGTTGGAGCCTAATGTCTGTTTCTTTTAAAGATGGTAACTGCATGGATGTATCATATTCCATTTTCCCGGAACAATGTGAAAGGCATTTGTCATTGCCTTCTTCCAGAATGGGTTTTGACTTCCCAGCCTAGTTACAGACCTTGATAGTAGAAATAGAAATAGAATAACAGAATTGGAAGGGACCTTGGAGGTCTTCTAGTCCAACCCCCTGCTTAGGCAGGAAACCCTACACCACTTCAGACAAATGGTTATCCAACATCTTCTTAAAAATTTCCAATGTTGGAGCATTTACAGCTTCTGGAGGCAAGTTGTTCCACTGATTAATTGTTCTAACTGTCAGGAAATTTTTCCTTAGTTCTAAGTTGCTTCTCTCCTTGATTAGTTTCCACCCATTGCTTCTTGTCCTGCCCTCAGATGCTTTGAAGAATAGCTTGACTCCCTCCTCTTTGTGGCAACCCCTGAGATATCGGAACACTGCTATTATGTCTCCCTAGTCCTTCTTTTCATTAAACTAGACATATCCAGTTCCAGCAATCGTTCTTTATATGTTTTATCTGTCAAAGTTCCAACAGATGCCCTAATTAACTCCTGAGTCTCCAGCCAAGTTTCAAAAGAAAACCAGTTATTTATTAGGAGCAACATGTCAGCATCTACTCGAGTGAGGTCAACTCTGCCGCATGTAATTTATGGCTCAACTTTGACCCTGTTTCCCCCCCCCCCACCTTCCTCTCAGTCTGTGTCATAAATCACATTCTCCAACGAGGCACTCCCATGGGCCGTGGAAAACACACCTCACAAACCGGCTTTGGTAATCTCAGATCCCACCTTGGAAGAAGGTATGCATGGAATATGCTCCCCCCTTGCTGCCCATGGCAACTTGAGAGCAGATTAGAAATGCTTTGCAAGTTGACATGATCCTTGAGTCCCCTAATCATCTTTGTTCTTCTCTGCACTCTTTCTAGAGTCTCAACTTCTTTTTTATATCGTGGTGACCAAAATTGGATGCAATATTCCAAGTGTAGCCTTACCAAGGCATTATAAAGTATTAACATTTCATGTGATCTTGATTCTATCCCTCTGTTTATGCAGCCTAGAACTGTGTTGGCTTTTTTGGCAGCTGCACCACACTGCTGGCTCATATTTAAGTGGTTGTCCACTAGGACTACAAGATCCCTCTCACAGTCACCACTATTGAGCAAGGTACCACATATACGGTACCTATACATTTTGTTTTTCTTGCTTAAATGTAGACACTTACTTCTTTCACCATTGAATTTCATTTTGTTAGATAGCGCCCAATGTTCAAGTCTCAAGATCCTTCTGTATCTTAAGCCTCTCTTCTGGAGTGTTGGCTACTCCTGCTAGTTTGGTGTCATCTGCAAATTTGATGAGTTCCCCATCTATCTCTTCGTCCAAGTCATTGATGAAGATGTTGAAGGGGCCTAAAACAGAGCCCCGGGGTACCCCACTGCATACTTCCCTCCATGTAGATGCCATTCCATTGAGGACTATACATTGAGTGCTGTTGGTCAGCCAGTTACGAATCCATCTAGTGGTGATGCAGTCTAACCCACATTTTTCTATTTTATCAAGTAGTAGATTATGGTCTACTTTGTCAAATGCCTTACTGAAGTCCAAGGAAATTATATTGACAGCATTCCTCTGGTCCACTAGTTTTGTCACTTTGTCAAAAAGTAGTCAAAAAGTACCTTATATATGCCTGATCTTGCTTGGCTTTTCTGAGTTTATTGAAGTTGCTGAATGCAGACTCTAGCAGTAGTAGGCAACTTGGCATCTTTCCTTTTGGGAAGTTGGAATATTGCAAAGCAAACTACAGTAACCACTGCAGCCTAATTTTGCCTTTCAGCAGTATTTCTCAACCTCAGCAGACTTAAGCTGTATGGACTTCAACTCCCAGAATTCCCCAACCAACATGGCTCTGGGCTTCATGTGAATGTTGTGTCCAGCTTTGTCCCAAGAAGACAAAGTAGCTTGGAAGATCAAGAGTATCCTGGAAAGATGATGGTGTATTCTAGTCTATTGTTTGAAAATAGCTGAAAGCCAGAAGATTGATTGGAATCTATTAGTGCATCTCTGGAGGATTTGTCCAAAACAAGAAATTTAAAATGCTCTGTAGATTGAAGAAAGTGTCTTAGTGAGGTCACAGCATTAGCCAATTGGAACTATGCACAGTTGCCTTGTGCCTTAAACTTACAGGCCTTTTGTTTTGCAGAACTCAGCTCTAAAAAGATAACAAAGGATATCTAAAATGAGAATGGCATCTCCTGCCAAGAATTTTCTGGTGACTATAAAGGTTGCATCTCCTGCCAACACAGGTCCTTCCACCCTAGAAAGCAAGCCTCATAAATCATTCAAACAGCTTGTCCATCCAGCTCCGTACTGTCTTTACTGGGAAGGAAGCCCTTGAGGGTTTAAGACTTGACCTTTAGCATTCCTTCCTTGAGATGTTGGGGATTCGAACCAGAGTCCTCTGGTTACAAATCAGGTCTCCTAATGCTGAGCTCTCGTCTACCCGCCTGCTTTCCATCCAGTGTCTGGGGCAGCCAAGAGCTAGGGTGCTTATCTTTGATTGGCCCAGTTGCTGCTCACAAGTTCCTTGGCTTGACTCCAAGACACACAAAGGATATGAGGAACACCATGTCCTGCTGCCAAGGATGGGTAGGTCTGTTCCGGGAACTTCAGGAACTATGACATAAGGCCTGAAGGCAACTCTTTCTCCACCTACATATCAGCTGTTTGGGTGAGGGCCTCCTAACATGGAATGCAAGCAGCTGTTCTCCTGTGACTCCCTTCTGTCTCTTCCTTTCCTGTTCGTTGATGCCATTTTCTTTTCTAAAACCATTTTTAAACAAGCATTCCCTACCCGATTTGCCTTAAGACCCTTTGCCTCAGCAAATCAGCTAGCTTGGAACAAAGCAAGAAACGGACCTGTTCTAATCCTAAATAAACACATTTCAAACAGATCTTGGCATCCTTTGCTTTCGATGCTGAGATACAGAAGCAAATTAAACAGAGATACGCAATGTACCCCCATCATTTCTGAAGGTATTTTGGGTCAAAAGCAAAAAGCAACCCAATGACAAAAGGGAGTTTGTCTTCAGCCTTTTTGCAAATAAGAGGACTCCAGTGCCTTGAAATATTGGTTTGACCTAAATGTTATTCATTATTTTTCTTGGGTGGCTGCCAGGCTGCAGGAGGAAGTACTTGAAAAGGGAAAATGGCAGAGAAACAGATTCAGATGGACTCAATAAGGAAGTTGTGCCAGCTCAGGGTTGGATAGTTTACTTAGTATAAGATCAACAAAGTAACTATAGCACTTGTGCATGTACACACACATTCTCTCTCCAGGAAACAGGTTTCCATCATGTTTTTTAAAAAATGCTGTCTTGATGTAGTTGTTAACATTTTTGCTATATATACCTGAATTGCTGGAATTCTTCAGGCTGAGGCCATATCATTAAAGTCATGAGATCCAACTTTCTTAACTTAGAATCCTTCCAGATACTTTGGAGGATAATTTCCAGCTTGCAAAGGTCCGGGAATTGGGAAGTCAACCGATTCAGAAGCCTTTCTGTGCAGGAAAAAAATCAGTGCTGGAAGGTGCAAAAATAATCCAGATCATTTTAGTGAAATGACTAACATACCTTCAACTTGGGAAAGGATGAAGTTGATTTGAAATCATTCTTCTCTTTAGAGAAGAGAATGATTTTATTGGCTTTTTTATGAGCCAGCCGTGTGCTGCAGCTGCCAAAAAAGCCAACACAGTTCTGCGCTGCATAAACAGAGGGATAGAATCAAGATCACGCGAAGTGCTAATACCACTTTATAATGCCTCGGTAAGGCCACACTTGGAATACTGCATTCAGTTTTAGTCGCCACGATGTAAAAAAGATGTTGAGACTCTAAAAAGAGTGCAGAGAAGAGCAGCAAAGATGATTAGGGGACTGGAGGCTAAAACATATAAAGAATGATTGCTGGAATTGGGTATGTCTAGTTTAATGAAAAGAAGGACTAGCAGTGACATGAAAGCAGTATTCCAATATCTCAGGGGCTGCCACAAAGAAGAGGGAGTCAAGCTATTCTCCAAAGCACCTGAGGGCAGGACAAGAAGCAATGGGTGGAAACTAATCAAGGAGAGAAGCAACTTAGAACTCAGGAGAAATTTCCTGACAGTTAGAACAATTAATCTGTGGAACAACTTTCCTCCAGAAGCTGTGAATGCTCCAACACTGGAAGTTCTTAAGAAGAGATTAGATAATCATTTGTCTGAAGCGGTGTAGGGTTTCCTGTCTAAGCAGGGGGTTGGACTAGAACACCTCCAAGGTCCCTCCCAACTCTGTTATTGTGTTTCCAGAGCAGAACATGCTTTTAGGCAGATCCTCCCAACAGAAACCTCAAACACTTCCATGTCACGGTAATGAATGTTAAATATGACATGCCAAAAAACCAAAATACAATTCTCCAAGAGAGAATAAAAACCAATGATGTCTACAGTTGAATTATCCCCATTTGCTGAAGATGATAATGTCCCTCCTCCATCCCACTGCCATTTTGCCCCACTTTCCATTGCCCTGCACCCATGATGCTTACTAGGAAAATCCCTCTGATTGTGTGAAAAGAACAGAGCCAGAGGGAGACAGAAGGAAATGTTTTGTCCTCAGCAATCATCCCATTCACCTGCACAGCCCAAAAAGATTCCACAGAGAAGACAAAAACCCCACCCAGTGAAGCTTCCTTAGGTAGCGTGCAAGATGGAGATCCAATCTGAGCTTATATAAGAGAGCTTCTGATAGGCATTCTGACACAATACTCTTGTGATTTATTGATTGCCATCAAGTCAGTGTTGAACCTCAATTAAACAGAGAGCTTGTTCCGTGGATGCCATGTCTTCACTTTGGCCTCTCAAGTCCCCGCAGTAAAGCTGCAGCAATCAAGTCCATCTGCCTCGCTGCTGGTCATCCTTTTCTTCTATTTCCTAAAACTTCTCCCAGGATTATGGGCTCTCAAGGGAGCTGGGAGGGGTGAGTTCTACTTACCTTTACTACCGGTTCGCAATGGGAGTGCACACACATGTGCTTCTGCGCATGTGCAGATCGTCAATTATGACATCCGGGTGGGTGGGCGGAGTCTCCCGCCGCTTTTACTACCAGTTCTCAAGAACCGGACAGAACCAGGAGCAACCCACCACTGGAGCTGGGTCTTCTGAAATAAGGTATTTTGAGACTTTTATGCCTCAAACTGAAAATTCTGGATTGACTCAAGGCCAGTCTGTAATCACATATTGGTGATGCATTTGAACTCACAACTAAACCTAGCCATTTCTCTAGAAAGCTACACATATACTGAACTTGTTGTTTGGTTTTTGTTTTCCCCATACCAGGAATTTTCCCTCAGCTCAATAGCAGTTTTTACTTTCTGCTTTACTACGAATGGAAGAACAGTTTTATCATTTTTGCATGTGCTGCAGCTGCTTAAGGCAGCCCAGTGCAGCAGTGAAATCCCACCCCCCAGTTCTATCCGGTTTGCCAAACCGGTAGCGCAAGCGACAGAAGGCTCCGCCCACCAGCCGGGATGTCATTACAACCCAGTTTTTTACCATCTGCACATTCGCTACCTGTTCCCGAACTGGTAGCGATGGTAAGTGGATTTCACCGCTGGCCCAGTGGTTAAACTTTTTGCTCTTAGTATCTGAAGGTGGCAAAAAGGAATATGGAGATTGTCTTTGGACTGCTTTTAAGAGATAGGGGAATGAAAACAGTAATGATGTAGAAGGGGCTTAAGGAAACCCAGTATGCAGGGGTGAAATGCAGCCGGTTCTAACAGGTTCTGGAGAACCGGTAGCGGAAATTTTGAGTAGTTCGGAGAACCGGAAAATGCCACCTCTGGTTGGCCCCAGAGTGAGGTGGGAATGGAGATTTTGTAATATCCTTCCCCTGCCATGCCCACCAAGCCATGCCCACAGAACCGGTAGGGAAAAATTTTGGATTTCACCCCTGCCATTATGTTCCTAGGATATATTTTTTTCCTTCATTCAATTGTTGGAAGAAAAATCCGGTCCAGTTCTAAGCCGGGAGAAAGATGCTGGAAAGAAAATGGAGGCTGGCTACAAGGAAAGAAGGTCTCTGTTTATTTGGTTTCCAGAAATTTTAGTGACATCAGCATGTTTCTGGGGTGGCTGACCCCTTGGCTGGATGAGTGGATGGGTTTTTATAGGGTTCTGGGGTTTTGTGATTGAGATGCTCCAGGGGGTTATGCAATGTAGTGAGCCTTGTGTCTTTTACTATTCCAATGGTGATGGGTTAATCCTTTTGATGTCCTAAATTAGAATTTGGATGGGGGAATGTAAATTCTTAATGCCATCAGCTCCAGCCTGGGGAAGCTGTGGCTGAAGGCATTTTGTTTGTGAATAGTTTCTCAATAGATACAAAAGTATTTCATTCATAAAACGTAACTGTTGGAGGGACTGCCTGGAGTGTTTTCCTGGTAGTGGAAAGAAGTGAATGATTTGATCCTGGAAAGCCTTTTTGGGGGGGGGGGAGGTGCGTGTGTGTGTGTGTGTTGACTTCTTATACCAGGGGTGTCAAACCCCCATCATCACGGCAGCATCACGTGACGTATAGGAACATTTTTCTCCTCGTTAAACCTGCCGTGGGCATGGCTAGCACGTGACACATCCGGCCTGTGGGCTGGGAGTTTGACTGCCCTGTCCTACACAATCATGTCCGATTCTCTGAGACTGCCTGGCCAGTTTTTTTCAGAAGTGGTTTACCATTGAATCCTTCTTAGGCCTGAGAGAAAGCGACTGGCTCAAGATCACCTTGGTGGCTTTATGTCTAAGGCAGGAGTAGAACTCACAGACTTCTGTTTTCTAGCCTGGTGCCTTAACCACCACACCAAACTCTATTTGCGCTATGTTGTGTTTGTATATAAGTAAACCTGAAAAGCAAAAAAAAAATTAGAAAATGGTGCATGCCTTTCAAGGGAACTAACTTACTCTTTGAGAATCTTTATTTACCATTAAGATATCACACCAGTATATTTATGTTTTCTTGTCCCCTCTTCTTAAAAACCTGCTCTGCAATGGTCCTATTTGTATTTTCATGCTCTTTTTTTTTTTAAATTCCAGTGATGCTTCTGGTATCTTTTGCTAATGTGTATAGATAACCAAGGGACTCGGTGGCTCAGTGGCTAAGATGCTGAGCTTGTCGATCGAAAGGTCGGCAGTTCAGCGGTTCAAATCCCTAGTGTCGCGTAAGAGGATGAGCTCCCGTTACTTGTCGCAGTTTCTGCCAACCTAGCATTTCAAAAGCAGGTAAAAAATGCAAGTAGAAAAATAGGGATCACCTTTGGTGGGAAGGTAACAGCGTTCCGTGCCCCTTTGGCATTTAGTCATGCCAGCCACATGACTACGGAGACATCTTCGGACAGCACTGGCTCTTCAGCTTTGAAACAGAAATGAGCACCGCCCCCTAGAGTCGGGAACGACTAGCACATATGTGCAAGGAAAACCTTTACCTATAGGTAACCAAAGCAAGGACTTTGGTCTAGATGCCAAATTCGAGACCTCTTCTGGCTGAGATTTCACCTCCGATGACCCATTTTGTTTCTTGCTAGGAAAAATGTTTCTTCTTGGCACAGGGGAATGGTGACTCACGTGTTAAACTCCCACTGCTTCTTGCCATGCTTTTAACAAAATGAGTTGGCAAAGGGGCTCATTCGTTTCTGCTTCACAGGGCTCAGGACCCTGGGGATTCAGAGTGCAAAACAACATTTGGCAAAGGCTCACTCCTGAACCTCCGCGTCCTTGCCAAAGGCACACTTGATCTTACGGATAGATGTGGGAGAGATAGCAAGACAGTGTAAACCTTCCCTAGGTTTACTTGCCGCTGATCCCTAAATACAGCTGAGATTTGCAGGAGAGGGAACAGCAAATAGAAGGTGTTGAACAGGAGGCCTTTAAGATAAGATAACCTTTATTGTCACTGTTTTCTGTGAACACACTGGCACACATTTTTAAAAAATGAAATTTTAGGAGGCATTAAACAGCTTTTCGAGTGTTAAGCTTGTATAACAAGAGCCTTGGATAGTACAGTGGTCTAAAGCCCTGTTATTAACATCAGCTGCCTGCAATTATTGTAGGTTCGAATCTCACCAAGGCTCAAGGTTGACTCAGCCTTCCATCCTTTCTAAGGTAGGTAAATTGAGGACCCAGTTTGTGGGGGCAATAAGCTGATTTTGTATAAAGATACAAAAGTATGAAGGCTATTGCTTAGCGCATTGTAAGCCGCCCTGAGTCTCCGGAGAAGGGTGGCATATAAATCAAATTAAAAAATAAATAAATAACAGAACTAAAAAGGGACCTGGGAGCAGAGGTGGGTTTCAGCAGGTTCTAACGAGTTCTGGAGAACCAGTAGTGGAAATTTTGAGTAGGTTGGAGAACCGGTAAATACCATCTCTGGCTGGCCCCGCCCCCATCTATTCTCTGCCTCCTGAATCCCAGCTGATCGGGAGGAAACGGGGATTTTGCAGTAATCTTCCCCTGGAGTAGGGTGGGAATGGAGATTTTACAGTATCCTTCCCCAATGGAAGCTGCACCCCACATGATCCCTGGGGGAGAGGGGATGTGGATTGGATAATCCTGACTGGATAATTGGGGGGAGGGTTTTAAGGATGCTTTCTATATGTGATTTTCACACCTATTGGCTTAGACCTTGCTTTTTTTTGGTTGCATTCAGTTCATACTCAGTAAAAGTACCTTTCTCTATGAAAATGGAGTCAGGGCTTTTCTTTCTTGAGTACTGAAAGGAGGCACATCTGACACACACCCACAGAACCGGTAGTAAAAAATTTTGAAATCCACCACTGCCTGGGAGGTCTTCTAGTCCAACTCCCTGATCAAGCAGACAAAAGCACTCCGGAAAAACCTTGCCAAGTCCAGGCAGTCTTGGAGAATCAGATGTGATTGAACTGAAGAAACAAAAAATCTCCTAAGAACGTAAATGGGCTTCCTTAAGGTCCTTCTAAGTTTCAGACAAAACTTTTGGAACATCCCCCTTCTGAGTCATCCTATTTCTGTAGTTCAGCCTGCCTTAGTTCCCTGGTGGCCTCTGGATGCACTGGATTCCAATTTTTATTAACATTTATTATAAAATACAAATAGAAATAAAAATCAGGAAAATTATAGAAGAAAGAAGGGAAGCACAGAGAGGAAGAAAAGGGGGAAATTAGTCACTTCTGACTTTTTTCAGTGAAGTATTATACAAAAAAACCTTTTGCTTTACATTTCTAAACATTTCAAGCTGGTTTTGTAACAGCAAAGTCATTCTAGTTATCAAAACGTACAATTAAAGTTTCATTTTTTTTCAGTCTTAAGCACAATAAAGGTAGTCCTTGACTTACGACCACAATTGAGCTCCAAATTGCTGCTGCTAAGCGAGACAGTTCCTAAGTGAGTTTTGCCCCATTTTACGACCTTTCTTGCCATGGTTGTTAAGTGAATCACTGCAATTGTTAAGTTAGTAACACGGCTGTAATGTGAATCTGCCTTCCCCTTTGACTTGGCTCGTCAGAAGGTCACAAAAGTTGAATCACATGATCTCGGAATCCTGCAACTGTCATAAATATGAGTCATTTGTCACGCGTCCGCATTTTGATCATGTGACCAATAGGGAGGCTGCAACGATCATAAGTGTGAAACACAGTTGTAATCATTTTTTCAGTGCCATTGTAACTTCGAACAGTCACTAAACGAATGGCTATAAGTGGAGGACTACCTGTATCCAGAAGCAGTTTCTAAGTAGAAGCATAACTAGTCAGATCCTTCTCTTTAATTAAAACAGTCCACTTTGCCATCTCTGCCAGCACAGTGTTCCAATATCTCAGGGGCTGCCACAAAGAAGAGGGAGTCAAGCTATTCTCCAAAGCACCTGAGGGCAGGACAAGAAGCAATGGGTGGAAACTAATCAAGGAGAGAAGCAGCTTAGAATTAAGGAGAAATTTCCTGACAGTTAAAACAATTAATCTGTGGAACAACTTGCCTCCAGAAGTTGTGAACGCTCCAACACTGGAAGTTTTTAAGAAGATGTTGGATAACCATTTGTCTGAAGTGGTGTAGGGTTTCCTGCCTAAGCAGGGAGTCGGACTAGAAGACCTCCAAGGTCCCTTCCAACTCTGTTATTCTATTCTACATTATTGGAGAAAGATCCTGCAGTTTAGGTTTACAGTATCTACTTGTTTTTGTTAAGAACCCTTCAATCTGTGTGACCCTCCCAGTACTTAACACATCCTTTGAGTAGGCAAAACCAACTTTTTCAATTTGGAGAGTGGGGGCTGTTTATGGGAATTTGCAGAGATTTCAGGCATCCATTTCACATCATTTCTCAAGCAAGGGAAAGGGAAGAATTGAGGGGCAGGTGGTTACCATGAATCTCAGGAACTTTAGTTACTGCCTTTCCCTCACCAGAAAATAGGATAAATATTTTGTCCCCTAATAAAGTAGGAAATGCGGGTCCAGCTAGATGACCACTGAAGGGTCCTCTTTAATGGTAATAATGATGATGATTAATGTGGGATCTTCTAGATGAACACTGGACATCTTTCTACTCTTTTCTATTCATTTCCAAATGTATCCAGTGTAAAAATACAAAAGCCAGCCAAACTCCTCTGTATAAGCAACATTCTGTAAGGGAGGACCCCTCGCTGTCAGAAAGACCCATATCTTGGGTGACATACTGTTTGAAAGTTACAAATGTCAAGGATACCAAAATGAGACAGTGAGTCTCTATCACCAAAGATAATTTTCAGAAAAGTTATATTTGTTTGGCAAGACATGTAAGAACCTCTAATCAGGAAGATATCATTTCATGTAACAAATGTTTTTAGTAATTAGAACCGCTGTGTTAGCACTTTCCTTTGTTTGAAACTGTATAAAGACCAGGGTCCCCGACCCATAATTTTGTTCAGACTTCCAGGTATGAATCGGACTCTGAACCTTATTGCAATAAATCTGATTCTGTTTGCCCTTTGGGATGACTCTCAATCTCTTCATTCCATAACACTATCAACTTACTTCCAAACATCACCATCACACTGGAGACCAGATGTGTTTAAAGTTCAAACTCCCAAACCATAGAAAAGTTACGCACTTCTAGCTTGGAAATCCACACCCAGAGTAGAACAAATAACAGTATGTATCAGTGGTGAAATGTAAAATTTGTTACTACTGATTCTGTGGGCGTGGCTTGGTGGTGGTGGGGGTAATGTGACTGGGTGGGCGTGGCCAACTTTTTTTTTTTTTTGCTTTTTTAAAGCATTTTTTTACAACATATTTAATAGGTTGTAAATAAAATGCTTTTAAAACTAAAAAAAAAGGCTCTGACGAAAACAGCTGTGGTGTGCGATTGTCAGAGCCTTTTTTTAACCTTTTAAAAGCAGGAAGTAACAACACCCACGCGGGTTTGGTGGAGCCTCATGCCGCCATTGCTACCGGTTCTCCAAACCACCTGCCACAATTGCTACTGGATTGTCCGAACCAGTCCGAACCAGGAGCATTTCACCCCAGTATGTGTCTAAACGTTTGGCAGACTGTAAGACCAACCATAATAATACAGATAAAATACTGTACAGTATGTTGGGATAGAACACTGCAATACATACAATTTGGCACTAGGGGGAGCTTTTGTGCTTCCTGGGTAGCTTTAAGCCTTTAATGCTGGCCCGGTTGCCTTGAAAAACTGCCTTTCTTTCGTTCAGTCTCTATGATAGAAAATTAAGTGTGTCTACTAAGTTGCCTCCAGAGGAAAATAAAAATGGTATCTTACAGAAAAGGATACAAAGAGAAGGACTTGGGGATGGTGCAGGTTTCTATAGTTAATTTAGGTTTGAATCAAAATTCTGTGAATTTTGAAAGAAAAAAATCAGATCACTTGCCGTGTATTTTTCCCCCACTTAAATTCTCCTCTTGGATTTTCTATAAATCCAAAATTTTATACAAATCGTATATAAATAAATATCCCTAAATAAATATGGCATAATAGTGCATAGGATGTTCACGATAGTTTAATATGGGTTTTTTGTAATAATCTCTGCTATGCTGCTCTCTCTAATTAAAACTGGAATAAGTATATACAAGTAGACAAAAGCCAATATTCTCTTGCCTGATTTGCTTTGGTACAATGCCAACTTTGTTCACCAGACCAGCCTTTGCCAGTTTTCCCCCCAGTAATAGTGACTAGAGCTGGGAATTCTGAAGACCAAAACATCTGGAAAACTACATTAAACGCAAATGCACTGAACACCGGTTTTTTCAAACTTGGTAACTTTGGGATGTGTGAATTTCAATTCCCAGAATTCCCTGGCCAGCTTGGAGTCTCTGGCTTCCCTCACTCCACTGTTTTTTTTTATGACAAAGTTTGTACAAAGATAATGTTTCTTTGATAGAAAAGCTAATGCATACCTAACATCCCAATATTCTGCATTGATGCAGCGCTATCTTTTGTATACATATGTGGTAATGGTGGGTTTCAAAATTTTTTACTACCGGTTCTGTGGGTGTGGCTTGGTGGCCATGGCATGGCTTGGTGGGCGTGGCTTGGCTTGGTGGGTGTGGCTTGGGCATGGCAGGGGAAGGATACTGTAAAATCTCCATTCCTACCCCACTCCAGGGGAAGGTTACTGCAAAATCCCCATTTTGTCCCAATCAGCTGGGACTTGGGAGGCAGAGAATAGATGGGGGCAGGGCCAGTCAGAATTTTTACTACCGGTTCTCCAAACTACTCAAAATTTCCGCTACCGGTTCTCCAGAACTGATCAGAACCTGCTGAAACCCACCTCTGATATGCGGCTTCTAACATGAAGTCAGCACCCACTCTCCTAGAAAAATGAAATATTTTTGAGGAATAGTAAAAAAAAAAAAAAAGGCAGAATATTGTATTTCCCTAAATGAGAAATGAAGAAACGTGTTTTTTTAAAGCAGACTCAGTCTTTCTTAATAACCCCAGCCGATATTTTGTGCCCATTAAGAAAGATTGGGCCAGTTTATTCAGAAACCAGCTGCAGACTCCCTGCCCCCAAGCAGAAACTGAGGAGGCCAGCTTTTAGAAATGCAGATCTGGTAATCCATTCAAGACAGGATATTTTGAAACTCCCTGCAGCAAAGTCTGAACAAAAGCAGAATGGTAGGATTAGCCCTCACTCAAGATCCAACACAGGACAAAGTCATTAAGACACAATAGGAATTGCCCAGCACCCTTTCAGAACGCAAGCCCCTTCATTGCATCATCTCAGAGCAGTCCAAACTTCAACCAAACCTGGCAGCTCTGACAAACATTTCCTCTTTTGCCTATAGAGCCAGCTATGACCCCTACATAACTCCTACATCAGAGGTGAGTTTCAGCAGGTTCTGAGCAGTTCTGGAGAACCGGTAGCGGAAATGTTGAGTAGTTCGGAGAACCGGTAGTAAAAATTCTGACTAGCCCCACCACCATCTATTCTCTGCCTCCCAAGTCCCAGCTGATTGGGAGGAAATGGGGATTTTGCAGTAACCTCCCCCTGGATTGAGGAGGGAATGGAGATTTTACAGTATCTTTCCCCTGCCACACCCACCAAGCCATGCCCACCAAGCCATGCCACGCCCATCAAGCCACACCCACAGAACTGGTAATAAAAATTTTTGAAACCCACCACTCCCCTACATGACCCCATAGAAATCTGACAACAGCCAATAGAATACATGTTCTTGCACAGGAACAGGAAGCTCAAATACAAAGCTCAAAGAAGATATAAAAACCCCTCGCTCTCAACTCCATTTTGCCAGCTGCCCAGAATCACATGTGCCTGGTGGTTCTGCTTCATCAATAAATGGACCCTCTTTCCAATCAGCCTCCAGCCCCCATTTTATTACCAGTGCCTTTCTCCTGGATTGGAACTGATGGGATATTTCTTCCCACAGTTGGATAGCTTTATCCAAGTGTTGTAGGCTATATTGGGTTGGTACAGCCCTTCTGCAGAAACAAACAAGGATGTTAATCTGTTAGCTGAACAGTTTAACTAGGGAGGAAAGATAGAGCAATACACTGGTGGTGAATAGCAAAATGAGGCAATAATGACAATAGCTAACACACAGAAAAAGGAGCAGGCACTGGAATCTGGGTGAGACAAGAGATCCTGTCAAGAACATCCACTCAAGGCTCAGTGAGTTATGGGTCTTGGAATTCAGCACATCTGAGTGGCGCCGGATGAGAGAAAATTGGACTAAATTCACCCCACTGCTGGCAATACTGCCTTGTGGTTATATTGGCAAGGCTGACTTTTCCAAAGAGTGCTATCAAGGACTGTGATCTTCCTGTTCAAAAAAAAAAAAAAAGAAAAATATCTGAGAAAACAATGCTATACAAGGCAAGCTTACACTTGTTCTGGGCAGCTGACTTTAAAATAATGTTGCATTGTTGAACAAGTCCTGCGGAATAATGCGCAGATCGCTGGACGGTTCTGCCCAGTTCCTGTGGAAATGGCTTGCTCAGATTGATTTATGGTTTGTTTAGGTGATCCTTGAGTTGTTTTGTTACGGGGGTAGGGGGGAGCAAATGTACCAAAGTGGAATATCCTACAATATCCTGTAGGTGTCAAATTGTTTTTTTAGATAAGGGTAATAATTTCCAAGCAGCGTGCCAAGACATTTTTGTCTAACACACACACATACACACACACACACAAAACCAGATTTAATGTCAATATTGAAACTTAAACTCCATTGCTGTATTCAAAGATGACTGAAGAGGGGGTCAAAATCTGCTGGTTGGGACAGAAAACCTCCCCCACCCTTTTGATTCGTGCAACAGTTTCACATATATAAAAAAGATGAGGCTCATATCTTGATGTGCCCACATCTTGCGAATTTGACTCTCTCACATAAGCAGACAGGTGTCCCTGCTCTAGATATACCTTTTTCCATTCAGGAGCCATGTTCTCACCCACCCCCCGCCAATATACAAAGCCTCTTCTACTTGAGGAAGGGATATGCTTAAGATTTCACATTCTAGAAGGCAACTTCTCAATGTATTATGAAGACTAAATTCCTCTCTCTTCTGCATGTAGGCTGTTCTGGACACTTAGGAAGGGACACTGGGATCCGAAATGTGTTCAGAAGAGAGCTACTAAGATGATAAATGTTCTGGGAGGTAAAACAGATAAGCATATAGAAGAGAAGTCATATATCTTGTATTTTCACCTGTGAATCCAGGGGACTTTTTGATTGCTGAGTTTAGCACTTTCCAGGAGGACCAGATTAAGAGCGGGAGGAGTAGTTTTTAATCTGTATAATATTAGGAAGGCAGGAAAGGATGTGTGTGTGTGTGTGTGTGTGTGTGTGTGTGTGTACAGATCCATATGCATATGTGTGAAAACAGAAACCCATTGGTTTCTTATGACTGTATGACTGTAACCTTGTTGCTGGTATCCTTAAGATTTATATTGACTGTTTCCCTATGACTATCATTAAGTGTTGTACCTTATGATTCTTGACGAATGTATCTTTTCTTTTATGTACACCGAGAGCGTATGCACCAAAGACAAATTCCTTGTATGTCCAATCACGCTTGGCCAATAAAGAATTCTATTCTATTCTATTCTATTCTATTCTATTCTATTCTATTCTATTCTATTCTATTCTATTCTATTCTATTCTATT
>WNWU01000013.1:10759150-10803652 GCA_012654045.1 Ptyas mucosa
AGAGAAGAGAAGAGAAGAGAAGAGAAGAGAAGAGAAGAGAAGAGAAGTTAATTATAAGATTATTGTCATTTTTTTCTGTCGGCACTCTGGCACACATTAAAAATTATATTCCATTGCCTGCTCTCAAAAGTGTACACATACTTCACGCACAAATAAATATGCTGTATACATACATATTTATATACCCTATACCAGTGATGGCTAACCTTTTTGCCGTTGCGTGCCAAAAGCGGGGGAAGTGGGGGGCGGTCGCGCACTCGCGTGCCCACACCATTTAATGCCTCCCCGCCCCCGTGCATGCACACTCCCCCCGCTTTTGGCACGCAACGACAAAAAAGGTTACCAGTGGGCCCGGTAGGCCTGTTTTTCACCCTCCCCAGGCTCCAGAGGCTTTCTTGGAGCCTGGGGAGGGCAAAAACAGCCTTCCCCATCCCCCTGGAGGCTCTCTGAAGGCCAGAAATAGCCCATTTCCTGACTTCTGGTGGGGCCGGAAGGCCTGAAAATCATCTGGCAGGTGCATGTATGTGTGCTGGAGCTAAGCTAGGGCAACGCTCGCATGCCCACAGATATGGCTCCGTGTGCCACCTGTGGCACCCGTGCCATAGGTTCGCCATCACGGTTCTAGGCTTTATCAGACAGCAAGCAAGAAGTTTGCTGCCTTTTGGGAGACTAATATAGATCTATTTCGGACTAATTAGTCCTCATCAATTAACCACAACCTCATCACATGTTTCCTCCCCGTAAAGGTCAAGTATTTGTTTTCTTCTCTTATAAAGGGCCCTTTTGGTCTCTCATGGAAGTGATTAGGAAGATTTGACGGAGGAATTTGCCAGCCATGTCACTAAGCATCTGGCTGATTTGCTAAACTTTTGGTATGTTTGTTTCTTCTCCCACCTGTTGATTTGGCTGCTTCCTCCCTTAGCCCAGCTCTTAGGAAACATTCAGACTTCCTCTGGAATCGCTGCGTTGCCCTAATGTGACAAGATGGTTGCCAAGGTAACAATTTCATTAAAGAAAATGGCAGGGTTTGAAGTCTGTCTCGTTTCTCCAAAGGGAAGCAGAAAAGATGCTTTGAGGTGACAGCTTCCAGGGTTGTAGCGTTGGCCAGCTTCTTTGATGTTTTTTTTTCCCTCCCAAGCTGTGGTCTCCTGCCAGCCAGACTCTGAACTTAGATTGCCTCGTTCGCTTTTTCCCTTTTTCTCCGATGCCTTGAGAAAGTTTGCAAAATTAAAATTCAAAGCTTTCTCCAGAGGAATGCTTTTAGGCAAGCCCTCCTCCTCTGCTTCTGAAGTACTGTATGTAAGGTTTAGAACATCATTATCATCATTGCTATCTTGTGCTTTATGATCATAAGGAAAACACATGTAATCTTTTAGCTATCAAATTTGTACAGCTGCCCATCTCATGAGTGTGATGTGTAATATTCAAGAAGTGGACAACACCTGATTCTGTTCCCTTCTGCCCCCCCTTTTTTTTGGCCCCCAAACTTTGCCTTCTCAGGATGCACATTTTCCTCCTCTTTAATGATGTCTTTAATGCTACATACATACTTCCCTTCAGAGTAAACAGAGTTATGCCAAATTATGTTAGCTACTGAATCATATTGGCATCAGTTAGATTTAACTGTATTCCTTTCTCTTTTTCTTATCTCTTCATGTCTTCATCTTATTATTTCTTGCTCTTTTCATCTAACTGATGCCAACATGACTCAGTAGCTATCATCATTCAGTATAACCCCCTCCCCAGCCTTTCTGTCCTTGCACTCTATCTTTCCTTCCATTGTGCCCACCCACCACTTCATTTATTACCTGTTGTCCTTTAAACTTCTCCACATTGTCTTTTTCAGGATTGCATCTGGCCCATCCAATCATAACTCTCTCCATCTTTTCCTTCTTTTTGACCTTTTCCCTTCCCTTCCCTTCCCTTCCCTTCCCTTCTCTTCCCTTCCCTTCCCTTCCCTTCCCTTCCCTTCCCTTCCCTTCCCTTCCCTTCCCTTCCCTCCCCTCCCCTCCCCTTCCCTTCCCCTTCCTTCCTTCCTTCCTCCTTCCTTCCTTCCTTCCTTCCTTCCTTCCTTCCTTCCTTCCTTCCTTCCTTCCCTCCCTCCCTCCCTCCCTCCCTTCCCTTCCCTTCCCTTCCCCCCATTTTTAATCTCCATTCACTCTCTCTGTATTACTTAATCATTTTTACAGATTTCTTCCTGGTCATTTAAGAGAACAGATTTGTATAAATATTGTACTATGTGACCCTATATGTTTACCATCTTTATGTAATGTGTAGTCGTGAACTCTGTTTTCCCTGTCAAACATGACTATTTGGTCTTTGACTCATTAATGAAATGATGAATTATTGCATTATACAGTCTATCTAACATTCACTGCAAACCATCTGGATTGTCAGCCAGTGACAATATCATTATGCATTCACATCTCCAGCTACAGTAATATACTTCATATTTTAACACAAGCGCTCCTTACACGTGTTCATAAATGCATTAAACCCTCCAGGAATGTCATATATTCTTATTTTATTCCTCATTCCTTCTTAAATTTTCAAGCTGACTTCATATCCAGCCAGTTTACTGGTGGAAAATAAAGACTTTAAGAATGCTATCTAAGAATGTTTTTTAGGACTACTTTGCAAACAAGCATACAGTGGCTACTTCCAGACAGATTTTTTCTTCCTTCTGTTCATGTCAGAATGCCATTGATGTGAAACTGCTGTGAAAATTGTGGTGACAGCTGCAACATGTGGCTACTGGTGGCCCTGAGGGACATCTCCAAAGCCACTTGGTACCCATCAGCTATTCTGCTTTGGGTTCTCTCTGAGAATGAAAACACAGGGTGAGGAAATGTATAAATAAATAACATGTATAAATAAATAACAGGCTGTGAAACTACCAATTGTCTGTCTTCTCCTGTGCCGGATGCCATCCACAAATGTCCAATCTATTCTCTCTCTCTATTTAAAAAAAAATCTTACCCAGTATGATTGTTGGCCAGTCAGAATCCAAATGATGAGCAGCATTTAGGGAGCAAATTATAAGTGTGCTATGCACACCTAGTGCCAACCATTATATTTGGTGGTTGGGGATTTTCTGAAGACACTGACAGGGTGGCCATTGTCTTCAGCTCTGGAGTGGTAGCATCTCTGAACTCTTTGCTGATTTCTTGGCTAATAAAGATCAATTTGACTAACACCTCCCACTGCAGCTGTTGAGAACAGAAATAGCTGTGTGGCATATGAGTAGCAGTGTGTTTCTGGGGGTAACAGGGCAGCTATCGTGCAGCAGTTACTTCTTTCCACAAATATTTTATACTCTAATGTGGTTGTTTTATGAACACTTCTTTATAGTGATTTTGTTAAGGATTGCAATTGCAACAATAAAAACGAATGCAAATTAAAAAGAGAAAAATAGGAAAAAAATAACCATAAAGAAAAATGAAAGAAATATATAAAGAAGCGACTTCCCACTTTCTTTTTCTTTTTTTAATTTGATTTATATGCCGCCCTTCTCCGGAGACTCAGGGCAGCTTACAATGCGTTAAGCAATAGCCTTCATACTTTTGTATATTTATAGAAAGTCAGCTTATTGCCCCCACAATCCGGGTCCTCATTTTACCTACCTTAGAAAGGATGGAAGGCTGAGTCAACCTTGAGCCTGGTGGGATTTGAACTTGCAGTAATTGCAGGCAGCTGGCAACTTAAGTGCTACTTTAACAGCACTTAGTCCACTGCGCCACCAGGCTCTTTTTTGATCGCAATAAGCACAAGTAGTCCTTAACTTACTGCTATTCGTTTAGTAACCATTCAAAGCAGGTGTGGGTTCTACTTACCTTTACTACCGGTTCGCAATGGGAGCGCTTGCATGCGTGCTTTTGTGCATGCACAGAAGCTTCTGCGCATGCGCAGATCATACCTTATGACATCCAGGCAGGTGGGCGGAGCCTCCCTCCACTTTTACTACCAGTTCGGAAGAACCGGACAGAACCGGGAGCAACCCACCACTGATTCAAAGTTACAACGGCACTGAAAAAAGTGACTTATGACCGTTTTTCACACTTATGATACTTGGCAACTAGCTCATTATTTATGATGGTTGCAATATCCCAGGAATCATACGATCACCTTTTGTAACCTTCTGACAAGTTAATGGGGAAGTCAGATTCACTTAACAATCATGGTAAGAAAGGTCATAAAATGGGACAAAAGTAATTTAACAACTGTCTCTCTTAGCAACAGAAATTTTGGGCTCAATTGTGGTCATAAGTCAAGGACTACCTGTTTAAATAATTTTAATGATGTATTTTGTCTTCTCTTAAAATAGAACAGAATGTCTGTTCTTCCCATATCCCATATTTTAACTATGAACAACAAATCCTTAAAAAATTGTCATTTCCGTCCTTATGTCAGCAAAACTCTATCAAGGGTTACCAGATATAATAGCATACTTATTTTAATTTTGATCAAATTAGCCAACTCTATATTCCTTCCTTTTACTTCGAACAATCTTGATCTTTAATCCCTTCAAATAATGCTCCTGAACTTGATTTTTTTTCCTGATTTTCTTTGTTCTTTCTCAAAAAAATCTTCAAAATGTTAATAAGCTTCTTTTGTAAATCCAATATAGGAAAATTGCCCAGGTCACTCTTTTGGCTTGTTATTTGTACAACCCTTTTAATTATAAAGACATCAAATAGTTTCTTTTGTATGTCCAGTGTAACATCTTTTTCCATGTCATTCTTGTAAATCCACTTTCAAATCAATTTCACTTGATAGGTAACACTTGTTCCTCTTCCATAGCATCTTTGAAACATGGTCTAAGAGTCAGACACTCTGAAAATTAACTTCTAGGTCCATTGTTCAAAATATCCACCAATATTTATTTATTTAACATATATGCTGCCCATCTCATCAAAGGCAACAATATGTCTAATGTTAAAATATTTTGCTTCATTCTATAATTGTGAGTTGAGTTTGAATGTTCTTCTAATTTAATTATAATCTTTAGTTCCCTCTAGTGTTCAAATGTTAAAGTCTTAACATTTTTTTAAAAAAAATAAGCAAAAAAAAAAAAATTCCATTGCAAAGAATTCATTATTATTAATTCCAAAGTTTTACTTCAAATTTTTCTGGACCCTTAGTTCCTTTGTAACTTCCTAAAATCAACGTTTTAATTGTTCTTTTGCTATTCATTCCATTTTTAAAAAGAAAACAAAACCCAAAGAACAAATAGTTAGCTTTGGTTGGTTAAATTAAAGTCTGTGGAAAGTGTAGAACCAAAATACTTTTGCTCAGAATAAACATAAGCAAGCGCGTGTTTTAACAGGAAGGATGACCAAGCCCTTGGGCCAATATTGCTGCGTCCATCTCCCACTTTCCTTCCTATCAAGGAATGAATGTGATAAACAGTTGAGTTCCTGCAAAAACGTTTTTTCAAGTCCTTTGAAATGCACTCAGTTTTATAGCTGGTGGCTTATATACCAGGCAAGGAATAACTGAAGGGCTAATCAAGGAATCCCAATGAGTATCCCAAACATGTGCAGAATGCTTTTTGTTCACTCAATGCTGAGTAACATAACTAGAACTCCTAGTTCTGTGATAATTTTTTATTTCTTTTTCAGCAAGAGTTCATGGTTGTGTTTATAATGAACTTTATATATCAACAGTATCAGCATTTTCATAAATAAATAACTTTATTGTCATTGTACATGTATACACAGTATACCCATACAACAAAATTCAGTTAACACACATAACAATCCCCAAATACACTCTCACCCACCACAATTCCCCACCCCTAAACCACCCAAACATCCACACAACAGACGAAGTAATACTGTCCAACAGCTCACTGATGGTGGCCCTTTAGTTCATTGTTGAGTGAAATTATATCTTGGGAATAAAAACTATTCAGAAAACATGTGGTCCGAGTTTTAATTGTTCCGTATCTTCTGCCAGAAGGCAACAATCCAAAAAGATTGTAAGCAGGATGGGAAGAGTCTCTGAGAATGTTATGCAACTTCCTCAAACAGTGAGATTCGAAGATGTCGTCCAGGGCTGGTAGCTGGAGTCCGATGATATTCTGGGCAGTTTTAATGATTCTCTGTAGAGCTTTTTTGTCCGTTACAGAGCTGCTCCCATACCATGCAAGAATGCTGTATGTCAGGATACTCTCAATGGTGCTGCGATAGTAGGACAGAAGTAGATGCTGAGATAGATTTATCTTCCTGAGCATTCTCAGGAAGTACACCTCTTTTGTGCCTTCTTTACAGTTAGCAATGTTAGCATTCATAGCATTTTGATGATGAATGAGCCATGGTGGCGCAGTGGTTAGAGTGCAGTATTGCAGGCTATTTCTGCTGATAACCGGCTGCCCGCAGTTTGGCAGATCGAATCTCACCAGGCTCAAGGTTGACTCAGCCTTCCATCCTTCCGAGGTGGGTAAAATGAGGACCCAGATTGTTGGGGGCCATAGGCTGACTCTGTAAACCGCTTAGAGAGGGCTGTAAAAGCACTATGAAGCGGTATATAAATCTAAGTGCTATTGCTATTTTACAAGGTGGGTTCTCTCGCAATACCCCACAGCCTTCCTGCCTTCTCATATGGGTAGTCCTCATTTAGCAACCGCAGTTGGGACCAGCAATTTGGTCATTAAGCAAAGTGGTTGCTAAGTGAAACTGCCGCTATAGGAGATGACCTGGCTGAGTCCAAGGGAGGGGTCAAACCAGTGGTGAAATCCAAATTTTTTTACTACCGGTTCTGTGGGTGTGGCTTGGTGGGCGTGGTGTGGCTTGGTGGGGGTGGTTTGGTGGGCGTGGCAGGGGAAGGATACTGCAAAATCCCCATTCCCTCCCACTCCTGGGGGAAGAATATTGCAAAATCTCCATTCCCACCACACTCTGGGGCCAGCCAGAGATGGTATTTGCCGATTCTCCGAACTGCTTAAAATTTCCGCTACCGGTTCTCCAGAACCTGTCAGAACCTACTGGATTTCACCCCTGGGTCAAACATGCCATCAGTCTCAAGTCCCTTTGCATACACAACACATCTCCGTCCAGCCTACCTTGAATCGCACTGACTTTTATCTATCACCAGTTTGCTTTTGAGTGTTAGTAGTTCAGATTCTTGTAGAGAGCATGACCTTGCAATAACCTTTTATATTCATTTGAACTGTCTGAACCCTGATTTGATAGCCACTGTTCTTATGGTCTTACTTCAGCCTTCCTTTGCTTTACAGGGCTGCAAAGGTCATACATGCAAAGTTACTGTTTTACCACCATCATAACTGAGATGGTTGCTCAACGAGGCAGTCATTAAATGAGGACTATTGTACTAGAATGTAAAAATCTCATGAAATGATGATGAAACAGTTTTGTTTTTTAATTACTTTAATTACTTGGAGTACAATTGAAGGCAATCTTTGGGGAGATATGTGGAATATATCTCTGCAATACAAAAACAACCACGAACTAACTACAAAAGCCATTTAAAACTTTAAAAACAGTCATTTAGAGACCATTAAAAGTTAAAACGGCACTGAAAAATGTGATTTACGATGATTTTTCACAGTTAGGACCTTTGCAGCATCCCCGTGGTCATGTGATCAAAATTCAGATGTTTGGTAACTGGTTCACATTTATGACCGTTGTTGTGTCCCAAGGTCATGATAATCACTTTTTGAGACCTTCTGACCAGTGGTGAAATCTAAAATTTGTTACTACTGGTTCTGTGGGTGTGGTTTGGTGGTGGTGGGGTAATGTGACTGGGTGGGCGTGGCCAATTTTTTAAAAAACTTTTAAAACCATTTTTTCTACAATCTCTTTGGCGAAGAGGTTGTAAAAAATGCTTTCAAAAGGCTCTGCCAATCCCAGCTGAGTTGCCTGATCGGCAGAGGCTTTTTTAAAAAGCCTCTGCCGATCAGGCAACTCAGCTGGGATCATCAGAGGCATTTAAAAGAAATTTAGGTTTTTTTTCTTTTAAAAGCCTTTGACGATCCCCGGTGAGCCACACGATCATCAGAGGCTTTTTTTTTTAACTTTTAAAAGCATTTTTTCGGCTGAAGAAATTGTAGAAAAATGCTTTTAAAAGTAAAAAAAAAAAGCCTCTGATGATTGTGCGGCTCAGCTGGGCATGCGGGGGGGGGGGGGCAGGTATTTTTGCTACCAGTTCTCCGAACCACCCGCCTCCATCGCTACCGGATCGGGCGATTTGGTCCGAACCAGGAGCTTTTCACCTCTGCTTCTGACCAGCAAAAGCCAATGTGGAAGTCAGATTCACTTAACAACTGTGTCACTAACTTATCAACTGCAGTGATTCACTTAACAATTGTGGTAAGAAAGGTTATAAAATGGGGCAAAACTAATTTAACAATTGTTTCTCCTAGCAAGAGAAATTTTGGGCTCAATTGTGGTCATTATATTATTTTATTTATATTTTTTATTTCTTTTCTTTTCATTTCGTTATTTTATTTTATTTCGTGCCTTTATTATTACAAGTAATTCAAGGTGACGAACATATCCAACACAACTTTCTCTTCCTATTATTCCCACAACAACCCTGTGAGGCAGGTTGTGCTGAGAGAGAGCGACTGGCTCAAAGTCACCTTGCTGACTTGCCTGCAAAAGGGGGCTCCTACCCTCTTTTCCCAAAAATAAGACCCAACCGGAAAATAAGTCCTAGCATGATTTTTCAGGATGCTCATAATATAAGCCGTACCCCCTAAATAAGCCCCTGTTAAGACTGTCAGCCAGATAGGTGCATTTAGTACCATATTCCCTCCCCCCCAAATAAGCCCTAACTAAAAAATAAGCCCTAATGCGTCTTTTGGAGCAAAAATTACTGTATTTTTTGGAGTACAAGACGCACCTACCTTTTTTGGTGAGGAAAAGAAGAAAATCTCCCTCTGCCTCTGAGCAATTTTGCCTTCTTGCAGCAAACAGCCTGCTTTACTTTCATTTTCGTTTTCAGCATCGCTTGATTAGCACAAGGAAAAAAAAATCTGCCCCAGCAATTTACCTCTTTGCAGCAAGCAGCAGAGCCCTGGCAAAACAGCTGAGAGCAAATCAGCTGAGAGTCGGGAGGCCTATCTAATCAACTTGTGCTAATTAGGCTGTGCCTAACAGCTGAAAGGAGCTGTTTTTTCTTGCTGTTTGCTTGCAAGGAGGCAACTGCTGCAAGGCAGAGGCCAAAGGGTGGGGGCCAGTGGATGGGCGGGGCTACATTCAGTGTATAAGACACACCTAAATTTTCACCCCCTTTTAGGGGGGGGAAAGGGTGAGTCTTATACTCCGAAAAATACGGTAATATCAGACCCGGTTTTATTTTCAGGGAAACATGGTATAAACTCAGAGTTTAATCTACCCTCCAATAATAATAATTACTGTCCCTAGAAAGCTTTTCTCTTTTCCTTCCAGGAAGGAATAGAAGATATTTTCCTTTCAAAAATGTAATTCCCTCCCCAGGGATGAAATCTACTTACCTTCCTTATCGGTTAGGAAGTGCACACATCGCGCACGCGCTCGCTCCTTGTTTGTGTCACTTGTGCGCGTAGACCTTCTGTACACGTGCAAAACCTTCTGCACATGTGCAGAAGGTAAAAAACACATTACTTCCTGGTTAAAACCAGGAAGTAATGACACCCAGGCGGGCTGGCGGAGCTTTGCTCTGCCATCACTACCGGATCGCCGAACCACCCACCATGATCACTACCAGATTCCCCGAACTGGTCGGAACCGGGAGCATTTTACCCCTGTCCCTCCCCCTTCCTCATTGTAGTGGTATTCACTGAATAGGTAAATGCATGAAGCAAACTGTCAGCTATAAGCATCCATGGCATAGTTAACACATTATTATTGCTTTGTTTAATTTTCCGTTCCTTGGATGTGGCCATATTGCAGAGCTCCTGGTAGCCTGCAAACCTAAGCTATAAAACAGTAAAACCATTAAACCATAAACCATGAGGCTGATTAAAATGAAGGATAGCGTACAGCTGAACAGATGGCAGGCAAAGTGCAGATAATTAACCTGAAAGGGTTCGTTAGAATTAGCCACGTTTGAACAGCTTTCCAGAAGATGACTGAGGCAGAACCCTTTGTATATTGGTGACTCACTAGGACAGGGGTGTCAAACTCGATTTCATTGAGGGCCGCATCACGGTTGTGTTTGACCTCGGGGGAGCCGGGGTGGGTATGGCCAGGGTGGGCATGGCCAGCTCGACGTCACTCCTGTCGGGGGCGCCTATGGCGGCCCAACCACATGCAGCCCTCCCGAGCTCTGTTTCGCTGGCAGAGGGTTGCAGGAGGCCGTCACAGCCAAAAATGGAGCTCAGAAGCCCATTTTCACTGCAGAGGCACCATGGGCCGTCTTTCACTGTTTCCAGGGTGGCCCTGCAGGCCAGAGCCAGCCCCCAGCCAGTGGTGGGTTGCCCCCGGTTCAGACCAGTTCACAAGAACCGGTAGTAAAACCGGTGGGACCAGTGGTGGGATTCAGCCAGTTTGCACCACTTCGGGAGAACCGGTTGTTAACTTTCTGAGCAGTTTGGCAAACTGGTTATTGGAAGAAATTATTAGGGCAGAGAACCGGTTGTTAAATTACTTGAATCCCACCACTGGGTGGGAGGCCCCACTCACTGCCCCGGATCATCAGTGATCTGTGCATGTGCAGAAGCAAGGCGACGATCCCGTTGTAAACCGGTAGTAAAGGTAAGTAGAACCCATCCCTGCCCCCAGCCCTTGAGTTTGACACCCCTGCATTAGGAGATCCACACCAATCTGATGATCCCACAGCTATCACAAACTTGATTTGACCTTGCCGAGCAGAATATGCTTCAGAGAAGGCTAATGGAGAAAAGAAATGCCAGAGTCATGCATTGGGCAACCTCTTTCTGAGCTAGTCCTTTGGGCTTTCAGGAGTCTTTAATTAACTGACTAATTTAATTCTTTCTTGGCAGCCTCTCTCTCTCACAGCCAACTAGAGAATTCTGGCATATGTTTCAGGAATTAACTGGCTTGTGAATGTCTTTACTTTAAAGACCAACTTGATAAAGTGAATGCTTGGACCAAGATGTTCTAGCATTTCCTTGGCCTTTGAAGGAATTTATCCATTTAGAAGGTTTGGAACGGAACTGAAGTTAGTTGCAGGAGATATCCAGACATACTGGATCCAACACAGGCGAAAGTAGTTATAATGGCCTCTGGCAATTAAATGAAAGAATGACCCACAAAGGACAATTACCTTGAGTGGCGCCAACTGAATCCAATCCAGAAGCTAGCAACAGACTTTTTTTTTCCAACGAAGCCTGTGCCTATGTGATGGTTAAGAGGACTAAGGCAAATTCCAGAGCAAAGGAAATAGTTATATAGAATACAGCAGTGCTTCTCAAACTTAGCAACTTGTGGACTTCAACTCCCAGAATTCCCCAGCCAGCCTTCCAGTTGCCACGGTTGAGAAACACCACAATGGAAGACTCAAGGGCAACCTAGAAGCCTACAGAGACCGATCACAAGCAGAGGTGGGTTTCAGCAGGTTTTGACCAGTTCTGGAGAACCGGTAGCGGAAATTTTGAGTAGTTTGGAGAACTGGTAAATATCACCTCTGACTGGCCCCTCCCTCATCTATTCTCTGCCTCCCAAATCCCAGCTGATCGGGAGGAAATGGGGATTTTGCAGTAACCTTCCCCTGGAGTGGGGAGGAAATGGGGATTTTGCAGTAACCTTCCGCTGGAGTGGGGAGGGAATGGAGATTTTACAGTATCCTTCCCCTGCCACTCCCACCAAGCCACTCCCACCAAGCCACGCCCACAGAACGGGTAGTAAAAAATTTTGAATCCCACCCTTGATCACAAGTACACCTAGCTCAGTACTGCTGCCAAAGTAGCTCATCCAGGAGATTTTCCCAGCTGTCCCTGGAGATCCTGGAGATTAAATCTGCATCCTCCTACAAAAAGTCCTGGCATTGAGTTAGTGTTCTTTCTTGAACAGTAGAAAAGGAAATGAAATTCTAGACAGGTCAAGAAAGAGAGAAGAGAAATTCCAATTGTCTGGCCAGAGCCCCAAGTGGAAACTCAAGTTCATCCATGCATTATTTGATGACCCATCTCAGGGTCCACCATCTCAGGGTCTCACTTGTTTTGCCATCTTGGAAAAAATGAATGAAAAAATTGGAAAATAACACCAGTGAAGATGAAGCTGCTACACTGTATTTTCCATGGAAGATAAACAATAAAAGCTGACTATAACAACATGTGGACCAACCCTCCCTGATCTGCTATCCCTTCTAAGTGAGGGAAGTCCCTGGCGGTGGTGAAATCCAAATTTTCTTACTACCGGTTCTGTGGGCATGGCTTGGTGTGGCTGGGTGGGTGTGGCTGGGTGGGCGTGGCAGGGGAAGGATACTGCAAAATCTCCATTCCCACCCCACTCCAGAGGAAGGATACCGCAAAATCCCCATTCCTTCCCCACTCCTGGGAGAAGGATATTGCAAAATCTCCATTCCCACCCCACTCTGGGGCCAGCCAGAGGTAGTATTTGCCGGTTCTTTGAACTACTCAAAATTTCCACTACCGGTTCTCCAGAACCTGTCAGAACCTGCTGGATTTCACCCCTGGTCCCTGGGGATTTCACTCCACTGGTCGTTGCTGCCTGTAGGGGTCGATGCTCATCTCAGTTTCAAGGGCCATTGAGCCAGTGTTGTCTGAAGACATTTCTGCAGTCATGTAGCCAGCATGATGTCACGGAGTGCTGTTACCTTCCCACCAAAATGGTACCTATTTATCTACTCGCATTTGCATGCTTTTGAACTGCTAGGTGGGCAGGAGCTAGGATGGGGACGGGAGCTCACCCTGTTGCATGACACTTGGGTCTCGAACCTCGGTTGTTGGTTATCCAGCCGACAAGCCTAGTGTCTTAACTGCTTAGCCATCACACCACCCAGCCCTTCTAAGAAGTATTGGAATTGCAATCTCTGTCTTCCTTGCTTAGCACTGCCAGCTCCTATCTACATTTCAGCCTGAGATGATGGGTTTCCATAGAGTCTATCTGCTCTCTGCCTACTCAGGTTTGTTCAAAGTACTTGTGAATGGATAGCAGTGATCCATAGCTCACTATAGGAAAACTCTATGGGGCAGGTCCATGCATTTGGAACTCCATCCAACCTGTTCTTGGTAGAACATGGGAACTATTTACAATACCATTATTCCTTGACTGAATACAAAGTTACAATGGTATTGAAAAGTGACTTATCACAGTTTTTCACGCTTACGACTGTTGCAGCATCCCCATGGTCACGTGATCAAAATTCAGACACTTGGCAACTGACATATATTTATGATGGTTGCAGCATCCTGGGAGGATATGATCACCTTCTACGACCTTCTGACAAGCAAAGTCAATGAGGAAGCCAAATTTACTTAACAACCGTATTACTAACTTAACAACTGCAGTAATTCACTTAACAACTCTGGCAAGAAAGGTGACAATATAGGGCAAAACTCACTTATCAACTGTCTTGCTTAGCGACAGAAATTTTGGGCTCAGTTGCTGTCATAAATTGAGGACTACCTGTATATGTTTTCTTAGTTTTGCGCTCTCTCTGTAAACCTTCTCCTCCAGATTCATTATAGATCTCAGTATAATCCAAAAACATATTCAAGGGGAGAACAAAATTGCATCTCATTATAATCATTATGAGAAACCAGATATCATAAACAAAAGGCAAAGGAATTATTGTGCATCGTTATTTTGGAGATTTCAGTATAATGATCAAATGCTTGTGAAGTGTTGAAAGGGGGTTTAATCCAGATGGCAGAGATTCGTCAGGGTCTGGGAGAGACCTAAATTGAACTGGATGCTGCCTTGACAACAGCTAGAGCCTAAATGAGCACTCAGAAAAAAGCAAAAGTGGTATTTGCAGGAATGTAAAGCTTCAGATTTCCTCAGCCAAGGCAGTTCCTCAGTTTCACCAGTTAAGGTGAAAACTTCCAAGTGACTACAGCTCCCACAATGCTCAAGTAGCTTGTAATTAAAATTGATGCAACGGTTGCCTGGCCAAAATATGCATTTTGGTGCATACCCGTACATGGGGAAATTGCATCACAAAATTTAAAAGTATGTATTTCAAGGAATAATTCTCATTCAAAGAGTACAAAGCTCTTATATATGAAAGAGAGTTGCAAAAAGGTCAAAAGAAGGGCCTTCTGTGTGGTGCCATCCCCCTTGTTTTGGAACATCATCCCCGCAAAGATTAGATTGGCCTCCACTTGGACAGTCTTTCACAAGGCTTTGAAGACCTAGGGAACCCAGAATGGGATGGAGCCAGTGGTGGGATTCAGCCAGTTCGCACCACTTCGGGAGAACCGGTTGTTAACTTTCTGAGCAATTTGGCAAACTGGTGGTTGGAAGAAATCATTAGGGCAGAGAACTGGTTGTTAAATTACTTGAATCCCATCACTGGATGGAGCCCATCAAGTGACTCCATAGCCAGCCATGGAGTTGAAGTCCACAAGTCTTAAAAGTTGTCAAGTTTGGAGACCTCTGTCAGGGTTCCAAGTAATACACCCATAGCAAACAAAACTCCGAGGCAGGTAGATTCCTCAGTTTTATTGGATATATCATATTGGCACAGTTCTGGTGAAAACCGACTCTGAAGGTTTCCACGGTTTTCTTTTAAAAGTAAGTAAAAGTAAAAGGTTTACTTTTAAAAGTAAAAGTTTTTTCCCTTTCCCAAAACAATCAGTCACATGGTCCAATCAAAGTGCTGTCTGGTTGGTTGGTTGGTTGATTGGTTGGTTTATTGATTGATTGATTGGATTTATATGCCGCCCTTCTCCCGAAGGACTCAGGGCGGCTCACAACAATAAGAAACAATAAATAACATCACTCCTCCTCTCTCTGACCAGGTGTGAGAATGTCCTTGGTTCCCAGGAGAAAGTATTTTGTTTTGCCTACAAAATCCCAGCTATCTCTCCCCCCCCCCCCAATCCCTCAGCTCCAGTATGGCAACACTGAAGCTTCAAAATGGCTTTGGTCAGGTCAGTTTCAGGGTTGACACTCTGATCTAATGTTCCCCAGATATTTTATAGGTTGTTGCCTATAACAGCCAGATCTGGCCGAGCTGTATCCCATCAACATCTGAGAACCTTCCTTCCGACAACTTTTCAAACAAATCTGCCTTTTGTAAGGTAGGATACAAGGTGACTATCATAAATAGCATCATGGTAGCTCGCAAAAGCACCAAAGCATGTACTTAATCAGCAAATCAATGGTGGCCTGATTCCTATCAGGGCCAGGGTTCAACCAAACCTCAGGTCTGTTTGGAATTATAACTCAATTTAATTTTTCAAACCCTGAAATCATCCTGAAGGAGGCCCAGAGTTATGAACCATCAGTGCATTCCTTAATTTTAACAGGTGGCCTGTTCAAGAGATCTGGGGCATTTCAGGTCAAGGAGAAGATCAGGTACAAATTCAGGAAATAGAAGAGCTTGATGGGCTGTGGCACTTTAAAGGCTGTATAAAAATTAACACCCATAACTGGGCTTGGATTCAACTGAATTTGTCATCTATATTGCTGAACAAATGTAGGGTGTTATATGCTAACCATTAGAGAGTGCATGCCAGTGCCAAAGGCAAGAAAGAGATGGTCTTTACAAATTCGAAGACACAGCAATTTTCTTAAATAGGCTTCATTGTTACTTGATAAATATATTTTTATCCCACCCCAAAGAATGCAAGGCAGCATATTCTTATCACCTTTCTCCCTTGAAAAAGAGTTTTGGGTGGCAAAGGTGGATTGAGTTAGGCTCTTTATTTCTATTTGTTATATCCTGTTGTTGGCGATCAGTTCTCGGCATTTTTGGTTGGATGACTTAAGCACTGTTAAAATCAATTAATATGGATTAGGGGACCAGGACAAGAATGCCAACTGAGGGTTTTGGCCCACCCAAAATGTTTCATGTGACTCATAGCAATCAAAGGCATTCTTCTTCTGCAATAAATGCATGCCCACAAAGAGCAGAGTTGAGTCCAAGTTGACTCTTCTTCATTTTCCCTCTCAAGTCATGTTAGCTACTTTTGGTTAGTAGTTTATAGTTAATTTTATTAATGGAATGGAATGGGAATAAAATAAAATTTATAAAATAAAAGGTTATCTTCGAGACCGCCTTCTACTGCATAGCTCCCAGCGACTGGTAAGAGCCCACAGAGTTGTTCTCCTCCGGGTCCTGTCAGTTAAACAGTGCCAGCTGGGAGGCCCGCGGGGGAGGGCCTTCTCTTGGCTGCCCCAGCTTTCTGGAACCAGTTACCTCTTGAGATTCCGACCATCCCCACCCTATTGGCCTTCCGAAAAGTGGTGAAGATCTGGCTTTTCCGGCAGGCCTGGGGCCGTTGATCTTGCTGTTGCGATCTGGCGAGATCCGGCCATGAATGGTGTGAATGGGTTTTAATTGTTTTTAATGTTTTAATTTTTCATGTTTTTATATATGGTTTTTAAATGCATTGTAAGCCGCCTTGAGTCTTCAGAGAAAGGCGGCATACAAGTTGAACAAATAAATAAATAAATAAAATAGAATGGAATGGAATGGAATGGAATGGAATGGAATGGAATAGAATAGAATAGAATAGAATAGAATAGAATAGAATAGAATAGAATAGAATAGAATAGAATAGAATAGAATAGAATAGAATAGAATAGAATAGAATAGAATAGTTGGAAGGGACCTTGGAGGTCTTTTAGTCCAACCCTCTGCTCAGGCAAGAAACCCTATATCATTTCAGACAAATGGTTGTCCAATCTCTACTTAAAAGCTTCCAGTGCTGGAGCATTCACAACTTCCAGAGGCAAGTTGTTCCACTGATTAATTGTTCTATCTGTCAGAAAATTTCTCCTTAGTTCTAGGTTGCTTCTCTCCTTGATTAGTTTCCACCCATTGCTTCTTGTCCTGCCCTCAAGTGCTTTGGAGAATAGCTTGACTCCCTCTTCTTTGTGGCAGCCCCTGAGATATTGGAACACTGCAATCATGTCACCCCTGGTCCTTCTCTTCATCAAACTAGACATACCCAGAGCAACCGTTCTTTATTTAATCATGCAGCTGTTATGCAAATCCACTTTCCTCCCCTGACTTTGCTTATAGGAAGCTGGCTTGGAAGGTTACAAATGGTGATGACACGAGTCCAGGATGCTGCAATTGTCATAAATACATGCCCAACTGCCAAGTACTCAAATTTTAATCATGTGACCATGGGAATCCTGTGGTTGTTGTTAAGTTGTAAGTGTGAAGAAAGGTAATTTTTTTTCAATGCTTTTGTAACTTCAAATAGTCATTATATGAATGGTTGTGTATCACGGGCTACCTGCAATCAAAAGCACAAAAACAGTTTTAATAGTCTGGGCAAATTACCACAGAAACATGAAAATCAGAAACAACAATAACAACTGCAATAAATGTTGTATAAAATAACAATAAAGTAGCAACAAGTTCTAAAATACCAAAATGGTTATTGAAATGCACAAGAAAATAAAATGGATTGCATCTAGGGTTGAGCTCATCATAGAAAAGCAGTTGAACATTTTTTTTGGAGAGCATGTTCTATATGTGAGGATATATAGAAAACGCTTTTTCTCTGATAACTACCTGCCTTCTTTTATTGGATGGGATACCTGGAGATGAAGATGTTAGGATCCCAGGAGGCTAATATTGGGGGTGGGGAATGCTCTTTACACCAAACTATGGGCCGTTTTTTAAGAGCTATGGTGTTACAGTGGTTAGAATGCAGTATTGCAGGATAACTCTGCTATCTGTCAGCAGTTCGATCTGGACGGGCTAAAGGTTGACTCAGCCTTCCATCCTTCTGAGGTCGGTAAAATCAGAACCCAGATTATTGGGGGCAATATGCTGACTCTATAAACCGTTTAGAGAGGGCTGAAGCAGTATATAAGTCTAATTGCTGTTGATATTGCTATTTTAGGACAGCTTTCTTTTTCAATTTTCTGATTTGACTAAGTGATAACTGGGGGATTGGATAATGAATATAACATAAATCAGCTGCTATCTGATCCCAACACTCTAAGCTTCCTAAACCAGTGACCAAAGTCTCACAGATTGGGTGGCAAACTGAGAGTTGCAGTCTATCCAGGGGTGAGCTTCAAAAATTTCAGCAAGGGGTTCTCTGCCTGGTTGCTGGATGGGTGTGACCATGCTGAGTGTGGCCTAGTCAGCCTCCTGCACTATGGCGGGGGGGAGGGGGCATTTTTGCCGTCCCCAGGCTCCGGGGGCTTTTCTCAAGCCTTAGGGAGGGCAAAAACGGCCTCCTCAGGCTCAAGAGGCCCTCTGGAGGCCAGAAATGGACCGGTTTCCAGCCTTCCCAAACTTCCAGATGGCCCATTTTTCACCCACTGCGAGCTTTCGCACGTGCCCTGCACTTACCTACATCTAAAACAGACTGCATGGGGACTCCTGGGAGGGGCGGGGTGGGGTGGGCATAGCCAGCCAGGAGTGGGATTTGCGGGTTCTCTGAACTGCACAGAATCTTACCTAGAGATTTTCCCGAACCCCTGTGAACCCCCAGGAGTCCACTCCTGAGTCTATCAGTGAGGAGTTCTAATCCTACAACATCTGGCAATGTCAGTTCAGAAGACTTGGGCTCTGATCTGTGAAATGAACACAAGATGTTGTTTTTCTTGTGAACTATTGGAAGATTTGAATTCCCAACGAATTCAAAGATCTCCTCCTTGAAGTCCGAAACCTAAACTGACCTCTTATGCTAGCCTCTCGCTTTTTTTTTCCTTCCTCAAATTGTTTCTTCTGATCTCCTTGTCGCTAACAATTCTTCTTGCTCTCCCACAGCAAATCCTAGCAACATAAACACTACGGGACAAATTTATCACAAAGAAAAATGTGCAAGACATAAATCAGCCTCAGTCAGGAACTGAAGAGTGGATCATAGTAGAGGAACAAGCAACCTAATTACAGCACTCAGGGATGTGAACAGTTGGAGGTGGGTGTCCCATGCTGAGTAGCTGAATATCCAGCCATGTGAACATGTTTCATATGGTACCTTTCTCTTTTGTTTCTAAATGCCTAATGTGTAACCCATGCTGTGAAACTACATCATGTAACCTGGTGCTTTTGAGACTCCAGCTCCCAGAATTCCCAGTCACCAAGGGCCCTGGCTTGGCTTTTTGGGAGATGTAGTCTCCCAAAAATTAAAAGTCAGGAAAGGCTGTTAACAACAAAGTATGCATTGATGCAGTGGCTCAGTGGCTAAGATGCTGAGCTTGTCGATCAAAAGGTCGGCTGTTCAGCAGTTCAAATCCCTAGTGCCGCATAACAGGGTAAGCTCCCGTTACTTGTCCCAGCTTCTGCCAACCTAGCAGTTCGAAAGCACGTAAAAAATGCAAGTAGAAAAATAGGGACCACCTTTGGTGGGAAGGTAACAGCATTGTGTGCACCTTTGGCATTTAGTCATGCTGGCCACATGACCACGGAGACGTCTTCGGACAGCACTGGCTCTTCTGCTTTGAAACAGAGATGAGCACTGCCCCCTAGAGTCAGGAACGACTAGCACATATGTGCGAGGGGAATCTTTACCTTTACCTTAAGCATTTTCAGAAGATTTTGAAATTCATACAGTCCCTCTGCCATCCTCAACTCCCCACCTCATCCTCCCCACCAAAGAAGACTAGAAAAAAAAACCTACTAGAAATGAGAGAGTGGAAAAATTAAAGAGAAAAACACTCCTTGCGGATTTTTTTTTTTTTTTTTTGGCCAAGTGGCGTCTGGAGTTCATTCAAATGTAATCCATTTTCTGCCTTCTTGTCTGCATCCTAGTATTTGCTGACTCATTTTGAAGGAACTTCCTGTGCTTTACACGGTTTAATTAACTGTGTGCAATCTTTCAAACAGCCTTTCGAGGACTACCAAGATTACAGCACCCTGAATCCCAACCATATGGCAACTTCCATGGCAATAGAAATTCTATTTCTAACCCATCTGGAGGACACCAGGTTTCAAAAAACCAGTTCTTTAGTAACTCCTCAGAACTTGAAGAATGTTGGGAAGGACCACAGTGGAGTTGAGTTGAGAACATTGGTGAGGACCACTGAAGAATGTAGAGCACTGCAGAAGATGACCCACTTCAGATACCTCAGGTGCTGTGGAAAATCTGTATCTGAGAACTCAGGCATGTAGGATTGATGCATCTGCAGATACAATATCTCCATGTTACAATACCAGACGCCCTGGAGTAATTGTGAGAAAGAACTACAGTTTTCTTTTCTTGCTTTACAGGTAGACTGTCAGGGTTCCAAGTAACACCCCCAACGAAAGAAGACTCTGAGGCTTGAAGTTCCTCAAAGTTCCATTTTTATTAGAGATGTCATATTGGCACATCTGGGAAAACCCGAATCTGAAAGTTTTCAGGTTTTCCCCACCCATAGGAAAGTCCAAGTCCCTGCCCAGCACCACAAGTCCATCACATGGTCCAATCAAAACACCATCCCAACTGGAGATGCCTCCTAGTTCCAGCCTCCCAGGTACAGGGCAAAATGTCCTTGACTCTCTGAGAAAGGAATGTTATTATGACTATATATTTCATCCTTGCTCCATATAATCCCCTCTCCCAGTTTCCCACAGCAGTAAATGTGGCAGGCCTGAAGAGTCAACAAAAAAGATGGCTTTTAGGCCTGACCTAGACCTTGACTTACAGCAGTTCTGGGAGTTGATACATCTTAAAGTTGATGAGGTTCAGAAACATTGGCCTAGTAGCAACACAGCTGGACTTTTTGAGCAATCCTGCAAGTTTTCCAATAGAAGATGGGCCTGTGATCTAATCCATACCTGGTCAATCATGACCTCTTTCAAAAGCTTCCCTACTCTGGTGAAGCTTTGCACTTTTTGCTCTTCAGAGAAGTATCAAGTCCCAAATGGTGCTCTTCTCCTCCCCATCCGTGTCTCAGACTGAATCACCCACTTGACCTCCAATTGGCTGCTGCTTCCTCCGACACTCACCCACCATCTTCTGTGCAGCAAAGGCCAGGGTCGTGCAGCACAACCAAAATGGCTTCTCCTAGTAAAGGAGACCGGGGAACCTAGCAACATTGTTTTCTATATTTGCATCAGTTTTAAAGGATGAGAGAAAGGATGACACACTCTTCCGACAAGTGTGTAAATTCAGTACTGAGGCCATCTGAGCCTCCCACTCACCCTGTTAAAATTGTTTTTCCCGTCCCCATTCCTTTTTAACTGTTTACTTTTGAGTGTCTCTATCATTGCCAGTGCTTCAGCCCCTAAAGCAGGCAGGGAAGGTGTGAGCCATGGCAATCCCTTGCTAGAAAAGGCACCCCTGGCAGTTTCTAGATGAGCAAAAAAGAACCAGCAGCAAGGAAATCTTCGAGACCGCCTTCTACCGCATAGCTCCCAGTGACAGGTAAAATCCCACAGAGTTGGTCTCCTCCGGGTCCTGTCAGCCAAACAATGTCGGTTGGTGGGCCCGTGGGAGAGGGCCTTCTCTGTGACTGCCCCAGATCTCTGGAACCAATTACCTCCTGAGGTCCAGACCGCCCCCACCCTATTGGCCTTCCAGAAAGCGGTGAAGACCTGGCTTTTCCAGCAGGCCTGGGGCCGTTGATCTTGCTATGGCAATCTTCCGAGACCCGGCCATTGAATGGAGTATTTGGGTTTTTAATGTTTTCTTTTAAAAAAAATTTACGGGATATTGTTTGCATTGGTTTTTTTGCTGTAAGCCGCCCAGAGTCCCTAGGGAGTTGGGCGGCATAGAAATGCGACTAATAAATAAATAAATAAATAATAAATAAATTCACATCTACCTGTTTTATGTCACAAGAACATAAATAGCCCATAGTCTTCCTCAAAATTTTCATCCAAATGGGTGTCAGGGCACCATCTTTAAACGGGACCCCCAGCACAGAAGCGGGAGGAGAGGTAGGCTTCTCCAAATTCTTCCTCAGGTTGAAGCAGTGGTGAAATCCATTTTTTTTTACTACCGATTCTGTGGGTGTGGCTTGGTGGGCGTGGCAGGGGAAGGATTTTGCAAAATCTTCATTCCTACCCCACTCGAGGGAAAGGATATTGCAAAATCTCCATTCCCACCCCACTTGAGGGAAAGGATATTGCAAAATCTCCATTCCCACCCCACTCTGGGGCCAGCCAGAAATGGTATTTGCTGTTTCTCTGAACTACTCAAAATTTCTGCTACCAGTTCTCCAGAACCTGCTGAATAGCACTCCTGCCCTGAAGATCTTCTAGTCCAACTTCCTGCCCAGGCAAGAGACTCTGAACCATTCTGGAGAAATGACTGCCCAATCTCTTCTTAAAAATCTCCATTGATGGAGTACCCACAACTTCTGTAGGCAAGCTGTTCCACTGATTAATTGTTCTCACTGTCAGGAAATTTCTCCTTAATTCTAGGTTGTAGCAGATGCAGCATGGAACAAGTTGACCATCAGCCATTTGAGCAGCACTTATCCAGCAAATGAGAAATATGGGCGGCTATATAAATGTTTTAAATAAATAAATAAGTTCCTCCAACTTGCCATGGTGTTCTTGGGAAGAGCCACCTCATGGCTTCGTCATCATCGCTGCCCCTGCAGAAAAATGCAGATGCTGGTTTGTGACATTGAATAGGAGTAGAAGGTGAGATGGCATAGAAGCAGCTTGTATGGTCAGTCTGGTTCATGTGGAGAAAGCATCAAAGAATGCTGCAGCCAGGCAATTTGAGATCCAGGACAATATCTCTTTGGGAAGAAACGTTTAAAACAGTTTTTTCTCAACTTTGGCAACTTGAAGATGTATGGACTTCAACTCCCAGAATTCCTCAGCTAGCTGACTGGCTAGGGAATTCTAGGAGTTGAAGTCCATAGATCTTCCAGTTACAAAGTTTGAGAAACAATTGATTTTAGAGAAACAGAGGGGGGAAATGGTAACCCTTTAATCAAAGTACCCATCAGAGGTGGTATTCAGCCAGTTCAGACCGGTTCGAGCGAACTGGTAACTCCGATTATCAGTTGGCCCCACCCACCCCCATTCTATCCTGTCCTTTATTCCCTGCTTTGTAGCTCATCTCAATCGCGCAGCACAGCTGATTCCCACCCCCCTCGCTGTTCTACTTACCATTGCTGACTTGGAAGGTAAGCAGCTAAATGTCTAAATGCTCCATTTTCAGCTCTGTGCACAAGCACCTTGAGCACTTGGGCATGCAAAGTATGTGTGAATGCACAAAGTGCGCCCTCACTAAACTGTTTGTTAAACCAGCAGCATCTCACCACTGGTATCCATCACATGTTTGCAGAAACCCAAGTAGGTTTGGTGGTAGAAAAGGGTGCCTACTTTGGCCAAGCGATCTCTCCTAACATTCAGTTTAGATTTATTCTCTTCTATTTTAAGGCCATGAAATTGGGTTCTGTACGGTCTTTTGTGGGCAGTAGAAAAGCTCGGTGCAGTTTAGTTAGGGAACCCACACTGAGATGGTTTAACATCTTTCCTATCCTGAAAGGAAAAGCTTGTATGGTAGTCCATTTCTCTCCATTGTTGATTATTACGTTGTCTGGATATTTATTTAAAGTAGATGGCTTCCCATGTTTTCCCAAAACTAAAAGAAAAAAAATTATTTTTATGGGCTCAGGATTCTTTTGAGGGAAATCTCCTTTAACCGATGACAGGCAATTAATTTTGGTAAGTCCATGTGCTATTCCTACAAAACGCATGCACAATTCCCCACCTGTTTTTGCTGTCCACCAGGCAGGTTTTGTTGTTTTTTTAATCTGTGTTGAGTGGTGGGAAGGAATACTGAGAAAAGAAATACCCACCTTCACTCTTTTGCTGAGGCTGAGCTGAGTCAACTCTTTTTCTAAGGGGGGGAAAAATCTACTTTTCCTCTAAGCTATCCATCATCCTTTCAGCACCGATGGTGCTTCATGGCTCTGTGCAGCCAGAGGCTTTCCCGCAATCCAACCGCAGCCTGTGACTGGTGCCATTGCATTGGAAGCCCTTAATTCACCCTGGAAGCTGTGTGGGTTGGCATGAAGGTGAAGCAAAGGACAGGGTTTTCTCTTCCTTCGATGCAACATGAGTGCAAGCCGCAGCATCAACTGGGCTGGGTGTTCCTGATATGGATGGTGAAGCAAAACAACATCAGTATCCTGTTTCCAACGATGGTCAGCCAAATGTATCATCTTTTGTTTGAAAGGTTCCTTTTTAAAAAAAAAAAATCTACTTTGGTGTTTCTCAACTTTGGCAACTTTAAGATATGTGGACGTCAACTTCCAGAATTCCCCAACCAACTGATCCTTCCATCAACAAACTCCTCTTGTAGGTTTATGGGAATTATGAATCAGTTAGACTGCACACATGGATTACTGCCTTGGGCTGCAGTATTTCTTCATCTTTAGCAGTGGTGGGTTCCACTTACCTTCGCTACCGGTTCGCAACTTCTGCGCATGCGCAGACCGTCTGTGATGATGTCCAGGTGAGTGGGCGGAGCCTCCTGCTGCCACTACCGGTTCGCGCAAACCGGGTGAACCGGTAGAAACACACCACTGATCTTTAGTTTAAATTAATAAGAATTTTAGGTAGTCCTCGACTTACAACCACAGTTGAGCCCAACATTTCTGCTGCTAAGCCAGTTGTTAAGTGAGTTTTGCCCCATTTTACAATCTTTCTTGCCACAATTGTTAAGTGAATCACTGCAATTGTTAAGTTAGTAGTAGTAGTAGTAGTAGTAATAATAATAATAATAATAATAATAATAATAATAATAATAATTTTATTTCTATACCGCCCTTCTCCCGAAGGACTCAGGGCGGTGTACAACCTATTAAAAGCACAAGACAAACATCAATTAAAATTATTAAAATTATTAAATAATTTCGGCTCAGTTTAAGACCCCAAAAATTTAAAACACCCGATTTAAAATTATTACATTGATAACCCGGCCTGGCGGAACAACAGGGTCTTGAGGGCACAGCGAAATACCCGGAGGTCGGAGATCTTACGCATTTCCAGGGGCAATTCATTCCACAGGGCTGGGGCTCCCACAGAGAAGGCCCTCCCCCTGGGTGTCGCCAGCCGACATAAGTTGGCCGATGGCACCCTGAGGAGACCCTCTCTGTGTGAGCGAACTGGCCTCATGGTTGTTAAGTGAATCTGGTTTTCCCATTGACTTTGCCAATCAGAAGGTCACAAAAGGGGATCACATGACCCCGGGACACAGCAACGGTCATAAATACAAGTCAGTTGCCAAGCATCTAAATTTGGATCATGTGACCATGGGGATACTGCAACAGTCATAAGTGTGAAAAGTGGTCATAAGTCACTTTTTCCAGTGCCGTTGTAACTTTGAATAGTCACTAAATGATCTGTTGTAAGTCGAGGACTACTTGTAGAGTATGGCATTGGGAAAAGTGGTTCCAGAAATTAGCACAATATGAATCCAATGTATCCTTGTGGGATTTGACGGTAATCCACTCCTCCCTTGGATGCAATCACTCCATTTCGCCCGGCATCTAATAGGAATGTCTGCAGTATAGAAGTCAATTGACCTAACATGATTCCCAGAAAAAGAAGCTTAAGGTGTCAAAAGCTATAAAAAGGGTGATTTAATTATTCTTTGCTGGCAAAAAGCAGCTACCAGTAGCGGGCTGCAGCCAGTCTGTTTTCAGCCAATAATTTGCAACTGCCAATAGAAAACAAGCCTGCTCAGCTGCCAGGTCTGTTTTTGGCCAGTAAGAAAGGAACAAAATGTGCTTTTGCAGTGTTTGAGCTTGCGCAGTGATGCCACTATGGAAGCCCTGCTAATGCTGCATCATATGACACTGGCGTGTAAAGAAGGAGCTGACAGGGTGGTGTTACTGCGAAGTTTACTATAGCTCAGTGTTCCCCAACCTTGGCCACTTGAAGATGTGTGTGTTGTGGTCCACCAGCAGCCTGCAGAGCTGGCAGCAGAGTCGGACAGTGAGGAGGCTGGGGAGGAACATGGGCCAGTCCTGGAGCCTGGGGAAGGCCTGGATGAGGGCTCTGCATCAGAGGCAGAGATAGGGCCAGGGCCATCTGGGAATGATGCGTGGACTCCGGAGCCCCCAGAGTCGGACAGCAGAGAGGCAGAGGAACAGGAGGAGCCTGCTCCTTGTGCACACATGCGCAGAGCTGCCAGAAGGCAAGAGCAGCTAAAGCAAAAGGGACGACTTGGGAGTAAGGCCAGGAGATGATTGGCCCCTTCCATAAGGCTTAAAAGAGAAACAAAGGCACTTGGGCCTTTTTGCAGGAAAGCAATGTTGCTAACTCTGTTTCCAGTCGGCATCTCTTGTTTGTTTCTGAACTTTGTGAGGCTTTGCCAAGTAAGGCCTTTGGCAGGGTTTCAAAGAAGATAAAGGTTGGTGATTATCCCGATGGACTTCTTCCGAATGACTTGTTTTGCAACTAATTGGGACTCAGCTGGGAATGAACGTAATTCTCAGCTGTTTACAATAAAATAGGTTTATTTGGGACTAATTGTGTCTTGTAATGACTCAGTAAGCCTAGGTCACAACAGTGTGGAGTTCAACTCACAGAATTTCTCAGCCAGCCATGCTGGCTGAGGAATTCTGGAAGTTGAACTTCACACACCTTCTAATGGCCAAGTTGGGAAACACTGCTATAACTTGTCCCACTTTGCTGCAGCACATCTGATCTAGTACAGTGCTGGCATTTGTTTCTTGCACCTTGAATAGTGATAGCAGCAGTAAAAACGTCAATTTATCCAATTTCACACAGAAGGAGAGAGGGAGGGAGAGAGAGGGAGAGAGAGGGAAAGGGAGAGGATAGGAGGGAGGGAGAGAGAGGGAGGGAGAGGGAGAATATCTGAAACCACCAGGACTTGTAGGGGATCACCACTTCTTTCCTATGCATTTCCTCAGAATTAACTCACAGCTATGATTGGCAGTCTCCTGTAGATGCTATCAGTACAGCCACTTCACTGTGTCTCCCTTTTCTTTAAGCCATGTACTAATTTTTCCAAGGATAGCCCCTCCATCAATCCCAAAACGAGAACAAATACTTCACAGGTCTGTATTTGTGTCAGAAGCACCTACAAAGCTGACCAAAGGGTGCATCTGAATTGAAAGGATTTGCCAGTGACAACACCATGGTCCAGGGGATGCCCAATTGCCAAAATTAAAGGAACTCCTCAGTAGTGGGTTCCACTTACCTTCGCTACAGGTTCGGAATCAGGAGTGCGTGGCGCGTCTGTGATGACGTCCGGGTGGGTGGGCGGAGCCTCCCGCCACTGCCACTACTGATTCGCCTGAACCGGGGCAAACCAGTAGAAACCCACTGCTGGTACTCCTCAACTTACCACAGTTGGTTTAGCGACGTTTCAAAGTTACAACATGTGGGGTTCGTTGTCTAGTTTAAAATGATTGCAAATCCAAACTTAAATAAGAAAGCAATGGTAATTTTATTTGCTACTTTGCAAAGAGGTTTCACTGTGCATACACAAGTACAGTGGACACACCTTAAGCCATCAATATACTTTCTTTATATTCCCTATCAGTGTCGCAGGTTTGCCTCCCACCTTTTCCTCATTGGCGGAGTACTCAGGCCATCACAATCTATCTGAGGCGCCTAAAATGAATACATTTCCCCCTGCCCCTTATTTACAATTTATCTCTATTAACTATTAGTTTCTAGGATTTGTCTCTAGTTGCTAACAAATTCCACCTAAAACCAGTTTTGAACATAACAAGGGCCTCTCATCTCTTCGTTCCTACTTAAGTTCAAGCAACAGTTATGATAACAATGTATTCTTTTCAAAGGTTAGTATGTCCTTCTACAACAGGGGTGTCAAACTCGCGGCCTGTGGGCTGGATGTGGCCACGCCCACCCCCAGTTTAGCGAAAGGGAAAAAAGTTGCGATATGTCACAGATGATGTGTCACCGCAAGTTTGACACCCCTGTTCTACAATTTCTGTAAAAACAATGCTCCTTTCTCCTTTCCCACACAACAACACTGAAAAAAGTGACTTATGACCATTTTTCACACTTATAAACATTGCAGCATCCCCATGGTCACGTGATCAAAATTCAGACGCTTGGCAACTGACTCATATTTATGACCGTTGCGGTGTCCCAAGGCCCTTTTGTGACCTTCTGACAAGCAAAGTCAATGAGGAAGCCAGAGTCACCTAACAACCAAGTTACTAACTTAACAACTGCAGTGATTCACTTCACAACTGTGGCAGAAAAGGTTGTAAAATGGGGCAACACTCATTTAACAACAGTCTCACTTAGCAAGAGAAATTTTGGGCTGACTTGTGGTTGTGTAATTTGAAGACTACCTGTAATGCAACCTTCGAGGAATCGCCTTTCATGTCCCCCTACTTCACGGGTGGCAGAGGGGGAAAGATTTGTAGAAAATGTGCATGTGCAAATTTGCACAGAGATTCAAACACAGAAATATTTACTACACAGTCTTTCAATAAGAGTCCAAAAGAAGGCACATTGCCAAAAGAAGGCAAATTTTATATGCACACATTTGTATATGCAAATATAAGAAATTAATGAAAAATTGAATATGTTGCATTTGACTTATTTGGGTATGGAATCTTTTAAAAATCCTACATTTTCCAGCCAGCTTAATTGAGAAAAAAGTATTTTTGCTCCCTATTGTATATGCATACAAACTTTATGAATCCTATCCATTTTTTTCTAATTTTCTTTTTTCTACAATTTCCTGTGACTATCGAGTTGACATTATAAATGTTAGTATGAGACAGTCTAGCTCCATCTGGAGAAGACTTGATGGTTACCGCCATTGGCGGGAAGACTCTCTAATGTGTTCTGGTCTGGTAACTTAAAAGAGTCTGGTAATTTAAAAGATGATTCAAGAAAGAGGTCAAAGCATCAGTAAGGAGGATTTTGTACATCTTGCTGAAATAGGGCTAAGGAACCAACAGCAACAGGAATAGATGCCACAGCAATTAGTTTGAAAGTGGGGATGGAGAGTTAGTAAAGTATGACACTTCAAACTGTCCTCTGTAAGTTCTCAGTTCTGAAACCAGTGGTGGTTTCCTCCCGGTTCGGCCCGGTTCTCCCGAGCCGGTAGCGGTGACGATATGACGTCACCGAACTGGTTTTGCCCCCGCGCGCCCCCGCGTGCCCCCGCGCGCCCCCACGTTATTCTTACCTTTTATTTGGCCCCACCCCCAATCTATTGCTGCCTCCTGAGTCCCAGCTGATGGGCTATAAGGAAAAAAACTGTTTAAACTCTTGCCGCAGGCTTCAAAGGGCCGCCCTACAGCTGATCAGTGTTAAAAGAAAACAAATGAGTAGACCAGTGCCTGCAAAAATACATGAATAAACCAGTGCCTGCAAAAATACGTGAATAGACCAGTACCTGCAAAAATACATGAGTAGATCAGTGCCTGCAAAAATAAATGGGTAGTCCAGTGCCTGCAAAAATACATGAGTAGATCAGTGCCTGCAAAAAACAAATGGGTAAGATTGGTACAGCTCTCCAAGCAGTTAAAAGCCTGGTAGACCAGTACCTCTGCTAAATCCTAAATAATTGTCACATGACCATCAAGCCATGCCCACAAAATAAGCCACGCCCACAGAACCGGTAGTAAAAAAATGTAGAACCCACCCCTGTCTAAAACATATATTCAAAATCATCATTCATCACCCTTTATTAAAGGACTATAACTAGTAATAGTACATTGCCAATAAAGTTTAACTTTAATCGTTAACAACATAATAAGCCTACAGTATATCAGTGATTCTCAAAGTGTGATCTGGGAACACCTGAGATCCTTTCAGGAGATCTGCAAAGTCCGAGAAATAAATATTTTAACACTTCTCAGATTTCATTTCTAATACAGTACTTATCAATAGATATAAACCACATAAACCAAAGCTTTGTGGATCCTCCACCATTTTTAAAGATGGAAGAGGTGCTGAGAGCAAAACGTTTAAAACCCACCAGTCCGGCTTAGATAATATTTATTTACAAATAGGAGGGTAATTTGCAAATCTGCAACATGGCAGGTGTGGCTTCAAAATCAAAGTCCAAAGGTGCTGTCATCTTGTAGATTTTGAATCCTGCTGGACTTTACAAAATATACCAGAGGCATTTCCATTCACACAATTTTAGAACAAAATACAGAAGTAATTTCATGCCCCTCCTGTTTCTGTTTCTCAGTCCCGCAATAGCAGTTTGAGAATGAATGGGGCCTTCTGGTAAAGTCAACTTCTTCTGCTAACACTGAAAAGAAAAAGGCAAAAAAATAATAATACTGTTACTATCGCGCCCAAACTTCCATCATCCTAACTTCAAAAAAAGGTTCTTCAAAAGTTTAACAAGCATTTTTTTTAATAAATCCCATATAGCAAATTATCCAGCTCACTTTCTTGGTATATTGTTTGAATATCCCTTTTAATGATTAAAACATCAGCCAGTTTCTGTTATATAGCCAGTGTAACATCTTTTCCCATGTCATTCTCATAGCCTGTCATTTGTAAATCCACTTTCAGCAGTTCTCAATCTTGCCAGGTAAAACTTGTTCTTCTTCCATAATATTTTTAGACAGGGCTTCCATAGAGGCAAATGTTTCTGTTGACACTATTAGTATGAACCTTTGAGTCCATTTTTCCTATTCTATTCTATTCTATTCTATTCTATTCTATTCTATTCTATTCTATTCTATTCTATTCTATTCTATTCTATTCTATTCTATCCTATCCTATCCTATCCTATCCTATCCTATCCTATCCTATCCTATTCTATTCTATTCTATTTATGTAAATCAAGTTTATGTGTTCCTCTCTTCTAATTATAAACTTTAGTTCCACTGCTGTCCAATTTTTCAAATCTTATATTTTTTTAAACAAAAATCAAAAGAATCTCCAAGGGAAGAATTCTTTATGATTCATTCCAAAATCTTATTTCAAATTCATCTGGAGCCTTAAGCCATTTTTAACTTTCTAAAATCAAAATCATAATTTTGTTGTTTATTCTCCCCCCCTCCCCTTTAAGTTCTTAAACTTGTAATTAAAACTTTATTTGGCTATGGATTGACGGAGACTCACCTGTCCAACGGGTAGTCCTCATTTAGTGACTGTTCAGAGTTATTACAAGAGTGAAAAAAATAACCTTGCAATCAGTCCTCCCTGTAAAGCAAAGGAAAGCTGAAGTACGATTGTAAGTGCAATGGTGGTTTCACTTATCAACTGCTTCACTTAAAAACTGTGTTACCAATCCCAACTATGGCCTCTACCTATACTCTATAAACTCTCCTCAGCATTTATTTCTTCTTGGTTAGCTCCTGCTTTTGCAAAAGGAAGGGTTGCATAAGGAAAGCCAAATACAACCAATTTCTTAACATAAGGATGGTTTTGTGTCTCCTAAGTCCATGACTCTAAGACCAGCCCTATAGGAAATTACTATACATCAAATTCTATTTGATTATAAATAGAAACAACAGCTTCATCCTTAGTCCACTTTAATGTGCTCCTCAGAGCGATCATGGAGGGGAAACTGAGGCCATTCCTTCTGCAACCTGACTTTGCCCTTACAGTCCTGCAGGCTTTGAAACGACAGCCCATCATTTTTTATTCTCAATTTTACAGCTTTCTGATATCTACTTTCACCTCATAACCCATTTAATATCAAAGTTTTCCATGCATTTGTCTTTTTTTAAAAACTTAAATTATTCATTCTCTGACAGAGATCCATCCATTTCCCTCCAGACAATACATTTTTGCTTTGCAGTCTGTTATATTTGACAAGGGTTAGTGAGTTAATGATCTTCTTACTTTTAGAGTAGTTGTGCTTGATCAATAACCATAACAAAGAACATTCATTCATTCATTCATTCAAAACATTTGTATAGCTGCCCATCAGATATGAAACTCTGGGCTGCTCCCAATCAGCAGCTAAAAACAACGTTAATATATCATTAATGTTTTACATACACTGTATCTATTAAAACCACCAACATTAACTTTATTTAAAAAACATTTATTAGAAACTATTCAAAAGAAACAGATTTAACAAAAGAAAAGGTAGAGTTACATTATATATAAAAGATCAATACTTCTCTATAGAAATACACAAAACCAAGAATAAAAAATTCCTAGAATCCATATGGGTCAATATAAAAGGGGGGAAATGACATAGCCAACCAAACAGAAGAAATAGATGAACTCTTTGCTAATCAATTAACAAATGTATGTAGGAAACATACCACAGTAATAATGGGTGACTTTAACTACCCAGATATCAACTGGGAGACAAACTTTGTAGCAAGTGGGAGATCAAACATATTCTTAAGCAACTTGGCTGACAACTTTGTCATCCAAAAGGTAGAGGAGAGAACTAGAGGAAAAGCTATACTGGACCTAATTCTTACTAATAGAGAAGAAGTGATAGAGGGAGTTGAAGTTGCCAGAGGGTGGAATTCAATATAATGCAAACACAAGCAATAGAATATAATCCAACCAGTGTCTTAAACTTTAAAAGAGCTGATTTTAACAAACTGAGAGAGATCCTAAGAAAAATTCCATTGATAAAAATCCTAAAGGGGAAAACAACTCAAGAAGTATGAGAAACTGAAAAATATTATTATAAAAGACCAGTCTAACACAATACCATTGAAAAAGAAAGACAAGAAATCCAAGAAGAAACTAGCATGGTTGCACCAAGATCTCTTTGATAAACTGAAAGACAAAAAGGATAAGTACAAAAAATGGAATGAGGCTGATTATGTTGGTCTGTGATTCTGAAGGAAAATGATCCAGAGGAATCCATCCCTGAATGGAACCAAGCAGAGTAACTGAAATTCACAAGGAAGGAAGAATTCTCTCAATTTTTCTAAAATATGGTCTATAGGTAAGCTTTCCAGATCTTTCCAATTGAACATAGCTTCCAGAACTTGGCTTTTGTACTACAACTGAGCTGATGATATTCCCAGGCATATGAAATGCTGTTAATATTTTAGATCAGAATTTAAATTGATCATATTTAGATAATTAATAGAATGCTGGAGACATATTCTATTAATAAATTATGAGGGTTTCTTGTGTCAGTTCAAACTTGCATTTCTTGCATTTAGAAAAAATGCATGAATACATTGACAGAACATAATCAGCCTAATTACTGAATTAACCCATTTTCAGCATTTGTGTAATTTGTTGAAGCATGAATTAGCTAAACAGTCAGAGTTTGCATGACATCCTGAACCACAAGAAAACTAAATGTAATACCAACCTTGTACATTTCCTAGATTTTTCTCCTCGCTTCTTCGTTTCTCTTTAAGTTTTCTTGACATTTTTAAAAGCTTCATAAACATTTTACCCACCATTCCAACATGTTTATTTGCATTTAATCTGCATTGCAGAGCTTTTACCCATAAACTAGTTAGAAAGTTGGTTATTCAAGTTTAAAGGGAGATGATTAGCCTTTGGAATGTAGAAGTTTAGCACCCATCCCTCTTCTAGGAAAATAAGTTATTTTAGGAAATATTAAAAGGGCAGGATATTACCTCCCCCCTACCTTTGTCAATGGGTCATTAAGGCCTGGGCCAATCTATTCAACATAACAAAGATCTACCTCCTTCAGGTAGAGCCATAGTAGGAATTGCCCAAAGCTCTTTCATTACATCATCACCCAGGAAGATTCAACCAAACTTAACACACAGACAACCTAAAAAGCTAGCTATGACCTCTGACAGCAACCAATTAGGATACTCTTCCTGTGTCCCAGGAAGTTCAAAGCCAGAGGGGGTATAAAACCCAGGGACTCTCAGCATCCCTTCCCTTTTCTGCCCAGGATCTCAAGCCATGTGATCCTGTTCATCAATAAACCTTTCCAAGCAACTTCCATGAATCCAGTGTCTTTTTCCCCACCTGGAACTGAATCCAGAAGGATATTTCTTCCAACAGGAAGGATTAGGAGATTAATTTGCCTCAGTCTGCCAAACATTTAGTGTTTGTGCAATCCTGACTGAGATTAGACATGGATCAATCAATATATTTCTAATTGTTTGAGACTTAAACACTGTACTGAACAGACAGAACAGAATTACAGAGTTGGAAGGAACCTTGGAGATGTTTTAATCCGACTCCCTTCCAAACAGGAAACCCTATACCATTTCAGACAAATGGCTGTCCAATCTCTTCTTAAAAACCTCCAGTGTTGGAGCATTCACAACTTCTGAAAGCAAATCATTCTACTGATTAATTGTTCCAACTGTCAGGAAATTTCTCCTTAGTTCTAGGTTACTTCTCTCCTTGATTAGTTCCCATCCATTGCTTCTTATCCTGCCTTGGAGAATAGGTTGACCCCCCCGTCTTCTTTGTGGCAGCCCCTTAGATATTGGAACACTGCTATCATGTCAGCTCTAGTCCTTCTTTTCATTAAACTAGACAGTATTTTTCCAATTTCTGTTTGTTTCAAATTTGTTTTTTGAAAGTTTACATTGTTTAGTACAGGTAGTATTACCTGTATAGGCAATATATATTTCACTATTATATTTCTTTTGTAAGAACTTCCTTAATGAATTGCATTATAGTATTAGTGCAAAACTATGATTTTTTAAAAGAATAATTGGCTTGATGTTTAAAATAATTATATCACTTATTCTAATTTATCTTCTTGGAGATATTTGATCTATTAATGTTTTAATGCATTGGGATTAAGAGACATGGAACAGGGGGTTGTGTCTGAAATGAAAAAAAAAAGATACACCATTGGAAACAATGGCAACACAAAACATGCCTTTGCTCTCTTTTACTTCTAAGACCATAGAGGTTGTATACAGCAGCCCAACTTGGTGCCACGCACCACAAGCTGCAGAAAAATTGGCCAGGGAGATGATTTTTAAAAGATAACCATAAAAATGTTCATAGAAAATAGGTAGCAGAATACAAATAGAGCCAAATTGAGACCTGGTTCAAAAACAGTAACTGTGAGAGGGACCTTGGAGTCCTAGTAGATGATCAGTTGAATATGAGCCAGCAATGTGTAGCAGCAGCCAAAAAAACTAATACAATCCTGGGTTGTATAAACAGAGGCATAGTATCAAGATCACGTGAAGTATTAGTACCACTTTATAAAGCCCTAGTAAGATCACACCTGGAATATTGGAGCCAATTTTGCTCACCACACTACAAAAAAGATATTGAGATTTTGGGAAAGTTCAGAGAACAGCAACTAAGATGATTAAAGGCCTGGAGACCAAAACATATGAAGAACGGCTGCCGGATTTGGATTTGGCTAGTCTAGAGAAAAGAAGAATTAGGGGTGACATGATAGCAGTATTCCAATATTTGAGGGGCTGCCACAAAGAAGAGGGAGGTCAAATTATTCTCCAAAGCACCAGAAGGTAGGACAAGAAACAATGGTTGAAAACTAATCAAAGAGAGAAGCAACTTGGAATTAAGGAGAAACTTCCTAACTGTGAGGACAATTAACCAGTGGAACAGTTTGCCTTCAGAAATCATGGGCGCTCCATCACTGGAGGTTTTTAAGAAGAGACTGGACAGTCACTTATCTGGAATGGTATAGGTTCTCCTGCTTGAGCAGGGGGCTGGACTAAAAGACTTCCAAGGTCCCTTCCAGTTTATTCTATTCTGTTCTGTTCTGTTCTGTTCTGTTCCGTTCCGTTCCGTTCCGTTCCGTTCCGTTCCGTTCCGTTCCGCTAAATAAATATTCCTTTCAAAGATTGCTATGGGAATTTTTCTCACTGCCTAAACTGAGGAAGCATTGATCAGGATTTTTTAGTGAGGAGGCCCTAAGCCAAGACTGGTCTGGGGCAGCTTCTCTTCTGTAGCTTGGTGTACCTGTATCCTCTGACCAATGTTAAGCAATTGGATCAAACCATCCTCCTGCCCCCCCACCCCCGGCCAAAACCTGAAGTGATACAATGTCAAAGGAGGACAGTGGTACTTTTCAATAACTGCTTTGCAATTCAAAGTATCAGGGCTCGTGGCTTTGGGATGAAACGGATGCCAACTTTGCAGAATGCAGGGAGCCACCTGAGCAAATAAGCTACTTAGTTCCACAGGAAGTTAATATAATTTATCTCCCACGCATTGAATAGTTTCTATCAGACCAGAAATTACAATTTGGCAGCAGATTTTGAAAGAACTATGGGGCTGCTCACTCAATACTCAATCCACCTGTGGTCCTGGGTTCTCAAGCTGTATCAAAGAAAGACATCCACAGAACACACTAAATCAAAACCCAATGGAATAGACTGCAGCACAATAGGATACTGTGTTTGAACTCGGTCAAGGACTCCAATATTAGTTAAAGTAAATTGTTCAAGTGACCAGTCACATTGCCAAACTGTAGTGCCTGTCTCAATAAAGGACTAAACTTATTGTGTAGTGGGCTTCAGAAGGCAAGAACCAGACCAGCATAGCTATAGCAGTATTTATTGACTCAAAACTGGAACTGAGGAACAGCAGGCAAATGCCTGAAATTTATACTCTGGGCCCACAAGGTCTCAACCAATCATAATGCTTGAAAAACACGCCCAAATATAAATGTTCAAAGTTTCCCTCCAAAGTGGAACTAACAATGAGGGTCATCTAAAGGATGGTTTCACTTTAGCAGGGTTAACACAACTACCGGTATATACATTCAATACGTAACAAAACTGGTCTCACAAACCTGCAAATCTGACTGCTATTCAGAGGGTGACAAAATATGAGGTGAGGACTTCTAAGCAATTCTTCAACAAGCACCGATAGAACTCATGCGAAATCTGCCAGGAGAGATGTAACACTTTGAGAGTTAATTACCTGTATTAATAGGAGATTAAACAGTGCTGTCACTATGGGTAGGTAGAAAGCTGCACAGAATTATTTTGTATTATTGCATTTATTTCTGGATTATTTTTGCATGGCTGGCTGCAGTGGTGGGTTTCAAAAATTTTTACTACCAGTTCTGTGGGTATGGCTTGGTGGGCGTGGCATTGTTTAGTGGGCGTGGCTTGGGTGTGCAGGGGAAGGATACTGTAAAATATCCATTCCCACCCCACTCCAGGGGAAGGTTACTGCAAAATCCACATTTCCTCCCAATCAGCTGGGACTCAGGAGACAGAGAATAGATGGGGGCGGGGCCAGTCCGAATTTTTACTACCGGTTCTCCAAACTACTCAAAATTTCCACTACCGGTTCTCCAGAACTGGTCAAAACCTGCTGAAACCCACCTCTGGCTGGCTGGGCTTTGAGTAGAACGGGAATTTAAAAACAAAAGATTTTGCTTCATTGTGAAAAAGTCCTGAAGTCAGACTTGGTTCAAAAGTGAGTCTAACATCTCTCCAGAGATAGCTTCGATCTTTTAGCAGCTAAGTATCTTTTTCTTCCCCAATTCTGCAGCATCCAAGCAGTCACCCGTTCTCTTTGTAGCCTCTCCACTGAGTCAGCCCAACAAGAGGTTGAGTGTTTCAATGATCTGTTTGCCGATCTCCCAGCTGGTCGCTAATTTCCGATTCAAATGTGCCCACCATTTTAATGAGGTACGCTTCCTGTTGAGTCAGACTTTGGGATATAGCAATCAGCCTACTGTTCTTAATCCCACTGTAATTCTGCCTTAGAAATGAAAGGGAGAGGAAGGAGAAGGTGGCGGAGAAAGAGACGTGACAGAATAGTCTTCTTGAACCATTGTTGGCTTGTAAGTGTATATATATATATATATATATATATATATATATATATATATATATATAGAGAGAGAGAGAGAGAGAGAGAGAGAGAGAGAGAGAGAGAGAGCGAGCACGCTAAGGGGATGTGGAAGGCCCCATAACTATAAATTACATTCAGAAACCCTGCTTAAGGGGGTTGTTGACAGCAATGACTAAAAACCCTTGAAGTTGGCAGGTTTCCCCTGCCAAACAATGTGCATCAGCCAATTTTTTTCACACCACCCACCTTCGGCCACCCACAAAGAAAGAAAGCAACAGCAGAAAAGGAGAAATGGGGCCCAGACTTCTGGATGGGCCAGAATTGAGGTGCATAATGGTGGCAGAAGATATAGAGTGCATGGCCTACGGCTGCCCCAGTGGGATCTCATCAAGAGGCAGATTCAGAGACATGAAGGGAAATCATGAAGAGAAATAACACTCTAAAGTTCAGCCTTCCAACCTTCTGGAGAACTTTTTGATGGTGATCTCAGATGGGGCACATCTAATGATGATCTCATCAGATCCATTTGTCTGGAATGATAATAGGGTCCCCTGCTTGAGCAGGGAATTGGACTAGAAGACCTCCAAGGTCCCTTCCAACTCTGTTATTTTGTTAATTATGGGCAATTTTCAGGACTTGTGGGGTGGGTTCTGGGAGGCACCACATTCTCACTCTTACCCCTCCCTTCTGCTGCTAGCAAAATTTAGCCATTTTAGCACCACATATCAGTAGCACAAATTCATTGGCTCCCTGGCCTTCACTGTCCTCGGGTCTTTGCAACAATTCCTTTCTGGCTCTGACCAGGGGACTGAGTTTTTCCAAGTAAAAATTGTGCAAAAAATATTTACCCAAGTTAGGAACCAGGGCAATTTTCTTGGTTTCAGAAAGAAGAAAGCGTAATACAATTGTTAAATCCATCTCTGTTGTGCGCCTTATGATTTTTTGCCATGATTATTTTTTGCAGCTATCTCATTAAATCTAGTTGGTCTCCCTCCCCTTCTTCAGCTCCTTTCTCAGAAAACCGTAAGCAATTATTTTTTGGTGAATGCAGATGTTTCTCCATATGCCTGCATGGACTCAACATCATTGTTCAGAGCAGGCCTGTTGTTTCAGGCTGAGGAGCAGCTCTAGTACTTATTTTTCATTTTATTTATGGTATTTGTATGCCACCAGACTTTAGAAACAGTGGTCTGGTTTGAATATTGTAAAATTGAACAGAAATGTCTCAGACTATGGCATTTCAATACATCCCTGAGGTTTTTATTTATTATTTAAAGGACTTCTTTTTTACCTGTCACCCAGGAAAAGCTTCTGGAACATCTTACAGATAATAAACATTGAAATGTACCCAGTATAGAATTCATACTCTCAATTTAATGAGACCTGTCATTAAAAAAAAAGACATGGATAGGTTAAAAAAGGTAATGCTGTTACCAATTGTTAAGGTTGTACAAGTCCTAAGGCATCCGGCAGGAAGTTTTTCTTTATTTATAAGTTTAATCAAATTTCTAGAACCATCCAAATCAAGAGTCTCTGGCGGTTTACAAAAACAAAAAACAAAAAAACAGCCAATCAAAATTCCCAATAAAATTTGTCTTTTTTCTTCACTGCTGAAAACAAATTTCTCCTTCACCGCCCCCCCCCCCTCCAAGAAAAAAAATCTGGAACAAAGAAAATCAAGGTATAATTTGTGGATCATATATTTTGTGGACCGAATTTAAGAGAGAGGGAGTTTAGCTATTTTGAAGGAATAAAGGATTGTAAGGTTTTTGTCCCTCTCTGTAAACCTGGGAAGAATAATTTGTGCCCTCCATCACCTACCACCCACAACAACTCATTTGCAGCCCTCTAAATTCCTTTCAGAGTAAGTGGGGGCTAAGTGGCAGACTGTGAGTTCAAGTCCCACCTTAGCCATGAAAGCTACCTGGGTGAGTTGGGCCAGTTACTCTCTCTGAGTCCAACCCACCTCACAGGGCTGTTTTTGTGGGGAAAATAGGAGGAGGAAGGTGTATTGAATATGCTTCCTGCTTTGAGTTATTTATAAAAATAATAAAGGCGGGATACAAATAAATAAAAGAAATAGATATTTTCCACTCTATTTTTATTACAAGTATTGCTCAACTTATGGCCACAATTGATCCTAAAATTTCTGTTCCTAAGAGAGACAGTTGTTAAGTGAATTTTATCCCATTTTACGACTTTTCTTGCCACAGTTGTTAAATGAATCACTGCAGTTGTTAACTTAGTAACACGGTTGTTAAGTGAACCTGGATTCCCCATTGAGTTTGCTTGTCAGAAGGTCGCAAAAGGGGATCACATAACCTTGGGACACAGCAATGGTCATAAATATGAGTCAGCTCCCAAATGTCTGAATTCTGATCATGTGACCATGAGGATGCTACACTGATCTTATGAAAAACGGTCATAAGTCACTTTTTTCAGTGCTGTTATAGCTTTGAGTGGTCACTTTATTTCTTAGCAAACCTGGGCAAATTGAACTGTCCATCTAAATGGATAAATACATCTCTTTCTTTCTTTCTCTTTCTCTTTCTCTTTCTCTTTCTCTTTCTCTTTCTTTTCTCTTTCTCTTTTTTCTTTCCTTCCTTCCTTCCTTCTTTCTTTCTTTCTTCCTTCCTTCCTTCCTTTCTTTCACCAACCACAATTGTGCTATTCCATAGACATGCTGGATCCAAGGAAAACTTTACCTAGGCTTTTATCCTATTATTCATTATAAAAATCTTAAAAGCAGTTGACAGCAATATAGACATACAATTACAAGATAAAAATAGCCCCTTTGAAAGACAAGAGAAAACCAAACAGAAAGATTTTTAAAAGACATCAGAGTTGTGAGCCATAAAAGAGAGGGAAAGTTTTGCAAAGATCATAGCCAGTTAGAAAATACAACACAATGTAGGATCCAAGGACCTCCTCAGGGTGGTGAAATTATGTTAAAAAAAAAAAGTCAAGATGGCAACCACTGCTGCAATCATAAAAAGGTAACAGAACATAAGCATTAGAACATAACTGAATTGGGTGGCCAATAAATTTAAAGCCATCATCATTCATCAGTATCCTTCTGGATTGGATCCCTGGCCTATCTAATCCAGAAATCTGTTCTCCTAGAGGTCAACAACTGCACAAATTAGTAGCCTACTAGTCTCCAGCAGATGGCCTTCAGAAGTAGTCACACTACCATTAAAAGTAATGGCGTTGGAACCTGAGGACTCCATGAATTGATCTAACCCTTTTTCAAAATCAGGAAAACTGGTAGTCAGCAACAATCTTTTTTTAACACACAATGCAACACACACAGGATGGGCTGCTGGGGTTTCATAGGGGTTCAGGAGAACCTCTAGCTAAGATTCGGTGCAGTTCAGAGAACCCCCAAATCCCACTCCTGGCTGACCCCGCCCACCCCGCCCCGCCCCTCCCAGGAGTCCCCATGCGGTCTGTTTTGGATGCAGGTAAGTGCAGGGCGTGCGCAGAGCAGTGGTGGGTTCCTCTCGGTTCAGCCCGGTTCTCCCGAGCCGGTAGCGGTGATGATATTACATCACCGAACCGGTTCTTACCTTTTATTTGGCCTCACCCCCAATCTATTGCTGCCTCCTGAGTCCCAGCTGATGGCTAGAGGGAAAAAACCTGTTTAAACTCTTGCTGCGCGGCTTCAAAGGGCCGCCCTACAGCTGATCAGTGTTAAAAGAAAACAAATGAATAGACCGGTGCCTGCAAAAATACATGAGTAGATCAGCGCCTGCAAAAATATATGAGTAGATCAGTGCCTGCAAAAAATAAATGGGTAGACCGGTACAGCTCTGCAAGCAGTTAAAAGCCTAGTAGACCAGTACCTCTGCTAAATCCTAAAGAATTGTCACATGACCATCAAGCCACACCCACAAAATAAGCCACGCCCACAGAACCGGTAGTAAAAAAATTTAGAACCCACCCCTGGCGCAGAGGCTCGGGGAGGGTGAAAAACTGGCCTACCGGAAGTTCAGGAAGACCGGAAACGGGCCCATTTTGCCCTCCCCGGGCTCCTCGGAGCCCAGGTAGGGGAAAAACGCCCCCCCTGGCCATGGTGCAGGTGGCTAACTAGGCCACGCCCACCATGGCCACACCCACCCAGCAACCGGGCAGAGAACCTCTTCCTACAATTTTTGAAGCCCACCCCCGAACACACATAAAAGTGGGCAGGTCTTAATTTTTTATCCCTTCTCCAGATGCCCTTGATAGGACTCCCTCCAAAGTTACAAGTGAAGAAGTAAATAATATGGTGCCCTTTATGTGGAATTTATGGATGGCTTACCATACAAGTGGTTAGATCAGAAATCCATATATATATAAAAATTTAACAGGCTTTTTTTTTAATGGCTGTAATCTCACAAATTGCCAAATCTTGTGAGATGTTCATATTTTTACATATCCCTTGGGCTTTGGAGTGAGAATTTGCAAAATGTTAATGGTGAGATCACTGAAATTACATGAGAATTGGAAAGAATGTGTGATGTGACCACAGCATCGGGGAAACTATACTGCATTTGAAAAGATGGTCTACTCCGGTCAAAGCAGGCTAAAGTAACTGGACATATTCTGTAAAGCAGACAAACGGCAACAGCAGTTCATGCCTTCATGACTACATAGCTGAAATATCACAATATGATTTACAAAGGACTACTCTTGAAATCCACCTGGAAGCTTCAAATGATCTAGAATTACAGTGATCCATTTACTGGCTGGGATTTGCCACCATGATGTATTTTGTCTTATTATTGATTCGATTTATTGGTTCAATTTATATGCCGCCCTTTTCCGGAGACTCAGGACGGCTTACAATGCGTTAAGCAATAGCCTTCATACTTTTGTATATACCTACTTAGTAGAGCTTCCCCCACCCCCCCCCAGCGGTGTTCTTTTTTATACAAAATCAGCTTATTGCCCCCACAATCCAGGCCCTCATTTTACCTATCTCGGAAGGATGGAAGGCTGAGTCAACCTTGAGCCTGGTGAGATTTGAACTCGCAGTAATTGCAGGCAACTGGTGCTACTTAACAGCACTTTAGTCTGCTGTGCCACCAAGGCTCTAATAGTCTTGCCTCGGCTTTCAATTAACACCTGAATGTAAATCAGGTACTGGCCATTACTTACAAAGCCCCACATGGCTTGGCACCAATGTATTTTCAGGAACTTTCTCCAGCTGGAATCGACCTTCCAGATGTGCTAGTAGTCCTTGATTTCCTCAAGAGGCTACTGAGACTTGTTATGTGCTGCTCTTCTGTTTGAACTGATGATGGTTCCTACAACTTTGGCTTCCTGACAACTCTTGAAAGGAGAAGTGTACTAGGCGGCCTTACATTGAAGTTTATGCCCGAGATGGTGACCGTACTATGGTTGTTAGGTTTTATGGTTCTCTATATCATTTTGATTCTTTACAGTGGATGGCTTTTTAATGTTTCATAACTGCTGACTCTAGATTGCCCCGGGTGATAAATCTAATACATAAATCAGTAAGATAGCCCAGTCTCCAGAGGGTCTCAAAAACCTGAATGATATCCCACCCCACATCCCCATCTCAGTTAGAAGCATTTCCTTGTTTTTGTAGCTATGAGTGACTTACACTTTCCATAACACTAAAGAAGGCAGGAAGAATTGAGCGGCTAGATTTGGGCTAGATTTGGGCTAGATAGGGCTTCAGGATGTTGACCTTTTCTGAGTGTGGGATCTCCCTCTGAAAGTACAGTATGTTTCTATTTTTGATTCTGTATCTGGCTTGGTGGTAACATTTCCTTCCTCTTTCTCTCTCTGGTGAAGTACACAGAGAGGGTAAAAGGAGACAGGAGAGAGACAATTGCTTTTAAGAGGTTGAGCAGATGCATGCAAAGTCATTTGAAATGCTTCGTTTAAACGGGGTGCACCCAGGCAGCTTTTTCTGGCTGTCTGCAGGCAATTCTGATCAAGCCGAAAACTCACCAGGACTCTTCTGCTTGCAAGGTTCACTTTCTTATTGAGGGAAGACCCCCTCTCCTAGAAGAATGAAATATTTTGAGAAATATTAAAAAGGAAGAATATTATATTTCCCTGGATGAGAAATGGAGAAGCATGCTCTTGGAAAGCAGCCCCCACCTTTCTTAATAGCCCCCAGCAGATTTTTTTTTTTTGCCCATTAAGAAAGACTGGGCCATCCTATCTATAAAACAAAAGACCTTCAGCTCCAAGATGATGGGATTAAGACATGACCCTCCAGGACATAATAGGATTAACCCACTAGCAGCAGAGCTCACTACAATGTACAATCTCCTACGGATATTGCATCAGTCCAAACTTCAACCAAACCTGGGAGCTCAGACAACCTACAGAGCCAGCTATGACCCCTACAATAACCAATAGAATATATGTTTCTTGCACAGGAACAGGAAGTTCAAGGGCAAAGCCCAAGATAAGGTATAAATACCCCCCCACCCCACTCTCAACTCCATGTGGTCAGCTACCCAGAACCCATGTGGTTCTGCTTCCTCATTAAATCATCTTTCCAATCAGCCTCCATGTTTCCAGTGTCTTTCTCCTGGCTTGGAACTGAGCCAGATGGATATTTCTTCCCACATTATAAAAGGTTGAAGGTTCTGAGATGTCTATTATCTCCGAAAGCATCTGGGATGGTCCCCGGAGCCTCTTGGGAGTTTATGCACACAGGTAGTCCTTGACTTACCACCAGAACTGGGACCAGAATACTTGTCATTGAGCAAGATGGTCATTGAGTCATGCCCGATTTTATAACCTTTTTTTGCTGTGGTAATTTAATTTAATTTAATTTAATTTAATTTAATTTAATTTAATTTA
>WNWU01000013.1:10803662-10846305 GCA_012654045.1 Ptyas mucosa
TTAATTTAATTTAATTTAATTTAATTTAATTTAATTTAATTTAATTTTTAAGTTTATATATCACCCTTCTCCTGAAGGACTCAGGGCGGTGAACAGCCAAAAGCAAAAAACATGAAATACAAAAATTTAAAAGCAATTTAAAAAATATTAAACAATTTGGCCAACAGTTTAAATACCCCATTAAAATTCAGATTAAAATTAAACAATTTGAAAAATTAGGCCAGCCCGGCTTGGTGAAATAAGAAAGTCTTTAGGGCCCGGCAAAAAGTTCATAAATCCGGGATTGTCCATATCTCCGGGGGGAGCTCGTTCCAGAGGGCAGGTGCTCCCACAGAGAAAGCTCTCTCCCTGGGGGCTGCCAGTCGACATTGTTTGACCAACAACACCCCGAGGAGCCCCTCTCTGTGGGAGCATACTGGCCGGTGGGAGACTCTTGGCGGCAGAAGGCGGTCTCGTAGATATCCAGGTCCTAAGCCATGGAGCACTCTAAAGGTGGTAACCAACATCTTGAATCGCACCCGAAGGACCACCGGAAGCCAGTGCAGCTCATGCAGGAGAGGTGTTACATGGGAACGCCATGACGCTCCCATAATCACCCGCGCGGCCGCATTCTGGACCAGTTGGAGCCTCTGGGTGCTCTTTGCTATTAAGCGAATCCAGCTACTCCCGTTGCTTTGCTGGTTGGAACCAGCTGGGAAGGTCACAAATGGCACCTATGTGATCCTGGGATGTCACAACCTTACTTAAATACATGCATGTTGCCAAGCATGCATTGATTACATGACCGTGGAGAGGCTGCAAATGTCTAAATGTGAGGTCACTTTTTTCACTGCCATTCTAACTTCAAACGGATGCTAAATGAATGGTTGTAAGTTGAGGACCTCCTGTGTCTAGGTTTCCATTTCTGTCTTCCACTGTTCCTGCATCACTCAGGATTCTGAAATATCAATTGTAGGAGAATTTTCCCAAGGGCACATTTGAACCATAGACCACAACACATTACACAGAAGCGCAGAATGCTTTCCAGTAATATCAGCATTGTGTTGTTTCTTTGTGTCATGTATATAGGTATATACATAATTATTTGTTTGTTTGTTTGTTTGTTTGTTTCTTTATTTTTATTTAGCCATGTTTATGTATTGGAGGTGGTGACCTAGGAGTGAAATCCAGCAGGTTCTGACAGGTACTGGAGAACCGGTAGTGGAAATTTTGAGTAGTTCAGAGAACCGGCAAATACCACCTCTGGCTGGTCCCAGACTGGGGTGGGAATGGAGATTTTGCAATATCCTTCCCCCAGGAGTGGGGAGGGAATGGAGATTTTGCAATATCCTTCCCCTGCCACACCCAGCAAGCCACACCATGCCCGCCAAGCCACGCCCACAGAACGGTAGTAAAAAATTTTGGATTTCAAACGTGAAGGTGTATGCAACAAAATTTCATTTTAATGTATGCCGATTAGTGTACATTCAAAGTAACAGTAAAGTTATTATTCTATTCTATTATTCTATTCATTGCAGTTAACGATGGACCTAAAGAAGGGTGGGGGTGGGGTCACAGTCCTTCTTTATAGTCTTATGCAAATTAAAGCATATTTTTGATTGGGTACAGCAGCAGAGCATTTGACCAGATAGATCCCAAGCAAGTATTTTATTGGATGCAACTCATCATGTGCCTAATGAGATCAGTGAGGCTATTAGGCTGTCTTTATGAGGCAATGGGGCAGGACTACAAAGACAATGGGGCATGGAAAGAACAAAGTGGCAGTTATTTCCTGGACATAATTTCTTTTGAGGGAGTTGCTTTCCATTGCTTTCTCAAAGCTGTGATCGCCTCCCAGAATTTTTTCTCAGCTTGTCCTTATTTCTTGACCTTTTATGACGGAGCTGACAGGGTGGTTTTCCCCGGAAAGTGTTTTTGCAAATGGGGCAGCTGCACAATTTGACACCATAGAGTTGCTGACCCTGTGCTTTGTTTTCCTCCGGAAGATGCAACTGAGTTAGGATCTTTAGCCTGACCTCTTTTCCCCACCCCCCAAATTCTCTCATTTCACAGTTTGCAGCAAACCAGGAGAAACGATTAACCTGAAGGACAATCTTATTAACGCAAATTACATCTCCCTGGCTTTGGTCCAGCCACATTTTCACCATTTCATTTCTTTTTCTAATGGCCCCACTTTTAATGTCAGGCAGACCTGGGCACTATTCAAAAGGGTAAGTGCAGCTTCACATCCTGAAATGTTGCACAGCCCAAGGATTTCTGGCTATGAGGAAGTCATAGAGAGCTGCATCAAAACAGACTCCAAAGAGTTCATATTAAGGACAGAATCAGTGTGTGTGTGTGTGTGAGAGAGAGAGAGAGAGAGAGAGTGAGAGACAGAGAGAGACAGTAGAAAGAGAGAGAGAGAGAGAGAGAAAGAAAAGAGAGAAAGAAGGAAAGAGAAAGAAAGAATAATACTGAAAGGAAAGGAAGAAAGAAAGAAAGAAAGAAAGAAAGAAAGAAAGAAAGAAAGAAAGTCAAGTTTCTGTCTATAACAGCATGATCAAAGCTCTGTCACTGGGCTGAACCATATTAGAACCCAAAAGTTCTTAAGTGAGGTTTGCTTGAATGCAAGGGCACAACTGGTCATTCTTTCACTTAGATTCTTTCCTAAAGTTTGGTATTGGTTATCTGTCAGCTAACACGCTTTTCTTGTCTGGTTTGGAAAATGTGGCCTGCTTAGTAACCTTATGTTATCAGCTTCCTCCAGATCTGGTAACCATGTCACCCAACGAGTTCTGCAGCTCCATAAAAAGCCCATCAAGAGTCATGGGAATATATATCTCTATATTTTAGAAATGTGTTTGTCCTTGTCAGCTGTATGGAACAGATAAAACAGATAAAAACATAACTTTCCTTTAGCTAGCACACTCTTTAAGCCACAGGAATAATTTTCTTCATCTTTTTCTTCTTCCGTTCATATTGATGCTCATATTTGTATCCCCCCCTCCTCAATACCCTGCCCCCCGCCTCGCCCTCAGCTGCAGCAGAAAAATCAGGGAAAAGAAACAGCATGTGATGTAATTATGTTTAGTCAGGCAAATGATAGCTGGCCAACCATCCTCCTTTTGATGGATGCTGGTGGTGAGTTTACAAATCACACACACACACACACACACACACACACACACACACACACAAACTTAAACACACACAAAATATCCATGTCCCACTGAGTCATTGTTATTTCCTTACCTGAACAGAATGATCAAGGAAGGGCAAAAAGATAATGGCTCAGGAACAACTTCTGACTTTCTGTTGGTTTCCCCCCATTAAGTTTCTTTGTAGGAATCTGGCAAGGAGCATTGAAAATCTATCTTTCCTTCCCTCCTTCCTCCTTTCTTTCCTTCCTTCCTTCCTCCCGCCCTCCCTCCCTCCCTCCCCCCTTTCTCTTTCTCCTTACCTTTCTTCCTCCCTTCTTTCCTCTCTTCCACTTCACCCTCCCTTTCTCCTTCCTCTTCCCCTTCCCCTCCCTTTCTCCTTCCTCTTCCCTTTCTTCCTCCTTTTCCCCTTCTCCTTCCCCCTTCTCACTCCCCTTCCCCTTCCCCTTTTCTGTCCCTTTCTCCTTCCCCTTTCCAGCAGGAATGTAAGTGGCTGCTGCTGGGTTGGAGAGGAAGGGAAGGATTGTGAGACTGTCTGGGAAACTATCACAGAACAATGAAAATAAAGATCATGTGACTGTAGCAACAACAGCCCAACAGCAGCCAATAACACTGAAGCAGCCACAACTTCCCCAGATTTCATTCCCTCAAATTCACAATATGTGAAAATATATTATATTTAATATATTGCCATGTAAATATATTAAATATAATATATTTACACGGCAACTGCTTTGAGGTTGAGGGGAATGTTAGAGACCCCAGATGAGGAATGCTTTTGAGCCGATGCATCTTCTGCCATCACCCTCAGACAAACCTCTGCCTTGAAGATAGCACTTTCCCTGGCCTCCAAGAGCCAAGACAAATCCCTCATGCTGTCTAAAAAAAAAGCAGTCTCTGTCGCTTGCTCTAATGCAGTGCTTCTCAAATAGTGGGGCGCACCCCCCGGGGGGGCACGAGGCTCCGTAAAAGGGGGCGCGTTTGACCTCGGCATCTGATTGGCTGTCCAAAACCCTTGTGACACGAGCCTGTCGGAGCCATCTTTAGTGTGGGATGTCCGTCCACACTTACTTTGTTGCCCGACGGATGTGTGCCCAATTGATGCTCAAATGACTGACAATGACCTTCTCCTGTGAAACATAATGCTGCCCCAATTAATCAAACTTGCTAAAGAAATCGGGCTACCGCTGCTGACATTTGCATCGATAGTGAGCATTAAGCCAGTACATGTGACTGCGCATGCTCCTCCCTTTCAAGGAGAACAGACCTTTTTCTAATAATGATACTATTTACAGTCGCGCGGGGGGCGCGAAAAATGTTTTCTTCTTCCTAGGGGGCATGACAGAAAATAATTGAGAAGCACTGCTCTAATGCATGTAAAAAAAAAAATTAAATTAAGTATTTAAAAAATATAACTGTAGAAAGTTAGCACCCACCCTTCTCCTAGAAAAATGAAATATTCTAAGAAATATTAAAAAGGCAGAATATTTTCCCTAAAAGAGAAATCTTAAGGGACACAGAAATTAAGCCCCAGCAGATATTTTGGTGCCAGCTTATCTACAAGACAAAAGATTGGGCCAGCTTATCTACAAGACAAAAGATTGGGCCAGCTTATCTACAAGACAAAAGACCTTCAGCTCCAGGGTGATAGGATTAGCCCTCACTCAAGATCCAAAGCATCTGCGCAGAAGGCACTGGACCCAGCTGTTCCTCCTCTTCCTCATCAGCCACCTCCAGACCTGGGGACTGTTGACTCTCCATCTGAGGGCTGAAAGAGGGCCCAGGCTCCGCCTCTGTCTCTCTCTCTGCCAGTTCCATTCCCCCTTCCCCCTCAGAGCTCTCAGTTGCCTTGATGCTGACCCTGATTCGCACACCTCCTCATCTGATTTGGCTGCTGGAGGGGCCAGCAGCTGACAGGCCACAACACAATCTTTCCATAATGTGTCCAAAATATGATAATTTGAATCTGATCCTTTGTCCCTTGTGTGAAACCTCTGGGCTGATTTCTTCTGTGATCCATTTCTTTGTTTCCTTGGCTATCCATGGTATTTTCAGGAATCTTCTGGAACACCCAAGATTCAACAGTTAAACCCTAAAACCTCCTTTCCCAATCTGAGGAGATTGCAAATTCCGGCCTTCTAGCAGAGAATTCTTGCTGCATCTGCAGTGTTTGAATGTATCTGGAAGGAGCCGGCTACATTAGGAAAGAGTACATTAAAGCCAATGCAGTCATTAAAGCTTCCCCTTGTCTTGGAAATTGGAACAAACCAGTTGTCAGCATTCCAGAAAACTCCCACTCCGAGTAAAGAGGCGGAAGCAAGCGTTTTCCAAAGTTCTCTTTACTAGAATAGGTAAACTGGCACATCTGGGAAAACCCAAATCTGAAAGGTCTGGGTTTTCACCCCAGTAAATCAAAAAAACCCAAACCATCCCCTAATTCCTCAGTTGATCACAAGCTCTAATCAATGTCCATCCCATCTCGACTCAGCACTCCGACCACTCCTTCTCCAGATGCCCGATCGCCCTGACCTTGACCAACAGGAAGAATGCTATTATGTCTACAAACAATCCTTCTACTAAATCCCCCCCTCGTACTTTCCCACACATGAGAAGTTTAAGTTTAAGTTTATTCAATTTTTATACCGCCCTTCTCCTGAAAGGACTCAGGGCGGTGTACAGCCAAGATAAAAACCAACAATATAAAAGTTAAAAACAATTTAAAATTATTAAATACTTTGGCCAATCGTCTAAAATACAATAACCCATTAAAATAATATTTTAGGCCAGCCCTGCTTGATGGAATAGTAGCATTTTAAGGGTGCGGCAGAAAGGTATGGAGGTCGGAAATCCGATGAATCTCCGGGGGCAGCTCGTTCCAGAGGGCAGGTGCTCCCACAGAGAAGGCTCTCCCCCTGGGGGTCGCCAGTTGACACTATCTAACCGACGGCACCCTGAGGAGACCTTCTCTGTGGGAGCGTACTGATCAGTGGGAGGCTATCGGAGGCAGAAGGTGGTCTCATAAATATCCAGGTCCTATGCCATGGAGTGCTTTAAAGGTGACGACCAACACCTTGAATTGCACCCGGAAGATCACTGGGAGCCAGTGCAGCTCGCACAGGAATGGTGTTACATGGGAGCACCGAGTCGCCCCCATAATCACCCACGCGGCCACATGCTGGACCAGCTGGAGCTTCCGGATGCTCTTCAAGGGGAGCCCCATGTAGAGAGCATTACAGTAGTCCAGAAGGGGGCAGCCTGGAAGCTTCCGGCCTAATATGGCTTCCAACGCTGACACCAGTGGTGGAATTCAAATTTTTTAACTACCAGTTCTGTGGGCGTGGCTTGATGGGTATGGTGTGGCTTGGTGGCCGTGGCTTGGGTGGGCATGGCAGGGGAAGGATACTGCAAAATCTCCATTCCCACCCTACTCTGGAGCCAGCCAGAGGTGGTATCTGCCGGTTCTCCAATCTACTCAAAATTTCCGCTACCGGTTCACCAGAACCTGTCAGAACCTGCTGGATTTCACCCCTGGAATAAACTTCATCCCAAAGCGAAGTTCCTCAACGTGAAGTCAGAATTGACTGAAGAAGCCAGCTGGGTCTGTGTGTTATCAGCTCTCCTGGGTTTCCTTCTCTGGGCTCAGAATTGTCCCTTCCACGCTACGCATTTTATTTGCATGGTGTCAGGCCAGCTTTCTGCTGTTTCCACGATAAAAGACATCAATGAAAGTAAAATAAACCTTTGAGGTTGACGAAAATACTTCCTGCATGTGATAAATGTGTTGTGTATAATGAAACCCGATCACTTTGGTGGCTGCTGACTGAGAGGGTGAACTTGAACACCTTGTAAGATAAACGGTCGGCTGCTCGTGAACTGCAGGTGTTCGCCAAACAAAACCTCCCCCCTCCCCTCCTCCTCCCTTGCTCTAACAGAGCTGCGTAAAGGCCCAGCAAACAATCAGGATATGTAAAGGCAAAACAAACAACCTAAAGAGAAATTGTTCATCAGATGTATTGTCAGCAGTGGCCTTGAAATGAAATGGAGGCACGCAGGGAATTTCATGCAACTTCATTTCCCTTGAAACTAGCTGGGGACTATCATCTGCGTGTGCAAAATTACCGTTTGTGCAGTTTAATAACTTGTCACGTCAAATGGTCGGCTTCCACAGATCTTTGCAAGTGGGAGCGAACTGACGAATGTGTACCTGATAGGGATGTTATGCACATCAGTGGTGGTATTCTTCTATCTGCTTTGGGCGAACCAGTAGCGGCGACTGCAAGAGGCTCTGCCCACCCGGCCGGACGTCATCAGGTCCCATTCACGTCATCAGGTCCTCCGCATGTGCGGAGGCGTCGTGCATGAGCTCACATTTGCTAACCAATAGCAAAAGTAAGTGAATACCACCCCTGCTGCACATGCATATATTCAAGAACAATTATGGGTGCATGTGCTGTATTATAGGTAGCCCTCACTTTACAACCAATCACTTAGCGACCGTTGGAAGTTACGATGGACCTCCCCGAAGTTACTAATGGCCCAGTTTCGCAGCGCCAATGGCTACCCGCACACACCGTAGTCAATGATCGCATTTTGGTTGCTTGGCCACAAGCTCACATTTACAGCTGTTTTGCAGCATCCTGTGATCACATGACCACAATTTTTTGCTGGGTTCCATTTTTTGGGGGACAAAAACGCCCATTGAAGAAAACAGGTTTGTTCAACAACCACAGTATTCACTTATCCACTGCTATGAAGAAGGTCACAAAATCCGGGGCAGCCATGTGGTGGCCCACTTAATGACAACCATGATTTACAGCCCTAACTTATAAGACCCAGCAATTACCATTGTAAGTCGAGGACTATCTGTACTTTCATCATATCAGATGAAAGCAGAACACAGAACACTGGACTTACATTAAACTCCTTTTACAATTTGCACTTCTCCATGATATGAAACGGAGGAGGAGTTGAAAGTAGTAAAAGTGTTCAAGAGATCAGGCAAATAATGTTCACACGGGGCAGAAGGAGCAGCCCAAACAGTCATGGGTGCGTTTCATTCTGCCTAACACCATGACTCTGGGAACTGCAATGGTTCCCAGTTGGCCTTGGACGTGATCCAAATAGAAAAGAATAGAATTCTTTATTGGCTAAGTGTGATTGGACACAAGGAATTTGTTTTCGGTGCATAAGCTCTCAGTATACATAAAAAATACATTCATCAAGAATCGTAAAATTTATTTATTTATTTATTATTTTATTTTTTATTTATAACTGTAAAGAAGCAATCTATTTTCCCCCTGTCTTGATCTTCAGGGAAAAAAGGGGAAAAAAACCTTCTAGTAACACTGGAATTTAATTAAAAAGAAATCCCCCCTCCCCAATTTTCTAACTGATGTTTTGTTTTGTTTTTTAATTTGATTTATATGCCGCCCTTCTCCGGAGACTCAGGGCGGCTTACAGTGCGTTAAGCAATAGCCTTCATACTTTTGTATATTTATACAAAGTCAGCTTATTGCCCCCACAATCTGGGTCCTCATTTTACCCACCTTAGAAAGGATAGAAGGCTGAGTCAACCTTGAGCCTGGTGGGATTCGAACTTGCAGTAATTGCAAGCAGCAGATGTTAATAGATGTTAATAACAGGGTGCTTTAAACCACTGTACTACAGGCTCTGTCATAGGATACTAAATAAGCAATCAAAATTAAACAATATAAATCATAAAGATACAAGCAAGAAGGTTATAGTCCTAAGTAGAAAGGAGATAGGTAATAGGAAGGATCAGAAGAAGAATAGTAATAGTCTTAGTACATAGTTTGACAGTGTTGTGGGAATTAGTTGTTTAGCAGAGTGAGGGGAAAAACTGTCCTTGTGTCTAGTTGTTCTGGTGTGCAGTGCCCTATAGAGTCGTTTTGAGGGTAGAAGTTGAAACAATTTATGTCCAGGATGCGAGGAGTCTGTAGATATTTTCACAGCCCTCTTTTTGACTCATGCAGTATACAGGTCCTCAATGGAAGGCAGATTGGTAGCAATTTTTTAAATGTTTTTTTTAAAAAAAACATAATGTTCTTTTTAAAAAGTAATGTTTTTTTTTAAAAAAACATAATTTTTTTTAAAAAAAACATAATGTTTTTTTAATGTGGGTTATTCAGGTCTTGGCTATCTGCAGGACCACATGCCCTTAATAATATCTGCTGGCTGGATAAGGTGAAATAGGACAGGCTATCTTCTCTCACAGGGACTTTCCCCCAAACAGGGTCCAAAGAAACATACCCTCTCCATTGCTGTTTCTCTCTCTTGAAATCTCCATTGAGAAAACTTGGTTCCTCAAAACACACTTTGGGAGGCTAAAGGATATGCTTGTCCTTCTGCTAACAGAAAGGTTTTTTTTTAATGGGTATAAGACTGAAACTATTTATAGAATCTGGATTTCTGACAATCCTGGGGACTAAACCGGAGACCTCGGTGTATAAAATAAATGTACTTCCACTGAGAACTGGACAATTTCCAGTTCGTAGTCCAGCCTTATGAAACTAAAGGCACAAAATAGAAAGATTTTTCTTCAAATTTATCTCAGGTGAAAGATCACTTTTGTTTGTACATTCGCCATTTGAAATGTATACCTTCCTTAAAGGTCAACATATTGCCCGTAACTCTTGCAGGAGAAGTCGGTGCCTTTTAGTATCTAGCTAACCAGCTCCATCGCCATTTTTTCTTCCTCGGGGAAAAAAAATGAACATCGATTAAATTGCACAGACTGCAAACCCTGTTAGTTTGAAACACTGAGCAAGGAGGAACCCTGAAGGAACCTGCCTTCCATGAAATTGATGAGCGTTGACTTGTCACTTTCAATCAGACAGATGGAGCTATGGAAAGGGATCAGTCCTACTCATCTTAGGGAGAAGAACAGAGCCTGTAGTACAGTGGTTTAAAGCACCCTGTTATTAACATCTATTAACATCTGCTGCTTGCAATTACTGCAAGTTCGAATCCCACCAGGCTCAAGGTTGACTCAGCCTTCCATCCTTTCTAAGGTGGGTAAAATGAGGACCCAGATTGTGGGGGCAATAAGCTGACTTTGTATAAATATACAAAAGTATGAAGGCTATTGCTTAGCGCATTGTAAGCCGCCCTGAGTCTCCGGAGAAGGGCGGCATATAAATCAAATTAAAAAAAAAAAAAAGAGCTGAAGTTCACCAGCAATTCAACCACAAGGACCCAGGATTGAGTCAGCAGGCTAGAAACAGAGATAATATTAAACTGCTGATCTCCCTCCTCTCATAACACCTCCCTAGCACCCCCATGTCTCCCTCAATCTGTCACAACCAGAGCTATAGTACCTTGACCTCTCCTGATAACAGTTATCTAATGCTATTGCTTAACGCACTGTAAGCCGCCCTAAGTCTCCGGAGAAGGGCGGCATATAATTCAAATAAAAAAATAAAATAAAATGTTGGCATTTATCTAAAATGCTTTGCAGGTACCGTGTTTCCTTGAAAATAAGCCCTCCCTGAAAATATTTAAACGCATGCGCAGCCGGTCCCCGCCATTTCCTCTGGTTAGGGAAACAGAGATGGAAATCAGGTAAGATGGCAAGATGAGCCTCGTCTTACTCCAAGCATCACAAAATAATAAGACCTCCCTGAAAATAAGGCCAAGCGCTTATTTCAGGGTTCAAAAAATATATAAGGCAGGGTCTTATTTTCGGGGAAACACAGTAAAATATGCAGATTAACAGGTGGGAACATAATACTGGAAGATACAAACATTATTATATAGTCACCAAAAATACTGAATTATAGTTTGGTAACATCAGACTTTGATTTCCTGGTTTTGCTATGCATGTATGCAACAGGACTGCAAGTGCTTAAAGAGATAGGTGAAATCTGTCTTTCTTACTGGGACAGCCACCTCAAGGTTGAATTCACAAAACACTCTTAATCAACCTCCTCAATTAACCCATTTTCTTGGGTTCACACATTAAACCATAAAACAACCAATCAGGTTGGGTTCATACAATCCTAAACCAAAAAATCTAACCAAGATTAAAGTTAACCTAGGTTAGCATCTGCTACGTTTTTACCTAATTAAGCATACAGATAGTCCTCAACTTACAACTGGATGTTTAGCGATTGTTCAAAGTTACAATGGACCTCCCTAAGGATACTTATGACACAGTTTCCAAGTTTCAATGGTCAGGTCCTGTTGTCACAGAACTACATATTGGATGCTTGGCAATTGACCTGCATTTGTGGTCATTTGTAACACCCCATGGTCACATGACTGTGTTTTACCAGTTTTTCTGAAAACTGACATTTATTTCTGTGTTTGGCAAAACCAGCTCGTAGCAAATCATTGGTTCGCTTAACTACTGCAGCATTACTCAATAATCACTACAAAAAAAGGTCATAAAATCAGGTTGGTCATGTAGGTGACCTGATTTTTGAACGTCATGACTTACAACCAAGATGGGCAGGTTCTGTTATGGTCATCGGTCTACTACTACCTGTATCAGGTGGTACCTGATCAGGTGTACCTTAAGCACCCTTAAGGTAAATTATGTTCTAATCCTTGGATGCTTCTAAACTCAAAGGGGTCCATGTATCACCTTGCCTCATAGGGCATCATTTTGAATCATATCATGGACATGACTGGATAGTGCTGTAGGCACCTCCATTCTCTCTTTGGGGGATCTTCATCATTTGTTTTCCCATCTTCTTTTAACCCCTGCAGGATTAAGATGAAGAAGGATAGGTCAGGAAGATTGCCAAGTGCCAGACAGGACCTTACAAATCTGGTCAATAGAATTTTTGCATTGCATGCAAATTGGAGCATGATGCTTTCTGCACACATCAGTTCTACTCCATATAGTCTAATTTGATTAATTTCCACCAGGTGCTTGGCCTCCATTCCTAACTTCAATTAGGAATAGAAACTGAAGAGATACGGCTACAACGTAAAAAGACTTTGCATACTGATTATTTATTTTGATACAATCTACAGGCGGTTACAGGTTCATAACATCCAACTTAAGGGTAACACATAGCTATAATACATAGATATGAATGGACTGCCTAATAATAAAAGTGGCATATGGCGATCTCCTTTTTAAAGGCAATGAACCACTGAGCCGTGCAATCCTTTCAAGAACCCCTGAATATGTGTGTTTTTAATATATAGCCTGTTTTCAGCACATTTCAATAGCTCCTGATAGCACTGTGTGGCTTTAGTGGTTCATCAACTCAAGGAAGGGCAATGTTGTCTGCCATTTTTAATGATGGGCAGTCAGTTTGTAAGCATGAGTTCCAAACCTATCCCAAAGGTGCTTTTTCAGGAGGCAACTGGACTTCCTTGTTTTTTCTTTGAAGGCGCTTTGCTTCTCATTCAAGAAACGTCTTCAAAGAAAAAACAAGGAAGTCCAGTTGTCTCCTGAAAAAGCACTTTTGGGACAGCTATGACCTGGATGACTGAGAATCTCTACAGACCATGAGCTCTAACTTAAATACAAATGGAAGTTAAAGACAGAGTTAGGGAATGGAATTTATTATTAATCCGGGGTCAGCCTGTACGTAGATCTCAGCAGACAAGAGTTGGGGAACTTCTCTTTCTTGGACCATCCAGATGTGGAGTGAAACATAGCATGGCGCATCCTTAAAGGCAACATCCTGGAGAAGAAAACCAGTTGTGAGTTGCAACTCAAATCTTACTATCACCTAGAAAAACAGAGGAGCAAACCAGTCCTTGGCTCATACATTCCATATTTTCTGTACCCGTGGGCTAGATATCAAGGATAACAGCCAACACTCCCAAAGATAGGCTTAAGATACAGAAGGATCTTGACAGACTCTGTCGGGAACGGTTGCAGGAACTGGCTATGTCTAGTTTAATGGAAAGAAGGACCAGGGATGACATGATAGCTGTGTTCCAATATCTCATGGGTTGCCACAAAGAAGAGGGAGTCAAGCTATTCTCCAAAGAACCTGAGAGCAGGACAAGAAGCAATGGGTGGAAACTAATCAAGGAGAGAAGCAACTTAGAACTAAGGAGAAATTTCCTGACAGTGAGAACAATTAATCAGTGGAACAACTTGCCTCCAGAAGTTGTGAACACTCCAACACTGGAAGTTTTTAAGAAGATGTTGGATAACCATTTGCTTGAAGTGGTGTAGGGTTTCCTGCAGGGGTGAAATGTAAAATTTGTTACTACCGGTTCTGTGGGCGTGGCTTGGTGGGACGGGGGTAATGTGACTGCATGGGCGTGGCCAACTTTTAAAAAAAAACTTTTCAAAGCATTTTTTCTAATGCTTTGAGAAGCCTCTGCCTGGGATCATCAGAGAGGCCTTTTAAAAAATACCTCTCTAATGTTCCCAGCTGAGTTGCCTGATCTATGATTTTTTTAAAAATACCTCTCTGCCCATCAGGAAACTCAGCTGGGATCGTCAGAGACTTTTCAAAGCATTTTTTTTACCACCTCTTCGGCCAAGAGGTTGCAGAAAAAAATGCTTTGAAAATCCTCTGATGATCCCAGCTGAGCCGCGTGATCACCACAGGCTTTTTTTTTTAACTTTTAAAAGCATTTTTTCATCGGAAGAGGTTGTAGAAAAAATGCTTTTAAAAGTTAAAAAAAAAGCCTCTGATGATTGAGCAGCTCAGCTGGGTATGGGGGGGGGGGGTTTGCAGGGATTTTTGCTACCGGTTCTCCGAACCACCCACCGCCATCGCTACCGGATCGGGTGATCCGGTCCGAACCGGGAGCATTTCACCCCTGGTTTCCTGCCTAAACAGGGGGTTGGACTAGAAGATCTCCAAAGTCCCTTCCAACTCTGTTATTCTGTTATAAGGCCAAAAACGAAGTGCTATTTCCTTTACATCTTCTTGTTCGCAAAGACCCATTTAAAGTGGCTAGAATTTTGAGCTGTCTGTGCCACCCACCATCACAGAGTAAAGGAACATGTATAGGCACTTATAGCCCCCACCCCGACCTATTAGATCAACTAAGCTGTTGTTTTTCTAGTATTGCAATGCTGCTACCAGGAGTCCCACCTTGCAGACGGAGTGGGGGGGGATTTCAAGTATTTCTGAAATAATGTTTTACCTGAAGTTCTTCGCAGCAATCAAAATAAACATTGAGTGTCATAATTCCATTCCTGTCAACCCAGCTGTTCTGTGCCTATGGGAAACCTGGGGCCAAGACGGCAAGACAACAAGTCTAAGAAGACAAATATCGTTGCATTATGTAACATCTCTATTCAGAATTGTCACAGATGCTGATCACTGACAAATAAAACCCAAAACACGCAGGGGGACAATGCTGCTCACTGCCCCATCCTCCTCTCTCAGCTTTCCAGAAGCTCCCAACCTTCCTCCCACTTTTCATATCAAAATAGAAATGTAAGGTGTGGGGCAGAGAACAAGTGCAGGAAAACAAATTACGTTCTTTGAAGGAAAGCGTTCGCACATCATCTGTACTTCCAGCTGAAATTAAAGTCAGGGGGTGGAGATGCTCTAATATTTATGGAACCATCTCAATCAGATGCCATCATTCTTCCTGGACAAGGGCCATTACTTCTGCTCAACTACAAAACATCGCAGTGTTTATGGTTTTTGCCTTGCTTAGACAGGGATGGCTTCCTTGCTCCAAAAATAAATAGCACGCTGAGGGGAAAAAAAAAAGCTGAAATAATTAAGCGGAATTGTACACGCGAACTGACTTCTCAGATCAAACAAGAGCTCAGTTACTTCAGGTTTATGTCTCCAGCGGTGACCAACCATGTGTCTTTTGGAAGCCCATAAAAAGGCAGGAAAGCAACAGCCCCCAAGTGTCTAAAAGCTTTAAGGAAGAATGTCTGTGAATCTATGCGTGCTTTCTAAAATCATAGGTAATAAAAACATACAAGCCGCCTGCAAAGCTCAGAAGGAAGATATACTCTGCCTATATAAGGAGATTTTAAAAAGAGACACACCTTAGGGGGTCTGGATGCAGGTCAAAAGTTGCAACCTGTGACTTGCAGGGCAGATGTGGTTCCCCCGGACCTGTTTTATTTTATTTTGCTTCCATCTGTCATGCCATTGAAGCTTGGTGTGAAGAGTGAAATGAAAGCCCTGCAATTTTCCCCTGATTTTCAGCAGAAAACAAAAAAGGCACATTCACTCTCTTTTCTTTTTACAGCTCCTAATGCCTCTTCAGGGTGTCGAAAGCCAATAGCACAGTTTCCTGATATTTTCAGATGAAAAACACTGGAATTTGCAGCATTGAGCCTTTAAAAAATTATTTTATTTAAAAAAAAGGGCACACTGCAAATTTAAAAATAAAGATACCACTATACCTATGCCCACTCTGATCTTTTCTAAAAAGTTTTTAGAAAACTTCTAAAAAGTTTTTAGCTATCCATAGGTTAGAAGGAAAATCCATCTGGTTCGGTTCCAAGCCGGGAGAAAGGCGCTGGAGATAAAAAGGAGGCTGGAGGCTGATTGTAAAGAAAGGTTCTCTTTATTGATGAAGCAGAACCACCAACCACATGTGATTCTGGGCAGCTGACAAAATGGAGTTTAGAGTGGGTGGGTTTTTATACCTTCTGGATTCCTATGGGGGTCATATAGGGGTTATGTAGCAGGGATGGGTTCTAAAAAATTTTACTCCCGGTTCTGCGGGTGTGACTTATTTTGTGGGCGTGGCTTGTGGGGGGGGTGTAATGTGACTGGGTGGGCGTGGCCAACTTTTTTTTTTAACTTTTAAAAGCATTTTTTCTACAATCTTAAGAGGTTGCAGAAAAAAATGCTTTTAGAAGCCTCTGACGATCAGGCAAGTCAGGCATTTTTTTCTCCTACAACCTCTTCGGCCGAAGAGGTTGTAGAAAAAATACTTTTAAAAGCCTCTGAAATCCCAGCTGAGCCGTGCAATCATCAGAGGCTTTTTTTTTAACTTTTAAAAGCATTTTTTTCAGCCAAAGAGGTTGTAGAAAAAATGCTTTTAAAAGCCTCTGAGATCCCAGCTGAGCCGTGCAATCATCAGAGGCTTTTTTAAAAAAAACTTTTAAAAGCATTTTTTCAGCCAAAGAGGTTGTAGAAAAAATGCTTTTAAAAGTTAAAAAAAAAAGCCTCTGATGAGTTGGGCAGGGTAAGCGAGCGGCGACCGGGCTGGGGACCAGCCAATGTTATTACCGGTTCTCCGAATTACTAAAAAAATTTACTACCGGTTCTTGAGAACTGGTGCAAACCAGGAGCAACCCACCACTGTTATGTAGGGGTCATATCTGGCTCTATAGGCAAAAGAGGAAATGCAAATCCTAGGTTTGTCTGAGCTAATTTTGTCAGCCTTTTGTTTGTTGCTTATCTGAGTTCCTTTCTGGACCCAGCCTTTCTGAATGGACTACCAAATCTGCATTTCTAAAAGCTGGCCTCCTCAGTTTCTGCTTGGGGGCAGGGAAACTGGGGCTGGTTTCTGCCTCCTTTCAGATTGTTTCATTTCTCCTTTAGGGGAAATATTTTATTCTGCCTTTTTAATATTTCCCAAAATATTTCATTCTTCTAGGAAGGGGTGAGGGCTTCCCATACATAGGTTGTGAAGCCAGAACAGAAAAGGAGAGATACATTCCAACACTAAAAAAATGAAGAACAAACTCCAGATTAAAGCAAGATCAACATTAAAAGGGCTGGAGCAAGCCATCCACAAAGCAAGAGGATAGTAGCAACTGAAGCCATGCCCCCTTTTTAATATGAGATGGGCATAAAAACAGGGTGGGCCTTTGATCACCATCTCAACTTTTTAGACCCCTCCCACTGCGGATGCCTTGGCTTGGAAGAATATAAAGCCTTTTTCTGGTCCTCTTTGTAACTTATTGTGGAAAGCACTTTGCTCCTGCGAAACAAGGAAGGCCCTTCCTCTATCTCTATCTCGCTTTCGTAAAAGGAGACCTCAGAAAAAGGATCCCACACAGAAAAAAAAATCTATTTTTCAGAGATCCTGGCCTCTAAAGTAAGACTACCTTTATTGAGAATGGCTCCAATAACAGAATCTTGCGAGTCTGTGTGAACTGGGTTCTCCTCCCCTTCTTATGCCTCTGTGAATTAAGGAGGTGTCTTCCTGAGCCACTTACACTACAATACTTTATGCATGTTTTGGACTTAAGCTATGTTTTCTTCCTTGTTACTTTGGTAACTGAGCTAACCTATCTTCCTTACACTCTATAAATATTTTTTTTTAAATTTGATTTATATGCCGCCCTTCTCCAGAGACTCAGGGCGGCTTACAGTGCGCTAAGCAATAGCCTTCATACTTTTGTATATTTATACAAAGTCAGCTTATTGCCCCCACAATCCGGGTCTTCATTTCACCTACCTTAGAAAGGATGGAAGGCTGAGTCAACCTTGAGCCTGGTGGGATTTGAACTTGCAGTAATTGCAAGCAGCTGATCTTAATAACAGTGAATTAGTCCACTGCACCACCAGGACTCCTGGTGTTGTAGGCAGCGGTGGGTTTCACATTTTGTTGCTACCGGTTTGCCGCGCGTGCATCTTCTGCGCATGCACTCGGCCTCAAAATCGTGCCTAAATAGTAGAGCATAGAGTCGTGATGGCGAACCTATGGTACCCGATAGCCATATCGGTGGGCGCACAAGCTCAGCTCCGGGGCGCATGCGCACACCGGCCAGCTGATTTTTGGACCTTGTGGGCCCATCAGAAGTAAGGATATAGTCTGTTTCCTGCCTCAGGAGAGCCTCTGGGGGGGGGGGGAAGGCCGTTTTCGCCCTCCCCAGGCTCCAGAGCCTTTCTAGAGCAAAAAACGGGCCTTCCGGTCCCATTGGAAGTTGGCAAACAGGCCATTTCTGGCCTCCAGAGGGCTTCCAGGGTGTGTGTGTGGAAGGCTGTTTTCACCCTCCCCAAGCTCCTAGAAAGGTTCTGGAGCCTGGGGAGAGAGAGAAACAGGCCTATTGGGTCCACCGGGCCATCATGTGCCAGGAGCGGTGTGTGTGTGTGGTCACGTGTGCATGTTTGGGGGCGGGGCGCATAGAATTATGGGTGTGGGCATGTGTGCGCACGATCGCCCCTCCCCCCTGCTCCCGGCATGCAATGGCAAAAAGGTAAGCCAGCCTTGGCATAGAGCCAAGGCTACTGGTTTGCCTGAACCATTACGAATCAGCTGAATACCACCTCTGGCTGTGGGTCTTCCCCCACTTCCCCCCCCCCGCCACAAAACTGATATTTCTGACAGTCAAGTCACAGAAAAACAACAACCACAAGATAAAGATAGAGAAAGATAAAGAAGAAGAAAACCTTTGCTTTAATGGACTCCATTTTGGCGAACTTCATATGCGACAGACAAAATTTGCATCTAGACATCACTTCAAAATACAGGTAGCCCTTGACTTACAAATGGTTTATTTAGTGACCTTACAAAGTTACAACGGCACTGAAAAATGTGACTTATGATTGTTTTTCATAGTTAGGACCTTTGCAACATCCCCATGATCATACGATCAAAATTCAGATGCTTAGCAACTGGTTCACATTTATGACCGTTGCTGTGTCCTAAGGTCATGTGATCCCCTTTTGCGACCTTCTGACCAGCAAAGTCAATGGGGAAACGTGATTCACCTAATAACCAGGTTACCAACTTATCAACTGCAGTGATTCACTTAACGACTGTGGCAAGAAATGTTGTAAAGTGAGGCAAAATTCACTTAACAAATGTCTCATTTAGCAACAGAAATTTTGGGCTCAATTGTGGTCTAATAGACAAATCTGTTGCATCCAAAATTGACTGGGCAATTCAGTTAAATTATAAGCATTTGCTTTAATTTGCATCATTTGTGTAAATACACACTTATACAAATGATGCCATTTATATTATTTGCATCAATTTACATAATTAATTCAAAAGGAGCCTGAGTAGCGTAGGAGACTAATGCCTCCTACTAAGGCAGCATTTAACATCCAGCTGCCTGCAATTACTGTAAGTTCAATTCTCACCAGGCTCAAGGTTGACTCAGCCTTCCAGGTGAGTACAGCTGTCCTATTGCCCCAGTTAAAGGCTCGAAGCAGAACTAAACAGCAGCAAAAGAAAATATGTAAGGGCAAAGGAGCCTGAGTGGCGCAGCAGACTAATGCAGACTAATGCTACTGTTAAAAGTAGTATTTAGCTTCCAGCTGCCTGCAATTACTGTGAGTTCAATTCTCACCAGGCTCAAGGTTGACTCAGCCTTCCATCCTTTGTAAGGTAGGTAAAATGAGGCCCCGGTTTGTAGGGGCAATAAGCTGACTTTGTATAAAATATACAAAAGTATGAAGGCTATTGCTTAACGCATTGTAAAAACAGGATAGACTGATGCAAATGATATACATTTGGATTTAACAGACATGTGGGTATAAGAGAGATCCACTCCCTTCAAATGGGTAATTAAAAGAATCAGTCTACATAGGGAATGTGTGATGACCTGAGACAAGGCACAAAGGCAACACAGCCAGCTGATAGTTCAAACTCCCCTTTATTGCTGCAACTTTCCCCCAAACGCTCCTATGTTTATGGCAAGTCCCAGAGCAAAGCGCTCTCTCACACACACACACAATGAGGTAAAGGAACAAAGTAATAAGTCCATGAAGCAAGGAATGATGCAAGAAGTCCTGCAAAGCACATACGTTGGCAACTGCACACAAAACTCCACGAATTCAGCTCCCGACAAACATCCGTCCCAACAGCGTCTTCTTAAGTCTCAGTCCCCATGTGTGCCTTGTGAAGAAGGGCAGGGCACTCTCCTCTCAAGCCATCAGGTCAGCCTGCGCTGTTCCCACCTCCTCTCCACTCTCCATGCTTGGGGATCAGGAGGGGGCGGTCCTTGCTCATCACCTGAGCTCCGTCGTTCCTCATCTCCACTGACTGCCCTCTCTTCCCCCCTATCTCGGTCATCCTGCCCCCATTCCTCCCTGCTGGCAAGCTGTCTTGAGCACGAGGAACCCGGGGCTGCCTCCTCGCCCTCCATCGGCCTCAGCTCCGGCTTGTCCTCCTCCACAGACTCAGGCTCCGACGTGGCCATGACAAAGTGACTCTACTAACCTTTCTCAAATGAGTTAATATTATTTAATTAAAACTGTATATTAAATTACATGTAGACTTGATTCACAGGACACTCATTTCTTTGTGTCGCTTAAACTGATGAAGCAAATAAGAAAAAAAAAATCCTCATTCACTTTTATCAGATTATTTTCCCATTAAAAAGAAAAATGTATACAAACTTCCCTGACATTATCGGGGAAAGGGCTGAGTTTTATTTGTTTTATCACAATGAAAAGTTTTTATTATGCCTCCTAGTGTATTACCTACATAGCCTTCATTTCTTCATCATGGGCTCAGATATGACTGGAAATATATATTTCTCAGCTAGATGTCACACACTAATTTATGCTTTTCAGCTGTCTTGTCTCCCAAACCATTATCAACCAATCAATATTATTGGCAAGCTAAAAGGATTGATAGCTGAGCTATAGCTATTGCCAAAATTACATCCAGAAATCCGTCTGACAGATGATCTCCACTACTGGAGAATATTTTCCAAAACAGAAATTGGATCTAAGGCAATCTTCAAAAATGTTTGCTATATTCAGAATTTCCATAATAATTAAATTTATTTATTTATTATATTTGTTTGCCGAATTAAATTGGGGCCATTACATTTTTTCCCCCAGAAAGCTTCTTTACTCTGTTCAAATGAGAGCAATTACGTTGGAAGAAAGCTACTCAACCTTAAGAATTAGTTCCCAAATTTTCTTTTTTCCCTCTGCTTTCCCATTATTTTCCCTTTCCAGTGTATCTATTGGATGCTAAGCAGCACAACTTTTTGTGGCTGTTTTTGAAAGCAACAAATTAAAATAAAGGGGTGCTAAGCTTCCACTAAATTAAATGCTCCTCCTTTGTTTTTATAAGAAAAGAGGTAACATTTTCACTCCACCTCCTTTGGTGACATCTCTGTGGCCCTGAAATGCTAAATATTTAGTATGTTGTAGCACTTGACCACAAAGACTGAAGAAAAAGTCAACTGAGATAATGTATAGAACAGTGGCTGTGGTTTCAGAGAATATTGGGTGGTTATAAAGGTCATCTAGTCCAGCCCCATTGACTTGACCTAGGACCGTGATGGCGAACCTATGGCACGGGTGCCACAGGTGGCACGCGGAGCCATATCAGTGGGCACGTGAGCTCAGCTCCGGCACGCATGTGTGTGCCAGCCAGCTGATTTTTAGGCCTTCTGGGCCCACAAGAAGTCAGGAAACACACTGTTTCCGGCCTCCAGATAGCCTCTGGGGGCGGGGGGAGGCCATTTTTGTCCTCCCCAGGCTCCTAGAAAGGCTCTGGAGCCTGGGGAGAGCAAAAAACGGGCCTACTGTGCCATCACATGCCAAAAGCGGGGGGAGCACGGGGGGGCAGGGCGCATAGAATTATGAATGTGGGCACGTGTGCGTGTGACCCTACCGTGCTCCCCCCACTTTTGGCACACAATGACAAAAAGGTTAGCCATCACTGACCTAGGATGTCCAACTACAGTATTGAGGATAGACAGATATTTCTAGAAGGAATTGTATTTTTTTTAAAATTTATATGCCGCTCTTCTCCGGAGACTCAGGGCCTCTTACAGTGCATTAAGCAATAGCCTTCATACTTTTGTATATTTTATACAAAGTCAGCTTATTGCCCCCACAATCCGGGTCCTCATTTTACCTACCTTAGAAAGGATGGAAGGCTGAGTCAACCTTGAGCCTGGTGAGAATTGAACTCACAGTAATTGCAGGCAGCTGGAAGCTAAATACTACTTTTAACAGTAGCATTAGTCTGCATTGGTCTGCTGCGCCACTCAGGCTCCTTTGCCCTTACATATTTTCTTCTGCTGCTGTTTAGTTCTGTTTCGAGCCTTTAACTGGGGCGATAGGACGGCTGTACTCACCTAAACAGAGAAATCATAAGAGCTTGCGAATTGCCATGCTGTGATTCACATACACCAGGGTGTTAAACTTGATTTCATTGAGGGCCGCATCAGGGTTGTGTTTGACGTGAGGTGGGGGGGGGGGCATGGCCAGCTCAACGTCATTCGTGTCAGGAGCCCTTGTGGTGGCCAAGTCCTAAGGCAGGACTTCCCTCAGACCCTCCCTCATTCTCCTTATAATCCCTTCCTTCCTTCCTTCCTTCCTTCCTTCCTTCCTTCCTTCCTTCCTTCCTTCCTTCCTCTCCTCTCCTCTCCTCTCCTCTCCTCTCCATTCTCTTTTCTTCTTCCTTCCCCTCTTTTCTTATTTTTCCTTCCCATTTCCCCATCTTTTTCTTTCTTTCTATTTCCTCTTTCCCTTCCTCCTTTCCTGTCCCTTATTGAATGCGCAAATGCAAAAAGGGAATCATTTTCCGTTTGTTTTGCTAGCCCTCTGCCAGCGAAAACGGAGCTAGGAGAGCGTGCACAGCCCACCCAAGCTCCATTTTCAGTAGCAAAGGCACCGCGTGCCGTTTCTTTGCTGTTTCCAGGGTGGCCTCGCGGGCCAGATCTAAGCACCCCGTGGGCCGGATCTGTCCCATGGGCCTTGAGTTTGACACCCCTGACATACACTAACCTGCAAGCAAGCAAACTACATGTCTTGTTTGTGTGAATTGTATGAACTGTCCAGGGTCGCTCCTCAAAAGCTTTTCAGCGCATTTTTAAATGGATGAGCTGGAATGAACTTGATAGAATATCACCCTGAATAATCTTTTATTATTTATTTCAGTTTTTAGAGTAGAAGAAAACTTTTAATGGGAATTAAATCTCAGCTACCTCAAAGTTACAAGTGACCCCACAAAAACCTTTGAGCCTTGCCAATTCAGATGTCTCCATGTCTAGTTTTAGTGAGTCTATTACCTCAACCCAGTACTGGAAAAAAGTTGTTTGTGAAACTTTGGCACAATGCCAAAATCAACTCATCCTTTCCCACAGTGGTTTCTCATAGGTCAGGGAGGGATTCTACCAACAGTACCAGATATTGGTGTGTCTTGGCTCATTCTTTGATCCAGAAGTCTCCAACCTTGGCAACTTTAAGACTTGTGGACTTTCAACTCCCATAATTCTTCAGCCAGCAATTCTGGGAGTTAAAGTCTACAAGTCTTAAAGTTGCCAAGGTTGGAGACCCCTGCTCTGATCAGCATGTGGAATTCAGAGATATTCAGAGCCAGTTTGGTCTAGTGGTTAATGCACCAGGTTAAAAAGCAGGAGAAGGTGAGTTCAAGTCCCACCTTAAGCCATGAAAGGCATCTGGGTGACTTTAGGCGAGTCACTCTCAGCTGAACTCACCTCACAAGGTTGTTGTGGTGGTGGTGGTGATATTAGAAGGAGAGGAAGGTGAGTTGGTTATGTTTGCTTCTTTGAGATATTTGTAAACTAATAAAGGTGGGAAATACATATATACATACATACGTAAGTACTAGGGGTGGGTTCTACTTACTTTTACTACCGGTTCGCAACGGGGCCGCATGCGCAGAAGCATTTTCATGTCGTCAGGGTCAGTGGGCGGAGCCTCCCGCCGGTTTTACTACAGGTTCTATAGAACCGATGCGAACCAGGTGCAACCTACCACTGGTAAGTACATACATACATACATACATACTGCATACGGGCATGGAAGTTCCATTCTTACCAATTATGGTTCATAAGAACAGTCCCTGTGGTATCAAATCTAACCCTCATCTGTGTAGCCCTGTCTGTCTCAATTTGGCAATTTTAAGCTGTGTGGACTTCAGCTCCCAGAATTCCCCAGCCAGCTGGAGAATTCTAAGAGTTGAAATCCACACATCTTAATGTTATCAAGGTCAGAGGTGGTATTCAGCAGGTTCTGACAAGTTCTGGAGAACCGGTAAATACCACCTCTGACTGGCCCCACCCCCATCTATTCTCTGCCTCCCGAGTCCCAGCTGATAGAGAGGAAATGGGGATTTTGCAGTAACCTTCCCCCGGAGTGGGGTGGGAATGGAGATTTTACAGTAATCTTCCCCTGCCACGCCCACCAAGCCACGCCAAGCCACGCCACGCCACACCACGCCCACCAAGCCACGCCCACAGAACCAATAGTAAAAAAAATTGAATCCCACTCAAGGTTGCCAAACACTGGACTAATTTTTTTTTAAAGATTTTATCTGAGACATTTACCACCTCAGTATATATACCCAGCCATTTTAGCTTCTTTCAACAACATTTAAGCCTAGCAACAGATCACACACATCTACCTTTCTGCCAGTATTTGCATATCTTTAAATTACTGTGCCCATTTCCCTTTTCTCTTTAGTAAACATGCTAGAAATCCATCTGCTTGCTCTAATGTTTCACCAGTGTTAACAACAAATGTGATGGCAATTGCTCGCTCCATCTCCTCTGCCACACACGATCATCTTGGTCTTTAATGCTGTAATTGTCAGATCCACAATCTTTGTTGCATCACATAATCTATCTAACATTCATGGCAAATCATTTGGGTTCTCAATTTACAGCATAGCATCACCCTCATTAAAAAAAAATAATAATACAGAGACTGTCAATACTAACAAACAAGCATTCCCAATACATTTCTATGAAAACATTAACATTATAGAATATCACATATGAATAACCTTCTGCTTAAAACAGTGTTCAATACCAATCTGTTCCTAAGGAGATACTCATCAATCATAATACAGTGATACCTTGGTATTAATTATTAATTGGTTCTGGGAGGTGCAATTAGTACCAAAAACATTGAGTACCAAACACATTTTTCCCATAACGAATTACGTAATGAGTCACAAGGCCACTGACACTGACAAGTTCTAGTTTCTGCATTGAGTACCCAACCAAACGATGAGTGCCAGGACAAAATTTTCGCATCAAAATGTGTTGAGTACCAAATTCGACTAGTTTCAAAGTAGTTGAGTATCAAGGTGCCATTGTAATTCTCATTAATTCTAGGGTCTCTGAATAGTCCGACCTTTTCCTTGTTCTTCTCTATCCCTTCTTGTTACTTAACAGATTTTTGTTTCCTAATGCCACTCCTTATTACTTTCGTTCACAATGTTGCACGGTTTTCCCTAAACTCACCTCTAGTCCCTTCATCATGACCACCCACCATTGAAATGCAACTATTTTCACACCCAGCCATAACAAACCAAATGCACTGCAGTTTTCTAGGATACATTTTAGCCTTTTCATTCATTAGAAAATTTTTGCTTCTCCATACATTCATCAACTCCATTCTAAAAGATCAGGTCACTTCATTTATATATTTTACATCCTTCCCCTTTCTCTTAGTTGCACACTCACACAACTCTTTACATTTCAAGTCAGAATTTTGATATAGCACCAATGTCCCCAGATAGGCCCATAACAGCTTTGGTTAATTAAGGCTTTTACATAATGCATTTTTAGTAAGACAGAAAAGTGTAGACTAATATCCCAGATGAATCTGTTCTTGGGACAAATGCCACATTCCATGCTAACAGTAAGCACAGGTCCACTCAATTTTGGCACAATTTGGCCATAATGCTATATGAATTAAAGCTCAGTTTTACCCCTGCGGTTTTATTCCATTTTACCTTCAAGTTATCTTTCTTTTTATATGAATCTTTTTACTGTGCTTCTGTTCTATGCAAGTTACCAATTTCTTGAAATGACACTATTTTACAAGGCAACCTACAATCACCTGCACCCTAACTAGAAAGCACATGTAGTGAAGAGACATTTGGATACAGATATGCATATACACACACATGTCCGCAAAAGAGTTGGCTTTGTCCAGGAAAAAAAAATGCCGTTTGGTCCCGGTCCAAGGGAACAAAATGTGTTGTGTTACCCGAAATTCTCCAGATCGCACCAACGTTACTCTCCATTGCTGCAATGAATGGAGATTCCTCCCTGCCCGCCCCCCCGCCCCTCCGCAATAAAGGTCCAGGTGGGCGGGCATTATAAACCACCACCAAAAAAGTGAACGTTCAAAAGCAAAACATCTTCCCGGTTCGGTCCGAAAAGACAAAAAAGACCATAAACAAATAAGAACTCCCGCTTTGGCCAATGGCAGTAGGGCAGGAAGGTATCAAGGGCGTCCCCGGAGCCAATCAGAAGAAGGCAGGTAGCTTGTGAATGGGGAAGGCCGGAGAGGGAGTAGCCTGCTTCAGCCCCTTTCAGCGGGGGGTAATTAATAAATACGCAACGCGTTCCGTCGAAGGCGATCGGAGTTGTCGATCAAGGCGGGCCCGGAGAAGATCTTTGGCGAGCCTGGCGGTGGAAGGCGAGAAGACAGAGCCGAGCGAAGGAAGTGGTGGGAGGGGCGCGTTGTCAGGCAGTTCTGCTGCAGCAGCCGAGGAGAAAGTAACTTTGCAAAGGCGAGGCAAGGCAAGGCAAGGCATGGCCGCAGTAAGAAACCCGGGGATGATCCGTCTCTGGGGCCAGGCGCGCCGGCTTTGAAGTCTCCCCGGTTTGCAAAAGCGGGGAGATCGCTGGCGGCTCCCCAAAAGGAAAGGGGACGCCCGCGGTACAGAACAGCACGGCTGTCCCCCCCCCCCCTCGCAAAAGCGCAGCCTTTTCGCGCACAGCCAGCGTCGGCGGATCCGGTGAGAGCGAAGGCGCTCCGCTCGAGCGGCCAAGGGAGGAGGCGCTGCGCCGTCGAGGAGCTTCGCCCCCGCCGGCTTTTTCTGCAACCTTCGTCCGGCTCGGACCTCCGGCTCGGCTGTGACTGAGTCGTTCCGTCAAGCGAGCGCCGAGGCTTCCGCCTCTCGGAGTTCGGTCCGACGACAGCAAGGCAGGGAAGGGAAGGGAGCGCCGAGGAGCGCTCCAAGCCGCTCGGGAAGAAAGCATGGAGAGCGCGCACAGCCTGACCGCCGAAGAAGTCCTGCGGCGTTTCGGGGTGCGGGAGAGTTGCGGACTCAGCGCCGAGCAGGTCCGACGGCACCGGGAGAAGTACGGCGCCAACGGTAAGGAGGCTCCAACGACCTTGCTTAGGCGGCCAAGCTCGCCGCCTTGCGCGGAACAGCCAGGGGTGGCTGGTGGGGCCAGGGAGGAAGAGAGGGAGCAGGAGGGTCGCAGTGCCGGGGATGTGGGGGGAATAGCCGGGCGCGGATTGTGGTCGTGGTCGTCTTCAACCGCTGCCGGTTGGGTCGGCTGGCACGCGTGGTGCATGGAGCTCCACGGGCTTAGGCGGAAAAAGGAAATGAATCGCTCCCAAATAAAAAGACCGAGAGGCTTGCCGAGCCGTGTCGAACAGCCCAGGGTCAGGCAGCATCACTTTTCCCACGGTGGCCGGCCGGCCGGCAGCAAAAATCCCACGGGCACGCGGGGAGAGGGGGGGGGGGGGGGCGGCGGCAGGAAGCGGCTGCTCTTTAGCATTCGGGGAGAATTTGACCTTAACTCCGGTTTCTGATCGCAGTCGCGTCGCATCTCCGAGTTCCGTTACCTTGTAAAGCCTGGCCTCGTTAATTTAGGGAGGGGGGGTGTCCCCTCGAGACAACTCGAGGGCCGTTTAATAAACAGGACTTAGCTGATCGTGGCCACGGTAGCCGACCGAATGTGTTCTGGAAGCAGAGAGAGGCGACAGTGGTGGTGGTGGTGGTTTCCGCTCCCCCCTGTGCCTCATGTTTACAGATACACTGTCTCTGTCCACGGAAGCTCCCTTTTGAAGTTATCTCGATAATGGATAGGAGGAACGCTGAGGTAAAGCCGTCGTTCGGTTTCGTCGGCTTCATGTATTGTGTGAATCCAATCGTTGTTCTTTAGAAACCACCGTCTATGGGACGTCGATGGAGATTCTCAGTCCTCCAGGTCATGGTTGTCATGAGGACTCAGTTTGTGGGGGCAATAAGCTGACTTTGTATAAAATATACAAAAGTATGAAGGCTATTGCTTAGCGCATTGTAAGCCGCCCTGAGTCTCCAGAGAAAGGCGGCATATAAATCAAATTTTAAAAAAAACCAAAAAAAACCCTTGGTGCTTTTTTCAAGAGGCAACTGGATTTTCTGGGTTTTTTTTTTTTTAAGATGTTTCCCTTCTCATCCAAGAAGCTTGAAGAGCTGAAGAAGTTTCTTGGATGAGAAATGAAACGTTTTCAAAGAAAAAAACCCCCAGAAAGTCTAGTTATCTCTTGAAAAAAGTACCTTTGGGACATCTTTGGGGCAACTCATTGTGGTTTATTTGGGGAAACCATAACAAAGCCAAGTATGGCTTAATGCAGAGGTCTTCGAACTTGACAGCTTTAAGACTTGTGGACTTCAGCTCCCAGAATTCTCCAGCCAGCTATGCTGGCTGGAGAATTCTGGGAGTTGAAGTCCACAAGTCTTAAAGCTGCCAAGTTTGAAGACCTCTGGCTTAATGCAATATGTGAATTGAGAAGCCTGAAAGGTCACAACTCATGTGAGATTTGGGTAGGGAGCTATTTATTTGTTTGTTTGTTTGTTTATTCAATATTTATAAAGAAGATTTTCAGAATTAAGAGAAGAAGAAAGAGGAGAACAAGATCTCCTCTAGCGAAGAAGTGAGTCAAGACATCTGAATGACAAGAATATGTAGGCGGCAAATTGGGATAGCGAGATGGTTATAACGCTTGCCTCGTAAATAAATAGAAGGTTGCTGACTCAAAACCCAGAAGAAACTCTGAATGCCGTTGTGGTTAAGGAGTTGGTCAAGAAGTGGATCCATGGAAACTACCTGCCTAACTTTGGGCCAGGCACCTTCTCTTAGCCCATCCTTCCCCACAGGGTTGTTATGGGGAAACATAGCTCTTGTGTGGTGCTTAAACAGAAGTACATACCAAATGCTAAATATTTAAGAATTATGCAGAAAAAAGGATAATCCTGACCCTAACGTTTGAGGCAGTATTTCATCAACGGAAAGATATTTCCCAGGTACTAAACCCTTTTTAAATGGGGATGAATAGAATTGAACCCTCTGGTCTTCTGTAGACAGAATTTCTCCTTAAGCCTGCAGTTATCCTACCACTCCTACAAGTGCCCATTTCTGGTCTGTTTTTGGAATTGTAGGTTGCTAAGAGAAATAAGTTTTCTCTCCTTGTTTGCATGACCTAAGTGCAAACCCATCCAGCAGCTGCTTGCAAGATACTGCAGCATGGACTGTGATCTCTGTCAACCCTCCCAACCTATCCGCTTCAAGATGCTGTGGGACTACACTGCCCAGAATCCTACATAGATTGTCTGGGAATTATGGGTATTGTAGTTCCAACACATCTGAAAAGCTTGGTGGCTAGCTTCGGTTCTGCAAAAGCTCTCCGCTTTTCTCTCCTGAGATCAGTGAAGATGAGTTTGTTTGGATGAAAAGAACAAGATTGGTGGAGTGACCATATTTTCCTCTTTAAAAAGTCAAGTGGGGGGTTCATTGAAAAGCTGAATGATGTATCTGGAGGATATGAAGTTTCGGTGTATACGAAGAAGCTAACTTTTACATCAGTATGCAAAATGGGTTAATGAAGAATAGAGAGTTGGAAGGGACCTTGGAGGTCTTCTAGTCCAACCCTCTGCTCAGGCAGAAAACCCTATACCATTTCAGACAGATTGTTGTACAATCTCTTCTTAAAAACTTCCAGAACACCAACAACTTCTGGAAGAAAGTCGTTCCACTGATTTAATTGTTCTAACTGTCAGGAAATTTTTCCTTAGTTTTTGGTTGCTTCTCTCCTTGATTAGTTTCCATCCATTGCTTCTTGTCCTGCCATCAGGTGCTTTGGAGAATAGTTTGACTCCCTCTTCTTTGTAGCAACCCCTGAGGTATCAGAACACTGCTATCATGTCTCCCCTAGCCCTTCTTTTCATTAAACTAGACATACCCAGTTCCTGCAACCGTTCTCCATATGTTTTAGCCCCCAGTCCCCTAATTATCTTTGTTGCTTTACATTGTACTCTGTACTCTAATGAATTTGAGGGAAGCTTGGTGAGGTTCTTTGCAGTAGGGTAAATCAGATCGTCAACTCATTCTGGTCCAATATTACTTACGTTGATGTAACAACAGTTCAGACAGCAGGCTTTCCAACTCTTTCCATGTCAAGGCCTTTCATTGGTTTTTTTGCATCCTTTTGCAATGTTCCCCTCTGAATTTGCACCTCCAAACTATGGCAGTGCATTGCCAATTTTTTCCCCTCTGCCGCTGTGCCCTCACTCTGCCAAAATAAAGAGACGGTGCAGAAGGTTGTGAGAGTCGATCGCCATCTTTCCCACAATTAAGCCTATCATCAATCCTATTCTTCAAAGTGGGCTAAAACTGTATGGCTGACATTTGATTAAAAATGTCCGAATGTGGATGCTATAGGTTGAGACCCTTTTTTTCCTGGAGGCAAATGGAAGTGATTTCTCTCCCTCCACTTCCTTGCCTTTAACCTCCACACCTCTCTTGTTTATTCTCTGGAAGTTGAAATGACAACCCCCCCCCCACACACACACACACAATTCTTGTCTCATATAATCCTCTATACAAGGATTGTTAGGATTAAATTTTGGAGACCTTGAGTTCAAGTCCTGTCTTAGTTATGAAAAGCAGCTGGGTGATCTTGGGCCAGTAACTCTCCCTCAGCCCAATTCACCTCCTAAAGTTATTTGCTGTGGGGAAAATAGGAGGAGGAGGGTGTGTTGGATATGTTCTCCACTTTGAGTTATTTGTAAAAATAATAAAGGCAGAGTACAAATAAAAAAACTGTCCTTTTTTCAGGTCTAGAAATCCTGAATGGTTATCCTCCCTTCTGTGAGCCACAAAGAGTCCTAGGGAAGCAGTTAAAAAATCTTCGAAGGAAATTCTTTAATAGACGCGGCACTGACATTTTTCTGTTTTTACAAAACTTCTTGCAGTTTTCAACAAAAGTTCCCTTTTCCTATCTAAGAAACCTCAACTTCCTTATTGGTTCCATGCTTCTTTTAATCTAAGAATGCTTCAATGCGTCTTTGGCCCCTGCTGGATTTCGTTGGCATATTTCATTGCCACATTTAAGCCATTTTATTTCTCTGTTGGCGAGACTCCTCCCAAGCCAACCCTTTTAGGGCAATATTTTATTTCAGCTACATTTTAGCTGGTCAAGAAAACCTCAGTTGCCCTCCTCAGCTATCAGTAAGCATTCAGTTTAAAGAAAGTTGGTTCCTCAGCAACCATCATAATATAGTTAGAATATTTATAATGTGTCTAAATTAGGCTTCATTAAACCCATAATGGCCATAGGAGAAAAAAGAATCATAGATGGGTAATAGCTGCACTTCTCAAAACTCTTTCTGCAAAGTTTTGGAGAATTCAGAAACTTGCAAATCTGGTTTCTAGAAATCAGCTGTAGTGGACTTCTTCAGGAGGGAGGGGGATAGCTATTATGATGCCTTACAAATTAGCTAATTTTTAAATTATGTATGGGTGAATCTCAGAATTTATAAAATTCCTGTACAAGTCTGAATCTTAGACCAAATTAGAAATACCTTTTTGAATTCAAAGTATAATTTTTCCTTATGCAGATGGCATACATTCATAATGCTGGGGATCCAATAACTGTAAAGAAGCAATCTATTTTCCCCCTGTCTTGATCTTCAGGGAAAAAAGGGAAAAAAAACCTTCTAGTAACACTGGAATTTAATTAAAAAGAAATCCCCCCTCCCCAATTTTCTAACTGATGTTTTGTTTTGTTTTTTAATTTGATTTATATGCCGCCCTTCTCCGGAGACTCAGGGCGGCTTACAGTGCGTTAAGCAATAGCCTTCATACTTTTGTATATTTATACAAAGTCAGCTTATTGCCCCCACAATCTGGGTCCTCATTTTACCCACCTTAGAAAGGATGGAAGGCTGAGTCAACCTTGAGCCTGGTGACATTTGAACTTGCAGTAATTGCAGGCAGCTGAAGTTAATAGATGTTAATAACAGGGTGCTTTAAACCACTGTACTACAGGCTCTTTTTGGGTAAAAGTTAAACCACAATGAAGCTTTTTCCTTGATAAAAACTTTCCCTGTTGGATTTGTGTATCGATACTTGGCATAAAAATCATACTGTATCTGTTTAATGAAGTTCTCATTTAATGTTGTTAATCTTCGTTTTGGGTCAATTAACAAAGGTTTTATGGAGGCGCAGAATTGGTCAAGGGGCTCATCGTAGTTTTAATTGTTGTTTTTTTGAGTGCGTTCTTGAGTGAATATAAATCAGGAATCTTCTGAACACTTTTTCCCCCCTGTGTCCTTAAATGTCTGGGTACTTTTATAAATTTAATAAATAAATAAATAAATAACTATTTTTTCTGATGTGTTTTAAAGAGTTATAAATGTGTAGAGAAACCCTATCCTTATTTCCTAGATATTCCTCTTGAGCAATCTTCAGCAGGGTTTTTTGAATTACGTTGTGAGAGCGCATCATGGGGTTGGTGTTGAATATTCAATAAAGGAAGCCCAAGAATATAGGCTTCACTCAGGTCCGCCGCCTCGGCGGGAAAAATAGTTCAATCCGATTGGCTAAACCATCTGACAGCTTCCTATAAAAGGGCAAGCTGTCAGACAGACAGTTGCTGGGTTATTGCTTCTTATAATAAAGAGTTGAAATCGAAGATCTGCCTCTGCCTCTTCAATCTCCCACTATTCTACAGTTCCATTAGAGATTAAGGAGAGAGAGAGAAATCACTCAAATGCAGCCATATTGCTACTGCCACCGTTTTGCCTCATGATTTCCCCCCTTTTTAACCAACAGGTTCCATAACCTGAAAAAGTGTGAAGCCCCTTGATCTATAGCAGTGGTACCTCCACAGTTCAAAACCGATCTTGGTAACCTTAAAAAAAAGTGGGACAAAGCCTCAGCCTGCTATCTAGCATAACATGATCTATATACAGTATTAGTTTCCCAACCTGGCAACTTAAGGTATGTTTAACATGCATTTAGACTTCAGTCTCTCAGAATTCTGCAGCTGACTTCCCACCATTCCCAGTTATCAGTGGAAACAGTGATGTTTCAGAACATTTGCATACAAAATTAAGGATGGCTGGTCTTCACTGACAGGCAGATGTTTTCTAAAGTCTTTCCAAGCAGTCTTTCCTAGCAGACTAGGGATGCAAAGGATTAGTTCTGCTCTTTTTGCATGCAAAGCAAGTGTTGTATTATGGTGTATCCTTGAGGACTAGAAACTTCTGAGTTTTATTTTCTCAATGCTAAACTGCATCCATGCCTTTTGGTGTAGTAGTTAAGACACTAGGCTAGAAACTGGAAGACTGAGTTCTACTCCTTTAGGCATAAAGCCATCTGGGTGACCTTGGACCTGTCACTCTCTCTCAGCCCTAAGGAGGAGGCAATGGCAAGTCATTCCTGAAAAACTTTTCCAAGAAAATTGCAGGGGTCTGTGCAGGCAGTCTCTGAGATTCGAACACAACTGAACAAAAGCAAACAACAACAACAAACCAACTTGCACCTCAGTTCTAAATGTCTTTATGTGTGCATTCGATTTTGTTAATGTTCCCGGCCCTGATCAGTGTGTGAAACTATGGTTTGTTTAACAAGTTGTGATAAATTAATCGAAAATAGGAGGATTTACATAATAGGTAGATGTATATAATTTTAAGTTAACCATTGCATATGCATCTCATCATAAACGAGATTGGTTTTTTTTCCTCATTAGGTTTTTTTTCCTGTGGGTGCTTGGCATGTTAGGTGAATGTTAGGCCAATCTTGACATGGTTTGGAGAGTCAGTTTGGTATAGCGCTTTGCATTCTGGCCTAAAAATCAGGAGACTGTGAGTTCTAGTCCCACTTTAAACATGGAAGCTGGCTTGATAACTTTGGGCTCAGCCCAACCTACCTCACACAATTGTTATGGGAAAAATAGGAGGAAGAAAGCGTATTGTGTATGTTCCCTACGTTGAGTTATTTAGGGGGGGAAAAAAAGAGTAAAATAAACAAAGTGGAGTGGGGCTTAGTACTTGAATGGGAGATCACGGTGAAATCTATTTATGCTAGGCTGAGAAATCAACAAAATACCTCAGAAGTCAGTGGCCAATCACTTCTGTTTCCTGCCAAAATAGAACAAAGATCTGTCCTTTAAATTGCTGGGAATTTATATATATATATATATATATATATATATATATATATATATATATATGTACATACACATACACATACACACACATACATACATACATACATACATACATACAAACATATATATACATACAGATCAACTTCAAGGACACTTTTTAAGTAAATAAGTACATACTATTACATTGTCCTGTTTGAAGGTAGTATATTGTGGTGATACAGATATTATTGGAGTATTCTCATTTGCCCCCTGTTTGATCTTCCAGGCTTCCTCCTTTGTGTGCCAATTTCCCACCTAACGAAAAAAACAAGTTGTGGCTTAAGTGGCATTCTTTGCTTCCTCCCAGACCAGTGGTTTTCATTCTTGATGATTTAAAGATGGATGAACTTCAATTCCCAGAATTCCCCAGCCAGGAATTGTGGGAGTTGAAGTCCTCACATCTTAAAGTTGCTCAGGTTGAGAAACACTGTCCTAGATTCTGAGCATATTGATCCAGATGCAAATCGGGCTGAGGGACAGATTTTATTTCAGATGCTTTATTTCAGCATTTGTTTACCTGCAGATAAATCCACCCCACTCACCCTTGTCTTGCCCTGGACATCTTCAAGACCCATCTGAAACCAAGAAAAGCTGCTGTTTTCCTAATATCAGACTAAAACATCTTGAGTTATCAGGATACGGGTAGTCCTCAACTTACAACAGTTCGTTTAGTGACCATTCAAATTTGCAACATCCCTTAAAAAAGTGACTTACAACTGTTTTTCACCCTTACGATCATTGCAACATGATCACATGATCAAAATTCAGGCGCTTGGCAACTGACTCATATTTATGACGGTTGCAGTGTCCCGGAGTCATATGATTCTTCTGACAAGCAAACTCAAGGGGGAAGTCAGATTCACTTAACAACCGCGTTATTAAGTTAACAACCACAGTGATTCCCTTAACAACTGTGGCAAGAAAAGTCGTAAAATGAGGCAAAACTCACTTAACAACTGATTTTTTTCAATCCTGCACATTTTGGGAATGATGCCTTTTTGATTATTTAATAAACAATTCTAGATTGGGGCACCCAGTGGTTGGAATGAACAGAGCTCAGCTTCATATCCATTCCTGATTTTCACTTAGCGAATGGCCACCGGTAGTCTTTGATTTAATCATCATTCTTTTAGCAACCATTCAAAGATACAGTGGCACTGAAGAAAGTGACTTACAACTGGTCCTCAAGTCTTAAGTTATGATCATTGCTGATCAGCACAATCATGTGATCAAAATCTGGGCAATTGGCAACTGGCATGTATTTACAGACAACAACAAAGACATGGATCACAATTTGCGATTTTGCTTCTGATAAGCAAAGTCAATAGGGAAAGCCAGATTTGCTTAACAAATGCAGGATTCACTTAAAAACGTCAGGGATTTGCTTAACAACTGTGTCAAAAACACTCATAATATTGGGTGTGACTCACTTAACAACTACCTTCTTTAGCAACTGAAATTCTGATCCCAATTGTGGTCGTAAGGCAAAGACTACCTGTATTCTGTCAGGTACACTTCACAGGTAACTCCATTGAGAATGGGTGGTTGTGGTTTCCTTCTTTCTCTTCATTTTCTTCCCTCCCCATCCTTTTTCCTTGTTTGTCTTGGTGGGCAGGAAATATCTCCCTGCTCATATTTGCAAGCCACCCTGAATATAGCAATAGCAACAGAAGCGGTATTCAGCCGGTTCGGACTGGTTCACCCGAACCGGTAGCGGAAATCGTGTGTGGGCCCGCCCACCCACCCCATCTCTATGCCATCCTATTTAGGCACGTTTTTGAGGCGCGGAAGGCGCACGCATGAGCAAAGTGCATGCGTGGAAGGCAGGGTTACGAGCGGTAGTAATATAATGTGAAACTCACTGCTGAATAGCAATAGCACTTAGACTTATATACCGCTTTACAGTGCTTTACTGCTCTCCCTAAGCGGTATACTAAGTCAGCATATTGCCCTCCAAAATCTGGGTCCTCATTTTACCCACCTTGGAAGGAAGGAAGGCTGAGTTAACCTTGGGCCTGGTCAGATTTGAACTGCTAAATAGCAGGCAGCCAGTGGTCAGCAGTAGCCTGCAATACTGCAGTCTAACCACTGCGCCACCAAGGCTCTTAATATCATTTTGGCAAAAGGATAGGACAAGAGTCTTTCTAATAAAATCCATTTGTGAAGCATATAGGGAGCCACGGATAAAAGAAGGGATATTTTCATGCTCAGACTAATTCTAAAACTGTAATTATTTAAGCAGGTGTTCAGTGTTTAATAGCTTGCTGGTTTTTGATAAACACATTTATTTTTGTGGCCACTGCTATTTTTACTGTTCTTCTGTAGATATTTGTATTGTTTTAAAATGAAACAAAGTCTTATCCAGCTTTCTTTAAAAAAATTTTAAAGAAGGGGCATTAAGTAGCATTCTAATTCAAACTTTCAAGTGATTCAGACAAACACACTGAGAAGTTAGAAGCAGGGTCTTGTTCCCAATTTACTTTCAGGACCAATATAGTTCAAGTTTTCCCAGAGACCTCTGGAAAGGGAATGTAGCCCTTCCTGATCTAGTGCTCTCCAAGAGTGGATTACAGCTCCCATCGTCCTCAGCCAGTATAACCAATGATTTGATGAGCTAGAGAAGATGGGAAATACTACTTTAGCTAACATTTGATATTCAGGAAAGCTACTCCAAACATAGACAAGGATAGAATTTGCTCACTGAGGAGAAAAGTGCAAATTTCCACCTGAGTCAATATTTGTCTCATTTCAAAAAATTTTGGGAAGGGCCCTTTCCACCCAAGTCATATTTAGCATATGCAAGTAGCTTTGATGAAGCCAAAATAAGATGGGTACGTTAGAAGATGAAAGAAGGGAAGTGGTAGGATGTACTCCATAGCCTAAATGGCACTTTGAAAGCCTTTTTGGGGTGTGTGTGACTTTTTTAGCATGCCTAATTTGTTTGTGTGTGCTTTGTATGTTCCTTTTAAAGGAGACACTATATAGTGTCCGTAGCAGTGGTGGGATTCAATTTTTTTTTACTACCGGTTCTGTTGGCGTGGCTTGGTGGGCATGGTGTGGCTTGGTGGGCGTGGCTTGGTGGGTATGGCAGGGGAAGGATACCGTAAAATCTCCATTCCCACCCCACTCCAGGGGAAGGATACTGTAAATCTCCATTCCCACCCCACTCCAGGGGAAGAATACTTTAAAATCTCCATTCCCTCCCCATTCCAGGAGAAGGATACTACAAAATCCCCATTTCTTCCTGATCAGCTGGGACTCAGGAAACAGAATAGATGGGGCGGGGCCAGGGGTGGGTTCTAAAATTTTTACTGCTGGTTCTGTGGGCGTGGCTTATTTTGTGGGCGTGGCTTGATGGTCATGTGACAATTCTTTATGATTTAGCAGAGGTACTGATCTACCAGGCTTTTAACTGCTTGCAGAGCTGTTTTGCAATTTATTTTTGCAGGCACTGGTCTACCCATTTATTTTTGCAGGTACCGGTCTACTCATTTGTTTTTGGAGGCATCAGTCTATCACCAAACTGCCTTTTACCACTGATCAGCTGTAGGGTGGCCCTTTGAAGCCCCGTGGCAAGAGTTTAAACAGTTTTTTTCCTTATAGCCCATCAGCTGGGACTCAGGAGGCAGCAATAGATTGGGGGTGGGGCCAAATAAAAGGTAAGAATAACGCGGGGGGTGGGGGGGTGGGGGGCAGAACCGGTTTGGTGACGTCATATCATCATCGCTACCAGCTCGGTGGAACCGGGAGGAACCCACCACTGGCCAGGGCCAGTCAGAGGTGGTATTTACCGGTTCTCTGAACTACTCAACATTTCCACTACCAGTTCTCCAGAACTGGTCAGAACCTGCTGAATACCTCCTCTGGTCTATAGGTAGAAGGGAGGGGAGCATCTGCCTTGTTGGTCTTCCTGGAGCGTACAGGATGCCTTCTGCTTTTTGCATAACTTTTGGGAACCCAGAATTTGTGGAGTCTTGGAAGATATTAAGAAATAATGGTATGATTCCTGCTTAGGAAGTAGGAAGTGGCTTTACTTGGGCTGGGGTTGTATGATACGGTGAATTTAGTACAACACGATTATGGCAAAAAACTGACCTATCACGTGTAAATCACTTGACCATGGAGATGCTGCAGAAATGGTCATAAATATGAAAAATGGTCATAAGTCACTTTTTCAGTGCCGTTGTAACTTTGAATGGTCACTAAGTGAACTGTTGTACGTCGAGGATTACCTGTACAGCAGTCTTTGGCTCTGCTTTCTTCTGGATTGTTTCTCTATTTGTCAATCTAGTCTGCAGTCCTGGATTTGAATGAGATGCTTCCTATACAAATACCACCCAGCTCTAACCCTGCTTAGCTTTCTTTCTGAGCTGAGGTTGCCAAGTCACTACCTCCTAACAGGACGTGTCCTTTTCAATAAATCATAGTTAAGTAAACCATAGCCTGTATTGCTGTGTAATCCAGTCACTGCGTAATCCCAGCAGCCCAAATGAAAGATGGCTTGTTTATGATGAATGAATGTTGTTAAAGCGGAGCCCTTTTTTATAAACTACTGGCACGCTTGTAAAAAATAAAATTGAAAAAGGGTTTCTTTAGCATGGCATGAATTTATAGTGAGTAATTGAAGGCTGCACTCGGCTACATCTTTGGAAAACTTTCAAAGAGCAAAGGGAAACAACCTAAAATAAATCATTGTTCGGTTAATGCTCTCATAGAGGCTAGATCTTTGCAGGAAGCCCGGTTGGTGGTGATTTTTCGCATTTCATAGGGGTGGGGAAATATCTCCAGTTCCCTTTGGGGTCCAGGTGTAAATAATGGGAACAGTAGCTGTAGAAGCCCTGGCCATTCTCTTCCATTGTCTGCAAGCTCCTGAATCCAACCATTGCCTGTGTGAGAAACAAAGCTTCTGCCACCATCACCCCCTTACACAAATGACAAAGAACATTGGAGGAAATTTGTTAATTTTGTGCAGAGGAAATAACACTGAATAGCTCCAAAAGTCAAGATTGTAATGAATGGTTTTCACCCGATTTTGCATTTGGAAGAGGAAAGCAGATTGGTTCAGTAGGTTTGATTGATCAATTTAAAAGCTACTTTTATAGGTAGCCCTCGATTTACAACCACATTCGAGACAAGAATTTCCGTTGCTAAAGCAAAGCAATTCTTAAGTGAGGTGCAGCCAATTTTTTATTTTTTTATTTTATTTTTGCCACGTTAAGTGAACCACTGCAGTGGTTAAGTAACTCTTCTTGTTGTTGACCGAATCTGGCTTCTCATATTGACTTTGCTTGTCGGAAGCCAGCTGGGAAGGTTGCAAATGGTGATTGCATGACCCGGGGATGCTGCAATTGTCGTCACTACATTTGGTTGCCAAGTGCCCGAATTTTGATCATGTGACCCAGTGGTGGGTTCCTCCCGGTTCGGCCCGGTTCTCCTGAGCCGGTAGCGGTGACGATATGACGTCACCGAACCGGTTCTGTCCCCCCCGCCCCCCGCCCCACCCACCCCGCGTTATTCTTACCTTTTATTTGGCCCCACCTCCAATCTATTGCTGCCTCCTGAGTCCCAGCTGATTGGCTAGAGGGAAAAAAACTGTTTAAACTCTTGCCCTGGGGCTTCAAAGGGCCGCCCTACAGCTGATTAGTGTTAAAAGAAAACAAATGAGTAGACCAGTGCCTGCAAAAATACATGAATAGATCAGTGCCTGCAAAAATACATGAGTAGACCAGTGCCTGCAAAAATAAATGGGTAGATCGGTACAGTTCTGCAAGCAGTTAAAAGCCTGGTAATCCAGTACCTCTGCTAAATCCTAAATAATTGTCACATGACCATCAAGCCACGCCCACAAAATAAGCCACGCTCACAGAACCGGTAGTAAAAAAATTTAGAACCCGCCCCTGATATGACCATGGAGATGCTGTAACCGTTATACGTTCCAGTTAGAAAACATAAGATAAAGGAGGGCTGTGGAAAGGGAAATCAACATACAGTTTTATCACTGCGAGGACTGGTTTTAAGTCGCTTGTTTCAGTGCCGTCGTAATAATTGTTTGTCATGCCTGCCATCTTGACTTGGTTGCCTGACGATCCCAACTGAGCCGCATGATCATCAGAGGCTTTTTTTTAACTTTTAAAAGCATTTTTTCAGCCAAAGAGATTGTAGAAAAAATGCTTTTAAAAATAAAAAAAAAGGCCTCTGATGATTGCACAGCTCAGCTGGGCAATGGGGGGGGGAGCACATGGATTTTTGCTACCGGTTCTCCGAACCACCCACCTCCATTGCTACCGGATCGGGCGATCTGGTCTGAACCGGGAGCATTTCACCCCTGCTTGGAACCCTGACAGCCAATGCGTGTAGAAGCCAAAGGCTAGAAGGCAAGGCTGATGAATGCTTTCAGCTGCAAGGCTGCCTGATTGTCTGCTTGGGACTTTTGTGTTTCTCTATCCATCCAACAGGGGAGGGCTCCAGTTTTTTCCACTCCTCTCCCCTAAAAATGTCAGTCTGCCAAAACCGGAATGAATCAAAGGCTCTCTATGTAAAATGGAGCTGAAACGGTCTTTGGGCCCATCCTTTAATTTGCAGAAAGGTGTAAAACGAAGGAAATAAAAGGCTCTTTATTTGTGAGCTGAAGGCAAGGTGAAAATTCCTCAAAAGAAAAAAAAATGCAGATGTGAGGATAGAGGCATTTTGATTTACTCCTGACTTTTGTTCCCTTTTTCATTGCCGTGCGGGTGTCAGAAGGGAGGCTCCTTGTACAGGTAGTCCTCGACTTATGACCACAATTGAGCCCAAAATTTAAGTGAGACATTTGTTGGGAGTTTGGACCCATTTTACAACCTTTCTTGCCGCAGTTGTTAAGTGAATCCCTGAGTTGTTAATTGAGTAATACGGTTGTTAAGTGAATCTGGGATCCCTATTGCCTTTGCTCGTCAAAAGGTTGCAAAAGGTGAATCACCTGATCCTGGGATAATGCAATCGTCATAATCATGAGTCAGTTGTCAAGAATCTGAATTTTGATCATGTGTCTGTGGGGATGCTGCAATGGTCATGTCAAAAATGGTCATAAGTCACCTTTTTCAGCGCAGCTGTAAATTTGAATGTTCACTAAATGAACCGTTGTAAGTCGAGGACTACCTGTAAAAGATTTTACTGAGATGTGGCCAGATGTGGCCGAGTGGTTCAAGAATTGCACTAGGGCAAGGAAGACTTTGGTTCAAATCCACCCACAGCCTTGGCAGCTCACTTTATTCCGTTCTAGTCCAAACTACCTCATGGAGTTGTTGTTATGGAAATAAAATGAAGGGAGATGCCCATGTAAGATGTCTTGAATTTCCAGAGTGGATGTATTATTAATTATTAATATTAAATTGCATTGCTCAGGTAAGTGGCAATAGGATGACAAACTAAACTTCTTCTTTTGGCCACAGAAGTTGCATTAGTTTGGGAGAGGAGACAGTGCTTCCTTCCAGGTATCTGGGACTTTGTCTCCTCTTTAAGTTTTTCCAAGATGTCAGGTTTTCTCTCCTGTGACTTAACTTTGGTTAACTTCAGTTAAATTTAAATTAAATCATGTTTCTCCTAGTCACCCAAAAATAATTGCCACCACACTGCCAGCGAGAAAAGGAGTTTAGAAGCTGATCTCATTGCTTTGAAGGAGTTGGTGACTCGGCAGTTGAACTTTCAAGATATAGATTTATTATTTAAAAGAAGTGATAAAACGGTTGCTAAGAAGGAAGCATGTGTTTCTCGCATAACTGTATGTTAATTTTCCTTTCCCCAGCCTTCCTGTTTCTTATGTTTTCTAACCGGCAGCTAAGCTAAGCTGGCAGCAGATGCACTGCGGTATACAAAGCCGAATTTCCCAAGTTTTTTTGTGAAGTTCCCAGGTAATATTTCTCTGAAATATTTTTCTGGGCCAGACTGCCCCTGAAGAATTGTGACTTGTAAGCAGCACAAGAGACTACTCATTGGTGCTGGAGGCCTCCATTGTGGTTTATTAGAGTATTGTATGATCCACAACAACGTTGACTATTTTGCCCCCCCCCCACCCCCCTCTAAGGAAATACTGTCCTGCTATGAGGTATGATCCATGGCAATATATCCTGGGCAAGTTAATGCATTTTTGTGGGGATTATTTTGCTTGATATGGGTTTTAATACCGTAGCTAAAAGAGCTTTAAAGTGTTTTGGGTAGTGATCTGTAGTTTATGTATGCATCCCATAAACTGATCAGCCCTTGCAGGGATGTGGAGCATGGGAACAAAAGTCCAACATGTTTAGAGGACAAAAAACTGCGCCGGTCTATGATGTTGTGAAATCCTTATTTTCTAGAAGTATTAAAGCTTCTCAGGTGGTAGGGAGAGGGGAGGGGAGGGCAGGAGAGGAGAGGAAAGGAGAAAGGAAAGGAAAGGAAAGGAGAAAGGAAAGGAAAGGAAAGGAAAGGAAAGGAAAGGAAAGGAAAGGA
>WNWU01000013.1:10846315-10877031 GCA_012654045.1 Ptyas mucosa
GAAAGGAAAGGAAAGGAAAGGAAAGGAAAGGAAAGGAAAGGAAAGGAAAGGAAAGGAAAGGAAAGGAAAGGACTTCCTGACTCATCTAACTCAGTTCTCTGTTCTTTTGCACATCGCCCACCTGCCAGCCTCCCAATGTACACACTTAAACTGTCTGATTCATAAACATTCACTTCTCTGCTCCCTACCTTTCCCCCTCCCTTTCAGTCTCTTTCTTTGGAAAAAGTCTGTTTATTTCAATGCTTGGAAGGTTTCTGAATCAGAAAAAAAAGCCATGCTGAATTTGTTTGTGGCTGCCTTCTCAGGACCTCTGTCTTTGGTCATTTAAGGTGTTGGTACATCATGCAAATTGGAGGAGCAGATGGCAGCCGTGGCTAGGAGGACCTTTGCACACCTGCTCATTGTGCACAGGGGTGGGTTCTAATTTTTTTTACTACCGGTTCTGTGGGCATGGCTTATTTTGTGGGCGTGGCTTGATGGTCATGTGAAAATTATTTAGGATTTAGCAGAGGTACTGGTCTACCAGGCTTTTAACTGCTTGCAGAGCTGTACCGATCTACCCATTTATTTTTGCAGGCACTGGTCTACCCATTTATTTTTGCAGGCACTGAACTACCCATGTATTTTTGCAAGCACCGGTCTACTCATTTGTTTTCTTTTAACACTGATCAGCTGTAGGGCGGCCCTTTGAAGCCCCGGGGCAAGTGTTTAAACAGTTTTTTTCCCTCTAGCCCTCAGATGGGACTCAGGAGGCAGCAATAGATTGGGAGTGGGGCCAAATAAAAGGTAAGAATAACGCGGGGGTGAGGTGAGGGGCGGGGGGGCAGAACCGATTCGGTGACATCATATCGTCATCGCTACCGGCTCAGCGCAACCAGGCAAAACTGGGAGGAACCTACCACTGGACTTCCCTTGAAAAGTATCTGGAAGCTTCAGGTAGTTCAAAAGCCTGCACAGTTTTTTACAAGCCTAGATTTCTGCATGTGTCATCTCTTTTGCGAAAGCTACATTGGTTGCCAATTTGCTTTTGACTGCAGTTCAAGTTGTTGATTATCATCTTTAAAGTCCTACATGGCTAAGGGTTATTTGAAGGACTGCCTCTTTTCAAGAAGGCAGGACATCTGACAGGTCATCTCTGTTAAGGAAGTCCATCTAGTGGGATCATAGGAGCATGGAGACTCGCATGGTTAGGAAGCTGGGTTGGAGGTTAGCAAGTCCATGTTTGAGACCTCAGTGCTGCTGTGGGGCTGTTGAGCTCCCGTCCTTTGCTCCAGCTCCTGCTGGGGACATGAAAGGAGCTCCCAGCTGGACATCCTCCAGGCAACGATGATGTCACCGGCTAATTCTTTCAACCTGGAAGCACCTCAGTGCTTCTTATACAAGTGCGATTGTTCCATCTCTACCTGTATGTATTGCGTGCTCCTATTAGGGAGACCCCAAAGATGTATGTAAGAATGTTACCATAATGTGAATTTTGCTTTCAGACTCTTAAGAATTTGTAACGAGGAGTTCACTTTTGTTGTTGTTTGTTGTTGTTGTTGAGCAGACTCATCCTGGACTGATATATTCCTTGCCAGCTAAGACGTCCTTAAAAGATAGATGGTTTGCGGATTTCGGTGCTAAAATGCACCCATTTGTTGCTGCATTCTTACAGTAAACCTAATTTGTTATTTCAAAGCTGTTTCACTAAGCTCAGATAGATTCTTTTAGAGCTCTTTGTAATCCTTTCTCGTAATCTGGAATTGCCAGTGAATTGGGGTAGTTCACTTTTTCTGCCTAATTCTAAGTCATTTAGAAAGGAGTTAAAAGCATCGGGCCTCGTACGGCTCCTGAAAGGGACTCTGCGTAGCTCCATTCTGAAAATTACCCATTTTTCCTCCTTTTTGTTTCTTACACGTTTATATGAATTGGGTAAGAAAAAGGTATTTTTAAACCTTTTTTAAAAAAAATAGGCTGTGTTGAAGCTAAAATCAGGAAGTTGGATCAGGTGGAATATGTTCTTCCTTCCCTGCGGCGCTGCAAAACATCATTTAGGAACATACAAAGGGTAATCCTTGCTGGTGTCCGGGAGATGGCTGTTGAATTTCACTTAATAATTTAGAAAACATCTTGCTACACTCTACAAACAGTTTGTATTATTTTAAACATTTCTGTGCTCGTTATACAGCAAAGCAATCCCCAAACAGCTTATATAAACAGGTAGTCTTTAGTTTAATGATGGTAATTGTTGGGACTGGGACTATCAGTTGCCAAGTGATGCGGTCATAAAGCATGAAGCCACATGACCACATTGCTTAGCAGTGGCAATAGCGTTTAGATTTATATACCGCTTCACGGTGCTTTGCAGCCCCTCTCTAAGCAGTTTACAGAGTCAGCCTATTGCCCCCAACAATCTGGGTCCTCATTTTACCTACCTCGGAAGGATGGAAGGCTGAGTCAACCTTGAGCCTGGTGAGATGCGAACTGTTAAATTGCAAGCAGCCCGCAGGCAGCAGAATTAGCCTGCAGTACTTCATTCTAACCACTGCGCCACCATGGCAATCCTGGCACTTCTAAGTTCCCATTGTTAACTGAATGTCACCTAGGCCTTAGCAAGGATTCCTTGATAAGGTAAGGGCCTGCCTCCTCAGCCGTCCCTGCTGTCCTGGCTTTCAAGCTTTGTGAGAAGGCTACATGTGATTTGAATAACTTGGCCTTGGGAAGAAGACCTGGTCTGGCCAGCAGTTGCCTTGCAAACGGTGAGATTAGATCAGGAGCAGGCTGGCCGCCATCTTCTTCCTCCTCATCTGCAGCAGGAAGAAGATAGATAGCAGTCAGCTGGGGGCTGGAGAGCAGCGGAGTGCAGAACAGCCAAAAGGACAGTGATTGGGTGGGGGGAGAGATAGATGGATGCCGCTGGGCTCTTGTGGTTGTAAATGCAAGTGGGTTGCCAAGCGCTGGAATTTTGATCACATGACAGCTGGGGCACTGCAGTGGTCATAAGTGGCGCAGTGGTGAAATCCAAATTTTTTTACTACTGGTTCTGTGGGCGTGGCTTGGTGGGCTTGGTGTGATGTTGCTTGGTGGGTGTGGCAGGGGAAGGATACTGCAAAATCTCCATTCCCACCCCACTCCAGGGGAAGGATACTGCAAAATCCCCATTCCTTCCCCACTTCAGGGGAAGGATACTGCAAAATCTCAATTCCCATCCCACTCTGGGGCCAGCCAGAGGTGGTATTTGCCGGTTCTCCAAACTGCTCAAAATTTCCGCTACCGGTTCTCCAGAACCTGTCAGAACCTGCTGGATTTCACCCCTGCTTTGGCATCTAGGCATAAGTACCATTTGAAATGTCTTTGAATATTAGTGGTTCAGGTTGGTAGTTATGTTGTTGGTTTGAGCTCTGAGCTTGGCAATTTGATTGCAAATGTTTTGTCTCCGTTCGAGAAGATGTTTTGGATTGTGCTTGTTTGGGAGAGCACTGGCCTTTAAAGGTATTTAAAGGTTTTTTAAAAGCCAGTGCCCCCCTGACAAGCACAATCCAAAGCACATCTGAAGATGTCTCCTCGAATGGGGACGAAATGTTTGCAACCGAATTGCCAAGCTCAGAGCTCAAACCAACAACATAACTACCATTTGTTCAGTTCCACTGTAATTTTGTACAGTCAGTGAATGAAAAATTGTTAATTGAGGACTAGCGGTAACAAATATTTTATAAAAACATATTAAGAGCATACACACTGTCTATATCTATATATATCTATATATCTATAGATATTTTTATTTATTTGTCGAGTATGTATTAGATAATATGTATAAGCATGAATTAAATACATAAAATGAATACAAATAAAGGGAACATTAGTACAGGGATGGTAGGCACGCTGGTGCTCTTATGCGCGCACGCGTGCACACACACACACACACACACACACACACACACACACACATATATATATGAAAGAAGCAGACATCCTGCGAGCTCCGGACTTAAAATTTTAAAATTTTAAAATAACTAAAATTTTATTTAACTAAGCTTTATTTAACTAATTATTTTAAAATTTTAAAATTTTAAGTTCCGGAGCTCGCAGAATGACTGCTTCTGCAAAATAGTTTAAAACTGGCAGCATGAGAGCTAGAAGTTCAGTCCAGCCACTTAATGTAAAGGTATCTTGCAGCAACAAATGAATTTTCTTCTAAGTCCTTTTAAAAATAAATGCATTATTCAAAAATTCAAATGTCGTGATGTGATTGTAGCTACAAAGTTCAGAATTGTTCAAGTTCTTATATTGACTGTGATACTTTATGGAAGCAAAGCTTCGGCTTTGAAGAAGTTGGATAGAAACAATACTGACGTCTTTGAACTTTGCTGTCAGGGGAGACTCCTGAAAATATCAAGAACAGCCAAGAAAGCAAACAAATGGATCATCAAAGCAATCCATCCAGAACTCTTACTAGAGGCACAAATAATCCAAGCACAAATTATCCTACTTTGGACATGTTATGTGAATACCCAGCTGCCTGGGAAAGGCTCTAATGCTGGAAAAGGTGGAAGGAAAGAGAAGAGGACAACCAGCAGCAAAATGGATGGACTCAGTTACAGTGGCTATAAGTGCACTCTTGGGAGACTTGTAAAACCAGATTAAGGGTCAATCATCATAGGGAAAATCTATCTGCATAGTTTTTAATATATTTTAATTATTTTTCTATTTGTTTTATAGCCTATAAGGTGCCCAGAGTCACCTTAGAGGGGAGATGGATGCATAAAATATATAATATATATTATATATATTAAATATATAAATAAACATCACTAGGAGTTGAAAATAACCTAAATAGCACATAATCAACAGATGCATATCATGTGTGAATTCCACAGTTTGTCCCTAATGTTTGGTCATCTTTGATCGATCTTGTACATGGGTCATAAACATGCTCTCTGGCACAAATCTAAAGGAGTTAGGTTCACCCAAATGCAATTAGTCCTTCTGAAAGTAAGATTCTTGGAATAGTTTACATCCCTTTGACAAACATATTTACCCAAAGAGCCTTCCTTTTTCTCTTTTGCCTGGAATTCCTTCCCAAATCTTCACCAGTGTACTTGCCCTTTAAGTTGCCCTGTCATTTCTATCTTGCAACCCATTGGGCCTGGAACCACTTCCTGAAGTTATCTGATCTTCTGCTTTCAAACACATCATCAGAACCCAACTTTTCCTTTAACCTCAAGTCTCTCTTAGAGTGGTCTAGATTCAATTTGACACTAGAGGTTGGTCTAATGCAGGGCTGTCAAACTCCCGGCCCGCAGGCCAGATGCGTCAAGCACTGGCCACGCCCACGCCCGGTTTAGCGAAGGGTAAAAAAGTCCCGATACATCACGTGACACTGCCATGATGACATGAGTTTGACACTCTTGGTCTAGTGCCATGATGGTGAACCTATGGCACGCGTGCCACAGGTGGCACGCGGAGCCATATTGGTGGGCATGCAAGTGTTGCCCTAGCTCAGCTCCAGCATGCATACACGTGCCAGCCAGCTGATTTTCAGGCTTTCCGGACCCACCGGAAGTTGGAAAATAGGCTATTTCCGGTCTCCAGGGGCATGGGGAAGGCTGTTTTCGTCCTCCCCAGGCTCCAAGAAAGGCTCTGGGGAGGGCAAAGAACAGGCCTACCGAGCCCACTGGGCCATTACATGCCAAAAGTGGGGGGAGCGCGGAGGGGTGTGCAGGGGTGGGGCACATTGAATTATGGGTGTGGGCACGCGTGCGCGCGATCCCTCCGTGCTTCCCCCGCTTTTGGCACGCGATGGCAAAAAGGTTAGTCATCACTGGTCTAGTGGTTTAAGGCACCGTGCTAGAAAGGAGGAAACTCTGGGTTTAGTCCCACCATATGCCTGAAAGTCATCTGGTTGATTTTAGGCCTGCCATTCTCTCTCAGCCCCACTCACCTCACAGGGTTATTGTTGTAGGGAAAATAGGAGGAAAAAAGAAGTATTAGAGATTTTTGTCACCTTGAGTTATTTTATATTTTAAAAAGTGGGCTATAAATAAATAAAATAAATATAACTGGAATGATTGTCTTCCTTGTGTTGAGCTCTAGCATGTAAGTCCCTTGAGACAAGAACTTAAGTTTTCATTATTAGCAAAGGCCCCTTTATAGGAGTCTGTCTTACTATATAAATGGTATAAAATGGCAATAATTCAATAACACCAAGACAGGTCAATACAGCAGAGCAGATAAAATTCCAGACTTCCTACTCAGTAATAATAAGCTGAGTTATTAAGGGAGCCAGTGTGTGGGAGAGAGCCAGAGACTTTCTGTATTCCTGAAACAACCAAAATTTGATCTTGGTCTGCAATTGCTTCACTTTATTAATACAGATTTGTCTTATTCTAAGCTAAGCAAAAAAAAAAAAAAAAAGCATGGTTAAGGGTAGTATGCATCATCCCAAACAAAAGAGACAGATTTATATCTAATTGCATGTGCTGATTTCTATTATTTAAAAAAAATCTGTAAATTGAATAAAAATACATCTCATCTTAGTGGAGAAGCTTAATCAGATGAACAGCATGGCTGTGTTCTATCCAGATAACAACTGTTGATGGATAATATCCCTCCTCCCTTTTTTCCCCTTGCGGTTCCGGGTCTTTTAATGAAACCTGGACCGGATAACTCTTCCAAGAGAAAGCATAGAATCTCCCACCCATCAGTGGTGAAATCCCCCTGGCTCTATCCAGCTCGCCGAACTGGTAGCGCCGGCTGCAGGAGGCTCCTCCCACCCACCTGGGCGTCATTACATCCTGGTTTTTTACCATCTGCGCATGCGCAGAAGGTTCTGCGCATGCGCAGAAGTGGTGTGCATGCGCAGAAGTGGTGTGCATGCACATAGTGTATGTGCCGTCCCATGCGCTCCCGTTCCCAAACCAGTAGTGAAGGTAAGTGGATTTACCGCTGCCACCCATGCAACTTTCTTGGAAGCATTAATGAAATTAGTTTACTGTTGCCTTCTTCTGAAATGATGGAGGATATAAAGCCAGAAGGTTGAAAGCCCCAGATAGGCTAGCTTTCAAGGAAAGGCTACTTGAGAGTAATGGTTTATTACTTTGATGAGCTGAGTTGTTGATGAACACATGAGCGGTTGGTTCTGGGTGAAGGTTCCCTGAATGCAGAGTGATAGAAGTCTTCCCTTAAAAACTGGCCAGTGTTGAAACAATATTGCTGTTGCATTTAGTTGCTGGGCTCTTGATCTTGGATCTACCCTGTTCCCCCCAAAATAAGACATGCCCTGATAATAAGCCCAATCAGGCTTTTGTGTGCATGCGCTAAAATAAGCCTCCCCCCCCAAAAAAATAAGGCCTTCCCGAAAATATTTAAACGCAGAGCTGGAAATCAGGTAAGACGGCAAGAGGAGCCCCATCTTGCTCCATGTGCCCCAAAATAATAAGACCTCCCCGAAATAAGGCCAAGCACTTATTTCGTGGTTCAAAAAAAATATAAGACAGGGTCTTATTTTCAGGGAAACACGGTATTCAAGTCTCAGCCCTTGAAGTTCAGATGGTGGCTCTGTGGGATTCACTCAACCATTGCACTGATCCAGATACTGAATGTCAGCCTGTACCTATGTGCTTCCCTGCCTTTGGTCAAGGACTGAACTATAGTATCACAGTAGCTAACTGATGCTGACACAATGTGTATATATCAGTGGTGGGTTGCCCCCGGTTTGTACAGGTTCTATAGAACCGGTAGTAAAACCGGCGGGAGGTTCCACCCACCGACCCCGACATCATCAAAACACTTCTGCGCATGCAGCACGCGCGTGGCCCCTCTACAAACCAGTAGTAAAGGTAAGTAGAACCCACCCCTGGTGTATGTATGTATGTATGTATGTATGTATGTATGTATCAGTGGTGGGTTCCTCCCGGTTCGGCCCAGTTTGGCCGAACCGGTAGCGATGACGATATGACATCACCAAACCGGTTCTCTTTGTTTGGGAGCTGGGCCCTCCCACCCACCCATCCCACGTCATTCTTACCATTTATTTGACCCTGCCCCCAATTTTTCGCTGCCTCCTGAGTCCCAGCTGATTGGCTGGAAGGAAAAAAAACTGTTTAAACTCTTGCTGCGGGGCTTCAAAGGGCCGTCCTACAGCTGATCAGTGTTAAAAGGCAGTGCGGTGGTAGACCGGTGCCTCCAAAAACGAATGAGTAGACCGGTGCCTCCAAAAACAAATGGGTAGACAGGGCCTCCAAAAACAAATGAGTAGACCGGTGCCTGCAAAAACAAATGGGTAGACTGGTACAGCTCTGCAAGCAGTTAAAAGCCTGGTAGACCAGTACCTCTGCTAAATCCTAAAGAATTGCCACATGACCATCAAACCATGCCCACAAAATAAGCCATGCCCACAGAACCGGTAGTAAAAAAATTTAGAACCCCCCGTGGTATGTATGTATGTATGTATGTATGTATGTATGTATGTATGTATGTATGTATGTATCCATCCGCAATAGAAAGTGTCCTCACTTATTGCATCATGGTATGGCATGCTGGTTTGACAGCTGTGGATAGAAAAACACTACAGAGGGTGGTGAGCACAGCACAAAACATCGTGGGCTGTCCCCTGTTACCACTAGATGAGATCACTAGGGCTCGCTGCCTTAGAAGAGTGAGGAAAATTCTCAGGGACGACTCTCACCCTGGACATCACTTCTTTACCCTTCTACCATCGGGAAGGAGATATAGAAGCATAGCCAGCCGCACAAACAGGCTGAAGAACAGTTTTTATCCGTGGGCTGTCAGACTCCTGAATGTGAAATAACATCATAACTATGTAGTACGATGGACTTGCAGGGGCGGTGCAAAGTGTAACATGTTCACACTGGTGCAATAGGACTGGGTGTTTTGTTAATATGATTTATTGGGTTAGGGATTTTCTGTCTTCACTGTGAGTTGTACTCGGGGGGGGGTGCACTGAGGGAGCTCAACCAATCTCATTGTACATATGTTGTGCTCTGACAATAAAGATTTGAAAAATAAGCTATACAATAGTTTGCTTGCTGTTTGCTTAGCGGGTTTTGCAAACCCAACTCTGCAAAAATTTGCACATAAAAATTAAGGTGAATTTGCACAATCTTTTTTCTTTTTTGCCCATTCTTTCTTGTTTTAAAAATGTCAAAGTGATGCTAGTATCAGATGAAATGTATTTCAGTTTGCAAATAGGTGCCATTAAAATCCACCCTTGCTATATGTGTAGTCCTGTTTCATCATGTTCTTTTTGATTCTTCCTATATATTGGTAGGAGAAATCCCTAATGCTGTGCCCATAATACCTTCCTGGGAATGGAAAACCTATTCTGCAAACCTATTTGCCAATCTCCTTCCACATCTTGATTCAAAGAACAATTCCCTAGAATCCCACCAGGCATTCTGAGAAAATAATAGCTGAAAAATAAAAGTTGAAATATTTGTACCTTCCTCCCCCAAAAGAAGTAGGAAAAAGCAGGCTAAAAGATACAGCTGACAGACTTGCCTTTTTTGTAAATGGATGCTTTGCATCTGGTTGTGTTACCAACTCAGCCATTTTGTGAGTGTGCCTATGACATATTCTCAGAATTAGAAATGCAGAGACCCTTGCATGGAAAAAATCTTCTAAAATTGGAATAGCTTGACAAGAATTCTCTATTAGAGATGGCTAAACTCTGAAAAATTCAAATTTTATTGATTAGATTTCTATTCTGTCTTTCAGGAGTTCAAGGTAACATGCACAGTATTTCTATTTTTTTCTCCATAACAAGAGCACTGTGAGGTAGACTGGGCTGTGAAATAGAATAGAATAGAATAGAATAACAGAGTTGGAAGGGACCTTGGAGGTCTTCTAGTCCAACTCCCTGCCCAGGCAGGAAACCCTACACCACTTCAGACAAATGGTTATCCAACATCTTAAAAATTTCCAGTGTTGGGGCATTCACAACTTCTGCAGACAAGTTGTTCCACTGATTAATTGTTCTAACTGTCAGGAAACTTAGCAAGGATCCCTTCTGAGCTTCTTGCTTTGTCTACCATGCAGCTGTGGGCTATGCTCCCTCTTATCCGACTGTTCCCTAGGCATTCATCCAGTCTCCCAAGTTCATTCCCACATACCATTACACCTCGTGAGCATCCATGGCTAAAGGTAGTCTAGAATCCAGGTCTTCCCACCCTTAGTCCAACAGTTTAACCCAGTGTTTTTCAACTTCGACAATTTTTAAGAGATGTGAACTTCAACTCCTAGAACTCTCCAGCAAGTGCTGGCTGGGGAATTCTGGGAGTTGAAGTCCACACATCTTAAAGTTGCCAAGGTTGAAAAACACTGACTTAACGACTCTAACGATTTGTCTCTTATATCGAGGTCCTGAGTGCCTACCTCTAACTCTGGTTCTGAGTGTCATTTTTTAACCAACGCTAATAAAAGCATTGTATTTAAAGTACAGTAAGTGTGTAACTTCCCCAAGGCTCCAGCAAAAGTCTGAAGTGTTTGAATTGAAGTGGTTGTGAATTGTCATGTTGCTCAGAGCAGCTGAAAGTGCTGTGGTTTCTTGAGTTTTCTTGAGTATTTCCATGACGTACTTGATGTGTTAAGATTCATTCTTCCGTAGGATTAAAACTGAAAAAAAAAATGCTAGAGCCAAACTGGAAATTCGCCAGTTGTTGCTTATGCCTGGGGATTGCGATGGTAGGGAAAAGAGATTGTCAAGCCGCATTCATTTCCCTTTGTTTTGGAATAATCAATGTAGCTTGGAAAACAAAGGAAGACTGAGTTTAGTGTAACTTAATGATTGAAACAACAGCAGCAGCTAATGAAAACTTTGACATTCTCCTATTGTTTTGCACTCACGTTGAAATTCACTGGAAAAGAGCAGTGGCTTTTGTGATTTCCACCATCTCCCCCCTTCCTCCTCTCCCACCTCCCCTACCCCCGCCATTGAATTACAGAAATAATCTTTCAGCACAGGATTTTTGATGAAGGATTTCCATTGTTATATTTATAGAGCGAGTAAAAACATAAGTCTGCTGAGTTCCCATTTCAAAAGGCAATAATTCTTTCTTTATCCTACCCAAACCCTTTTTTAATCGGCACAATCCATGAATAGAGAAAACAAATGAATAACACTTAACACTGGCCTAAAGCGAGAAGCGTGCATGAAAATCTGCAGGGAAAGTTCAGATCTTCTTTACTTTCCTGAAACCACCTGATTTCCTGTATTAAGCCAGGATTGTCTAACTGTGGCTTTTGATTATACCACAAGATGCTAAATCATAAATGGTGATGTTCAAGCCACACTGGCTAAGTTTGGGCAGCACACTATGCTCAAACCAAACTCATCTGCAATGTATATATGAACCTTATCAGTGTCTTTAGAGGAAGACCACGCTGTTGTGACCCAGGCACAAGTAAGTAGTAGGGAAATCAGTCCATGAAAAAACAAACTTTATTCGAACAGCTGAGAATTACTTCATTCCCAGCATCGTTCAACTAAATTAAAGCAAATTCCTCCCAACACAAATTCCTCAGTCCTATCTCAAACCTTGGTCCAATTAGGCAAACTGCCAAAGGCCTTTCTTGGCAAACATTCAGAAGTCACAGATACAAAAATAAATACAAGATATAGACGAAGATGAAGACGAAGACGAAGACGAAGCTACCAATGTTGTTTTCCGGCAAAGCCAAAACTCCATTACTGGTCTGTTTTAAGCCTTATGGCAGGGGCCAATCATCTCCCGAGTTGTCCTCTTTGCTTGAGCTGCTCTTGCCTTCTGGCAGCTCTTCTCATGCGTGCATTAGGAACAGGCTCCTCCTGTTCCTCTGCCTCACTCCTATCAGTCTCTGGAGGCTCGGGAGTCCGCATCTCACTCCCCGATGGCCCTGACCCCATCTCTGCCTCCAACGCCGAGCCCTCATCTGGGCCTTCCCCAGCCTTCAGGACTGGCCCATGTTCTTCCTCAGCCTCATCACTCTCCGACTCCGCTGCCAACTCCGCAGGCTGCTGGCGGACCACAACACACGCACACATACACACACACACACAAACAAGCTTCATATAATTTCCTAATGCTTTGCTCTTTGGCTCTCATTTTCCCCTCTCTTCTTTTTCAAAGCTGCCTGTAGCAGTTCACCGTTGAAATTCACTTGGCAATCTGTTCATTCACTCTAAATACCGATAGTCCTTGACTTACAACAGTTCATTTAGTGATCGTTCAAAGTAACATCCCTGAAAAAAGTGACTTATAACCATTTTTCACACATGGTGACATGATCAATATTCAGACAGTTGGAAACGGACTCATATTTAAGAGGCCCAAGATCATGTGATCACTTTTACGTGGCCTTCTGACAAGCAAAGTCAATAAGGAAACCAGATTCATTTAACAACTGTGTTTCAAACTTAAAAAACTGTGGCGATTCACTGAATATTCGTGGCAAGAAAAGTCATAAAACGGGGCAAAACTCACTTAACAAATGTCGTGCAACATAAATTTTGGGCTCAATTGTAGGTTGAGGACTACCTGCAATATTTTATTCTTTACATCTCATTTCCTCTCATGTTGGCTAGTTTTCAGGCTTAACTTAAATCCAAGCTTAGGGTTGTTCTGGAATAGCACTGTTCTAGAATGGACTTGAATCCAGGTTCCACAGGCGTTTTTCATGCGGGCACAAAATATTTGTGCAAAACGAAGCAAAATTTGACACTAGCTAAACCCTCCCATCTTGCCATCTGTCAGAGCTCGTCTCCTCCCCAGCCTGTGTTCAGGAGAACAGTTGCTGGATGTTTTTCCTGCTGGCTGGTGACACTTGATAGGAGGGCAGACAAAGCTCAGGGAATCCAATAATTCCTTTCCTTCACTTATCCCCTATTAAATTTGCCAAGACTGCATCATTTCCTGGCCTCCTCTTTGGGACAGAATAGGGGTCAGCAATGAGGGCAACGCAAAGCATGCCAATGTACTGTCTGTCACCTCAAAAGCAGGAAAAAAGCACTTTAAGGTGACCTTGAGGAAGAACCCAAACCATCAGAGGTGAGGGAGTCCTTGATCTCAGTCCTTGTAAAGACATAGCCTGAAAGAAAGACAAAAGAAATGGGAGACAGAACATTTAAAAATTGGCATAAATTCTTATAGTAATTACCACGGTGAACCGGTATCAAGCTTGGATGTATCTCTTTACAGATTTTACCTTGCAATTTTGTTAGCTGGCTGAAAAAGGCCAGATGGTTTTATACCAGTGTTTTTTCAAACTTGGCAACTTTGAGATTGATGGATTTCATCTCCCAGGATTGGGGGAATTGAAATCCACATGTTTTAAAGTTGTCAGGTTTGAAAAACTCGAATTTATACCTTTCTGGAATCCCATTTTGGAACAATGAAAGAACGAAGGGAATTTGATCCTGATTCACTTCCCAAAACGGGAAATGTCAGATCCATCCATATAGTCTGACCCATCTTCATTCTCACGTGCCAGTTGTGTGCATGAACATGGCATGAAATGTGCAGATCTCAGGGAATACAACTGCAGTGGGCAATAGCAACAGGACCATGGCCAGCCACACACATTCATGGTAGGGAGCAAAGTCAGCAACTGGCAACATGTAGCAATCGCAATAGCACTTAGACTTATATACCGCTTCACAGTGCTTTATAGCCCTCTCTCTAAGCGGTTCACAGAGTCAGCCTATGGCCCCCAACAATCTGGGTCCTCATTTTACTGACCTCGGAAGGATGGAAGGCTGAGTCAACCTTGAGCTGGTCAGGATCGAACTCCAGGCTGTCAGAATGCAAAGTTAGCCTGCAACACTGCACTTTAACCACTGTCCCACGATGGCTCTTGTACGTCAAATTTACCTACTTGCATCAGACATGACATTAACACTAAACTGGGTCCTTTGTGCAGTAATGTGGTGACTCTTTTTGATGTCTTGTTTCTGGCACCACTAGGGCCAGGGCAGTGGTGAAATCCAAATTTTTTTTATTACCGGTTCTGTGGGCATGGCTTGGTGCTGGGCATGGTGTGGCTTGGTGGGTGTGGCTTGGTGGGCATGGCAGGGGAAGGATACTGCAAAATCTCCATTCCCACCCCACTCCTAGTGGAAGGATATTGCAAAATCTCCATTCTCACCCCACTCTGGGGCCAGTCAGAGGTGGTATTTGCCGGTTCTCTGAACTACTCAAAATTTCCGCCACCAGTTCTTCGAACTGCTCAAAATTTCCACTACTGGTTCTCCAGAACCTGTCAGAACCTGCTAGATTTCAACCCTGGGCCAAGGGTGTCCAAAAGATATGATTGAAAAGTGAAGATGACAGTTGTGAGGTATATAAAAGAGCAAAACTTCTATCTCTGCTGACAGCTTCACTTTTTGGATTACCGCTACCTGGGGCAGGCTCTTTGATCCCAAATGGACCCTTATCCAAATGGACCCTAACCCTTTTGGAATATGAATATGAACATTATCATATTTCTGTTATGTACCAAGCAGTATAAGAAGATGCCCCAGATGCTCTACTGAAAAAGAAATGGAAGTGAAGCATATTCTTTTGTCCACTCCAGGAATTTCTAGATTTTTAATTTCTCTGAGATGGAAACCAGTGTTTTTCAACCTTGGCGTCTTTAAAGATGTGTGGACTTCAACTCCCAGAATTCACTAGATTGTGAATTACTCACTAGATTCAGCAACACTGGTGGAGATGATTTCTCCTTACCTTATGGCTGTATTTGTACAGGTTGCTAAGCTGCAGTTTATTTAGCTATGCTTTATTGACTAAACCATACTTGATTGTTATGCCAAAACCAGAAAGAAACTCCATGGACCTTTTAGCAGGTTGTCCAAACAAGCTGTTAAATCATCCTGCACATTGATTTTTTTAAAAAAAAAACTATCTTTTTCTAAAGGACAAGAGTGGCAATTTGCAAATGTTTTCGAGGTAACCCAACATATCAGCCCATGCTAGATGGATTTTGAAGGAACAGCATGGAAAATTATTAGTAGATTATCTTCTTTCACCATAATGAATGGTAAAAAATCCTGCTTCTGTAAAATTGTTCCTTGTATTGTCCTGGTCCAGACTACCTGGTTGTGAGTTCTGATGTTTTAATTGTTCTGTCAGTGACTTTCAGACAGGAAATCCGTTTTTCTTGCCCTCTTGAGTCCTCTTACTTTTCAGTTTAACTCCCCTGGTTCCTGTTGCTGATTCTAGCTGGCTTATAGTTCTGAGCCTGCTGTTTCCTGGCCATTCAGAGTTTTTTATATGTATTTTTATATTTTTATGTGTTTATTTTTAACCCCATCGAAAGAGGGCAAGATGGGATGAAAATAAGTATAAAGGAGTATATTGGAGTGAGAGGAAGGAACTTTCAATATCTGGGTTTTCGGTTTGTACTAATGTGCAAAAGGATAAAGTCCTCTTGGTAGTTTGGTGGCTGGGCTTCCACACTGCACTAAGATTTAATGCCAATAATCTGCAGTCTACAAGATAGCATTGCGTTTACGATAATTCTACAGGAAAAGCAATAGGGAAGCTTTTCTCAGCTGGGGCCCCATGTTGGCATTGCAACTTTCAGAATTCATTGCCACACTAAGGAAAGCTAGCAGGCATCTTGGGTGTCAGTGGGAAAGCAATGGTCATCAGCCTAAATTGATGTGGTCCTTAGATTAAGTTTTCACTTCTTTGAGAGTCATCCATTCAGATCTCAAACGAGCAGCCATGTGGCAATAGAATTCAATGGGAAACCAGAGAGAGGGGGAGAAAAGAGCAGATCTGGCCCCTTTTATGTCTCGTTAAAACACCATCGTCACACAACCGCCAAAAGATATATCTGGCAGGAAAGGTCAAGACCGCACATTGTGTAATTCCTTCGCTTGTGGCTCATGAATCAGACCATTGTAGAACATTCTTGTTTATTTAGAAAACGTGTATGGCTGGACTTTTCACATATGGCTTCTATATGGCCTAACTCAACATGGCCGCTTATCGCTTAAGGCAGAGGTCTTCAAACTTGGCAGCTTTAAGACTTGTGGACTTCAACTCCCAGAATTCTCCAGCCAGCATAGCTATGCCCACCAAGTCTTAAAGTTGCCAAGGTTGGAGATCCCTGTGTTAGTTTACTAAATTTCTGTGCATAGGCATGAGCAATAAGTCAGTTTAATTGGAACTTTACTTGGGGGCCTGGTCTTTTGCATCTGACTGCAGTTGAGCCTATATTGAGCTAAATGTATCTAAGCAGAAATTGGATAGCCATCTGTCATGAAAGCTGTAGTTCAGGATTGCCAATTTATGACTTTTTAAATATTGTTAAGCTAGACTGCCTTGCCTTTTACTCTACTTTCTAGGGATGCTGGATGTTGTAATTCAATATGTTCTGGAGTGCTACAGATGGAATGTCCCATTGCAGTTGAGTCTTGCCCTGAGCATTTGGTTAGACTAGGGTTGTACATCATAGCATTATGATTCAATAAGGCAGGAGAGACAGGAGACCTTTGGTCCTTCAGATAGAGTTTGCAGCAGCTCTGTTTAACATGAGCAGGGGTGTCAAACTTGCATTGTCACGGCGGCGTCATGTGACGTATTGTGACTTCCCCCCCTCCGCTAAACCGGGTATGGGCGTGGCCAGTGCGTGATGCATCTGGCCCATAGGCCACAACTTTGACAGCCCTGACAAAGTTGAGGGATGCTGGGCATTGTAATTCAGCAACATCTGGAAGGCCACATGTTCTTTACCTCAGAAGAAGATGACAAATAGTCTACTTCATTATAAACTATCCTCCTACTGTAATTTTTAAGCTTGATAATGAGGGGCAATTACCTGATCTTCTGATTTACAACTATAATTTTAAAGGAAAAATGCAGCATGCTCATTCCTTAGAAAAGGTTGATGCAGAAATGTGGCCGCTAGGCTATGACTGGGAAGATGTCAATATAGGATGTGGGTGTTTGGCCAGACTGCGAATCTGCTTGACACTTGCCTATATCAGATAATTGCCTCCACTGAACAATCTGTTAGGTTTTTTTTAAAGAACTGCTTTTTGTAAAGGAGCAAAATGCCACATTGCCTGAGGGATAGGCGCAGGAATGAAGAGGAGAAGGACTGAGCTTCTGCCATCTGTGAAAAGTTGTGTAGGAGAGAGAATTTTACAGGTGTTAGCTTGGTATTATGCCAGCATTGAGACAAGCTGCAAGCCAGAGTGCCTTTGCTTTAGAACAGGGGTGGGGAACCATGGCCCTTTTATGACTTGTGGACTTCAACTCCCAGAATTCCTGAGCCAGCAGGAATTCTCAACAATATTTGAGAAGCCATTGATTGCCAATCCCTGATCTACAGCTTTCATAAGAGATGGCTATTCAATCTCTGCTTAGATACACCTAGTTCAACATAGGCTCAACTGCTACCAGGGCTACAAGTAAAGTTCCAGTTAAACTGATTTATTGCTCATGCCTATGCAAAGAAATCAAGTGAACTAACACAGGTGTCAGGTGTGCTTCCTTCAAAGTCCAGGAAAGAAAGACCCAGACTCCATTGTTTATAGAGAATGGTACTTTTACTAGAAAATGAAGTGAACACAACCAAGGAAAGCTGGAATTAAAGGCAATAGGCGCGAAAAGTGCATATACAAAGCATCCCCTCCCACTGTCCATCGTAAATCATCCAATCCAAAGGTCTCTCAGGGGTCAGGTGGAAGCAGGTCTGGCACCGTCATCAATCAGGAATGCCACGACAGTTGCCCGACCCCCCCTTCAAGGATATAGTTTTGTTTCTTCTTGACTTTCAATTTTCTCCTCCAGCTTGCTTCCCTAGCCCCATAGTCCCTAGCTCTCCCCCTTCCGTTACTATGCCAGCCAAAGCAGTAAAGGCAGAGGCTGACAACAGGGGTCTCCAACGTGGCTGGCTCTGGAATTCTGGGAGTTGAAGTCCACAAGTCATAAAAGAGCCACTCCTGCTTTAGAAGATCTTGTTGTGGCCTTCTTTCGTTGCCATTGCTGCATGAGGACTTTCTTCGCCACCTCTTCGGTTGTGGTAGAACCTCTAATTCAGCCGTGTGACAAAACACTTGTGGAAGACTTTAAAAATAAAAAATTAAAATTAAATAGGAGGAGGTAGTATTTATAAAAATACTTGTAATAAAGACGGGATTTAAACAAATAAATAATAGAAGGGGCAGATGTGGATATATTAGAATAATAATTATAGGTTAAATGATCTGTTGGTGGGATCTTGTGACAGGATGGCATGAATTTTTATGAAAAACCAACAAAATCTTCCTTTGGAACCTCCTTTCTTAATCTAAAAAGTAAAAGTTCCCCTCGCACATATGCGCTAGTCATTCCCGACTCTAAGGGGCGGTATGACTAAATGCCAAAGGTGCATGGAACACTGTTACCTTCCCACCAAAGATGGTCCCTATTTTTCTACTTGCATTTTTTATGTGCTTTCGAACTGCTAGGTTGACAGAAGATGGGACAAGTAATGGGAGCTCACCCTGTTATGCGGGACTAGGGATTCGAACTGCTAAACTGCCGACCTTTCAATCAACAAGCTCAGCGTCTTGGCCACTGAGCCACCATGTCCCTTTTTTTCCCTTAATCTACAGTTGCATTAATACAAGAGGGTCTCTGCACATCTAATGGAGAGCTGTATGTAAAGAATGAAGTTCCCAAGGTAGACACATTCCATAAACATTGATCTAGTGTCTCCTAATCTCAAGTCTGGAAGGACAGTAGCTAAATTTCCATTGATTTGAAAGGGCAGGAAGAAAAAGCCTAGAATTTAAACCTTGGAATATACAAACACACACATGCACACACGCACACACATACAGAGAGAGAGAGAGAGGGAGGGAGGGAGGGAGGGAGGGAGGGAGAGAGGGAGAGAGAGAGATGTAGGCATATTTTAATTTCTGTGTCTTGCAGAAGGTGATTCTTCTGTGTGAATGTAACTTCTTCCTTGTCTGCAATAAAGCATTAATGATTTTAGCCATATCATGCCTTGAAACTTCTGCTGCAAGAAAATCCTATTTGCATAGTTCAGTACTTGGAGAGTCTGTATGAAGTCTGTTTGACATCATCAGCCAATCTGTATCTTTCCTTTCTGGCCAACAGCTGAGCACCAAGAATTAATTGCTCGCTGGTCAGTCACCAAGTGCCTTGCTTACCCAGTTAGGTTTCCCTGGGCTCCTGCCTTTAAAAAAAATCCTCCTTTATCTTCCCAGGGGGAAAAAAATGCTAGATTCACTTAACATCCGTGTTACTAATTTAACAGCCACAGTGATTCACTTAACAAATGTGGCAAATGAATCGTAAAATGGGGCAAAACTATCTTAACAAATTTCTCACTTAGCAACAGAAATTTTGGGCGTAGTTGTAAGTTGAGAACTACCTGTACTGCATACCTGAGGGGGGTGGGGAAGTCTGCGCTTTAAGGAACTGTGTGTATGTTAACCAAGAGTAGCTTGTTCTGACTTTCTCCATCCCATGGTTTCTGAATAAATTTGGTTATAATCCCCATTGTGAAGTTCTTCATGTTTTTAGAGTTTTGTTGTTTGTTTACCTGCAAATATTTCATTACTCAGCCAAGTAATATTATCAATGCGAAGGAAGGTGGGCTTTGATGCCATGCCCTTGCCCTGCTACTGTATACAGAGTCCTCCAGTTATGACTGAAATTGAGCTCAGTATTGCAGTTATAAGTCATGCCGGTTGCTAAGTGGGTTATCATGTGACCAACCCAATTTTACAACATTTTTTTTCTTTTGGTGATTGTTAAACAAATCCATGGTTATTAAGCAAATCCGTGGTTCAGGGGTGAAATCCAGCAGGTTCTGACAGGTTCTGGAGAACCGGTAATGGAAATTTTGAGTGGTTCAGAGAACCGGCAAATACCACCTCTGGCTGGCCCCAGAGTGGGGTGGGAATGGAGATTTTGCAATATCCTTCCCCCAGGAGTGGGGAGGGAATGGGGATTTTGCAATATCCTTCCTCCAGGAGTGGGGTGGGAATGGAGATTTTGCAGTATCCTTCCCCTGCCACATCCACCAAGCTGCGCTCACCAAGCCACACCACGCCCACTAAGCCACGTCCACAGAACCGGTAGTAAAAGAATTTGTATTTCACCACTGCCGTGGTTGTTAAGCAAATCCATTGCCCACAATGAGTGTTTTTTTGCCAGAAACCAGAAGTGAATGCCAATTTGTGGCAAAAAGCATAAAACATAGTTATGTGAAGGTGGGATGCTGCAAAAAAACCGTGTAAATGCAGTACCGTTGCCCAGCAACCAAAATGTGGTCATGTGACCATGGGGAGGGCAGCCGTTGGAATTCTGAATCCCAGTCATAAGTGGCTTTTGTGGAGTCTCTCCTAACTTCAAACTGTTCTTAAGAGACCAGTTTAAGTTGAGGAGTACTTGTATAAAAAGGCAGCACCTTATCTGGATCAATATCTTACATAATTCCAAGTACAAAAATGGGAAAATGCCTTAGCTGAAAACTTTTAACAGCTTTCTCCAGTAGAAACTGATAATCTGTTGCATAAGGTCACTCCCTCTCTGTAAAGCAGATTTGAGGGAGATTTTGTTACTCGGGATGAACAAAGCAGGATTTTCATTTTGCATCAATAATAATCCTCTTTTTCAAAGGAGTGCTGCCTCAATCTTGCAGCATCTTCATAAAAAGTGGAAACCTTGAAATAGATTTTGTTTTGTTTTGAAACGTGTTTGAATCACAGCTGACTAATTCTCCCCCTTCCCCCAACAACACCTCGCATTTTCTGATTCAATCTCTGTCAAGGCCTACTTAACATTATCATTTGAGAAGAGGAAAATACTGACTCTGGTTATGTGGGGGAATAATATGATGGATTGTTCTATTCCCCCCCCTCCCAAATGTCAAAAGATATAGAAAACCAGCGTGCTTTGGGACAGAAGCTTTGGCAAGATTTTTCTTCTACTTGATATCTCAAAGGTGCTTTTTCACAGGGCAACTGGGCTTTCTTTCTTTGTTTTTATTTGAAGACTTTTCACTTGCCATTCAAGAAGCTTCATCAGTTCTGACAGGATAGTGGGAGAGATGGAAGGCTTAGTTCTGACAGGATGGGTGGGTGGGTGGGGAAATGGAAGGAATCAATGAGCCTTGGATAGTACAGTGGTCTAAAGCCATGTTATTAACATCAGCTGCCTGCAATTATTGCAGGTTCGAATCTCACCAAGGCTCAAGGTTGACTCAGCCTTCCATCCTTTCTAAGGTAGGTAAATTGAGGACCCAGTTTGTGGGGGCAATAAGCTGACTTTGTAAATATACAAAAGTATGAAGGCTATTGCTTAGCACATTGTAAGCCGCCCTGAGTCTCTGGAGAAGGGCGGCATATAAATCAAATTTTTTTTAAAAAATCACAATTCTTTATTTCTAAGCCTTCCATTTCTCCCCACTATCTTGCCAAAACTGATGAAGCTTCTTGAATGAGAAGTGAAACGTATAATAAAAATAAAAATAAAAATAAAGAAAGAATATCCAGTTGCCTTTTGAAAAAGCACCTCTGAGACAACCTTGAATGGGATGACTGAGAATCTCCATAGACACTTTTAATATCTGTTTTTGTATGTCTATAGAATCTTGCTTGGGAAAATTCAGTCTGCCTACAGTAGTATCTACTATCTACCGGTAAAGTAGAAAGTATTTGTCCAAAAACAATTTGTCTTCCTATGTTTATCTATAACAGGCCCAATTTTAATGTGTGTCGATGAATTCAGCGGAACTGTTGACACTTGAAAACTAGCTGAGAAAGATCTGTAACGGGAGAAGACCAAGTACAAAACCAGTGCTTAATATGTTTATCTTGGAGACTTTTACTGCTAAATCAATTTTACTTGATTTAGTTCCTGTCAAAAGGGGTGTCATGTAAAAGATGAAGCAGATATGTTCCTTATTGGTCCCAAGGACAAAGCTGGAATTAATTAATGGAAACTGCAAGGAAACAAATTTAGGCAAGCAGTCAGAAAACCTCTAAAAGTGGGAACATTTGACAGTGAACTTAAACAGATGATATTGTACATTCCTGGTGCTAAAAGTCTAAAATGACTATGGTAGATGATAACAAAATAACTGAGTTGGAAGAGACCTTAGAGGTCTTCTAGTCCAACCCTCCGCTCAAGCAGGAAACCCTATACCATTTCAGGCAAATGGTTGTCCAATCTCTTAAAAACTTCCAGTGTTGAAGCGCCCACAACTTCTGGAGGCAAGTTGTTCCACTGATTAATTGTTCTAACTGTCAGGAAATTTCTCCTTAGTTCTAGATTGCTTCTCTCCTTGATTAGTTTCCACCCATTGCTTCTTGTTTTACCCTCAGGTGCTTTGGAGAATAGATTGACTCCCTCTTCTTTGTGGCAGCCCCTGAGATTGGAACACTGCTATCATGTTACCCCGGTCCTTCTTTTCATTAAACTAGACAGACCCAGTTCCTGCAACCATTCTTCATGTTTTAGCCTCCAGTCCCGTAATCATCTTTGTTGCTCTTCTCTGCACTCTTTCTAGAGTCTCAACATCTTTTTTACATCGTGGCGACCAAAACTGAATGCAGTATTCCAAGTGTGGCCTTACCAAGACATTATAAAGTAGTATTAACACTTCATGTGATCTTGATTCTATCCCTCTGTTTATGCAGCCCAGAACTGTGTTGGCTTTTTTGGCAGCTGCTGCACACTGCTGGCTCATATATAAACTAGGACTCCAAGATCCCTCTCACAGTTACTAATATTGAGTGAGGTACCACATATACTGTACCTCTGCATTTTGTTTTATTTATTTATAACACCTCCAATCCAGTTATCCTTTTTAACCCAACACTTTAATCCTCATCACTGTCCTGTGAGCTAACACTTTTGGAAAGATTTTGGTGTTAGTTCTGCATATTTTTCCTCATTATTCCACTTCATTCCCAAATTGATCTCCAAGGTATGTATTTTTACATTATTGAAATAGATATTTTCTCTTACAATCTGGGCCTCTTTTATATCTGAAGAAAACATGCATACATCCATTTCCCAAAATATGGCTGGAGGCGGGACACAATGATTTAATGGCAATTGAATAAAACTGATTAAATGCAGTCTTTATTCATTCTAATGCAACTAACAAGCTTCTCTGTCATCATATTAAATATTTCAATTCAGTATTACAATTTGGGGGGGCTACATTGGAGAGGATTTGGTGGATAAAAATTGTACATCCCTCAGTTGGGCAGAACTAAAATGCATTTTTCTTCTTCAGATATTCTGTAGGGAAAACATATGTTTTGAGAGGATGTCCCTATTGCTGCAACCATCACGTCCATCACCACCAAAAGCTCAGAATAATCCAGGCACAGAACAGAACCAGTGACAAACAAGGATGAAAAAGGGGGCATGAATGGGAAACAGGTTTTGGACCCTGTGAAAGTTATCTTGAATTCCTAGAAATAATAATACAAGCAACGGATAAATAAACTGCACAGGCACACAGAACCAAAAATATGTTAGGCTAAATTGCTAAGTACATTGATTCCGAAGCCACACCATTTGCCTGTTACTTCCCATTCTTGGCAGCTGCCAGAGCCAAGAATTTCTTCCCTAAACATCCTAGTTTGAAAGTGGCTGGTTCAGAAAAGTTTTCCTTTGCGACGTAATGTGATTCATGTTCTCTTTGGTTAAAGATGGGAAGTGTAATGAAATGAACTCTACCCCCCAAAATGTGAAGCTTCCTTTTGAAGAGCCATTGATTATTTTCCATTGCAAATTCAATTTAAGCAAATCATCAGCTAATCCTAAATATCTCCGTGCGTTGTGTACATTACGAGCATTGCTGGATATCCAAATTTTATCCATATTTTTATTCATACAACAATACATCTCTGTTTCAGTGCATGTCTCCACTTTCCTCCAGTTTTTACATCACGAGACACCAAATTGTACGAACTGTTATCCTTCTCATCTTCCTAGACTTCCTGGGTTTCACAGCACCTTTCATGACTGATAGAATGGGATGGTAGGAGCAAAACCAGCTACGTTTGGAGTACCGAATGTTGTGACCTGGTCCTTATTTTTAGTTGTTTTGCTTTTGAGCCAGTCTTGATTCTTGGTAACTACATGACAAGTCCCTGCAGTTTTCCTGGTTACATTTTTGGAAGTGGTTTTGCATTAACTCCTTCCTAGGGCTGAGTAGAAGTGACTGACCTAAAGTCACCCAACTGGCTACATGCCAGTTTATTATTTTATTATTTTAATAAATAATCGTTGTTCTTCCCTTTGGATCCAATCTCATCTTCCAACATGCTTTAGTCAGTATGTGCAGCATGTCCCATCTCCTTCCCTCTCTCCCTCCTTTCCTCCCTCTCTCCCTCCCTCCCTCCCTCCTTCCTTCCTTCCTTCCTTCCTTCCTTTCTCCCTCCTGCTGAGTTTATTTTGTCTTGTGTTGATTTGTTTTTTTCTATTGTTCTTTGTTTTTAAATATTTTAATGATAGTAAGCTGCCCAGAGTCATCAGGATTCAAGTGATATATACATTTAAATTATGATTATTACATAGTTGGTTGCTGCACAGCAAGCTAAATGTTTAGTTTGATTTGAAATTTTTATCCAGCTCTTGAGTCCTTCCATGAGTCTGGCATAGGCAGATGTGGTTATTCAATGGTGTTAAAGGTATCACCAAAGGTTGTAAGGTATTTCAAGTATGGCTGCCTTTGCAATTGACTGCTGGGGATTTTTTTCAATGCCGATGCTATTCTAGTGGTGCTCCAGATCTTTTGGGATTGTACCCCTGGTGCCTATTACTATTGGTTCTATTGCCACAGTCATTCTACTTCTATTTTCAGGTCTTGGTAGTCATTGTTATCGTCATCATCATCATTACCTAATAAATAATTATCATTTATCAAAAAATAAGATTAATGGGTAACATAGCTACTTGCTTCACTTGAAAAGATGCTCCTCTTTGGTTGGGAAAAAGTAGGTGGGTAAGTTGTGATAGACCATAGCACTCAGGTAGCCATTTTGTGAAAGGAATCACGTCTTGATCTCAAAATTCAAATCATGCCCATTGGACAAAAAGGCTGAAGACCTTAATCTGTATCTGATTGGTTTTATTTCTCTGGGGAAAGTGTTTCTAGTCTAGCATCTGGTCTACTTCTATTGTCTTTATGTTTTCCACAGCATGATGGGGCAAGAAGCTGGTTTATGTTTTCCTCTTTGGTAAGCTGATTAATTCCTCTGTGTAATTTGGCATTTGATTTGGAGTAAGTTATTTTTCTATGTAGCTGTGATGCAACAAAGAACTTGGAGTTGAGAGAGTTAGGAGAATTCCAGTAAAGAGAGAGACACAGAGAGAGAAATGTGTTTAATTATTCTCTTTTTTCCATGATGGAGGTTTATATGAAGAGGAACCTCATGTCAACAGTTTTGTTCTATTTCTGAGCTTTTCAAGCTTTGAGGGTTGTTGTTTTTTTTAAATTTCCACTTTTAATCTTTGGATTGCTATCAAAGAGTTCCAGGCAGCCTTGAAGCTGAGTTAGATGAAGAAGTTCTCTTTTTGGGTCCAGTTCCATTTTCTGGGGATCCCTTTGCCAAATGAAGGGCTGGCTGGCAGCAGAGAGGGCCAACCAAGATTGTACCAGGCTGATATTCAAGACGAGTGGCAGAGGAAGAGGCCAGAGAAGGAAGCAGCTCATAATTTCTCAACTTCTACTCTGGTGGCAAACAAAGGTGAAAGGAGTTCAAAACAAAAGGCCAGGGTGTATGTATAAACAAGGGCAGGGATGGAAAATACCTCTTAAGGGAGACCTCCCTTTAAGTTCACCAGCCCAATAGCAGGGGAAGTGCTGTGGTTTCCTGTAAGTAAGTTGAAACATTTGGTGCCATGTTCCAGTTGTAGGTTTGCTTCTTGGTTTTCAGCTGCAGCTGCAGCTTTTGCTAATGTTTGATCTTATTAAATGAGCACAGCAAACAGGTAGTTTTCTTGTTGGCATGAGAATCAGCAACTGGGACTTTAGAGTGCCTGATGGACAGGAAATGCAGGCTTTGATCTCAATGAACAGAATGCTTCACCCTACATTATTTAGAACCACATCATTGGTTTTTAAGCAATGCCCTCTACATCAGCCAATCAGCCATCATGGCCTTAGTGTAATGTGCAAAGCCTACCATATAGATTACAGGTAATCCTTGTTTGGTAACCACAGTTAGGACCAGCAATTCGGTTGTTAAGCAAAGTGGTTGCTAAATGAAACCTGACTTCAGTTTCCTTTTGCTTTATAGACCTTGAAGGCCATAACTGCAAGGATTGTTTGCAGAGTTACTTTTTTTTATCACCACTGTAACTGTGAATGGCCACCAGATGAGTTGGTTGTTAAGTGAAACTGCAACTGGACTTGCAATCTGACTTCAGCTTTCCTTTGCTTTACAGACCTGAAAAGATCATAAATATGAGAACTGCTTGCAAAATTATTACTTATTACCACTGTAACTGCAAATGGTTACTAAATAAGTCGGTTGGTAAATGAGAATTACCTATATAAAAACAGTTTTATGGATTAGAATCATTTTGCCCAAATCATAGAGTAACAAAATCATGGATTAGCACCTTCTGTGTTATATATGAAAAGTTCAGAAGCAGAATAGGAATTTGAAAGTAGATGGTTTCAGAGATGTGCCTGGGCGGGCCATAATTAAGTCTAGTAACTATTGTTGTATTGTGGTTGAAACAAACCACAATCTCAAGATCAAAATGGATTGCCTTTACCATTTTGAAAACACCTTTTGTTTGAAATAGCTATTTTGAGTTTAAAGTGCTCCCTTTCAAACTTGAAACACTTCCAAAATGATCCAAACATCCTATTGGAAGCAATTTAGATTTATAATGCTTTGTCCATACCAGCTGATGACCACTGATTTGCATGTCCGCCATGAATTGACCTAAACCCCCTTTAATTAATTTAAACTGGAAAAGGGTTGAAGAAGGAGGGGAAAAAATAAGGGGCAGATGGTTTGGTTGCCAAAGTTAAAGGAATATAACTTGAAGGCAAATATATGAATTCTGGCTGCTTTTCTGCTTTCCGTCCTTAAAATTAAAGTTAGTATTTTCCTTCATTTGAGACATAGTAGATTTTCCGAAACATTGTTAGTAGTTATCTATTTATTTAATCTACTTATCTATCTTGGGCCAGAGGGTGGAGGCAGAATGTTCAATTGAGTCATACACTCCACTTCACCAAACCCCAGAGGGACCCAGATTTTCTTTAGAAGCAGTGGGGTTTGAAAGTGTCGGTTTTAAAGCAGTACCTCCACCTCCCTTAAGCTACATAGGGGTAAATAAATTAAATATAAAATGTCAAAAAACAAACAAACAAACAAACCACAACCCTGTGGCCTTGCAGGTGGAATGAATGAGCAAACATTGCAACCCCAGAAAAATCTCACCCTTTAGTGGTAGACCGGGGGTGGGGATCATAATAATATGTTCAACTTCAGTTTCAATTTATTTTTGTCGTTGCTTTTCCCCAAAACCTGCTGTAATATTCTCATATTCTCTGTCTCCACCTTTCTCCTTAATTTGCAAAATCATGTTATTTAATCCCAGGGATTGATTTGGGAGTTCCTTTTGTTGTGTTTTTGCTGCTGTGACATGGAGCTAGACAAAACTTGGATCCCGGCATTCAGTTTTGATCACCACAATATAAAAAAGATGTTGAGACTCTGGAAAGAGTGCAGAGAAGAGCCACTAGGATGACTGGGTGGCTGGAGGCTAAAATATATGAAAAACGGTCGCAGGAATTGGGTACGTCTAGTCTAGTGTGAAAAGAAGGACCAGGGGAGACATGATAGCAGTGTTCCAACATTTGAGGGGCTGCCACAAAGAGATAGGGGTCAAATTATTTTCCAAAGCACCAGAAGGCAAGACAAGAAACAATGGATGGAAACTAATCAAGGAGAGAAGCAACCTAGAACTAAGAACTAGAACTAGAAATTTCCTAACAGTGAGAACGATCAATCAGCGGAATGGCTTGCCTTCAGATGCTCTGGGTGCCCCATCATTGGAGGCTTTCAAGAAGAGACCAGACAACCATTTGTCTCAAATGGTATAGGCCCGTGATGGCAAACCTATGGCATGCGTGCCACAGGTGGCACGCAGAGCCATATTGGTAGGCATGCGAGCGTTGCCCAAACTCAGCTCCAGCATGCATGTGTGTGCTGGCTAGCTGATTTTTGGGCCTTCTGGGCTCACTGGAAGTTGGCAAATGGGCTGTTTCCGGCCTCTGGAGGGCCTCCGGTGGGGTGGGGAAGGCTGTTTTCATCCTCCCCAGTCTCCTAGAAAGCCTCTGCAGCCTGGGGAGGGCAAAAAACATGCCTACCGTGCCCACCATGCTGTCACATGCCAAAAGTGTGGAGGGGAGAGCAGGGAGGGATCGCGCGCACATGCATGTGGGGGAGGGTTCCTAGAATTATGGCTACCCTGCACTCCCCCAGCTTTTGGCACGCGATGGCAAAAAGTTTAGCCATCACTGGTATAGGCTCTCCTGCTCGAATAGGGGATTGGATTAGATGACCTCCAAGGTCCCTTCCAACTCTGGTATTCTATAATGTTTTTCCCTATTTTAAAATATTTTTCAATAAGTCTGTTGCTGAGTTGCTATCATCATGATTTTAGAATTTGCATCTTTGACTTCGTATGATTCTGGAAGGAGAATGGACTGAAGCTGAAAAACTGCAGTCAAATCCTGCATTTGCATGGACAAGACAAAGTTCAAGGGAAGGCATACGTTGTTGACTGTGCAATCTCTTTTCCGTTCTGGTCCCGCTGCCACAATGCTATCGGTTTTGGTTTTCTTATCTCTCGTGTCAAGTGAGGAGCTGAGGAAATACTGTCTCCCCCTCCATAGGTCTCATCCATTTCCACTCCTGCTGCAACTTTGCCTGGCTTCAGAGCGGTCTGGCTATTTAAGGAGTTCCTTGGCTATAACTTATATACAGGGAAATCCCGACCTTTTTAGGCGTATCGCTTTTCTGTGGGGAAGCAGAGAAGGTTCACACCCTGGTTGGCATGCCAACTTGCAAATGCAACAGGAAAAAACAGGGCAGAGAGGTAGAAGAGAAAAAAGAAAGCAAGCAAACACAGGAGATCTAGTACAGCTAGACCTCATTCATTGCTATGGCTTATTGCTGAGAGTTTATTGCTTTGAATAAGATATATTATTTTTGCAACTAGCTGCAGTATTTTTTTTATCTCTGCTGTTAACCCTTAGTCTGAATACTTTAATTACTTCATCTTAGTGTCAGTACATTAATTTGAAATTCTATTAATGAAGAATAATAAGCTACTTCTCTGATAATATTATACTATTAACTAGAGCATTCAAAACATTTGCTAGACCAACTCTTGAATACAGCTCATCTGTCTGGAACCCACACTGCATATCGAACATTAATACAATCGAGAGAGTCCAGAGATATTTCATGAGAAGAGTCCTCCTCCGCTCGCAACAGAATACCTTATGCCACCAGGCTTGAAATTTTGGACTTAGACAATTTAGAACTACACTGCCTTCAGTCTTACTTGACACCAAATTATCTGCTACAACGTACTACCTGTCAATGACTACTTCAGCTTCAACCGCAACAATACACAAGCACATGATAGATACAAACTTAAGGTAAACCGCTCCAAACTCGATTGCAGAAAATACGATTTCAGCAACAGAGTGGTCAATGCCTAGAATGCTCTACCTGACTCCGTGGTTACTTCCCCAAACCCCCATAACTTTAATCTAAGACTGTCTACTGTTGAGCTCACCCCATTCCTAAGAGGTCTGTAAGGGGTGTGCATAAGTGCACCAGCGTGCCTACCGTCCCTGTCCTAATGTCCTCATTTATTCGTATCCATTTCCTGTATTCATAATCATGTTTATACTTATATCTGTTATCTTATACATGCTTGACAAATAAATAAATAAATAAATAAATAAATAACCTTTCTATTAATAGGCCAGTGAATAAATTTGGAAGCTCAGAGCTTCCAAATGTGATTGTCTCAGAGCTTCCGTGAAGATGTGATTGTCTTCACATTACGGCTAACTTGACCCAAAGGAGGAAGAGCACTGCGAGGGATCAGTGGACCAAATGCTCAGGCAGACTGGGACTACAGCCTGAAGGGTGTTCTTGGGGCTTAGAGTTGTGGTTCTTCTAGGTTGGCCAAAGAAATACTGCAGATAGGGTTGACATGTCAAGCAACAATGTGATGTGGTCGTTTGATTAGGATGTTACGTGGAACTGAAGTTGATGAGTTTATGAAGGCTAATAAAATTAAAGGGATAAATTTTATTTTTGCTCCAAGTGGCCTGTCTGAAATAAGGAGCGGGGAGCCTTGCCTTGTTTGGTTACCTTGTAGATCTTGTTCCAAACCTGGAGACAGATAACACTGAAGTGCTGCTATATTCTCTTAAACGCATTACTTGTTTGATGCTGGATAAGAACTAAAAATCCAGAGGAACAATTGTAATACCCTGAAAGACAGTCACATATTGGTTACAGCAAAATGACAGAATAGGTTCTTTGCAATGAGGAAGTCTTCTCCTTGGCATCACCAAAGAAGAGAAGAACCTATGAAGGAGCTCTTTTCCGCTTTGTTCTGCTTAAAAGTTTTGAATTGAACAGAGCAGAGCAGAGCAGAGCAGAGCAGAGCAGAGCAGAGCAGAGCAGAGCAGAGCAGAGCAGA
>WNWU01000013.1:10877041-10888684 GCA_012654045.1 Ptyas mucosa
GAGCAGAGCAGAGCAGAGCAGAGCAGAGCAGAGCAGAGCAGAGCAGAATTCTTTATTGGCCAAGTGTGATTGGACACACAAGGAATTTGTCTTTGGTGCATATGCTCTCAGTGTACATAAAAGAAAAGATACATCCATCAAGAATCATAAGGTACAACACTTAATGATAGTCATAGGGTACAAATAAGCAATCAAACCATACTAGGAAACAATACAATCATAAGGATACAAGCAACAAAGTTACAGTCATGCAGTCGTAAGTGGGAGGAGATGGGTGATAGGAACGATGAGAAGATTAATAGTAATAGTAATGCAGACTTAGTGAATAGTTTGACAGTGTTGAGGGAATTATTTGTTTAGCAGAGAGATGGCGTTCAGGAAAAAACTGTTCTTGTGTCTAATTGTTTTGGTGTGCAGTGCTCTATAACATCGTTTTGAGCGTATGTGGTTTCCAAGAAAAGTTTTAAAGTTAAGTTGCAAGTGTGACCCACCTCTTCATGATGAGCATCAAACCACACAAATATGCCTGAGCATACGCATGCACGTACACACGGACACATGGGCACCACCACCACCTCCACTTTCTTATAGATGTAGGCATGCGTTATGAGCCATATACCTTATCTTGCACTTCCCACATCACTCCTGTTTCCTTTTATTGTGGCATAATTTCTAATAGTTACTCATAAAATCTGCTGTAGAAGAAACACAAATTCTTTACATTGGGATCGATTCAAGAGGCACAAATTGTGGGCCAACTTTTGAAATCAGGCAGCAAATTGATAGAAAAACAACAGGGGGGCAATGAAGAGGGGAACGAGTTTACGTTGAAGTCTGCATGGCCAAGTTCTTAAAAATAAAATATTTTCTTTCATGGTGATCCTGACTCTTGGTAATTACATAGGTAGGTCCTTTTATTTTTCTTGGCAGCACTATGGATATGGATGACCATATCAGGATTCCCAAGGATTGTGACACACACCAACGGTCCTTATCAAATTTATAACGTACCAAGAATAAACAAAGTCCAGCAAAGGTTGGCAACCAGCCCAGAAAACAAGATACGATAAGACACTCACTCTTCAAAAATGCTGTGTAATAATTACACGTTGTTTCCAGCAAGAAATTACTAACTGCATGCAACTTAAATAGGCTAAGGGAGTGACCAATTATCCTCAAACCTTACTCTCGAGGAGACCTCCTCCTCCTGAGTAGCTACTCCTGCCTTTTGACAGCCCTGCGTGCTCGAGCATTGAGGAGAGGCTCCTCCACTTCGCTCTCTACACTTGAAGGAGCCTTTGGAGGTTCTGAAGGCCCTAGCTGGGTCTCTGCCTCTGGCACCACATCCTCTTCAGCCTCCTCGCTGTCCGACGCGAGCGCTGGCTCTGCCGGCTGCTGGTGCGACCCCACACCAGCCTCCTTGTCGTCGGGATCAGCCATGATCCGTGCAGGCCGCTGACGGACCACAACAGTAAGTGTAGCTGTTTTTCAACATCTCAGTCTACACTAAAATTGTGGGATTTCCTGGGGTTTTCCCATCTAAGTACCAACCTGACTTGGCATGAACGTGTTTAGCTTCTGAGCCCATTCAATGTTGAGAAAAGGAGGCAGACAAGGCATAAATGATTAGAGCTAATTTGCAGTCCCATTTTAGAAATATATAAGAAGATTCACTGGTTACTTCTGTCATTCCACAAAGCACGGGGAAACAACCATTGCTTTTGTTAGAGCAAAATTTACCTTTTGGTTCTTCCCAACTAACATCTACAGGGACGCGATGGCTCAGTGGCTAAGATGCTGAGCTTGTCGATCAAAAGGTCGGCAGTTCAGCGGTGCGAATCCCTAATGCTGCCTAACAGGGTGAGCTCCCATTACTTGTTTCAGCTTCTGCCAACCTAGCAGTTCGAAAGCACGTAAAACATGCAAGTAGAAAAATAGGGACCACCTTTGGTGGGAAGGTAACAGCGTTCCATGCACCTTTGCCGTTTAGTCATGATGGCCACATGACCACGGAGACGTCTTCGGGCAGCGTTGGCTCTTCGGCTTTGAAATGTAGATGAGCACCGCCCCCTAGAGTCAGGAACGACTAGCACATATGTGCAAGGGGAACCTTTACATCTGGTCAACAGCCATTTTCTTAAGCTAGTAGTTCTCAACATTTGTATCTTAAGACCCAGCAATCCTATGTCAAAGAGCTTAGCTTCCACCAAGATAGAGAGAAAACCCCCACTTTTCCTAAGACAGTTACTTATTTCCATGCACACCTTCAGTTATTAATAGCTTCAGGTTAAAGTAGGGTTGAAGTACATTCAAAAACTGCAGTAATATGGATGACGGTAAATTTCACTGCTGTGACTGTGAAACTCTAAAAGAAGAAATAGTTTCTTCCTTAGGAAAGATGTGAAAATGATGTGAGAAGCTGTATTTTACCAGCTAGCATCTCAGCCAAAAGGAATTAGAGTTCTCCTTATAGTAGAACACCATTTTTCAATCTCGTGAACTTTAAAATGTGTGGACATCAACTCCCAGAATCCTGCAGTCAGCTTGGCTGGCTAGGGAATTCTGGAAGTTTACATCTAGGCATCTTAAAATTTCCGAGGTTGAGAAACAGCGAAATGGAATAAATAGCAATAGCACTTAGACTTATATACTGCTTCACAGTGCTTTCCAGCTCTCTCTTAAGCAGTTTACAGAGTCAGCATATGACCACTAACAGTCTGGGTCCTCATTTTACCGACCTTGGAAGGCTGGAAGGCTGGAAGGCTGAGTCAACCTTGAGCCTGGTGAGATTCGATCTGCCAAACTGCTGGCAGCCGGTGATCAGCAGTAGTAGCCTGCAGTACTGCACTCTAACTACTGCGCCACCGCGGTTCTATATAAAACAATGCAATGCAAAGTTCATCTCAATCAAAAGAACATCTCAATATAGGTAGTCCTTGATTTACAACCACAATTGAGCTCAACATTTCTGATGTTAAGTGCAACAGTTATGAAGTGAGTGCTGCCCCATTTTACGACTTTCTTGCCACAGTTGTTAAGTAAATCACTGCAGTTGATAAATTAGTAACCCAGTTGTTAACTGAATCTGGCTTCCCCATTGACTTTGCTCGTCAAAAAGTCGCAAAAGGGGATCACATGACCTTGGGACACAGTAACAGTCATAAGTATGAACCAGTTGCCAAACATCTGAATTTTGATCATATGACCATGGGGATGCTACAAAGGTCATACGGGTGAAAAATGGTCCTAAGTCAGTTTTTCGGTGCTGTTGTAACTTTGAACGGTCACTAAATGATCTGTTGTAAGTCAAGGACTACCTATACAGTCCTGACCCATAAGGATTCCAAATACAGGTAGTCTTTGATCCTCTTTTGCAACCTTCTGACAAGCAAAGTCAATGGGGAAACCAGGTTTGCTTAACAACCGTGTTACTAATTTACCTACTGCAGTGATTCACTTAACAACTGTGGGAAGAAAAGTTGTAAAATGGGACAAAACTCAGTTAACAAATGTTCCACTTAGCAACAGAAATTTTGGGCTCAATTGTGGTCATAAGGATTTACCAAGGATTCAAAGTTTAATCAGGTGACTGTGAGGGTGCTTCGATGGTCATACGTGTGAAAATTGGTCCTAAGATGTTTTTTTCAATGCCGTAACTTTGAAGAGTCATTAAATGAATGGTTGTAAGTCTTAAATCACCTGTACAAAAGTAGGCCAAAGCCAGTACAAGGTCTTTTGGCATATAAGTAGAACAGAAGAAGACCTCACATAGGGACAGTCCGTAGTGCATAGGGGAGGAAGTTTGAAGTAACACAGGGCAAACATCTGCACAGTTACAACTGGACCAACACCTCCTCCTGTCTAAGTCCCTGGATTCAAGATCTATTCTGCAGTGCTATTTTGGCTGCAAGAGGACTAAAACTCTGGTTTCCATAGCCCCACACATCTCATCCCTCTTGTTTTTAAAATGGGTTGGTCTACTAGTCAATCTGGAACAGTTTCCAACCTCAGCAACTTTAAATTGCTCTAGAGCAGGACTGTCAAACTTGAGACACGCGTTGGCCATGCCCAGGCCTGGTTTAGTGAAGGGGGGGAAAGTCACGATATGTCACGTGATACCGCCATGACGACGCGAGTTTGACACCCCTGCTCTAGAGAATTGGAAAATCCTGAAATTATGAGCTGAGAGAGCACCTGACCCAAAGTCACTCAGCTGTCTTTCATGCCTAAAACCGGACTAGAACTCAATCTCCTGGTTTCCAGCCTGGGGCTTTAACCACTAGACCAAACTGTCTCTGTAGCTCAACTGCAGCTTAACAGATGTAATTAAAATTGTAATTGACAAGAATTGGGTTTTGCGCTTTTGTAGGCTTCAGCCCTTCCAAAGGAATCCTTCAAATTCCCGTCCCTTTAAAAGAGGAACGTTCTTTTAAAATGTTCACTTTGTTATGGAATGTAACCTGGTAAAGATGGCTTTGACAAATAGGTACATTTTCCCTCTATTTTATTTATCCGAGCTTTATCTATGCTGTGATTTCACATGAGAATCAATGAGTGATTTCTCAAACTCCATCACTATCAACACATCAAATAGTTAGATTTTGAATGCAGAAATCCAATTGACCACTAGTTGGCAGCCATGAGAAACGAACACTCTTTACTGCCACCTAGTGGCTGATTGGTTGTTGATCAAATAATCTCTGGAAAAAATAATGTAACTGGGTTTGAGAATATCCCACAGCTGAATATGTTTTTTACACGCACTGAAACCCCTTTCTTGACCCCTAGCTTCATGAATATTTATGTGGTGACTGAATTAGCTGTACAAATTCAAACTTTTACTATCTGGTGCTTAAGAGATAAACTCTTTGATGCTCTCTAGTGGTTGGTAGGTGTCCTTTGGAAAAATGTAGAAATGGGTGGATGGAGTGCTCCAACCTTTCAGGAACTATCTTAGCACAAATGTTCTCTATGACAATGGGTGGTAGCTTTTTGTTTCAGATTTCAGCCAGAAAAAAAAATCTTTAGTTGTTGCCCTTTATAGTGTCACACATGTATTCTAGGTGCTTATTAAGGGCATGCTGGGAGGTCACTGCAATTTATGCTGGCAAGATTTCTTCCTGGTTTCAGGTTGGGAGGAAAGCACAACAAAATTGCTATGTGGTTTGGTTGCTTACTTACCCATCTGTACCAAAGGAAATTATTTTTGTCTCTTCTGAATTTCACACATGTCCACCTACTTGCCTATCTTGTACAGAGATCCGGGCAACTCTTCTGATCTTTTCTTCCACTGTTGCATCTCCCATCATCATTTAGAAAGGCTGTAAATTCTGGTACCATGAGCTTTTGTTCTCTACTCTACATGCTGTAATGGAATGTGGGAAAGGCCTTGGAGAGAGAAAGCAAACTGCACTTTCAGACTTGCAAGATTCAGTCAATGTAGCATTATTATGCAGGGAGTCCTCGACTTACGACCGTAATTGAGCCCCCATTTTTTGTTGCTAAGTGAGACATTTGTTAAGTGAGCTTTGCCCCGTTTTACGACTTTTCTTGCCACAGTTGTTAAGTGAATCATTGCAGTTGTTAAATTAATCACACAGCTGTTAAGTGAATATGGCTTCCCCATTGATTTTGCTTGTTAGAAGGTCGCAAAAGGGGATCACGTGATTTGGGGACGCTGCAACCTTCAGAAATATGAACCAGTTGCCAAGCATCCAAATCTTGGTCACGTGACCACGGGGATGCTGCAATGGCCATAAGTATGAAAAATGGTCATAAGTCACTTTTTTCTCTGATGTAACTTTGTAAAAATGTAAAATTTCATTTTAATGTATGCCGATTAGTGTACATTCAAAGGGACAATAAAGTTATTATTCTATTCTATTCTATTCTATTCTATTCTATTCTATTCTATTCTATTCTATTCTACTCTACTCTACTCTACTCTACTCTACTCTACTCTACTCTACTCTATTAATGGTCACAAACTGAACTGTTGTAAGTCGAGGATTACGTGTAATAAAGTAGAATTAACTCACCTGGTTGTGATTCCTATCTGGTTTACCCCGCCAGGCCAACATCCATCTTGGACGTCTGAAAGTACAATTTGCCCTCCTGTCTCTTTTACTCTGTCCCCTGACAAACTAGGGAGGGTCTCTTCTGATCTACTTGTCCCTCCCAAAGGCCAGCTGTGGGCTGTGTTGTCTCTTATCTCTTGACAGCATCTGTTTGCCCAGTCTCCCGAGGCCTTTCCCACATTGTTCACATAAAAACCGTTGCACAGCACAGAGGACATTTAATCAGGTTAGCTCAAAATCTCCCAGCTCTATTTGCAAAACTTAGCCAAACTTGGTTAATATTAACACTTAACATTGGATACATTTTTTTGAGTGTTAGCATTTGTACAAATCTAGTGCATTGGGTTAGTTTATGATGCACTATAGTGTACAAATCCAGAAAATGGATTAATTCACGAATGAGGTTTAGGCTGGTCAGGCTAGCAGGCAGCATTAAGGTTAAGAAAAAGCAGAGATCATAAGACAGTTAAAAGTGGTGCATTATAAATAAATATACATGTCAGCGTTCCAGAAAACCCCCAACTCCAAGTAAAGACGCAGAAGCAAGCATTTTTCCAAAGTTCTCTTTACTAGAATAGGCAAACTGGCACATCTGGGAAAACCCGAATCTAAAAAGCCCGGGTTTTCCTTCAGTAAGTCAAAGCTCCCAAAACTATCCCCTTTCTCCCCAGTTGATCACATGCTCCAATCAACGTCCGTTCCATCTCGACCCAGCCCCCTCACCATTCTTTCTCCAGATGCTGGATCGCTCTGACCTTGACCGACAGGAAGAATGCTATTATGTCTACTAACAACCCCTCTCCTTAATCCCCCGCTCCTACTTTCCCACACATGAGAAGGTGGCAGCATTGAAGCTTCCGGCCTAATATGGCTTCCAAAGCTGACAATACATTCTGTATTAATATAGGTATGTCTTCGACGTACAACCACCAATGGAGTCCAATATTTCTGTTGCTAAGCTAAACATTAGTTAAGTGAATTTTGCCTGATGTTACGACTTTTCGTGTCACAGTTGTGTGAATCACTGCAGTTGTTAAGTTAGTAGCACAAAACTGGCTTCTCCATTGACTTTGCTTCTCAAAATTTCATAAAACGTGATTATATGACCCTGGGACACTGCATCGGTCATAAATATGAATCAGTTGCCAAACATCTGAATTTGGATCGTGCGACCATGGGATGCTGCAACAGTTTAAGTGCGAAAAACAATGGTAAGTCCCTTTTTTCAGTGGTGGTGTAACTTCAAACAGTCACTGAATGAACTGTTAGTAGGGCTACCTGTATGTACATTCTAATTAGACCTTTTATTTTGTTAAATTTAAAGAGAAATTTGGGGTAAGAAGCAAATGGTTGGTTGAACAGCTGAGAAGGCAGAGAAGAAACGAAGGGCTTTTATTTCTGTATTGCTTCCTTGAGCTTTTTTCTTGAATTGTTACTTGGAGTTCTGCTGATGTCTAAAAATCTGAACCTTTAAGATTTGGAAAGATGCAAAGCTTGAGAAGACTGATTTGTGGTAGAAATCATAATAATCATAATTCACTTACCTTCATTACCAGTTCGCAAATGGGAGCACACACGCCACCTCCACACATGCGCAGGATCTTCTGAGCATGCGCAGAGCGTCAAAAATGGGATGTGATGACCAATTGTGGGTTTCAAATTTTTTTACTACCAGTTCTGTGGGCATGATTTGGTGGGCGTGGCATGGCTTGCTGGGCATGCCAGGGAAAGGATACTGCAAAATCCCCATTCCATCTCCACTACTGGGGGAAGGATACTGCAAAATCTCCATTCCCTCCCCACTCCAGGGGAAGGTTACTGCAAAATCCCCATTTCCTCCCAATCAGCTGGGACTCGGGAGGCAGAGAATAGATGAGGGCGGGGCCAGTCAGAAGTGGCATTTACTGGTTCTCCGAACTACTCAAAATTTCCACTACCGGTTCTCCAGAACTGGTCAGAACCTGCTGAATACCACCTGTGGTGATGATGTCCAGGTGGATGGGTGGAGCCTACCACAGCTGCAGCTACCAGTTTGCCCGAACCGGATAAAACCGGGTGAATAGCACCACTGATAATATCCATGTATAAAATGTCTAAAATAAAATTTTGTTTATTGGAATTACTGAAGTTTGCAAACTTTTCTGAGGAATCAATGCAATGTTATCAGATTGTTAGACTATGAGCTCCAGGATCAAATATCCATTTGATATGGGAGAATTAGTGTCCAAATTGGAGTACATTTCTTTTGTACAGGTGCTTACTCAAAGCTTGCAACTCCTCGTTTTAACTTTAAAAGCATTCCAAAATGCTTAGAAAATGACGATATTAGAATGGAATGTACATTTCTTCTTCAGTTATGTATAAATGAGTATAGATCTTCATGCAGAAAATATAAAGCAAAATCTACATTAATACAGAAAGGGAACAAAGGGGTTTTAACAATCAACACTTTAGAAACTGATACAGATTTTTAACAAATCTTTTTCTTCAACCAAATTCTTCCAACTCCAAGTGCCCACCTTTAAAATTAAAAATTCAAAGTATAGGGTTTTTTTTTTAATGAGTTGGGCTTTAGCGATTTCCCATGGAAAGATGCATTTTAGTCTTCTTGATGTTAAATGCATACAGAAATCTTGGCCATGATGAGTTAATTAGTTGTTGATGGTGGCCTGTACCATAACCATGGCAACAGTATAATTTGTTGGCTTGTCGTGACTGAAGAAAAAGGAGAAATATTTGATGGTTTCAAACATTTTTTTTTAAAAAATCAATGCATCCAAGTCTAAAATTTCTGGTATTTCAATAACAGCAGAAGCACAGAGTTTCAATCATAGCTATTAGGATCCAATCCTAGATCTTTCATATATATAGGCCCAGGTACACTCTGGATGTCTCTAGAAGCACCTCCCATGGTGTCCCTACCCCCCAAAAGCCAAATGGTAGCTACAACAGATAGTGTCCCTGCTCCGTCAAAAGAGCAACACTTGGCACCTATCTTAATTTTTTTCAGCATCAAGCAGTGACATTCCTTCTTACAGGAATGTCCACTGGGTTCCATTTTGATTTTAACCCCTCTACTCAACAGAATAGGTAGTCCTCGACTTACAAGCATTTGTTTAATGATCATTCAAAGTTACAACAGCACTGGAAAAAAGTACTCCTTATAATTGTGGCAGCATCCCCACATTCATGTGATCAAAATTTGGCTCTTGGCAACTGCTGTGTATCTACAGTAGTTGCAGTGTCTTGCAATTATGTAATTACAATTTGCGATTTCACAAGCTGGCTTCCAACAAGCAATGGGAGAAGATTCACTTAACGACCGCATGCTTCACTTAACAACTGCAGTGATTTGCTTAACAATCATGGCAAAAAAGGTCATAAAATTGGGCACACTTTACTTAGCAATCCCCTTGCTTAACAACAGAAATTCTGGTCTCAATTATGGTCATAAGTCGAGGACTATCCATACTCAACATAATTATTTTTTTTAAATGTAATTTTTATTTTCCTTTATTTTCTTCCTATGTTCAAAATTTATTATGTCTTTATTCATTTAATTTTTATCCTGCCCATTCTGCCCTATAAGATAACACTGTGTGGCTTACAGGTGGCTTAGAAAGATAAATAAAAAAGTAACTAAAATATTAAAAGTATACAAGTCAAAAAATTTAAGCTGTATAAAGAACTAAGAGACAGATGGCATAGGGATGTGGTCTTTTTACCCCATCAACCAACGGATCTAGAACAACTTGCCCTGACCAACTCACCTTGGGACAATTCAATATGGATAACTCAAAAGAGGGACAAGTCAATTGCAGCGGGCCTTGTCTTTGCTTTAGGTCTAACTTGCTTCTCAAGTTAGAAGTTCTCGAAGTTGGGGTGAGCTGCAATTCTACTTGTCTCTCTCTTGAGATATCCCATGTTAAATTTTCCAGTGGTAAGTTGACCATGATGAGTTGGCTGCAGCAAATTGTTCCATTCCGTCAACCAGCTGCAGCAGTGAGCACCCCCTCAGGGCCCTAAGCCAACTGGCATAATCAAGTTATCCTTCTTGAAGGCCAAAAAGGTGGGAACTATTCTCACCTTTTCAAAGAACCCTCAAAATCTGGTTTGAAAATTGTGATTTTGGGGAGACCAAAACCAATAGTCATCATTAGATGACTGAGGAAGCAGAAGAAGCTTCTTAGATGAGAAGCGAAATGTCTTCAAAAGAGATAACAAGAAAGTCCAGTTGCCTCCTGAAAAAGCACCTTTGGGACAACCATGACCTGGATGACTGAGAATTTCTAAAGACTAACAGTCATCATCTTCCTCTTCTTACCATACTGGGTGAGAATTCTAAGAGCTACAATCCTAGGATTCTCAAAATGGTACCAGATTGAGAGAGGTGGCTGTAGTGTAACATTACTATTTTTCTGATGTTTCTCTACATTCATGTTTAGGTGAGGCTGACTGATGCCTGGATGGAAAAGCACGATTTACTTAAGAATGCAAAACCTATAAAGAGTAAAGCAGAATGGAAAAAAAAAGAAAGAAAGAACAAAACCAAAGCAGTGGCTTGGAGACAAATTACAAACCGACTGTCAAAAATCTAGATTAAAAAAATTTTTTTTTTCAATTTGGTGTTGGAAAAATGTCAATGAAAGAACACAGATATTTTTGCTGTTTTACAAGCTGGGGACTATAACAACTAAAATCACTCCCTTCCTTGAAAAATAAGTACTCCGAGCAAGACTTCATAGGTGTTTTTAAATGGACAGATGTCTGCAGAAATCCTGCCCCCAAATTACAAGGAAGTGTAAACAACTGTGGAGCTGTGTTTCTGATAATAATTAGTTCGTACTTCAGCTCTCTTGTTCACATCCTTGTTGGGTGAAAAACATGATGGTTTTAAGATGCATTTGTTAAGATTTAAAATAATAGCTCACCCTCACAATAGAATCAGTGGGTGGAAATTTCAGGGAAAGCAGATTTCAGATAACAGTAGAAAAAAAAAGACTTCCTGGTTAACTTTAGAACAGTCTGCTTGGAACGATGGGGCTATTTAAGTAGCTTCATCTTTCAGGAAAGGTATGGGTTCTGCCCCCATTTATCTGTACATGTGGGTGTATCTCCTCTTGAGACTTTCAACTAAAAAAAAATATTGGTTTAAAAAAGGGGCTTCGACTCCCCTTCTGTGCTGAAGGAGGGAAAGTGCGGCCTCAACTCCAATAGGCCCTACCACAATTAAAGCAGAGCTAGCTGTTGATGCTGGACACATAGATTCATACAATCACAGGGCTAGAAGGAACCTTGGAGGTCTTCCAGTCCAACCCCTCTGCCCAAGACAGGAGATATTATTGCATCCTGGACAAATATCTAATCTTTTCTTGATGACTTCCAGCGATGGAGCACCGACAACGCCGGAAGGCAGGAACTTGTAAAATATGCCCTCCAGAATGGTTTAAACCAGTGATGGCGAACCTTTTCAGCACTGAGTGCCCAAACCAGAACGCACATTACTTATCTATCTATCTATCTATCTATCTATCTATCTATCTATCTATCTATCTATCTATCTATC
>WNWU01000013.1:10888694-10900276 GCA_012654045.1 Ptyas mucosa
ATCTATCTATCTATCTATCTATCTATCTATCTATCTATCTATCTATCATATTTCTATGCCGTCCACTCTCTGAGGACTCTGGGCGGCTTACAACAATCGACAGTATACTAAATAGCATATTGCCCCCAACAATCTGGGTCCTCATTTTACCCACCTCGGAAGGATGGAAGGCTAAGTCAACCTTGAGCCGGTGAGATTTGATCTGCTGATCTGCTGAATTAGCAGTCAGCTGAAGTAGCTGCAGTACAGCACTCTAACCAGTGCGCCACCTCGGCTCAAGGTGCATGTGCCGGAATGCCAGAAACCTGAAGACCAGCTTGCTGGTGTGCATGCCTGGTTTTTGGCAATTTTTGGGGGGACTTTTTCAGGCTGTTTTTCGGGCTGTTTTCAGGCCGCTTTTTGGGCTGTTTTCAGGCTGTTTTCAGGACGTTTTTCAGAACATTTTTGGGACGTTTTCAGGATGTTTTTTGGACTATTTTCAGGCCATTTTCAGGCTGTTTTCCGGCACTCCAGTGCCCGCGAAGATCAACGGTGCGCGTGCCTACAAAGGGGGCTCTGCATGCCACCTATGGCATGCGTGCCATAGGTTCGCCATCACAGGTTTAAACAGTTTGCATAGTTTAAACCCCTAAAAGTTCAGGTTTGGATTCTTTAAACCTTTGAAAACAAGAGCAGCGGAGTGCACCTACACATATAGGATGTGGCACAGTGGGCCTTGCTGAATCCTATGAAGGTGGTTTCTAAATTCTCCACCCACAACCCTAGAAACTTCTAGAAAGTTCTGTAAAAATTCAATTTGGTGGATGTGTGATAAGGGAATGAATGTCCCTTATTCATTAAGAATTCAAGTCTTTATTGTGTTGATCAAGCTCCGAGAATTAGAAGGAAGTTGAAAATCACAGAAGGAGGGAAGTGCTGTTGCTTCTTGAGATACTGATCTCAACTACCTGTTCTCTCAACCGAGATCGTCTGCAACACCCCACACTTAGAACTAAGTCCTAGCTCAAATTATACTTCCTAAACTACAGTAAATTAAAAACTTTATACATCTAGCTCTACAGGTCTTGAGTTTGCAGTCTGGTTCCCTGATCTCCAATTCAGATTTTTTACAGATTGGGGTTTCTTTTCTGAATTACCTTCCAGCCAGCCCTAAATAAAAGCTAACAGTAATAGCAGGGGTGGGTTCTACATTTTTTTACTACTGGTTCTGTGGGCGTGGCTTATTTTGTGGGCGTGGCTTGATGGTCATGTGACAATTCTTTAGGATTTAGCAGAGGTACTGGTCTACCAGTCTTTTAACTGCTTGCAGAGCTGTACTGGTCTACTCATTTGTTTTTGGAGGCACCGGTCTACCACCACACTGCCTTTTAACACTGATCAGCTGTAGGGCAGCCCTTTGAAGCCCTGCGGCAAGAGTTTAAACAGTTTTTTCCTTCTAGACGATCAGCTGGGACTCGGGAGGCAGCAATAGATTGGGGGTGGGGCCAAATAAAGGTAAGAATAACGTGGAGGGGGGGAACTCCCTAACAAAGAGAACTGGTCCGGCTCGGCCGAACCGGGCTGAACCGGGAGAAACCCACCACTGAGCAACAGGAAGTAACCTTGGAGGTCATCTAGTCCAATCCCCTGCTTATGCAGGAGACCTGTACTAGGGAGTCGAACCGCCGAACTGCTGACCTTTCTGATCGACAAGCTCAATGTCTTAGCCACTGAGCCACCTAGTCAGACTCGCTTTGATGGGAATAAAGGCAAAAGGTATAAGCAACGTAGACTTCTTTTTAAAAGCCCTGCCATGAGAAGAAAACTCCCAGTCCCAGCTGTTTTAATGGACTTCAGTTGTGTAGATTGTTCATAAAAGATGTCCCAACACTACTGGGCTAAAGATGGAGTCTATGAAATCCCACTCAAAATTTCTGTTCTGGATAACATAGAATAAGAGCACTTTTTTCAGTGCAATTGACCACTGTGTTGCAACGCCATGTATTATTTGTTGTTGGGATTCAGTTGCTAAATCATCTCCAACTCTTTGTGACCCCATGGACCACAGCCCGCCAGGACCCTCTCCCAGAGTTTGCCCAAATTCATTTTCATTGCATTGATTGCACTATTTAACCATCTCATCCTCTGCTGTCCCCTTCTTCTTTTGTCTTCAATCTTTCCCAACATCAGGATCTTTTCCAATGAGTCCTCTCTTCTCATTAGGTAGCTAAAGTATTTGAGCATCTGTCCTTCCAGATAACAGTCAGGGTTTCCTTTAGGATTGACTGATTTGGTCTCCTTGCATCCAAGGGACTCTCAAGAGTCTTCTCCAATAAACACAATTCAAATTGTGTTGAATATATGTATCTGGGGTGTCAAAGACAAGGCCTGCGGGCCACATCCGGCCCACAATGTGGTCGGATCTGACCCATGGGACCATCCTGGAAAATGTAAGGGGCTGGCCCACGTCTTTTCGGCCCAATCTACCCAATGCGAAGAGGAAACATCGGGCCAGCAGTTTGGGGAGTGGCGTCAAGCTGGCCACGCCCACCCAATCGGCCACACCTGCCCGGCCCCCTGAGATCAACCACAGCCCTGATGTGGCCCTCAATGAAGTTGAATTTGACACCCCTGATCTATATTATAGTACCATCTAATCTACATTTATCACCAGAATATTGTGAGAAACTTTGTCATGTGCCTTTCAGAGAGCGAGGCATTCCCTTCTTAGGCCAATCTGATCATTATATCATAAAAAAGAAATCAGGCTAGATCCAATGTAGGTCAGTCAGTGGGACCAGAGGTTTACTGTTCAGAGGAAGAGTAACCTCTGGTCTTGGTGACAGACCCAGATTAGATTTTGAAATATTATCCTGGGACTCACGCATTTGTCTTCATTCATGAGAGATTAGGCTAGTCTCATTTGAAGGCGTGAAAAACCTTCATTGCTCTTAGTAATGATAGCAATAATACTTAGACTTATGTACCGCTCCTTGGTGCTTTACAGCCCTCTCTAAGCTTATGGTAACGGTAACAGAGTTGGAAGGGACCTTGGAGGTCATCTAGTCCAACCCCCTGCTCATGCAGGAAACCTGTACTAGGGATTCAAATTGCCGAACTGCCGACCTTTCGGTCTTACAGAGTGAGCGTAGAAGCCTTATTTGCATATTGCCCCCACCATTCTGGGTCCTCATTTTACCAACCTCAGAAGGATGGAAAGCTGAGTTAATCTTGAGCTGGTCAGGATCGAACTCCTGGCAGTGGGAAAAGTCAGCCTGCATTCTAAACACCGCACCACCACAGCTCCTCATGTACTTGCCCCTAAGTAGCTGCAGACAGATTGTGTCTGAAATGGTTTAGCCCCTTATCCAATATACCCCTATAATAACTAACATCAGTTAGTTGTTAAACTAAGTGCTATCTACTTTCCCAAGATTCTTCTGTACCTCCTTTTTGAGGATGGGACTAGAGTTCCTTGAGTCTAATCATCCACCACTTCATCTATGCTCCAGGACTTTCCAGCACTGAATTCCATTTGTCGTCTTTATGTAAAAACCTCAAGGATTGTTCACCTTTCTTTTACATTGCTGGAGCAGCTCATCTTTTCCCCTTTAAAAAAAATACACGGCTGTGGAAAAAAAAATGGGGAGAAAGGAAGAGTGCCATCAAGCTCATCCTGATGGAAATTGGGAACGAGGAACTGAAGGAAAAGTTGGCAGTATGAAATTTTGCATTAAGCTGTCAACTGTGGTTGAGAAATGACAGGTATCCCCTCCCCCCTCCCTCCTTCTCTCTCATACACAGAGAGATACATCACACACACACACACACACACTTTTAGCATGTATAAGATGTGGTTTCTCTCATCAATGTGTGGGCTGAAATGTAGCTGGTTAAAGTAACAGTTTATTTTTTAAAAATGTCTTGGCGAGAAGCAGTGTCCCCAAAACGATATTGTCAGGGAGTTACTGTTCTTTGTCTTGCTTACATCTGACAACTGTGGTTCTTCCTGTTCCATTATAAATTTCATTTCAGAGAGGGAGGGAGGGAGGGGGAGGGAGGGAGGGAGGGAGGGGGAGTGAAGGAGGGAGTGGTATCCCCCAGTAGAAAAATAGAACGTCCCTCCTGCTACGTTTACTTTACTTTTCTTTTTCTTTTCTTTTTAACATCCCCTTTTGCCCTATCTCTGTTTCCCTTCCTTCTCACTTCATTTGGGATGGCAATTTGCTTTCTACTCACCTTGGAAGAATGTACAGGTGGTCCTCAATTTACAACAGTTCATTTAGTGACCATTCAAAGTTGAAAACTGAAAAAAAAAATTCCAACATATGACCATTTTTTCACACTTACGACTGTTGCAGCATTCCCATGATCACACGATCAAAATTCAGTTTGCTTCGCAACTGGCGTGTACTTATGATGGTTGCAGTGTCCCGGGGTCATGTGACCATCTTTTGCGACCATCTGACAAGCAAAGTCACTAGAGAAGCCAGATTCACTTAACAATTGGTTTTAATTACGTTTTCTTTTATTACTGTATGTTTTTAACCTGTGTTCACCACCCTGAGTCCTTAGTGAGAAGGGCGGCATATAAATTTGTGTAAATAAAAATAAAATAAAATAAAATAACTGTGTTACTAATTTAACAACTGCAGTGATTCACTTAACAAATGTGGCAAGAAAAGCCCTAAAATGGGACAAAAGTCACTTAACAAATTTCTCACTTAGCAACATAAATTCTGGGCTTATGAATTGTGGTCATAAGTCAAGATTTACCTGTACAGTGTTCATAAAGGGCCATATATCTCTCTTAATGGAGCAGCAACTTGCTCAGTGAACTAAAGTTTTGAAGGCTACAGCTGAACTCTCTGGTCCCTTGGATAATTGGTATGTGCCAGTGATGTGGCTAGTACATACTCTGCACTCAACAGGTGCATGCAACAAAGGTCTTGCATTCTGGCAGACAAGAAAAGATAACACTGGTCTACAAGGAGAAAGCCTCAGAAATGAAAGTAGCTTAATATTACCACTAATATTATTTCACTAATAAAGGAAAATTAAGTCCTAAGTATTTATTGGCTCCAGTTTTCAAGATACAGCTTCAGGTCAAAATTGCAGCAAAATAATTCAAAATTATGAGGGGGATGTGCAATTATGCTCCATATTTTTTTCTGCAAAATGTGATAGAGCAATGAGAATGGTGCCACACCAATCATTATAAATTTATTTATTTTTACTGATACCAATAACATAACTTTCCATTCATTTATTGGTTTTTCATATAACATTTTCATGCTTTTTGCATGAAAAACTGTTGAGCTCTAACATCAGATTAAATGAGAAGGTTCCATCTTTATTCTGTATCTAAACTGCGCTTTTTGGCTTTTCTCTTGTGAACTGCAGTAGGATCATCCCTGGGGAGATTCCAGCAGTAATCGGCAAGCGTGGATGGACTCCATTTTCCTTGGTATCTTTTCTCCATGCCTGCGATATCCTGGTGGAATCTCTCCCCATGATCATCACTCACTGCCCCACAGTTCAAAGGGAAATAGTTTACAGTAGTGGCCAAAATTGTGGAAACCTTTTGGGAAAAGTGTATTTTCTAAAACTAGCTAATAACACCATTTTTGGAGTAGTACCATAAAATTATATATCAATGGAAAGATAATTTAATTAAGAATGTAATGCAATAACTTTTATGAAGGATTTGCTATTACAATAGCAGTTTACAGTATAAAGAAGAAAAGTGAAACACGTAGAAAAAACGAGATATACAAAAACTATCACCATAGAAAAATCGAGATATACAAACATTATCACGTCAGTTAATACTTAGTTGGGTAACCTTTAGCATGAATTACGACCTTACAACGTCTTCCCATGGAATGAACCAATTCTTTTAGTTCTGCAGCTGTTATAATGTGAAACCAAGATTGAATGATTGCTTCTATTAACTGGGTTTTATTGCTAGGTCGCTTCTGACTAATAAGTTTCTTTAGTCAGCTCCATAGTAAAAAGGCAAAGATAAATAGGGGTGGTAGAAACATCTTAGCTTGTATGGGAGGACCTGGAAAATAGTTCCACCGGGCAACCCCTCAGGGTAGTCATTTTGTGAGTACACCCACAACAGTATCACCCCCCACCCCCGGGAGCAGAGTGCCCAATAGTCACAAAAAGAAGTTCTTCCACACTTCCAATATATATCAAGTCACTCTTGATAGTGAGATAGGCAGCATGTAAGTTAAACAAACTTGCTAAGAAGGCTAGTGTCGAAAGTGCAAAACTAGAATTCTTCGCTAAAACAAATTCTATGAGTCGAGTGTTACACACTGCATGAAAACAGTGATCTTTACACAGAAAGAAATATTGTGAACTTAAAGGAAGTAGGCAGGTGACATGAGCATTGGGAAAACATTATAAGAGTTGAGCAACTGGTACAATCTACACAGTGGCAAATTTGTTGTTTTAGGACTGTTTCCCTCCCCACAACCCCAACCTGGGGCATTGGACTCCTAGTTCCCTCGTCCCCAGCCAGTAAAGCAACTGTCATTGCTACAATGCCATCTCCTTCTTCAGGTTTTCCCACCAGCCATCTGCAGCCTGCTTTATCTGACTCTAAAAGAACAAGGATCTTGCCACAGTCTTTCGGTAAATCGGCAAAGATGGGTGCTAATATCCAACTGCTTTCCTGGGCTGTAGCTTTCTTTTGTGGCTGCTTGGATATGTTGTGGAACACTTCCAAAATGAATTAAGCTGAAAGATTCAGTTGGTTTTGAATCTGTCTTCAGTTTTTGTCTCCCAAAAGCGCTCTTGGTCTTTCTTTTTTCTTTTTAACTTGCAGCTGGAGTTAGAAAGAAAGCAACCTTATTAGTTTTCTTATTCTTATTTACTTCCTCTTCCATTTCCTGAATTTTTCTAGGAATGTAAACCTTATTGTCTTCTTTTTCTGTTGTAACCAAGTTTCTTACATGTCTACACTGAGGAAATCTTGCTTGGTGTATGCTCAAGGAACTGAGATATTTGTAGATTTCAGCTGTAGCTCGGTACTCAAAACCATTTTCTGTATTTCTAATAAAAGTGAATGTCTGTAGCTCCGGGTTGATCTGTGGAGTTCTTGGTACTCTCTGAACGTAGTTGTTTGTTTGCAGATGTTTTATTACCCAACTAGATAACCTTAGTGCAAGAGAGTGTGGGGTTTCCTGCCTGTTTATATGCTTACTCTGCCAGATTTGGTGGGAGTAGCTCCTCCTTGATGGTTTCTTGATTATTGTTTTCTGCCTGATCGTTTATCTTGTATTGATCCCTGCTTCTCTGAGCGTTAGATGTTGGAGGAACTGTATTCTAGTCTTCCTGTTCCTTTCCTAAGTTTTTGTTTGTTTGTCTCTTTTAAATGGAATGCACCTGGTTGAGTAATGAAATATCTGCAAGCAAACAACTGAGCTCAGAGAGTACTAAGAACACCATGGTACTTATTTCTATTCTTTGTGTCTCTTTAATCATACAGCATTGGAAGAGGAGACCAACCAAAGTTCTATTTGATTGATAATACAGGTTTGAAGACATCATTACATATTCAAGCTACACTGAGTTGCCTATGAAGCTCTTTTTTCCCCTGATTCAAGGAAATATTCATGGGTTCTTGGCAGCTGCTGGGAAAAGGATTTTCCCCTCCTGCTAATTTTCAGCACCAGAAATCTTTGCCCTTCAATGCAAAATCTGTGGAGCAAAACCAATTATGAGCCTGCATATTAAAAAAAAAGGAAAGGATTAAGCGTTCAATTTCTACTGAATTAACACATTTTTTCCCCTTGATTCATATAGTACTATTATAAACTCAAACAATGGGTTGAATTTACCGAACAGAATAAGCCAGAATAAACTAACCAATATTTAGACGTTTCAGAAGTGTAGCTGCTAGATTTATGACCCTCCCGGTTAGCTGTATGATGTGAATACAAGTGTTATTGTTTTCCCTGAAAAGTTTGTCTTTGAAATACTGCATCAGATCACAACCTAAGAAAGTTCTGAGTTTAGCATGATCGTTTCCATTTCAAAAAGCAATTTTCACTGATAGTTAAAGGTTCTAGTCCCTGTGATTGCAAAGATTAGTCTGGAGATATCTGTGTACTGGTGCTGTTGATTCAACAGAATGTCCTGTGGTCAGGCTGCAGTTCCTGTTCTTTTTTTGTTGTGGCAAAACAGGAACATACATATAGTACTTATAGATTAATATTCACTATTTGTACTGTAGGTAATTGTGCTGTTTGATTTACTAAGAGCGAGTGTTGAAGGATAAACATCCCCGCCCATATTTATCAACTTCTCTGTCACCTGCCTGCTGTATGTTGTTTGCAAGGGATGCCAGTGTGAGGTTTCCCTTCGCAAAAGGATGTTTGAATTGGCAATAGCCGAAATGTCAGTGCTAGTCAAATAGCAGATGTACTTGGACGTCAAGTTTCCCTGGTGATCTTTTTTTTCCAGATTAATCTCAGACAGACTTGACCTATGCATGGCTCTGGCGGATTCTACCATAGTCATTCAAAGTTAAAATAACATTTCTTGAATGCTGATCTAAAATGATGATTAAATAAGCAAAGCAGTTTTTAATGAAAAAAAATGCATATTTCCAAATGATTAAGCAATGTTGGTTTAATTTGGAAAGCATTGGCCTTTTCTTGGGTTCATTTATCAGGCTAAGCAAACAAAGTGAGTTCATTGTGGTTTGTTTATGGTAGTTGAACACAAATTAGAGCTTGCCAAAACTGCATACAGCCTGCAGACCAGCGTGTGTGTGTGTGTGTAACTAAATTGTAACTAACAGTATAACAAAAGAGGAAATGTAAGAAATATATAACTGGAAAATGATTGCCTCGTTCCCTAATTTTTGGAGCCTCCCATTGGTATACCATTTGTAAACCAAGTGGGTTAGTCCAGAAAAAAATGAGCATCTCTATTTTATAGCTAAGTACATAATCCGACAAAGTGATCTAACACACGAGTCCCTTACAAATTTCCATGCAACATCACAATGCAAGTACAGAAGAGGCAGAATTTGCATGCTTTGCCTCCCCTTATATGCCACAAAGGCCCAGGAACCAGGTCACTACAGGTAATCCTCGAGGTACGACGGCAATCGGGTCCAGAATTTTCATTGCTAAACTAGGTAGTTGTTAAGGGAATCACACCTGACTTTATGACCTTTTTTTTGCCATAGTTCACAATAAATGAATCATATTGTCATTAAGTGAATTGGTTGCTAAATGAACAGTTGTAAGTTGAGGACAAGTTGCTTCTCTCCTTGATTAGTTTCCATCTGTTGCTTCTTGTCTTGCCTTCTGGTGCTTTGGAAAATAGGTTGACCCCCTCTTCTTTGTGGCAGCCCTTCAAATAATAGAACACTGCCATCATGTCACCCCCAGTCCTTCTTTTCATTAAACTAGACATACCCAATTCCTGCAACTGTTCTTCATATGTTTTAACCTCCAGTTACTTATTGTTCTTCTCTGCACACTTTCTAAAGTCTTGACATCTGTTTTATATTGTAGTGACCAAAACTGGATGCAATATTCCAAGTGTGGTTTTACCAAGGCGTTATAAAAAGATACTAAGACTTCAAGTGGTCGTGATTCTAGCTAAGCATGGTTTTTCTGGTAACCAAAGAGACTATGAAATCAACGTTATTTTTGGCTCAAAAACAGTAACAGTGAGAGGAATCTTGGAGTCCTAGTGGATGATCACTTACACATTTTATTGGTTCGATTTATATATGCCGCCCTCTTCCGGAAACTCAGGGCGGCTTACAATGCGTTAAGCAATAGCCTTCATACTTTTGTATATACCTGCTTAGTAGAGCTTTCCGGGGCCCCCTAAGCGGTGTTCTTTTTTATACAAAGTCACATGAGTCAGCAGTGTGTGGCAGCAGCCAAAAAAGCTAATACAATCCTTCATTGTATAAACAGAGGCATAGAATCAAAATCACGTGAAGTATTAGTACCACTTTATAAAGTGTTTATAAATATTACATATTACTTTATGTAGTAAGGCTACACCTGGAATACTCCATCCAGTTTTGGTCACCACATTACAAAAAGGATGTTGAGTCTTTGGAAAAAGTGCAAAGAAGAGCAACTAAGATGATTAAAAGCCTGGAGACTAAAACATATGAAGAACGGTTGCAGGATTTGGGTTTGGCTAATTTAGAGAAAATAAGGACTAGGGTAGACACAATAGCAGTATTCCAGTATTTGAGAGCCTACCACAAAGAGGAGGGGGTCAAATTATTTTCCAAAGCACCAGGGGGCAGGACAAAAAATAATGGATGGAAACTAGTTAAAGAGAGAAGCAATCTGGAATTAAGGAGAAACTTCCTAACAGTGAGGACAATTAACCAGTGGAACAGCTTGCCTTCAGAAGTTGTGGGTGCTTCATCACTGGGAAGGGACTGGACAGCCATCTGTCTGAAATGGTATAGGGCAGGGTGGTCAAACTCGTAGCCCGCAGGCCGGATGCGTCACATGCTGGCCACGCTCACCCCCGTTTTAACAAAGGGGAAAAAAGTCGCAATATGTCACATGATGACAATGTGATGATGCGAGTTTGACACCCCTGGTATAGGGTCTCCTGCTTGAGTAGGGGGCTGGACTAGAAAACCTCCAAAGTCCCTTCCAGCTCTATTCTGATTGACTGATTTTTTTTCCCCCAGCCCATCAGTTTCCAAGAGACCACAGCATTGCAAAGGAAACTGTTTGAAATTGATTTTCTTAATAAGAGTATTTAAATTGTGACTGAGACCTTCTTCCTCCTGCTTGAGAATGGGCGGAAAAGGCCTTTGCTGATATGACATATACAGTTAAAGGCATGTGATCCCACAGATATAAACAATGTGTTTTTTCTGTTAGGGATTTCCCACCCTGAACCCTACCACTTATGCACAGTCTTGTACGTTCTATTTATTTTGCTTGCATTTCAACCTCACCCTAACAGCACTTAGGACAGCTGCCAACAATAACATCACAGTTCAGTTGATTATGTGCCATCAAGTCATTTTTGACTCCTAGCAACCACATAGATAGAGTTTCCCCATGACAATCTGTCCTTCACCTGGTCTTTCAGCTCCTACAATGGTGCACTCAGTGTCACTGTAACTCAGTCCATCCACTTCGTTGGCTGGTGATTACTGGGAGTTGAAGCCCAAACATTTTAAAAGTTGCTAAGGTTGAGAAGATCCACCCTATACTAACAGTGCTCTCCCTTTAAAATGCTTCCCTGTTCTGCAAGTTGTCTTGTCTGATGTTTTCCTAATCAAAGCCTAACAGATTTCCTTTCTCTTTTGCTTCCCCTTGTGGGCGATATCTCGACTTTCTATCCCATACTGTTGCCTGTATTTAGTTTTGAACTCCAGCTATCAGAATCTACCGTATTTCCCCGAAAATTTTTTTGAACCCTGAAATAAGCGCTTGGCCTTATTGTCGGGGAGGTCCTATTATTTTGGGGCACGTGGAGTAAGATGGGGCTCCTCTTGCCATCTTACCTGATTTCCAGCTCTGTCTCCCTAATCCTAACCAGAGGAAATGGCGGGGACCAGCTGCGCATGCAGTTAAATA
>WNWU01000013.1:10900286-10927580 GCA_012654045.1 Ptyas mucosa
GACCAGCTGCGCATGCAGTTAAATATTTTTGGGGAGGGCTTATTTTCAGAGGAGGGCTTATTTTTGGGGAGGGCTTATTTTCGGAGGAGGGCTTATTTTTGGGGAGGGCTTATTATTTGGGGGGGCACGTGGAGCAAGACGGAGCTCCTCTTGCAGTCTTACCTGATTTCCAGCTCTATCTCCCTAACCTTAACCAGAGGATGTGGCGGGGACCGGCTGTGCATGCGATTAAATATTTTTGGGGAGGGCTTATTTTTGGGGAAACACGGTATACAGAGGGAATACCAGTCAAGGCAAGCAGAGTTGAGCTTTCTGTCTCGGCTCCGCCGGACCGCGCTCACAAAGACACAAGACACAGCTCAAGAGCGATGCGGTGAACTCGGTTTACTTCGTGACAACAGCACAGATCGAAACCGGAATTCATAGGCAAAACAAAGATTCAGCTCAGGGGCTCTGGCACGCGAAGCCCTGTTTAAATAACGCGGCTGGGCGTTCCCTCCTAATGACATCCAGCTGGCCGGAGGTTTCAAAACACCCGCCACCGCGCACCCACGCGCTGCCGCATCGATGACGCCTGCGCCTCTCCGTGGTTTCTCTGGCTGCTAAAACACTGTGCAACTGTCCTCCGGGTGATATGCAGGTAGAAGGAGAATCCCCAGGCCACCCCACACGGCCGCAGCTAATCCCACCACTGTGTGTATATTACTTATCTGGTTCCGTCCGACCCCACCACCATCACCCGTGACACTGCCCCGCCAGTTCCCCCCCCCCCCCGCGTCGATGCCGTAGCTTCATGGCGTGGTGTCGAGTGGCTTCATGGTGTGATGTCGAGTGCAGCCCGCTGCTCGACATTCTGGCTCTGAGTGAGGGAGATAGATATTTCCCCTGTGGTTGAAAGTTTTGATTCCTTCTAACATTTGCTGGGTTTTCTTTTTGCCTGCAAGAGAAAATTAAAATTTCAATAGACATGAGAAACTGTTTGTTTCTCCCTTGCACAAACCAGGCCTCCCCAGTGAGATTGAAGCCCGCCTGTCCTAACACTGTGGGGGCAAGATGGACACCCTCTCCATCATCTCCTCACACCTATCCCAAAGTTGCTTTTCCAAAAGTCAACTGGACTTTCTTGTGTTTTTTTCCTTGAGAACTTTTCGCTTCTCATCCAAGAGGCTTCTTCAGTTCTAACTGAGTGTGGGGAATGCAAGGATTTATATTCTTTGCAGTCATTTGGGTCGTTAGTATTCTGTGGGTCGGTCATTAGCTTTCAAGAAAGTCCAGCAGTCTTTCGGAAAAGCACCTTTGGGACAACCGTGACTTGGATGAATCTCCATAGGGTCCTCACATCTATGTGGCTAGAAAAGATGGGAGTCTATTTCAATGCATATGAAAAGCAGAGACTGAGTAAAGCTGGGGTCTCCAATCTTGACAACTTTAAGCCTGGAGGACTGCAAAGCTGGCTGGGGAATTCTGGGAGTTGAAGTCCTCCAGGCTTAAAGCTGCCAAGGTTGGAGACCTTGTGGTAAAGGACTCTAGTTCTCAGCTTGCCTACAAGTGTCCTTACTAAGAGCTGCAGAGTTAGTATCTGCCAAGGTTATCAGCCTTGGTGCTCTCACTTCCTCTGCAGAAAATCGAATTGCTCCCTAACTGCAGTGAAATGCTTTATTCTGTAGTTTCTCTGCAGTTGTGAGTCACTTAGGGGCCTGCTATGAATAGTGAATTCATTTACTGAATGTTAATCAAAGTGTGTGTGTGTGTGGGGGGGTGTTATCCACGTGTATGTGAATGTTTTAAAAGTGCAAATGAGCAGCTTTGTGGAACCCAAAGTTTTTAATTCCTCCCCTCATGTTGAATTATATTTTTCCAACGCTCTGCATGAAATATTTACTGTCACTTAAGAAGAACATGCGAGTGGGTGAATCTGATGAGTATCATCCCATAATACTTTTGAGCATTCTTATCTATTCGTTTGTGTTTCTGTAGCAATCTAAAGGTTTTCTTGGAAAAAAAAGCTCAAAACACTGTATTTAAAATGTCAGCTCCTCTCTCCCCTCCCCCCGAAATGTCATATTTAAGAGTTTTATCTCAAATAAAACTCATGCATAATTATGATGCATTTAAATCACTAAGACTTGTGTTGTTGGCATGGTTTTGTAATTAACAGTATGATACCAGGACAGAGAAGAGGGTTCTAGGCTCAAACTGCACCTCAGCCATCAAGCTCACTGGCTAAATTTAGATGTGTGTGGATTCATCCGTTGTGCTAAAACATGACATATGTTTAATTTTAGTTCGGTATGATACGTCTGTCCAACTGTTACAGCATGTAACATGTGAACTGTATATATATGTTTACTTCTCTTCTGTCACGTTCTCATCGTATGCTAAATAATAATAAGCATGTAATCCAATGTGATTGGATTCTATGAAAACCTCAAATTTATGACTTAACACAGTGGTTCCCAAAGTGTGAGCCGCGGCTCCCTGGGGAGCCGCGCTATCGTCATAAGGGTGCCGCGAAATATTCCGCCCGCTGGGTCTAACGCTGATGCGCCATTTCTGAAACGTCTAGTGCGCATGCGCAGTTGCAAGTCGGATTGCTATGGGAGCCGCGAACCGAAAAAGATTGGGAACCTCTGACTTAACAAATAATATTTTTTTAAAAAAAACTAGGTTAGGTTACTAATGCATAAGGCTACTATGAGGATTAAAAAATGGGAGAAGAGATATTTTGTAGGCCCTTATCGTTCCGTCTGTTCATTCATTCATTCATTCATTTCATTCATTCATTCATTCATTCAATTTCTATAACCATCCAACTCAATCAATGACTCTGGACGGCTTACAATTCCAAAACAATAAAAACAATTAAAAACAATTAAAAGCAATAGCAAAGGACTGACTCTTACAAAAACCCAGCTTGGTTGGGGTAAGTAGATTCCTGAAATTTAACATTCACCCTTACCTGTCCAAAATGATATGAAAAATTCCTACAACAAGGATAGAGGCACGTTGAATTTTGAAATAAGTAAACACAATGCTTTCAAAACAATCCTATTATATTACAAGTCAGCCAGATGTAATGTTTGCTTTTGCCAATAAACACAAAACTATAGAATGAAGGCTTTCATTAGTTTATTTATGAATTCTCTTATGGTTTTTAAGGAGGGGAAAATATGCTTGGGGAAAATCCAGGTGAAAAGTTATCTGTGTCATAATTATTTCAACTCTGGCTGCAGTTGTTGTGGATTAGACGGGTTAGATTAGAATTATAAAGTTTTGATAATCTTATGTAACATTTTTAGTAGATGCCAAAAAGAAGAAAAAGAAGATGAAGGGCTTAGGGATTATATTAACAAATAATGAAGGATGATTTATTGATCCAAATCTGTTTGTATTCACTTGATGGGAAATAGAAAAGTTCTTTCTGGCCTCCAACCAGCTTCCCATCATATATCCAGGGCTCTTGAACATCAAAGATAGCATTTTGAAAAGACTGTGATCATGATTATTATCCGTTCAGTTGTGTCCGACTCTTGGCAATTCTATGGGCCACATCTTCTGATCTTGCATTACTTCTCTAAGTTTTTCTATGCTATGCTGAAAAATTATGCTGAAAAGGCTATGTGGAGGCCAATTTCATGCTATAATTTCTCTTTTATTCGTGTGGCATAGTGATGATACAGCATGGGTTTATGGGCATTGGATGGCATGTCATTACAGGTAGTCCTCGACTTACAAGAGTTTGTTTAGTGACCATTCAAAGTTGCAATGGCACTGAAATGGCTCATGAATTAATTAGGGCATCTTTCGGAAACTTCACAAATGTGACATGAGTGTTTTTCACCGTTGTGACTTTTGCAGCAGCCCCATGATCAAGTGATCAAAATTCAGATGCTTGGCAACTGGTTCATATTTATGACCATTTTTGTGTCCCAAATTCAGGTGGCCAACTTTTGCGACCTTCTGACAGGCAAAGTCAATGGGGAAGCCAGATTCACTTAACAACCTGGTTTACTAATTTATCAACTGCAGTGATTCACTTAACAACTGTGGCAAGAAAGGTCGTAAAATGTTGGGCTCAATTGGTATGGTAATTCAAGGACTACCTGTATGCATTTTGAATGCATATGATTGTCAGATCCATTTGTTAGTACCAGTATTTGGTTGACACTAGAGTGAGTTCAGTGGATTTATTTATTTATTAAATTTGTTTGTCACTCATCTCACTGCAAGGCAACTCTGGGGGATGGGGGGTGGAGAATGGGTTGTTTTTTCTCAATTTTAGCACTTGTAAAATGATTGGTTATTGGGAGAATAAAACATGGAGCTTCTGAAAGACTGAATAAAGTCCATATCTCTGTAAATCAACCATCTTTTATTCTTTTTCCTTCCTTCCCATTGGCTGCGCTTTGCGGATTCCCCACTGGAAACCTGTAGAACTTCCAGCTGAAGAAGGTAAGCTTGATTCCTGTTTGCAATCATTTGATTATCTCTTTCTTTCTTTCTTTCTTTCTTTAACTTCTATGTCCCCCATCTTGCCAAGGTGACTCTAGGCAGTTTACAATCATAAAATATTTTAATAAGGCGGGGAGAACTCATAGACCATGTGGGAGACAAAGAAGAGAAAGTTGAATTCAAATCATAGGCCTTGGTAGCACAGTGGTCTAAAGCACCCTGTTATTAACACCAGCTGCCTGCAATTATTGCAGGTTCGAATCTCACCAGGCTCAAGGTTGACTCAGCCTTCCATCCTTTCTAAGGTAGGTAAATTGAGGACCCAGTTTGTGGGGGCAATAAGCTGACTTTGTATAAATATACAAAAGTATGAAGGCTATTGCTTAGTGCATTGTAAGCCGCCCTGAGTCTCCGGAGAAGGGCAGCATATAAATCAAATTAAAAAAAAAAAAGGTCATCCATGAGCTTCTTTGGACTGATCTTGGGATCACTGCTGTCTTTTAAATAATCTACAATACTTTGCATGTACATTATAGATGTATTGCTTTTTGCCACTCATGGGATGAATGAAATGATAATAGTTAAGACTAGGGGAGACATGATAGCAGTGTTCCAATATCTCAGGGGTTGCCACAAAGAAGAGGGACTCACAGTATTCTCCAAAGCACCTGAGGGTAGAACAAGAAGCAATGGGTGGAAACTAATCAAGGAGAGAAGCAACTTAGAACTAAGGAGAAATTTCCTGACAGTGAGAACAACTAATCAGTGGAACAACTTGCCTCCAGAAATTGTGCATGCTCCAACACTGGAAATTTTTAAGAAGATGTTGGATAACCATTTGTCTGAAGTGATGTAGGGTTTCCTGCCTAAGCAGGGGGTTGGACTAGAAGGCCTCCAAGATCCCTTCTAACTCTGTTATTCTATTCTAAGATACCCACCAGTGTGATCTGGATGGGAAATGCTTTATGTAATCAGTCTGAGAGGATGATCATGTTTACTATGATGAGTCCTTGGTGCTTTCTGAGCTTGGTTGTAACATCACCAGTGTACTGAAGATGTTACCTAGTTTGGGTAATGAAACATCTGCAAGAAAACAACCAAGCTCAGAGAGCACCAAGGATGCATCATTTCATCTCTGAGCTACAAATATTCTCCTTTATCTATATTCTGTTTATCATGAATTATATCTTTATATGGTGGCATGTTTACCATAAAACGAGTGGTTCTTGCACTAACGTCCCAAGTTGTGACAAATGGGCCTACTGTAGTCTGGACACCATTTGTCTAAATGTCCCATTCTTTATATTGCTCCATTAGTGTTACTCCTCTGCATAAAAAATGAGCTAGTATTAGTGATTACATTCTAGTTTTCTCCCTGACATGTTACATTTTTGCTGTGCCATGATTTTTTTAAAAAATTTGATTTATTTATATATAAATTTGATTTTTATTGGTGTTCATGTTGGTTTATATACATTTAAAAATACCATCCAAGAACAATTCCTTGCTTTTGAAGATCAAAAGTCTCCTTGTGTCAGAGGGAGGTAGAAGCATACCTAAATTTGCATTTTTCCCCCTTTCTGACAGAATTAGTTTTATCTATAGTTTTTTTTAATGCATCCTACTTTTTAAATACATATGTAAGGGGTATTTCTGGGATAGAAACATAGAAAACTGATGGCAGAATAAAGCCTAATGTTCCATTGAGTCTGCCCTTTGACTGTATTTGTCTTTATAATAGAATAAGAATAGAATAGAATAATTTTATTTCTATACCGCCCCTCTCCTGAAGGACTCAGGGCGGTGCACAGCCAGGTAAAAAACACAATACAAAAATCCCAATTAAATTTAAAAACTTATTAAATTTATTACATTTATGGCCAAATTCATTAAAACCCAAACATTTAAAACTCCGAATTTAAAACTCATTTACAAAGATAGCCCTGCTTGTCGGAAGAGCAGGATCTTGAGGGCACAGCGAAAAACTCGGAGGTCAGAGATTGTGTGTATTTCCTGGGGCAGTTCGTTCCAAAGGGCAGGGGCTCCCACAGAGAAGGCTCTCCCCCTGGGAGTCACCAGCCGACATAGTTTGGCTGACGGCACCCTGAGGAGTCCCTCTCTGTGGGAGCGAACTGGTCAGTGGCAGGCTATCGGTGGCAGAAGGCGGTCTTGTAAGTATCCAGGTCCTGAGCCATGGAGCGCTTTAAAGGTGGTGACCAACACCCTGAATCGCACCCGGAAGACCACTGGGAGCCAGTGCAGCTCACGCAGGAGAGGTGTTACATGAGCACAACGAGTTGCACCCATAATCACAATCAAAAGACAATTATAATGTCTTTTTAATTATTTTTTTAATTATTATTTTAAAATTTTATTAATCTTTGTTTTATTTTTTATTTTTGTCAAATGATAGGCATGTGTTTGTCCCAAGCATGTTTAAACTCAGTTACTGATGATTGAACCAGCAGCTGAAGTTGGTTCCAAGTTTCTACTGTTCTCTTTGTGAAGTAATACTTTCTAACAACACTTTTGATCTTCCCACCTCTCAGTTTGAGGTTATGCCCCCATGTTCTTGATTTTTACTTATTTTCTGCTGATTTTTTTTTATTATTCTAACAAGAGATTTCAATTAACTTTGTAGGAAAATCACTTCTGGAGCTAATATTGGAGCAGTTTGAAGATCTCCTAGTACGCATCCTTCTCTTGGCTGCTTTCGTCTCCTTTGTAAGTATGTTTACCTCAGTTGAAATTTGTTTTATTTATTTATCAAACTTCTAGACTGCCCATCTCACTTGCGTACCTCTAGGCGGCTGACAGATCAAACGAGAAAATGATATAAAAGCTATAGTCAAAAACAAAGTTTAAAAAAGCTCTTCAAATGATTTCCTAGTAACTAAATGTTCAAGCCATAGAACAGGGGTGTCAAACTCGATTTCATTGAGGGCTGCATCAGGGTTTTGTTTGACCTTGGGGGGGTGTGGGGGGTGGCCAGGGGGCATGGCCAGCTCAATGTCACTCATGTCCGGGATGCCTGTAGTGGCCCAGGTGCTCTGTCAGCGGAAATGGGCTCCCGAGCTCTGTTTTTAGCTGTGACAGCTTCCTGAAACCCTCTGCCAGCAAAAACGGAGGCGGCCCTCCCGAACTCCATTTTCACTGGCAAAGGCACTGTTGGCCGGTCCTTCTCTGTTTCCAGGATGGCCCCGTGGGCCAAATCTAAGCACCCCACGGGCCAGATTTGGCCTGTGGGCCTTGAGTTTGTCACTCATAGATGCTGACCTGGTTCAGCCCTAACCAGGAGACAAGTTGCTAATTTCACAGAAAAAGCTTGGTTTTTCCAGTTGATTTAGGAGTGAAATATCATAGCAGCACAGAAAATTGCCAGATATCCAGTCAGATCATGGTCCTCTAGCTCAATCCCGTTTGTACAGATTTCTAGGGCTGGGCTGAGTGGAAACTTTTATTTTATTTATTTATTTATTTGTATCCCACCTTTATTATTTTTACAAATAGCTCAAGGCGGCAAACATATCCAACACACCTTCCTTCTCCTATGTTCCCCACAGCAACAACTTTGTGAGAAGGGTTGGGCTGAGAGAAAATGACTGGCTCTAAATAACCCAGCTGACTGTCATGGTTAAGACGGGACTTGAACTGACAGTCTCCCACTTTCTAGCCTGGTGCCTTAACTACTAGACCAAACTGGCTCTCAGCTTTATCTTTTCATCCCTTTCAGAAATACCTTATTACAAGGGAGGGGTGGGTGTCTTTGAATTTGGAAGAAAAAAAATTACAGTTTTCTTTTCACTTGTAGCTGAAATTTAGCTTCTTGTTCAAAAATGTATTAATTGTATTGGAAATCTTAGGTGATTTTTTTTTCTTATCATGATTTGCTTGTCAAGGAGCCCTTAGAAGAATGAGCCAAAGGACATTTCGTGTCTATTTTTAATTTCACAATTGCCCGTTTCTTATTAGCCTAAATAATTTGCATATCTGTAATGCAATTTGCAAGGTATTTTATGAAAATAAATCCCTTAAACGTAATCCACATGGTAAAAGCAGAAATGGAAAAAAGAAATAAAGACTTTTATTTTATTTTTGAGCAGTGGCAAAGGAGCTACCTGTGCCTTGTAGTACCTCCCTGGACAAAAACAACTTTCAGGACTTTTTTTTCCCTAGTTTTTTAGGATGAGTGTTACTTGTGTGGATTTTTAAAGGCTGTGGAACGGCCAACAAACCTATTATCCTTAATTACTTCCTCTCTCTCAAAAAACTAGACAATATGCTATCAAATTAAAACAAAGCCACACAAGCTTGGTGAGCGCCAATCGTGCACCAAAAATGTGTAATCCTGCCTTAAAGTAATATTGCATAAGGAAGGATGTCCCATCACCTTCCTGTTTGAGGAAGCATTTCGCATCTCCTTTAAAGATAAAAAGAAGATTTTTTTTGCGTTTTTGTTTTGTTTGGGGAATTCTTTCAAGAATACTACTACGGTACTTCCATCTACAGATAATCCTTGACTTACGACCATTTGTTTAATGACCGTTTGAAGTGACAGTGGCACTGAAAAAAATAACTTACAAAGGTCCTCACACTTAGAACATTTGCAGCATCTCCACTGTCGTGTGATTAGAATTCAGAATACAGAAGCACTGTAAAGCGGTATATAAGTCCAAGTGCTGTTGCTATTGTTATTCAGGTGTTTGGCAACTGACATTTATTTATTTATTTATTTATTGGTTAAATTTATATGCCGCCCTTCTCCAGAGACTCAGGGCGGCTTACAATGTGTTAAGCAATAGCCTTCATACTTTTGTATATACCTGCTTAGTAGGGCTTTCCGGCCCCCCTAAGCGGTGTTCTTTTTTATACAAAGTCAGCTTATTGCCCCCACAATCCGGGTCCTCATTTTACCTATCTCGGAAAGATGGAAGGCTGAGTCAACCTTGAGCCTGGTGAGATTTGAACTCGCAGTAATTGCAGGCAGCTGGCAGCTAAGTGCTACTTAACAGCACTTTAGTCCGCTGTGCCACCAAGGTGGTTGTAGCATCCTGGGGTCATGTGATTGCCATTATGGCTCTCCCAGTTGGCTTCTAACAAGCAAAGTCAACGGAGAAAGATTGGCTTAACAACTGCATGATTCACTTAACAACTGCAGCTTAACAACCGTGGCAGAAAAAGGGCATAAAATCTGGCGCAACTCACTTAACAGCCATCTTACTTAGCAATGAAAGTTCTGGTCCCGGTTGTGGTCGTAAGTTGAGGACTGTCTGTATTTCATAAAGGCCATCTTGGGTCTCATCAATCCTCATGCTTAGTTTTGTATTAGAGTGAGTGATTTAAAGGTCTCTGAAGAGAAGCAATGGATCAATAAAGCTACTAATTATGGACAGCTAAAGAAGAAAGGATTAAAGATTAAACTGCCAATATAATATCATTATGTCAGCCTGTGGCACTGTGTATCATTGTAGCCATCCTACCTTACAAAGACAATTTATAGTATCCTTTTGGTGGTCCCACCATCTCTAATTCAGCAAGGATATACCAAGAAGTGGACAGCCATGCCATAATCAAGTATGTATTTCCAGAGATGGACTGCCTTTTCAAATAACGGGATACGAAGTTTGAAATAATATTTTCCTTTCTATTTTCCTCCCTCTTGTTCTGCAGGATTATAATAAGTTGAATAAGTGTGTATCCTGTTGGGTTTCTGTTCTCTCACCTCAACTTTATTTTCTTATGAACATCAAAGGCTTCATCCAATAGAAAGTGAAAAACCACAATGTGGATCCAGATCAGTGGGGATTCAACAGCTTGTTTAATTCAGTCTGTTGTGTTTTCAAATGTAGCATTAACTCAATAGGGACCAGCTTCTTTGTCTTTTGAGCTGGCTTTCCATCAGAAGAAGGAAAATTAAACTTTGCCGCTAAGTAACTGAGAAATATTGTCCAGGAATGTTTGGCCAAAAGCAAAAGGGTAAAAAAAAATATCCACAAATTAATGTTAGAGCACTGAGGAAGTTTCTATTTAGTAACTACTGCTTTGAAGTATATCTTTTGATGTCAGATGTGTAGCTACAGGACATTCCAGTCACTTCCCTCCACTTGAGAAAATTATTTGCTGGAAGAAGTTAGTTTATTTTTGCTATCCATCACTTTAAAAAAACACACCCAGTTTTCAGTTTACATTTTCCAAGCTTTTTCTGTCTCAACAACAGACCGTGGAAGCTGCAACACCTGGTAGACTATATCTGGACAGGCAATGGTCTTGTGAGCACTACATCTCCCAGCATGCCTAACTATGCACTCTACTATCGGTAGTTGAGACTGCAGGAAGCCACAACAAGAATCATCTCCTGATCATGTAAATCATGGGATGGTGACTGAATGGAAGAATGTTATTTTATTTAGATTTTTTTTTCAATGTGGATAGCTACACATTTCACATGTGTAGGAGACTCACAACAATTAAAACAACTGGGAATTGAAGTCCACCCATCTTAAAGTTACCAAAGTTGATAAACACTGGCCTAGTTCAGGGGTCATCAACTTGTGGCTCTGGAGCGGCATGTGGCTCTTTCATCCCTCTGCTGCGGCTCCCTGTCGCTGGTCGGCTCCACAATTGATAGGGCTTTCAGTTAGGACAGGTAGAGGAAAAAGGAAGCCGCGCTAGGAGGAGACTCTATGGTGGGGGAACCGGACTTCCGGTTGGCTCCAGAATTGAACGGGCTTCCGGTTAGGACCTTTGTGGTTCTTTGAGTGTTTAAGGTTGCCGACCCCTGGCCTACTTGAAGCATTAGCTTAAGAGAAAACAAGAAAACTTGTTGTTGCCATTGTTGATTCCTGTACTTCTTCTCTTGCCTGCAATAGATTGTCATTAGAGTCTAGACCTCTATAAAGTAGTGGCATCTGCACGGGGAGGCGGGGCAGTGGCAAGATGGTGGATGTGGTAATATTGATACTAGTAGTCCTTGATGTACAACCACAGTTGGGATTTTATAATCTTTTTTTGTTGCAATTATTAAGCAAATCCAGTGGTCTTTTCAGATCCAGCTTCTGTTTTGGTACTATGAAAAGAGTTGTCCTGAAAAATCAAAACAAGGTGCAGTAGAGCTGCTCGGGAAGGAAAAGGCTGAAAACTTGTTCCAGGAACCAGCTTCAATTAATTTAAGTTAGAATCCTGATGAGTGGCAGGTCCCTTCTTGGTGTTATTCCCCTTCCTTCAACATCTAGAGTGGCATTTATGGATTGAAGGTGTCTTTGAGATTGGGGGAGGAAAGGAGATTGGAAACTTTCCTTCTATGAACTTCTTCAGTCTGATTCATATGAAAATTCAAGATGATAGATTTAAAGTATAAGCTCATCTCTCTCTGTTTCAAAAATAACTACAGGCAAAAATCACACCTTTTTTTAAGCAGAACAGCAGGTAAGAACTCTAAAAGTTGCACCTCTTCCACAGGCAACATAAGTTTGTTTTCATACTGCACTGCTCCATATGTATGGATGTATATCTTCAAGCATCCTCTCCGCATCGTAGGAGGAGATGTTCTGTCTTCTCAAACAAACTTGCTAATGACTAACAACAATTTCTCTTTAAAAAAAAAATCTGAAATTTGTTTTGGTCAGTTCTCCCTGTGGATGAAACGAAGCCCTCAACCATGGCTGCCTTTCATCTTGTTTCTTTTTTGAGATGGTTGTCTAAATTTCCCCTCCACGTCTCCTCCCTGCTCCCTCCTTCTCCTCCCCTCTGCAGATTCTGGCCTGGTTTGAGGAAGGAGAAGAAACCACCACAGCCTTTGTGGAGCCTGTTGTGATCATTATGATCCTCATAGCTAATGCAGTGGTAGGAGTCTGGCAGGTATGTTAACGGGCTGGTCACCGACTCGCTTTGATGCGTTTTCAGGTGGGAGGGAGGAAGCAAGTTGTAGCCAATTCACATCAGCTTCAGGTGTGTTTTGATATAATTGCAAGTCTGAATCCAGTCTGTGTCAGTTTCACATATTTTTTCCAGTAGTATCTGCCAAACGGAGGAGAAAAAAAATCTCCCTCACCTCCCATTTTCTGTGAATTGGAGATATTTATCACAGAAGTTGCTTTTCAGAAGAAATTAATAGTCAATTGGTGGGAACGGCTAAAGACATCTGATGGAAAGCACGGATTCCTTTGAAAATTGGCCAGCTTCCCTCTTAGAGATTTTTTATAATGATTAAACAAGATTGTTTGATTTTCTTTTATTTTCCCCTCTCTTAATCTCCATCCAGATGATTCTCTTCTCTTCTCTTCTCTTCTCTTCTCTTCTCTTCTCTTCTCTTCTCTTCTCTTCTCTCCTCTCCTCTCCTCTCCTCTCCTCTCCTCTCCTCTCCTCTCCTCTCCTCTCCTCTCCTCTCCTCTCCTCTCCTCTCCCCGCCCCTCCCCTCCCCTCCCCTCCCCTCCCCTCCTCTCCTCTCCCTGTCAGGCCTGGAAGCCATCTTTCTACCTTTGGGCCTTCAGGCTTCAGGCCTGCCACAAATCCTACTGTGGGAATTTGGGAGGGGGGATTGCATAGAGGGAAGAAGATATGTAGTCACAATAAAATTCTTTATAGAAAGTCAAGGCCATTCTGCCCTGCAGCTGGGCTGAGAGAAATGAGGAGGTATCTTCTGTTCCAGATGGTACCTGATTGGATGTGTGGTGGACATGTGGGAGAGGGGCAAGGTCTTGAACTTTCTTATGGGTGTGGAAAACTTGGAAGCTCTCAGATTCGAGTTTTCCTAGATGTGCCAATATGACATCTCTAATAAAAGTTAGCTTTGAGGAACTTCAAACCTCGGAGTTTGATTTCATTGGGGGTGTTACTTGGAACCCTGACATTAACCCGAATCCCACTTCAATCTAAAGCAGGTCTCCCGAACTACGGGGTGCTGTCCGGGGTCCTGAGCCCCAAGCGTCAACCTGATACTGGGTGGTGCAAAGACTCAGGGAAGATGGTGGGGGAATGACTCAACTCTCCTCTCCTCTCCTCCCCTCCCCTCCCCTCCCCTCTACTCCTTTGACTTATACCATCTCCATAATTCCTCCTCCTCCTCCTCTTTTCTATTTCTGCTGGTGTGTATGCACATGTGAGTGGTTTCCATTTATGCAAGTATATGATCCATATATATAGATGGGAATCACTTAATTTCATCAAGGAAGTTCTTTATTTTACAGGCAATTAATTTTAATCAGGAAGCTTTATGCTTTTATTAGAATGATGGGAGTAGCATCATGCTGTCATGATACAATCTCCACACTATGGGATATTACTTTCATGAAGAAAAAGGGTGGGATTTGCATCACAATGGTGCAATGCATTCTCTCCCTGGTCCCTGTAGTTTCCACTGATTAAGGTCTATTGCCTGGGCCTGTTTCTTTGAGGGGAGAAATCTCCAGGTTTCAGCTGGAGGTGAGGACCATATGTTGACAAAAGGAAAAAGGTGGAGTGTTTCATAGAACTTTAGTCCAAATAATTTTTTCCTAATTATTCCTCCTATTGGGGAGGGTTGTATTAAATGTAAAGTTAACTTCCTTTTATAAAACGCAATATTTATTGGAGCTTTTCATTTATCAGTAGGGGTAACCCCCCATATTATTGATGGGGATCAATCTGTATGCCTCCTGTACTTTGTACCGTATTTTTTGGAGTATAAAACGCACCTTTTTGCCCCCCAAAGAGGGTGAAAATCTGGGTGCGTCTTATAGTCCGAATGTAGCCCTGCCCAGCCTCTGAAACAGAGGTTTCAGAGGCTGAAAAGAAAACAAGGCACAGAGGTCCCAACCAACGAACCTGTTGCTAAAGTTCACCTCTGGAAACAGCTGATTGGGGGTATTCCAGGAGGCCATCCACCCCCAATCAGTTTTTTTCTTATTTTCCTCCCCAAAAACCAAGGTGCGTCTTATACTCCGGGGCGTCTTATAGTCCGAAAAATACAGTAGTTTCATACCTATAACAGAATATAGAATGGAATACAGAATAACAGAGTTGGAAGGGATCTTGGAGGTCTTCTAAGTCCAACCCCTTGCTCAGGCAGGAGACCCTATACCCGTGATGGTGAATCTATGGCACGCATGCCAAAGGTGGCATGCAGAGCCCTCACTGTGGGCACGCGTGCTATCATCAGCTGCTCTTATGGTTTCCGGCGCGTGCATGCGCGCCGGCCAGCTGGTCTTTGTGCATGCCAGAGTGCCAGAAACCTGAAGACCAGGTGGCCAGTGCACATGCATGTGCCGACATCCTGGTCTTTGGGCATGCCAGAAACCCAAAGCCAGCATGTGCACTGGCCACCTGGTCTTTCGGTTTCTGGCACTCCAGCATGCGCATGTTCTGGTTTGAGCACTCAGTGCCAAAAAGGTTCACCATCACTGTCTTATACCATTCCGGACAAATGGTTGTCCAATCCCTTCTTAAAAACCTCCAGTAATGGAGCACCCACAACTTCTGGAGACAAGAAGCCATTCAACTGATTAATTGTTCTCACAAGAAATTTCTCCTCAGTTCTAAGTTGGATTTTTTCTTAATAGGTTTCCATTTGTTACTTCTTGTCCTGCCCTCAGGTGCTTCGGAGAATAGTTTGACCCAATCCTCTCTATGACAGCCCTTCAAGTAAATCATTCATCTTTTCCATTCAGTTCCTGCATAATTCTGCATTTTTAAAAGACATGCACACAGATTTGTATTTATCTCTATGCCAATTTCCTTTGCATAGTTTATGTATAATATTGAAGCTAAGAGATGCCCTTTTATATTTTGGATGTTGCAGTCTGAAAAATAAATGTTGGTCTAGATATTAATCCAAGTAGTTTAACTTAGAGGAGTTAATTTAAAAATAAAGATCACTTTCAGCTCTAGTCTTGCATACCATTGTCTCTCCTCACAAATTCATACAAACATAGAAGAGAATGCAATTTTTATTGAACAAATGCCAAATTGACATTGGCTGGAAATATATTTTCGAAAGTAAATGAGGTTACAAAAATAGCTGGGGCAACTTTTTTAAAGAAGGCAATTGATGACAAATTTGTTCCAAAGGCACATATGCTAATGTTTCCAAAATAGTCATTTAAAAGAAATAAAAGAATTATCAAAATAATCCAATATGAAACAATGCAACCAGAACAGAAGGAACCTGGTTCAACAATCCAACAAACCAAGTGGATATTTTCTATCTGCAGAATAGCATCACAATACTAGTCCATAGGGTTGCAAAACAAGATATGCAGCAGCGCTCCTGGGCAGTCACTCAAAAGGCCCTGCTTGTGGTACATACCATCTGTATCTGGATGGGGTAGTTCTTTTATTTTAATCTCAACTGGACGTTCTCCTCTATGACATATAGATTGTTCAGAGGACTTTCTTGGTCACCACACTATAAAAAAGTTGTTGAGACTCTAGAAAAAGTGCAGAGGAGAGCAACCAGGAAGATTAGGGGACTGGAGACTAAAACATATGAAGAATGATTGCAGGAACTGGGCATGGCTAGTCTAGTGAAGAGAAGGACCAGGGGAGACATGAAAGCAATCTTCCAGTATTTGAGGGGCTGCTACAGAGAGGAGGGGGTCAAGCTATTTTCCAAAGAATCTGAAGGCCAGATAAGAAATAATAGATGGAAACTGACCAAGGAGAGATGCAACCTGGAAATGAGGAGGAACTTTCTGACAGTGAGAGCAATCAACCAATGGAACAGAAGTTGCCTTCGGAAGTTGTGTGAGTTTCATCACTTGAGACTTTCAAGAAAAGATTGGACTACCATCTGTCAGAAATGGTGTAAGGTCTCCTGCTTGAGCGGGGGTGTTGGACTAGATGACCTATAAGGTCCCTTCCAACTCTATTAATCTGTTAATCTGACTTCTAAATTGGAAAAGTTCCAGTTTTAAAAAGCTGTTTTTTGGGGGGGGTTTTGCAGGAGAGGAATGCTGAGAGTGCAATTGAGGCCCTAAAAGAATATGAACCAGAAATGGGGAAGGTGATCAGAGCAGACAGGAACGGAGTCCAGCGGATCCGAGCTCGAGACATTGTCCCAGGCGATATTGTGGAGGTAGCAGGTACAATCTCAGCCATTGGCTTGCCTTGTGGGTCTAATGTTGACCTTTGTTCTTATATCATAAGATCCACCTGAAATAGGCCTTCTGCTTATTTGCCTTCAAATGTCAGCAGCTGTACTTTACTTATGCTATAATAAAGGTTTATTAGTTATTGGAAACTTTTGAGAAGTTTACCCATGCTAGTCTGTGGCAGCAAACATTACAAATCATCTTATAGCATCTTGGATGGCACAGATGGCACCTTGCATCCGTGTTATAACAAATACATTTGTAATCTTTTAAAAAGATACCATGGTTTTATTTATTTTATTTTTTTGTTCTCGCTTTTGGGTTGTTTCCTATATGGGCATCACTTTCTTATTGAAAAAGGATATTTCAAAGTAGTTGGCAAACTAAAAAAATAATCAAAAGAGCCAGTCCCAATACTGAAACTTATAAAAATATACATCAGGAATATTTACTAGCATTGGAGAAGTTAATGACAAGGATGATTTATTCATATTGTATTGTTTGTGTGTTTTAGAAAGGATATGACAGATATTTGTTTTAAAGAATTTAGAATCTAAAAGAAAAAGGGGGGAAAAGGATGGAGGCAAAAAATGTGACATTATTCTTACAATGCATACATTGTTTAGGTACATATCATACCTAAAATATAGTATTATCCAGACAAAGGTTGAATATGTATAGTAATAAATAACACTTAAACCAAAGCTAGTAACTTTTTCAGGCCCAAGTCTGGAAAATAAATAATGAGGGGAGAGGGGGGAGAGAAAGAGAGATTCATTTTATATAATATCCTGGGCACCCAAATAAACAGCTGATTTCAGTGAGAATGAAGGGGGTTTTGGCATTATCTTGTCTGATCTCAGGAGATTTCAGTATTCTCATTAGAGATCTGTATAAGATTTCAGTGGTCTTTATTTTTATTGGGTGGAGATATCGGGCTCCAAAATCCAAGAACACTTTGTAATTCTTCTAAACAGTTTTCTTTATTATTCCTCTTCTATAGACAGAATCTTACCAAACAAAAACCACTGCCCCATAAAACATATATTTTGGAGATTATTGGGGAGGAGCCATCTTCATCCTCTTTCTGTCACAGAAACAATGTTGTCTCTTACCCCTCTGGAATTCATTCTCTCCCTCCCTGGAAATCTGGACAATATTCCATCACAGGAGATGAGGTGTATAACCTCATGAGGTGTTTAACCTCAGTTAAAATAAAATAAAAGCAAAACATTATTTGAATTAGAAGTGAGCTAAATTTTTTCAGAATACCGTTTTCCCTGTGATCTTCTCTTTCTCACCTCAGATTAGAATTTTCTGAGAATAGTTCTATCAGAGTTTGTGAAATCACCATTTTCTACTTCCAGTGCCAAGAAGGAAGGATCTAGAATCTTGCAAGGCTGTTAACACAGTTGCTGTTGCAATCATTTGCGGCAATGGTAAAAAAAAAAAGTCAAAGACCTTAGAAAAAAGAACTAATATGTTTATTTATTTATTAATCACATTTCTATGCCGCCCACTCTCCGAGGACTCTGGGCAGCTTACAACAATCAACAGTATACTAAATAGCATATTGCCCCCAACAATCTGGGTCCTCATTTTACCCACCTCGGAAGGATGGAAGGCTGAGTCAACCTTGGGCCGGTGAGATTTCATCTGCTGATCTGCTGAACTAGCAGTCATCTGAAATAGCTGCAGTACAGCACTCTAACCACCGTGCCACCTCATATGGGCAATACTACCCTATCATAAAGTAATGAAAAGTATTTCCTCTCTCTTAGAAAAATTGGACAATTTTGAGTGGACATGGTAATAGTTTGTAGTAGTATTTTTGACAAAAATATTTAAAAATAACTGCAGAAGTATTGATCTGGAAAAGAAATGCCATTCTACATGGTATGTGATGATATTTTTTAAAAAATAAAGTTTTTGTCCCTTATCAGGTCTGTTCCTAATCCAAATTTCCACTGTCCACATATTTATCTTTAAGGAAAACAAACCTGATGGAAGATAAATGCCCTATTTTGCAGTAAACGTAGGATTGCTTCAAATTCAGACTGCATGGGAGTGTGATATAGTACCTTTCTGCAGCTCTTTAAAGCAGCTGCATCATTTCTTGGGATTACAGTGGTTGCTAACTCTTGGGAAAAGGAGCAAAAGATAATTTACAGAAAAGTTGTAAACAGGTGTCACATCTCCACATTCTCTGAAGCATCTGTTTGGAATCAAATTCAAAGCTTTGCAAATACCTATTAAACATTGCTTTGTAAATCTCTCGTTATTTTGTAAATGACCGAAGCTGGATTTCAGACACACATCCTTTTTAATAGCAAACTGTCTCATTATTTTTCCATCTTTTAGTGGGTGACAAAGTGCCTGCTGACATCCGAATCATTGAGATCAAGTCCACAACACTGAGGGTAGATCAATCCATTCTTACAGGTAGGCATTCTATTCCACAATTGTACATAGGTAGAAGTGAAATTTGGAAAGCCCTAAATCAGGGGTGTCAAACTCGATTTCATTGAGGTCTGCATCAAGGTTGTGTTTGACCTCAGGGGGGCTGGGGGTGTGTGGCCAGGGGGCGTGGCCAGCTCGACATCACTCGTGTCGGCAACGGCAGCTGTGGCTGCTAACAAAAATGAGCTCCCGAGCTCCATTTTCGGCCACAATGGCCTCCTGCAACCCTCTGCCAGCAAAAACTGAGCTCGGGAGGGCCACATACAGCCCTCCTGAGCTTCATTTTCGCTGACAGAGGCACCACAGGCTGGTCTTTCGCTGTTTCCAGGGCAGCCCCACGGGCCAGATCCAAGCACCCGCTTGAGTTTGACACCCCTGCTCTAAATGAAAGTTAAAATGAAAGCAGGAAAATCCTAACAATGTCATCATCATTTGCATGGGATGCTTTCCACAGGTTAAAGTAAGATATGAATGAAGTCAAATATACATATTCCAGGATAATGTTGTAGGATCCAGTCTGGGTCAGTGATTTTAGACTCGTGCTGGAGCGCATCCTCAGAGAACTTCTCTCTCACCAGAATATGTCTCTCACATTCTGGTGAGAGAAAAGTTCCCTGAAGATGGGTTCTAGCATGAGTCCGAAAGTCTCAGTTAGATAGGCCTATTTGTGGCCTCCAGGTGGCATGCTTGTTGGTGCAGGTGGGATTGATGGTCCAAAGCATCTGGTGAACACTAGATATCTTATCCTAGTAAGCAGTAGAAATGAGGAAAAAATTTGTCCTCCTTGCGTTTCCTAGTCTTGCCCTGCCTCTTATCTCAGCTTTGGGTTGCATACTTGGTTGAATATATGATTTGTGATTCAAGTTCATTCCAAGCTTGAAACATCTTGTTAGACAAGTCACTCTTAACTTTTGAAGGAAAAATGAATTTCAATATTCTCTTTTTTTTCTGCAGGCGAATCTGTCTCCATCATTAAACATACTGATCCAATTCCAGACCCAAGGGCTGTTAACCAAGATAAAAAGAACATGCTTTTTTCTGTAAGTGTCCTCAGCTCACCTTATAAGCCTGCCTTGCTTCTAGCATGAAGCTTCTCTGTCCACGTGTCTCTGGGAAATCACCGCGTATGATTGACAAATGGTAGAAACCTAAGTGGATTATATTATGTTAGGCTATAAATAGGTAAATAGGAGTCACTGTTTTTTGAATGCAACCCAGTAAAAAAGCAGCACAGCCAAGAATAATTTGTATCTGATGTTCTACATATTTTTGTTGGATATTTGTTTTTGGAGAAGTAATACCTCCCTCCCTCCCTCTTCCCTGCAACTGCCTTCTAGTGTGTAGCAAATTCTTCGGACTGTCCCTTCACATTCAGTTAGTACAGGTAGTTTTCAACTTACTTGAAGTTAGAGTGGACCTCCCAAAAAGTATTTATGATCCAGTTCAAATTTCCAAAAAAACCCCCTCCCAAAAATGCAGGCAACTGACTGCATTACGTTTACTGGTAACTGTCTGCATTTATGACTGCTTGCAGCATCCTGTGGTCACGTGACTGCAATTTATGATATTTTTGTTGAAAACCGAACATCACAATGGGTTCGGTTAATGCCTGCAGCATTTGCTTAATGATCATGGATTTACTTAGCAGCCATATTGATTTGCTTAACAAGTACCATCAATAAGGTCACCAAATCAGATCGGTCATGTGGTAACCCACTTTATGACTGTCACCGCTTAAAACCATAATGGGCTGACTCCATTATAGTTGTAAGTCGGGGACTACCTGTACATGAAGGCCAGCCAACCTTTTTAAAGCTGAGAATTGCATTGCCCCGGAGGTGATCAACAGGAGAGTGAGCAAAATTGAAGGCAGCAATGGGTGATGTCACAGACCAAAAAAGAATTGAAATGAAATTTAAATATGTAACCCATAGATGAACAAATGTGGTTGGGAGGTAAGTAACCTCTTTTCTCTGTGATGCTGTCCTTTATTTTCTCCTTCTGTTACCTTTTTCTTCTTGTGCAGCCAGCTGCATAGAAGGTCTGAACTGTTTTGTAGATAAGATTATGAAGTTAATCTAATCATCATTCTGAGAGTCCAATCTTTCTGGTTACATACCTTTCTGACATTGTCAGATTATATCAGGGGAGCCAAACTGGACCAGAGAGCCACCTGTAACTTCTGAAAAGTTGAAATGTGGGGGCCAGTATCAGGGCTCAACTGAAATTGGGGTAACTCTTCAATGGGAAAATGGTAGAAAATGTAAACAAGTGTCCGTTATCAGTGGATAAAATGAGAGAAGAGGAAAATCAATTCTTCTGAAAGATTAGACCTGCAAGAGAATATGAAGAGTCTGAGAGCTGAGTGGATATAAATCTGGACTTCCATTGTTGTTCATTTGGAGATTGCCGACTGTCTTTTAAGGATACTCTTTCTTGCAATACTGTACATACAAGATGTGGTTTTTAGTAATGTTCATCCATGTCTTCGTGACAGTCCAATATCCAGAGATCTCTAAAAGTTGTTACCATATTCTAAGAAGTCTCCTTAACTGGAGAGTTATCATATTAACAATGTTTCATTTTGATGAAATGAAATGAAAATGAAAAGGTTTAGCTGTTTTCTTGGCCCCCACCTACTCATCTACTATTTTTGTGTGAAACCCTCAAAAGCCACTGTCGGGCCACAGGTAGCCCTGGTCTGCCAGAAGGTGTTGTTCAGAAGCTGAATTTAGGCCTCAATGAGGGAACCTCATCTAAAAAGTTATCTGAGGGACTGTCTCTTGACCGGTCACATCTACCTGGCCCACTAGATCGGGGAGGCAAGGAATGCTGCGGGTCCCATCCCCTAGGGAGATACACCTGGTGGGACCCAGAAGAAGGGCCTTCTCTGTGGTGGCTCCCTCTCTCTGGAACATTATTCCCCCAGAGATTAGAATGTACCCCACTCTAACACTCTTCTGGAAGGCGCTGAAGACCTGGTTCTGCCAGCGGGCCTGGGGAACCCAGAGCAGGATGGAGCCCATTAAATGTGATGTGTTGTCTCCGGGGTGAGGGACTCCTCAGGGTGCCATCGGCCAAATTATGCCAGCTGGCGACACCCAGGAGGATATTGTTTTAATAACCCTGTAAGCCTCCTTGAGTCACCATGTGTGAATAGGCAGCAATATAAATTTTCTAATAAATAATACAATAATAAAAAAATATATCTTTTATCTTCCTAAGGGAACCAACATCGCTGCGGGCAAAGCTGTTGGTGTTGTAATAGCCACTGGAGTGTACACAGAGATTGGGAAAATCAGGAATCAGATGGTGGCCACGGAGCCCGAGAAGACCCCTCTGCAACAGAAGCTGGATGAGTTCAGCCAGCAGCTTTCTAAGGTCATCTCCCTTGTCTGCATTGCAGTCTGGGTCATCAACATCAGCCACTTCAGCGACCCCGTGCATGGTGGCTCCTGGTTTCGCGGTGCCATTTACTATTTCAAGATCGCCGTGGCTTTGGCAGTGGCTGCCATCCCTGAAGGACTTCCTGCAGTTATCACCACTTGCCTGGCATTGGGCACCCGCCGGATGGCCAAAAAGAATGCCATTGTCAGGAGCCTCCCCTCTGTGGAAACCCTAGGATGCACTTCGGTCATTTGCTCTGACAAGACAGGCACCCTGACGACCAACCAGATGTCCGTCTGCAGGGTGAGTCCTGAGTTGTGTGGGATAGTAGACATCAGTGCCAAATTAATTTCTGCATTCTTAGTTTGTTGCAATGCTTCTAGTTTGGTTAAGGAGCTTGATTATTTGAAGAGGTTGCTTTTATTTGCTCTGTATTTGTTGGTATGCTTTGCCAGCAAAACCAAGGAATTGGAGTAGCCAACTAGGTTTTCTACAGCAACATTGCTGAACATCTGTATTTATAAAACAGATGTAAAAATGGAGGTAGCATAGCCCCAGTAGAAGAGCTGTACCACTACAACAGAGGTCTTCAACTTTGGCAGCTTTAAGACTTGTGAACTTCAACTCCCAGAATTCTCCAGCCAGCATAGCTGGCTGGAGAATTCTGGGAGTTGAAGTCCACAAATCTTAAAGCTGCCAAGATTGAAGACCTCTGCACTACGACAATGCTTGAATTCTTGGGGTAGAGGAAGACAAGCCCTATGTCCATAGCATTTATTTATTTATTAGATTTTTATTCCAACTTTGTAACTCAAGAGGGTGAACGTACATAATACTCCTTCTTCTCCTATTTTCCCCACAATAACCCTGTGAAGTGAGTTGGGTTGAAGAGAGAGTGACTGGCCAAAGTCATTCAGCTGGTTTTTTCATGCCTAAAGCAGGACTAAAATTTATAATCTCTTGGTTTCTAGACCAACACTTTAACCCCGTGATGGCGAACCTGTGGCACGCATGCCACCTGTGGCATGCGTAACCATATCAGTGAGCACGGGAGCTCAGCTCCGGCGGGCATGTGCGTGCTGGCCAGCTGATTTTCAGGCCTTCTGGGCCCACCAGAAGTAGGGAAACAGGCTCTTTCCTGCCTCCGGAGGGCCTGCGGGAGGGTGGGGAAGGCCCATTTTTCTTTCTCACTTGGCTCCAGGGCCTTTCTAGGTCGGAAGTGGTCAAACAGGCTGTTTTCGGCCTCTGGAGGACCTCTGGGGTGGGGGGGAGGCTGTTTTCACCCTCCCCAGACTCCTAGAGAGGCCCTAGAGGCTGGGGACAGAAAAAATGGGCCTTCCGGTCCCACTGGAAGTTGTCAAACGGGCTGTTTTCGGCCTCCAGAGGACCTCCCAAGGGTGGGGGTGGGGAAAGCTGGTTTTGCCTTCCCAGACTCCTAGAGAGGCCCTGGAGCCAGGTGAGAAAGAAAAATGGGCCTCCCAGGCCATCACGTGCCAGGAGCGGGGGTCGCAGGGGGTCATACATGCATGCATGGTGGCAGGGCGCATAGAATTATGGGTGTGGGCACGCGTGCGCACAACCTCCCCCACCCCCCCCTCCTGGCACACGATGGCAAAAAGGTTAGCCATCACTGCTTTAACCACTACACAAAACTAGCTCTCTGGTATCACAACAGTATTACAGAATTGGAAAGGGGCACTTGGGTCTTGGGTCCAAACTCCCACTGAGGGCAGGAATTTAAATCTTTTCCATCCAGGAGAAAGCAGGACTTATTAAATGGATTTATTTGGAAACTCTTGTTCCACCATTGATCCCCAAATACGCCAGGAACAGCTTATATTTCAATATCAAACAATATCGTCCTTGTTCTTGGCTGTATACACACAAGGAGAAAGAATGGGGAAGGAAAAAAAAAAGAAGGTCTCTCAGCCACCAGATTTTAAAACTTCAGAATTCTTGTGAGAACTAACTAAGATGAAAAGAGGAGGAAAAGTCAAAAAGAGCTTTAAGATTTGGGAGATAGTTTTGGATCCATAAGTCGGGTCTGGAAGCAGCTTTTTGCTGATTAAAATTATCATTTTTGCCATGTAATGGATAATCTACTTGGATTCATGAAACATATGTGTTTATACTTTTCCCTCTTTCCTTCCAAGCTGGCCAGGAATTTTAAATTGAAATGCTGAATTTATATCTAAGTCTAAGGATTTAATGTTGTGTCTTGAACTGTGTACAACTGTGATCAAGTGCATTGTTTTTATAGAGCGTAAAGGAGAACACGTTAATTCGGTGTTTGCTGTTAAGTTCCATATTCCCCACCTTAAAAGTTTCTAGGCTGGGTGCACATAGTATAACTCTGAATTCTAGCCAACAAAGAACCTTGACACGTGTTTCGCAAGAGGAGAATTAAAGTGCAGATCTTCGAACTGCTTACATCACCTGTGTGTCCCTGGTAGCTAATGTGTGAAAAAGGAAATGCCTTTGTATTACATATAAAAAAGATGTTGAGACTCTAAAAAAAGTGCAGAGAAGAGCAGGATGATTAGGGGACTGGAGACTAAAACATATGAAGAACGGTTACAGGAACTAGGCAGGGCTAGTCTAGTGAAGAGAAGGACCAGGGGAGGCATGATAGCAGTCTTCCAATATTTGAGGGGCTGCCACAGAGAGGAAAGGGTCAACCTATTTTCCAAGGCACATGAAGGCCAGACAAGGAATAATGGATGGAAACTGAACAAGGAGAGATTCAACCTGGAAATAAGGAAAAATTTTCTGACAGTGAGAACAATCAACCAATGGAACAGCTTGCCTTCGGAAGTTGTGGGAGCTTCATCACTGGAGGATTTCAAGGGGAGATAGGACTGGCATTTGTCAGGGATGGTGTAGGGTCTCCTGCTTGGATGGGGGGATTGGATTAGATGACCTACAAGGTCCCTTCCAACTCTGTTAATCTATGTTACATATTCTGACAAACAGCCCTCAAAATTCTTTTCACTTAAAGGTCACAGGGTCCAGCTAGCTTCAATGAAAGGCAAATTGTATGCACAATCACAGACACTCTTGATATATACTTGTTATCCATCCATTACCCTAGGAAACTACCTCGCACATTACCGGATACTAAATGTATATATTTTGCACTGCTTTCTAAATTAGGGTTTGTGTAACCATGGTTTTATGAATCATGGATTCTCATCTGGTTTGCAAATCTCTAAATCTCCAAACAGAACAAACTGTCAGCGTTCCAGAAAAACCCTCAACTCCAAGTAAAAACTCTGAGGCAAGCATTTTTCAAAGTTCTGTTTACTAGAATAGGTAAACTGGCACAACTGGGAAAAACTGAGCAGTTGGGGTTTTCCCTCAGTAAATCAAAACCCCCAAAACCATCCCCTCACTCCTCAGTCGATCACATGCTCCGATCACCATCCGTCCCATCTCGAGACAGCACTCCGACCACTCCTTCTCCAGATGCAGGATCGGTCTGACCTTGACGGACAGGAAGAATGCTATTATGTCTAAAGACAAACCCCTCTACTAAATCCCCCCTCCTACTTTCCCACACATGAGAAGGTGGCTTCCGGCCTAATATGGCTTCCAAAGCTGACGCAAACTATAATATGGTGTAGAACAAGGTGCAGCCCAGCCCATTTATCCATCGCTGTTCACTTTTAACTAGTGACAGTTCTCGAGAAGGAATTGCGAAACCCTCAGAAGCTCCTGCTTTTGTGAATCCAGGAGGAAAGGTGAACCAGCCAACCAGACAATAGTTGTGCATGTTCTAAGAAGGCTAGCACCATTTTGCCCTAATCCTCCAGAAAGTCATAAATTGCCCGATGCAGTTGCAAAAAGTTTGCCCACAAACAAAACAGCAGGTTGGAGAGTTCCCTTTTTAAGCACACCTTGGTTATCATTCTTTCTCATTTTGTTTTTGTTCCAGCTGGCAAACGAAGTATTTGCATAATGCTTTTCTCTGGGATCAGGAGGCAAATTAATGCTTGGACTTGAGGGAAGGGGGGAGGCGGCTGTTCACTGTTTCCTTAGCAATGCAGCCTCGTGAATGGCCTGCAGTAATTTTGTGCATCCAGCGTGGGGGAGGCAGCAAGCCGTTGGATGATAAGCTGATGGGGGTCATACCCAGCAGTGGAAGCATCACTTACTAATGAGGTGGTGGGAGGAACAGCTCATCTCTCGAGGAACCTGTTTTTAGTCCTGGCCTGCTGGGGTGGCATTTTCTTGGGTCTAGTATGACTGGCAAGTAGCAAATCAGCGCCTTGTCTCCCCAAAAATCATAGGGATGAGTGTCGGATGCTGCATGTTTTAAAAAAACCAAAATCAAACACATTTACGCCCTGTTTATTTGCTTGTTTTTTGTTTACTACATTTATAGGATGCAAGTCCCGTGGATAATAAATAAAACAGAGCCGTGTAAAAGAATAAAAGCATAATTGGATTATTTTAGATTATAGGATCAAGATGACAAATGTGGCCGACAGAGAAGAAAATAAGGGCACGTATGAGTTTTTAGAAATGCTCCATTTTCAGTTTAAGCAGCCATGTTACTTTGGCACTGGAATTGGAAATCCCACAAGTGTTAATTCCTTCCAAGGTGGTCATAATGCAGTACCAGTACATTAATCACTATTAAGTATGTTGCAGTAGTAATACAGTAGTTGTAACAGTTCCGTTTTCAGGACTCTGATGGTTGCCAAACATAATTCTTCCCAGTGGTGAAATCTAAAATTTGTAACAACCGGTTCTGTGGGCGTGGCTTGGTTGGGGGGGGTAATGTGACTGGGTGGGCGTGACCATTTTTTAAAAACTTTTAAAACCATTTTTTCTACAACCTCTTGGGTGAAGAGGTTGTAAAAAAATGCTTTCAAAAGGCTCTGACGATCCCAGCTGAGTTGCCTGATCGGCAGAAGCTTTTTAAAAA
>WNWU01000013.1:10927980-10967534 GCA_012654045.1 Ptyas mucosa
AACCACCCACCTCCATCGCTACTGGATCAGGCGATCCAGTCCGAACCGGGAGCATTTCACTCTTGATTCTTCCCCCTTCCTATCTACAGACCCCTGCCTTGGAAAAAGGCAGCCTGAAAATATGTTCACAATCAAACTAGCAATCCATGACCCATTGGGTCATCGTTTCACAAATATTTCCTACCTAAACAGAGTAATCAAGGGCAAAAAAACAGTAGGAGCAGAAGCAATTTCCAACTTCCTGCTGGCCTGACCATAGCTGACTGCTCTGCAATTGATGGTGGGACAGGTCTACCAAATCTCTGGAGGGCTAGGGCAGGACCAAACCACTTGATCTCCAGTAGCAGAAAGAGCGGGTTGTCTACCTAGTATCCCGAGGGCTAGGGCAAGTTCTACTGAACTTCTGAGTGGTGTCATGGCAGCATAGAAGCATTGAAGCAACCATAAATTTGTCAATTTTCAATCCCACAGAAGTTATGGGTCCCAGATTTTGGACACGTCTGGTAAACTTAGCCCATTTGAAGTACTTTGGTTCAAAAATTATTGCCCTATGAGGTAACAATTTCATCCAGTTTAAGGTAACAGACAATAAGGGTTTCAGTAGTATATAGATAAGTTCAGGATTCTGAGAACATAACACTTTAAGCATTTTGAATTCGTTTAAAATTAATAGATTGAAAGCCCCCCTGGTCCATGGAGCTCACTGAGAGATGCTGGGCCAGTCAAAATCTTTCAGTCCAGACCATTTCAAAGGGGTACTTTGGGGGGAATAAAATAAATAAAATCCTCCTACTAACTATCCTGAGTTTTCATGAAGAAAGAGCTACAGTATTTACTTGATTTGTTGATGTAGATAATTGCTCTTTCTGGAGAAGAACGAGTCTCTGAGTGTGAAATTTTTATTCTAGTTGAGTAATTGCATATGGTGCATTTTGGTGGGAGTCTCTCTGTGTGGGTTGGTTGATTATTATAACATTATCTATAAAGTAGATAACTGTTATCAGGAGAGGTCGAGGTAGTATAGCTCTGGTTGTGACAGATTGAGGAAGACTTGGGGGTGCTAGGGAGGTGTTAAGAGAGGAGGGAGATCAGCAGTTTAATATTATCTCTGTTTCTAGCCTGCTGACTCAATCCTGGGTCCTTGTGGTTGAATTGCTGGTGAACTTCAGCTCTTGTTGCTATTGATAAACACCAGATCTATCATGACTTGATTGTCTATGAATAGGCATACAGTTGTGGCCAAAATTGTGGAAACCTTTTGGGAAAAATGTATTTTTGAGGTTTGATGCCTAATAACACCACTCTTTTTTTGGAGTTTCAAGATAATTATATTCCACTGCTGGAATGGTCTGGGAATAGCCCAGACCTTAACCCAATTGAAAATCTATGGAGCCGACTAAAGAAACTTGTTAGTCAGAAGCGACCCAGCAATAAAACCCAGTTAATAGAAGCAATCATTCAATCTTGGTTTCACATTATAACAGCTACAGAACTAAAAGACTTCCCATGGTTCACCCCGTGGAAACATGTTGTAAGGCCGTAATTCATGCTAAAAGTTACCAAACTAAGTATTAACTGACATAATTTTTGTATAATTTTTTCCATGGTGATAATTTTTGTATATCTCATTTTTTCTACGTGTTTCACTTTTCTTCTTTATACTGTAACTGCTATTCTAATAGCAAATCCTTCATAAAAGTTATTGCATTACATTCTTGGTTAAATTATCTTTCCGTCAATATATAATTTTATGGGACTACTCCAAAATAAAGTGGGTGTTAGTAGCTAGTTTTAGAAAATACACTTTTCCCAAAATGTTTCCACAATTTTGGCCACTACTGTAGATGGTGTGTATTCCTGAAAATTCCTGGTGGGTAAAGACAAGATATTACCCTCTTGGGGATCTGCCCTTCTGGTTTTCAAATCCTGCAGTAACCATGAGCTTGAAGCGATAGGGTGGCATTGATCTTATGGGACCTCTTAGGAGCTCTGCTCATCATTTGGCAGGGTGTTGTTAAGTGCATGCGCATTAAGTCAGACAGTAGAGGCAAAGGCAAACTGGGTAATCTTCCAATGTACTGACCAACCTGTTGTCCATCTGGACCTCTCACTGGATTCCTTGATCTAGTTTCTGGGTGGTTTGAAATTGTCATACCAATCTTCTTAGCCTCAGTTGAACTTCTGTGTGCTCAACATGAGGCTGCCTTTGAAAATCATCCAGAAAGTGCAACCAATTCAGAAGCCTGGATATTGCTGCCACCGTGGTCTTATTAATCTACTTTGCGTGCCCTGCATAAACCACAAGTCGAATTGCATTAACAACTTATTGTTCCTAGTTTTGATTACAAAGTTCTTATATTGCTTGGCATCTGGGTATTTGCAAGATAGCCTGCTCCCCTGGATGGGGAGAAACAAGCTCAGACTCAACCCTTCCAAGACCGAGTGGCTGTGGTTCCCGTCGTCCTGGTATAGTCAGATGGCTCCATCGCTGACTATTGGGGGCAAGATCTTGGCCCCCTCAGAGAGGGCTCGCAACTTGGGTGTTCTCCTGGATGCACGGCTGTCTTTGGAAGATCATATGACGGCCGTGGCCAGGGGAGCTTTTTATCAGGTTCGCCTGATACGCCAGTTGCGTCCCTTTCTGGACCGGGATGCCTTGTGCACGGTCATTCATGCCCTCGTCCCGTCCTGTCTGGACTACTGTAATGCTCTCTACATGGGGCTCCCCTTAAAGAGCACTTGGAGGCTCCAACTGGTCTAGAATGCGGCCATACGGGTGATTATGGGGGCGACACAGCGCACCCATGTAACACCTCTCCTGCGCAAGTGCACCAGCTCCCAGTGGTCTTCTAGGTGCAATTCAAGGTGTTGGTCACCACCTTTAAAGCGCTCCGTGGCTTAGGACCTGGGTATATAAAGAGATCGCCTTCTGCCACTGTTAGCCTCCCACTGGCCAATACGCTCCCACAGAGAGGGGCTCCTCAGGGTGCAATCGGCCAAACAATGTTGACTGGCGACACCCAGGGGGAGAGCCTTCTTTGTGGGGGCACCAGCCCTCTGGAATGAGCTGCCCCTAGGGGTTCGTATGATCCCCGACCTGCGTACCTTTCGCTGCGCCCTTAAGACTCTTGTTCCAACAGGCTGGGCTGGCTTAATATGAATTTTAAATGGGGTGTTTGTTAGCTTTTAACTTTGTGGGCCAAATTTTATATATTCGTTTTAAATTGTTTTTAAATTTTGTGAATTTATGTGTGTTTTAATATGGCTGTACACCGCCCTGAGTCCTTCGGGAGAAGGGCAGTATAGAAGTTTAATAAAATAAAATAAAATAAAATAAAATAAAATCTCCAACCTGAGTCAACCTGAGTTGATCCTTCTGAAGAAGCTGTGAATAAAGGCTTAATTTTGGAAAAGCCCTGCCTTTCTGTTATGGTCCCTGTTCTCTAGAAAAGCCTCCTCCTAGAAGTAATACTGACCTCATCGGAGATTGGATTTCACCAGCAATATGTTTTTGGTACTGTATAAATTGTAATGAGTATTATTTATTTTTTTAAATATTAAGAAACATTTTAAATACCATTGATCTGAACAGCCAGGCAGCCTATTTAATAAGGGTTGAATTAGCTGGGAGTATACAGTGATATGATCTATACATCAGGAAGGCATATTTTATGGTTTCATTTCAACAAAGGCAGAGAGGGGTTCCTATTTACCATCTATGATTGCAGAGGGAAGAGGAAAACCTGGCCGTATTTGGGTCATAGTAATTTGTGTAAGTATTGTGTGGGTTGCAGTTTCCTTCTGTCATTATAAAGTCGGCATAGCCTTGGGGCAGCTACAAGTTTATTCTGGAGCTTCCTATCTTCCAGGCTTTGCTTGATAACCACATTATCCAATCAGAGATATTCCCAAATGGAGAAATTTGCTGGCTACAGTTCTGGACCATTCAGACTGCAAGATATTTTGCAGGAAAAAGAACAGTAGCCCCAGAGAAGATTGATTTTGAGCTAGTAAGATGTTATTGCCAATTTCAATGCTAAGTAGTCAAGTCTGCAATCTAAGTAAAGCATTAAGGAGTTATCTTACCATAGAAAACATGGCTCTCAAAAATGTGACTGAATTATTTCATATAAATGAAGGTTTATACAGTATAAGGCTGCAGTTCTACATTCTTCAGTTTTCCATTGTATCTTTGGAAAATGTACCATTTTATTAGATTGTATTCATAAAGTGTGACTTCTTTATTTAGAGCAGATGTTGTAAAGTCAGTTAATTAATCACATGCATTTTGATTAATAGGCAAACCGGTACTTCTTTAATTGGGTGCTAATGAACTAAAGACCCTGACATTTTGGAAAAAAACCAGTACAGTGTTCAGAGTCTAGGCCAAAACTAAGAATAACTGACTGGATAAAATAAAAAATAGTTGATGGTTGGATTTTAGTGAGTCAAATAATGGCTCTGTTAGCTAAATATTTATTACTCCAGGCACTAAACAATCCTAGGAGGAAGAAAAAAATAATGTTTAACCTTCAGGAGTTCCCTTATTAAACAGAGACAAATATTTAATGGGGAGGAATATAGCTGTTGTTCATAAATTTGCAGACATAAGGTTAAATATTTGCTTGGGTGCCATGGAACAGTCCCTTCTCCATGAGAGATTATATTTATTACTAAACATGTTAACTTCTGCCCTGCCCTCAGCACTGTATAACTTGAGGCAATCTTGAAAAAATGTTTAGTTTAGTCTTGTTCTAGACAAGGTAAGGCAGGGATAGACAACCACTGTCCCCATTTTTTTCATTTTTTTCAATGTCTATCCCAGTTTTTCTCAAAATGTGATCTAAGAACCTTGGGGGCCCTCCGAGACCTTTTCAGAGGTCCATAAAATCAAAATTATTCATCAGTCTCTTTGAAAAGTAATACAGTATTAAACCTTCTGTGATGACCTAGGGCATGGCACAGAGATAACACAAACAGCTGGCAGTTCAAACAGCCCCTTTATTGCTCCAAATTTCCCCAAACACTCCCATGTTTCTGGCAAGTCCCAGGGCAAAGTGATAACAAACCCTCACCCAAACCTCAAGCAGCCTCTGGCTACAATTAGTCCAGCCCAGCGCTATGTGCACCAAGGCTGCACAGCAATAAATCCAACAGGGCAAATCAAGGAGTTCAGGAAGCAAAAGATCCAGGTAATCAGTCCAGAACGCCAGAAGGAATGCAAGAACTCTTGGAAAGTTCAAACATTGGCACACAACACTTCAGGAACTCAGTGTTTGTTCCTGACAAATGCCCCTTCCCACACCGTCTCCTTAAGTCTCATTCCCCAGGTATGCCTTGTGAAGATGGGTGGGGCACTCTTCTCCGAAGTAGCTTGTTCAGTCTGCGCTGTTCACACTGTCTCTCCACTCTCTGAGCTCTTGGATCAGGAGGGGGTGGTCCTTGCTCCTTGCCTGAGCTCTGTCTCTCATGTTCATCCCGCCTCTGTTTCTCCCTGCCTAAAATCTGTCCTAATTCTGAAAGTCCCTGGACTTTCCCATTTTCTTCCAAAGACAATGAAGCCGCCCCCTCAATCTTTGTCGGCTCGTCTTCCCCTGCAGATTCAGGCTCCGACAGGAGCATGACACCTTCAAACAATTGTGAGAAGTGGCAGTGAATGCATCTCTTTTAATTTTTAATATGGTAAAGGTAAAGATTTCCCCTGTCCAGTCATGTCCGACTCTAGGAGCGGTTCTCATCTCCATTTCTTCGCTGAGGGAACCAATGTTCTCCAAAGACACTTCCTTGATCATGTGGCTAACACAACTATATGCTGAGGCACACAGAACATTATTATCTTCCCACCAAAGTGTTATCTATTTTATATACTTGCATTTGTATGCTTTTGAACTGCCAGGATGGCAGGAGCTGGGGCAAGTAATGGGAGATCACTGTGTCATGTAGCACTCGGGTCTTGAACCCAGGCTGTCAGCTTTTCAGCTTACAAGCTCATTGTCTTAACCACTGAGCCACCACACCCTCTTTAATAGGGCAAATATAGATAAATCTAAGCCATACAGACAAGTGTCCTCCACAGAGGTCCTGAAAGAAAGAAGGTTAAGAAACACGGATCTAGCCCATGCTAAGGCATTCAGTTCAGCAGCATATGAAGGCCACCAATTTCCCATCGCTGTTGTAAAGCAATGTTGACAAGAACAGCCTGGAACTCTTAGAATCACTCCTGTTCCCCACAGTCTGTGGGTCTCCTTGGCCACAGCAAGACAAGTCATAGCAATGTTTCCATAGTCATCATTCCCAATGATATTCCAAGAGACTGGAGTCAGAAATGGTTCAGGAAACCCTAAGGAGCCTTTTGTCCTGAAATGCTACCCTCTTTCTCAGAGTAAATGTGACATGTTAATTGACCCTAAAGAAGCACTCATGATGGCAACAAATATTGCTAGAACTATTATTGCCCGCAATAGGCTTTAAAAACAAGGGTATCTCAGAGGAGTTAGTAGTAGATCTCAGACGCGATGACAAACAGAGGTAGTGGTTGCAGTGGGTGCCAATGTGGCAATAGAAGTAGAAGAAGATGGAACTGTCATAGGTCTCAGTGAAGCTGATCCAGCCATTAAGTTTTCTTACCCTTCAGTTTTTCTGTTTTCAGTTTTCTCCATCCTGCTAAGCAATAATAACTCTGCCCTGATATATCTGCTCTGTCTGTACACTCTTTTAAAATATCTGTGAGGTTCTTGATATTAAAAATAAATGAACAAACACATGTCTAACTATCTATTGTCAGTGATTCAGAATTCAGCCTTGCCAAGAAGGCAAATTTGCAGGCAGTGCAATGATATAATTTGTTCTAGCATGTGCATTTAGACCAAGTGTGGAACTTGTGGTCCCTGCCCTGCATATGATGCAAGATATATTATTATTATTATTATTAGTTAAATTTGTATGCTGCCTGACTCTGGGCAGCTCAAAAATACTGTAGATACGACACGTAAGCAGCCTATGCCTCAAAAGTTAACACATCAGCCAGTCTTCCTGTAAGGAAGCACTTTACGTGGATGCTGGAAATGAATCTGTCACTAAAATAAGGGATGTGAAACTAGAATGTATTTATTTATCTTGACATCTGCATTTTCACTCTATTGTTTTGAAACTATATACTTAAAGGCCTCTATATATTTTATGAGAAGCAAGTCCCACTGAGTTTCAGTAACTCGTCCAGAATGGAGAGAGAGCATCCTGAGTTTCAGTGCTTCTTCATATTTGTATCTGCAACTCACATCTTTTCTAACAGAAACCCAGAAGCATAATAAAGATCAGAATAATAGCGTGTTGCTGTTGTGGTTTGTGGTTTTGATGATTTTAAGGTTTAAATTATACAACATTCAATAACTGTTGTACATGACCGGATTTTTTTGGGGGGGGGGGGGGCAGGGGGTGAAACTTGTAGATATAGTATTGAATAATTTCATTTCAATGAAATCACTTGAGTAAAAGCAAAGACTTACTGAGAACATTTTAGTAAAGCTTCATTTTATTTTTCAGGAAATCCTATGTGCTTTTGGCTTCTTGAGATTTGCCTTTAAGTATATAGTTTCTGATTTATCAAGCTGAACGTTGCAATCTTAATATTGTCTCAAGTCATTAATAGGATTGAGGTTGATCAATAGATTGATCAATTTTGACCTGAATTTGTCCCTATATTTATGAATTCTCTTTGTCAGAAATATTGACTCAAAGGGGCAGAGAATTATTACCAAGAAAATAAAATATAAATCCATCTACCTTATAGTTTAAATGTGATTCCTCCAGCAATTTCAAATTACAGCTTCCACCATCCCCTTTTCCCACTGGTTGACGGGAATTAAAGTCCAAAACATTGGGAGAGCTACAAGTAGCATAGTCAAAAATGGGCAACTTGTTAATGCTTTCAGTAAGAGAGGGGAGGGCCAAAGTAATGTGTTTTGTGTTGATATGGCTCCATTATTCAAACAAGTAATTCTCTTTGTTTACCCCTTAATTTTGGGTGTAATGTTGTAAACTGATGGCATGGTTTCCCAAATATGGGGAATGGTGGGTCTGTGGACCAGAATGAACAAAAAACTTGAACTACAGGCCCAGGGGTGAAATGCTCCCGGTTCGGACCGGATCTCCTGATCTGGTAGCGATGACAGTGGGTGGTTCGGAGAACCAGTAACAAAAATCCCTGCGCCCCCTCAACCATGCCCAACTGAACCGCAGGATCATCGGAGGTTTTTTTAAAAAAAACTTTTAAAAGCATTTTTCTACAACCTCTTCCGACAAAAAAATGCTTTTAAAAGATAAAAAAAAAGCCTCTGATGATTGCACAGCTCAGCTGGGATAGTCAGAGGCTTTTCAAAGCATTTTTTTCTGCAACCTCTTGGCCAAAGAGGTGGTTTAAAAAATGCTTTGAAAACTCTTTGACGATCCCAGCTGAGTTTCCTGATCGGCAGAGGCTTTTCAAAGCATTAGAAAAAATGCTTTGAAAAGTAAAAAAAAAAAAAGTTGGCCACGCCCACCCAGTCACATTACCACCACCACCAATCCACGCCCACAGAACCGGTAGTAACAAATTTTACATTTCACCCCTGAGGCTGCCCATCTCTGTATAAAAATGTATTTAATTGTATGAATAGCAATAGCAATGTCAACTGTCCGACTAGTGAACCCAAAATAAGGAAACACTCTCGGGAGCTTTGAATTCCCAAAAGTAAAACTTTATTGGATACGCCATTTTGGCACTAAAGAATCAAAACCAGCTCTGGTTTTCCCACACAAAGGCTTGCCTAGTTAAATATTAGCTTCTCTTTCTCCCCACCTCTGGGTGATCACATTGTCCAATTATGAGACACCCTTTTTTTATGGGAACTGTCTGTCTCTTTCTCAAGCACCTGCAGTGGTGACCTTGATGGTTGCCAGGCTCTCACGGTCCATGCACACATTCTCAGCAATTAATTTCCTCTTCCCCACCCCCACCCACCCCAATTCATGGGCAAGTTGAAAAGCGTTAAGGTTTGAAAGAAGGAAAGCAGTTGAATCTTGAGAAGCAATAACAGTAACACTTAGATTTATATACTATTTCATAGTGCTTTTCAACTCCCAGTCCGTGGCCCAATGCCACAGTCCATTCAGAACCAGGCCGTGGAAGTGGTGGGCGAGCATACATGCATACAAAGCCGCATTTGTGAAGGTGGCACACACAGATGAAACCATCCCATCTCCCCATCACCACTGAAAGATTGGAGACTGCTGCTTTCTAGAACTCTCTAAGCAGTTTACAGAGTCTGCAGATTGCCTCCAACAATAATGGTTAGTTATTAGCAAGCTAATAGTGATTCGATTGGACAACCCATGAAATCAAGGACTTAATAAGCCACTTATTTGAATGTCTTTTGTTTTTATTGATCCTGGGTATTAGACAACAAGATCAAGATAGCATTATGTGTAGTGTTTTTCTTCACATCTCCCCAAGGCAAAAGACTAGAATCTTAAATAAATATTGAAGATTTTGGGGGATGCAGGGGTGTCCATGGGGTATGATCAAAAATGTCAAGGGGACGGCCATGATGGTGCACATGAAAATAGGTGCAGCTTCGTCTCCACCTTCTCCATCTTTCTTTTTACCAGACTCTCCAGACATCCACGGGGAGATGTCTTCAATGTTTTTTGGCTGCAAAGTCCTAAGTATCTTATATAGGTTGACCTTAAAGGTTTTTCTTCATGTGAAACTACACCTTCCTTTTTAATATAAGAATCTACGCCCTTGGATGTAGATAATTAAAAGACTATTTAATGGCCAAATTTGTAGGTCGCCTTCCAGGGTGTGCTCTGCATTTTATCTAAGTTTGATCTATCAGTTTAATTCTTTTTCTTCCCAGCTTAAGTTTCTGCAGGAAGGTGTAAGTTGTGGTCAGCAATGTGATTCATCCCCCTTGTACTTCTCTGATTTTATAGGCAGGACTATTTTTATTTAGTGTTGTTTTGTCAAGGAGACAATCTAAAGGTATGTTGAGAGAAACCACATGGAACCACATTCCTAGACATACCAACTTTAAGAGTCAAGGGAAGAGCTTCATTTTTTTCCAGTTTCTACCTATTGGAAACTCCTTGTCTCCCATCTCTGGCAAATGCAAAATGCTTTGTTTACGTTCTGTCTGTTGCAAGATGTTGGAGATGGTCATCTATCAATCTTCTAAGTCCCTCAAACAGGGATGAGTATCCTGAGTCCCTAAGTTAAAAGCCCTTTGGTACAGTGGTAAAATCCGCTACCGGTTCCCTGCATGCACAGTGCGTGCCAGATACACGCTGCCCGCGCGTGCGCAGTGCACAGCAAACACGTGCTTCGTGCGGAAAAAGGAACCATTTGAAGGTTAGAACAGCAAGGGGGGAACAGCTGTGATGCACTATTTAGCAGGATTTCCTGCTTTCTAGCGAATCTAAATTGCGCAGCACAGCTGATTGTCGGAAATACCGGTTCGGACCAACCAGTAGCTATTTTTTACTACCTATTCACCTGAATCAGTAGTTTTTATCACTACCGGTTTGCCCGAATTGAAGTGAACCGGTAGCATTTCATCCCTGCTTTGGTACCCCAATTGGTTGAGAATATACCAGCTCATCTGCTGTGCTGCCCGTCCGTCAGCCTGATTCCTTGACCCATCTGACATTTAATATTTTAGAGAGAGCAGTAAACACACGCATGCACACACACACACACACACACACACACCAAACAACCTGTCAACGATTCTGAGTCCACCCACTCCCACTGACGAAATATATTTAAAGGAATGTGAGCGAAAACAACAGCAGAAAAGGTCTTCACCCCTGTTCTATTATAGCATACTTCGTTCCTTTCCCTTAAAAAAATTAAACTTTCCCAAACCCGCTTTTCACAGCACAGCCCTCCTTAGGAATTTCACAGAGATGCCTGTAAAAGTCAGATGAATAATTTACCAGGCACGCTTCCTAATTAATGAGCAGAAATAAAAGCTAAAAAAAAAAACCCTTCAAGAAATCTGTATCTACCTATGGGAGTCAGACATGTTTAAGAAGTCCGTCCACATCCTTTTGAAATCAGTGAACATTGCCTTGTTGAAAGAATTTCTAAGATGTCAAAAAATAATAATCCTGTTTCACTGAATAGTACAGTACATACTAAATGGTGAGCTTGCTTGAGACCCAGGCCTTTAAAATGGATCTTAAAAGAACGAAGTGATAGTTAGAATCTATGATAATTTAAGCCGTTTTTCTTAGTATATATTAGAATTAAAACAGAGCCTGATATTTGATTTTATGATTTTGAAAGGGCATCAATAGCCACCAGTCCCAATCTAAAAGTAAATGCTTACTTTAAAAATCCTCACCCATCATATTCCTGCATAACAACCTGTTCTTCTGTTGACCAGCTCATACTTCTGAGTATCTTCTGAATGCCAAGTTCCTGCTTCCTGCTCCACCTAAACTTTTATTTGTTTAAGAAAGTTGTTTTCATTTTTTTTTAAAAAATGGAAACCTACCTTAAATGTTTAAATATTATATTTATAAAATTGGCATTCTGCCCTGAAAAGCAGGTTTTCCAAGGCAGCTCATAACAAGCTAAAATCATCAAATAAAACAAAGCCTCTTTACTTACACACAGTCATTAGAAACGTAGCCCTAAAATTGTGGAGCAGTAAAAGCTAGCATGCTGCAAAGAAAAACATCAGCTTCCAACATCATCTGTATTTCCAAGAATCGTCTGGGCCTAAATAGTCCCCAAAACTATTTTAGAATATCAAAATAATCGACAGCTGTATTCCGTGGCTTTTTTGGAAAAGTTCACCCATGTCTGGGGAAAAATGGGTCAGTAGGGCATATCCTTGGGGGAAAGTGCTAGACTTATAAAGGGAGGTTTTATAACTAGATACATTCTTCATTATACAGACAAGTTCTTGACTTGAGCCCAGAATTGCAGTTGTAAGTCGTGGCAGTTGTTAAGCGGATGACCACATGGCTATACCTGATTTTTCTGTTTTTACAGCAGTCATTAAGCAAACCCATTTTTCCCCAAGGGTGAGATTTTTTTGAAGGAAACTCGAACTAAACCTAATTTGGCCACCTAATGAGAAGGAAGGACTCACTGGAGAAGAGCCTAATGCTGGGAAAGATTGAGAGCAAAAGAAGAAGGGGACGGCAGAGAATGAGGTGGCTGGATGGAGTCACTGAAGCAGTCGGTGTGAGATTAAATAGACTCAGGGGGATGGTAGAGGACAGGAAGGCCTGGAGGAACGTTGTCCATGGGATCGCGATGGGTTGGACATGACTTCGCGACTAACAACAACAAAGAACTAAACACAAAAATCAGTCACATGACCTCAGATCCTACAAACAATCATAAATGCAAGCCAGTTGTCAAAGACCTGAAATGTAATCATGTGACTACAAGGGAAGAGGGTTGCAGATATTGGAACGTCAAAAATGGGTTGTAACTAGTTCTAGGGAGGTCCATCATAACTTTAAATGGTCACTAAGCAACCGGTCATTAAACAAGAACTACCTATACATAAGTATGAAGTGCCAAAATCTGAATAACCAACAGAAGGCAGCATAGGAACTCTCTTTCCTGCCATCTAATGGTCATCTGGATACTTGCAGCCCAGACATGATGGCCCTGTCATGATAGCCATTTTGATGAACTGACAAGATTTCATCTCCTAGCAGTTATGTTATGTGAGTGCAAAGAAATCATTCTCAATTTCCAAATGCAGCAATCTTATGAGATCAAAAGGAATCTATTGCCATTGATTACATCAGCTTTCTCCCCTCTCTTGGGTGAGATAGAAACTCCACAATCCCTGGCTGAAATCCAATATATATCTGCTCAGCCTTCTATCCCTCTGAGGTCAGTCAAATGAGGAAGGGACCCTGATTTTGGGGGGCAATATGCTGACTCTGTAAACTGCTTAGAGAGTGCTGTAAAGCACTATAAAGCAGAAAATAAGACTAAGTGCTGTTGTTATTGCTATTGTTATATGGCAATGTTTGGCGGAAGACTGGTCTAAATTCTTGTTGTTGGAATTAGAACTGGTTGTTGATTTTGAGCACTGTTTTTCAACCTTGGCAACTTGTAGATGGACTTGAACTTGATGGACCTAGAATTCCCCAGCCAGCATGCTTTCCATTTTTGCTCAGGAGAATTGGAAAAGCTATGTGTTTTATTGCCATATCCTTCACCCTGGGTTGGGTGCCACATTCTTAGCCAATATTTCTAGGCATTATTTGTGTTTCTGACTGTGTGACTGACTTAATCCTCCTCCTCATTATCTTTTAATCTGTCCTGGAAAAAAAGGGGGGAATAAGGGAGCTTTTGTGTCTAGGTGTCTCCTGGCGGGCCTTTTCTATTAAGCAAATTGTTTTTATCTTTCTATTTGAATCCTCAGCTAATTAGCAAGATGTTCACCGTATTTCTCTGAAAAGATGCTGATGCTGAATTGAAGTCAGTAGAAATAAAAATCAGAAAAAGAAGTATAGACACGGACAAGAATCTTTCCTACTTACTTACTTTATACTTCCCTACTTCATTAACCTGTTGCCAATGCCAGTTAAATTCCTCTCCCCATAATAAATGAGTACATTTGGCACACTTACACAAGTGTGTGGATACACACTCACACACACACACATATATATTTCCAAGAAGTTACACTAAAAATAAACCCTAAAGTAGAAAGAATGTATACTAATTGAATTAATGACTGTCAATTAAAATCAATTGCTTGTAAAATAAGCTACCCACTGACAAAATTAATGCATCCTTATCTGTTTGTACTAATTATACTCTTTCATGCACAGAGAAAAATACATCAGTTGACAGAGCCCTTCAAGCCCTTTAAGAAAACCAAAATTGTGCATGCAGATCTTACCGGGGGGAGGGGGGCATGGCAGAAAAGTGTCTTCTCCTGGACCTTGCCAGGAGAAATTCCTTGACTGATGGGGTCTGCAACATACCCAGGGGTGGGCTGCTACGGGTTTGCCCAGGTTCAGGAGAACCCGTAGCTAATGTTATGGCCGGTTCGAAGAACCTCCAAATCCCACCCATGGCTGGCCCCGCCCACTCCTCCCCTCTCAGGAGTCTCCATGCAGCCCGTTTTGGATGCGAAGTAAGTGCAGGGCCCACATGGAGGCTCGGAGAGGGGGGAAAATGGGCCTCCCGGAAGCTCCGGAGGGCCTCCAGAGCCCAGGGGAAACAGTTTTTGCCCTCCCAGAGGCTTGAGGAAAGCTTCCAGAAATGCCCATTTTTCAAGGAAAATGCCCCACCCACCCCGCCATGGTGCAGGAAGCTAACTAGGCCACGCCCACCATGGTCACGCCCACCCAGCAACCAGGCAGAGTACCCGTTGCTGAAATTTTTGAAGCCCACCCCTGAACCATCTTCTTAAGGTGCGGTTGGAGTGCATGGGGGCAGTCCTTTCTATGAAGATGGTTAAATAAAACAGAGTTTCTGCCTGTGTTAAGCAAGTCTGTTCAGGCCACCTTTATTCAGAGAAACTTTGATGATATAATGAAAGCAACTTTAGGTAGAAATGCAGTTTCTGGGTGTTTTAAAATTGCGAGAACGATCATCTCTGGATGAGTGGGCAGTTTGGTCCTTGGGCAGTAGAGCTTTGGAGCAGGTGCAGCATGTACCCATACACCTTTTCAGGTAAAAGGGCCCTTGTGTGTATACAAGAGCTACATGTGGATGGCTAGGCTCCAACTCTCTTTTAAAAGGACTCTTGGAATCAAATACTTTCCTATCCGGTTTGGGGATTAGCCATCTGCTATTTCCGCCACTCTGTTTACCTGCTGCTGGTATGGGAATGAAAACCGCACGCAAAAGGGTTGCAGGCAGGAGAACCTGATCAGATCTCTCCATGGTGAGCCCTCAGCGTCATCCTCGCTTGCATTTGCGCTTTGTTGATAGAAGAAATAGCGTGCCAAGCTTGGTTGCTATAGGATACCAAACTCCTTTCCATACGTGGTAGGCCGAAGCCTGAACTGGGGTTGACTTTAACACGCCCAGACTGGTGCAGGAGTAACCACAGCCAAGAAAATACAGAGAGGGCTACGGGGTCAGGAAAGGAGATAGGTTTACAGAAGTGGGAAATCCCACCTGTTGGAAACAAAACAATTATTCCAAAATTCTGTGACGTAGGTTGGAATAAGATACATTAAGAAAGAAGCACATGCCTATAAATAATGCTACTGTGTGAGCAGAGTAAGTATACAAAAAAAAAAAAGTAAATTCACCAAGTGCTCTGTGTTTATTTTAAATTATGGACATGCTTTTGTGACATTCCCGTTTATTTATAACTGATATACTCAGCCATAGCCAGCCAGCCTCACCTGCCTGAGATCATGTAAGTCCTCAGCCTTGCCATTTGCTCCAAAAAACACAGCATTTGAGCATTTGTGGTAACTCTGTTAAAAGCCACACGCACTGACACAGTGAGTTCAGAAACAAATCAACAGGGATGAACGTGCAACATTTAAAACAGGAACCTTTTAAAATACCCAAGAGAACCAACTGTCTTTGCCTGGACAGCAGATGAGTGTTTAAGCAGAAGGGACCCTATTGCTGAAAAGCTAAAGAGACCAGAACATGGTCATGGCATCAATTCATTCAGGAACCAGAGCTTGAAATGTCTTCTATCTCATGCTCCTTGTAGATTCAATTCCCATTGCTTCCAAGAGGGATAAATATATACAGGTAGTTCTCGGCTTATGACCTGCTTAGGGACCATTTGAAGTTATGACAGGCGACAGGCCTGGAAAAAAGGACTTACAACCTGGATTCCAAATTCTGACTGCTGTCTCCCCACATTTGGGGCACTTGACATCTGGCCCACATTTATGGCTGTTTGCAAATGTAACTGCCAGAAACTGGTTTTATTCCCAGTTTCCAGCAAAAAAGCACTCCGTATAAAACAATGGATTTGCTTAATGACCACAGCATTCACTTTACAATTGCTCATTCACTTAATGACCACTGCAACAAAAGGTTGTAAAATTAGGTGTAGTGCTGTGGTGAGCCACCGAGCAACCATCATGACTTACAACCATAACTGTGGAGTCAATTAGGTTGTAAGTCAAGGACTACCTGTTTAATATGATTTTATTTTAATTCATGAACAGATATACTTTGGCAAGCTAAAGCATCATCTCATTTGGTTAGAAGCTACTATTTTGAGAGAGGAACCCTCCACCTTGCTTGCAGGTGGCTGGTATACAATCATATGAATCCGCTATTAAAAGCCAGGATATTGAGAAGAACAAATAAGGGAGATCAGGAGTGAATCTCTCTGCAGGCAACTAAACCACAATTTCCAGCAACCCCAGTTATAGGCCACAGGTGAAATAAGCTGAGACCATTAATTAAGCTATATCAGGTGGGATATAGGAGATTTTAGAGCAAGAGTTGGGGCCCTTATGGATTGCTTTGTGTTTCTTTTTTTCTTTTGCATGTTTTTAAAAATTGCAGTGCTGGGGTTTTTGTTTTTAGCAACTAAGCACCACGGCGCTTTCCCCCCATTCATCATATTACCTTCACTGCTTTCTCATTGTTTGGAAAGTTAACCAGGTTTCAGCAACAGCAACAACCCATTTTCAATAAACAAAATCTCCACGGGGGATCCCAAAAATCTATGGGATAGGACAGGCAGGAGGTGCTATACAAAAATATAGAGTTGTTAAAAATTTGCTTTTAGCTGATTAACTGATTAAGTCATTTCGTTCTCTTCTGGGCCTGATCAACAGAAGTCCAAACTTGTGGTTGAAGGATCTTCAGGTCCTAAAACGACCTGGTAGCCAAACATTTAACCAAAAGCTGTTTCATTTCCTTTTCTACATCTCAGTTCTGTTTCTGTTTTCTGAGGCAGAAAGTGATTTACTACTCATCCTCACACTTATGACCATTGCGGCATTCTCATAGTCATGTGATCAGAATTCTGGCACTTGGCAACCAGTATGTATTTACAATAGTTGCAATGTCCTGGGCAGTGGTGAAATGTAAAATTTGTTCGGCTGAAGAGGTTGTAAAAAAATGCTTTTAAAAGCCTCTGACGATCAGGCAACTCAGCTAGGATCATCAGAGGCTTTTAAAAGCATTTTTTTCTGTAACCTCTTCAGCCGATTTTTTTTTTTTTACTTTTAAAAGCATTTTTTCTACAATCTCTTCGGCTGAAGAGATTATAGAAACCTTCTTCAGCTGAAGAGGTTGCAGAAAAAAATGCTTTTAAAAGCCTCTGACAATCCCAGTTGAGCCGCTGGGTTAATAAGAGGCTTTTAAAAGCATTTTTTTCTATAACCTCTTCAGCCGAAGAGGTTGTAGAAAAAATGCTTTTAAAGGTAAAAAAAAAAATCAGCTGAAGAAGTTGCAGAAAAAAATGCTTTTAAAAGCCTCTGACAATCCCAACTGAGCTGCGTGATCATCAGAGGCTTTTCTTTTACTTTTAAAAGCATTTTTTCCACCGAAGAGGTTGTAGAAAAAATGCTTTTAAAAGTAAAAAAAAACAGCCTCTGATGATTGCACGGCTCAGCTGGGTATGGGGGGGGCAGGGATTTTTGCTACCAGTTCTCCGAACCACCCGCCACCATCTCTACCGGATCGGGTGATCCAGTCCAAACCGGGAGCATTTCACCCCTGGTCCTGGGGACATGTGATCTCCGTTTGTGACCTTCCCAGTCAGCTTCTGACAAGCAAAGTTTTTAAAGTCACTTAATGACGTCGTGGTTCATTTAATAACTGCAGTAACTTGCTCAACGGTGGCAGTAAAGGTTGTAAAATCAGACACAACTCAACAACTGCCTTGATTGGCAATCGAAATTCTAATCCCAATTGGGGTTGTAAATTGAGGACTATCTATATAATCACCAGATTTTGCATTTCCCCCAAACGCTGCATCTTAACACAGGACGCTGTCCAGTGGACCGCACATCAACTCATGAATTTAAGATGTTGTACTGAAAGATTGCAAACATTTTAGATTATGATTTTATGTTGTAAACAGCAGCAGAAATTGTTATCGCGGGTACAGTAGTAAAAGCCCTAAATCAGAGGAGGCCGGAAGGAAAAAAAAAAAGAACAGTTCTTTCCTAGTTACTCAAGAAATTGATAAATGTGAGAACTCAACAGTGAATGTTCCCATGTGCTGGGAATCGCTTAAGACTCTGATAAAAGCAGAATAAATTTTGACATGAACAGGAATCAGATTGCATTTAGTTGCAATGACATCGTCCCTTTCTGTTCCCTTGGTGCAAAGTGGGAGCAGGCTGAGGCTTTATTTCCACCCACCTGCTGATTGTCCCCTGATAACCTACCCTTGGGTCTCATCTCTCAGTACAACAAAGTGTATTTTAAAGGGCATAGAGCAGGGGTGAAATCCAGTCTTTTAATTGCTCCTCTCTTTCTTTCTCCCTTTATTACAGATGTTCATTGTGGAGAAGATTGAGGACAGTCACTGCAGCTTGCACGAGTTCACCATCACTGGGTCCACCTACACCCCTGAGGGACAAATGTGAGTGGTTCTACTGACCACTAGGCGGCACTATGCCTTGTTGTTGGATCTTGTGAAGCATAGATGTAAAATCTTCCCAATGTTTGAAAATTGACTGATTGATTGATTGATTGCGCTTCTGAGTCAGTATTAACTCCTGGAAACTGCCTGGACAAGTCCTGGCAGTTTTCTTAGCAACATTTTCAGAAGTGGTTTGGCATTTCTTCCTTCCTGGAGCTGAGGGGGAATGACTGGCCAAAGTCACGCAGCTGGCTTTGTACCTAAGGCGTGTCTGAAACTCACACTGGTTTCTAGCCTAGGGTCTTAACCCCTACACCAAACTGGTTCCCTTTGAAATTATATTTAAAAATTAATACAAAACTCATTTTAAAAAGGAAAACAATCCTATTGTGTCTGTCAGGTGATATAATTGTTTTCAATTTGTGTGCTGTTTTTCAATCTGTTTTCTGAAAGTTTTAAATTGCCAGCTAATTTAGAATAGATGCCAAAGCAGGAGACTTGATTGATTGATTGATTGATTGATCTGTTTGTTTTTTATTCATTCATTCATTCATTCATTCATTCATTCATTCATTCATTCCAATTTACTGGCCACCCATCTTACCACAGGTAACTCTAGGTGGTTTACAATATTAAAAGAGATTCCTGGACTAAAACAAAAAGCATCATGTTTGTTTAAATTTTATTATTTTTTATTTATTTATTGTTTGTTTGTTTGTTTATATCCTGCCTTTGTAATTTTTACAAATAACTCAAGGCAGTGATTGTACCCATTACTTAATGTCTATGGAGATTCTCAGTCATCCAGGTCATGGTTGTCCCAAAGGTACTTTTTCAAGAGACAATTGGACTTTCTGATTTTTCCTTTTTCTTTTCTTTGAAGACGTTTCGCTTCTCATCCAAGAAGCTTCTTCATTTACTTACTGTAAATGCACCAAGGGCCTCTTGCTAGCTGCAGTGGTGAACCTCAAGTGAAGGGGACAGTCTTGTCAGGCAAGAAGAATCAAGACCCACATATTAAGTCCAGTTAAGCTGATTTATTGCTCAGACACACAGGAATCTAGTCAGCTAATGGTCAGCACTACATTTGCGCTAGATAAGAGTTAATGGAATTTTTTTTTAAATTTGATTTATATGCCGCCCTTCTCCGGAGACTCAGGGCGGCTTACAATGCGCTAAGCAATAGCCTTCATACTTTTTGTATCTTTATACAAAGTCAGCTTATTGCCCCCACAAACTGGGTCCTCATTTTACCTACCTTAGAAAGGATGGAAGGCTGAGTCAACCTTGAGCCTTGGTGAGATTCGAACCTGCAATAATTGCAGGCAGCTGGTGTTAATAACAGGGCTTTAGACCACTGTACTATCCAAGGCTCCAATTCAAGAGATGTTGGACTTAGACCATTTGTGGGAACTTAATGACTGCAGGCTGATTCCTCTCTTGACTCCATCTGCAGGCTCTGCCTGTCCTTCTGCAGGTCTCCGGAATTCGACTCCCAAGAGGGTTGCTTTAGTGTAGTTCAACAAGCTTTATAGGCCTGCAACATCTCTTTTTCCCCTCCATCCCCAGAGTTATTCAGCTTAGGCATCAGCAAAGGTTATACATTAATGAAGATTAAGGGTCTCGTAGTCATTGGGCACCTGCTAACAACAAAAGAGAGAGATAATTATTTGACTGGGATTAGAGTTGGAAGTTTGTTATTTCACAGCTCATAAGACTAAATAGGAAGATCTAGCTTGTCTAAGCAACCTCTCTTGCAGGTGTTAATTGAAAAATGCAGGTCGATCACAGGACAACATCTTTATAGAATTTTATCAGTCCCCCCTCCCCCCCAAAAAAACCCTTGCATGCACACACAAGTAAATCTACTAATACAGCAAACTAATATGATATAGCCAGCTGCACTATTTATTTATGGCCATGTTTCGCCTACTTTTTATTAAAGACAACCCCAAAACAGGGTGCAATAAAAGAAGCCAGGAAAACTATATATAATTATAAAGTGAAAACCGTAAAATGGGAATAGTTAGCAATCCCAGGATCATCAGCTCAGCCCAAAGCTTTAAGCAAACAGGTAGGCCTTTACTGAACCCCAAAAACAAATTCGTCTCAGCACCAAGCAGAAGTGTTCCATTGTACCTATTATAAATTTCTACCTATCACATTTGCTTCTGTATAAAATAGTTTTGGATGTAACATGTTAATTTAAAAGATTCACTTTTCATCTCTATCCTATTTTTGACACAAAATACTCCAGTGACATAATTTGGAGAGACAATGTTTTGAGTTCCTTGATGAAATCTCGGCAGCAGTTGCCAGGGTCAAAAAACATCTTGCACAGTTCTGAATTATTATTATGCTGTTATTTAAAGTCCATGGGAAACTATAAGCAGAATAAATTTTCACCAGAGAAAGTGTGACAATTTACACACACCCCTCATGTATTATTGAAGAGTTGAACTGACTATGTTTCTTTCTGTCTCCATTCCCTGGATCTGTGGGAATCCACAACTCCTTCCCCAAAGGAATGTAATAATACAAATAATTGTAATAGAAAGTTGGATTTACTAGGTCAGCGATGGCTCATTATAGTTGAGAAATAATTCTTTGGCGCAGGCTTCAGAGAAATTTGAATCTAAGAAACAAGAAACAAATAGCTCTAGAAAACGTCAGTATGCAATAGATGACCTACTTACATTGTGCCTCATCACAGAAAATTATTTAGATTCCTTCTATCCTGCCTTTTCTTTCTCTTGACTGTGAGGATGGGCAAATCTGTACATTTTTCTCAGTCCTTCCCTCCTTCCTTCCTTCCTTCCTTCCTTCCTTCCTTCCTTCCTTCCTTCCTTCCTTCCTTCCTTCCAGTTTTAGGTTCAATTTGTCCAGTGGTGAAATCTAAAATTTGTTACTACCAGTTCTGTGGGCGTGGCTTGGTGGAGGGGGGGTGTAATGTGACTGGGTGGGCATGGCCAATTTTTTTTTCTTTTAAAATCATTTTTTCTACAACCTCTTCGGTGAAGAGGTTGTAAAAAAAATGCTTTCAAAAGGCTCTGACGATCCCTTTGATGATCCCAGCTGAGCTGCGCGATCATCAGAGGCTTTTTTTTTTTATTTTTAAAAGCATTTTTTCTACAACCTCTTTGGCCGAAAAAATGCTTTTAAAAATTAAAAGAAAAAAACTCTGCTGATTGTGCGGCTCAGCTGGGCATGCGGGGGTGGGGGCAGGGATTTTTGCTACCGGTTCTCCGAACCACCCGCCTCCATCGCTACCGGATTGGGTGATCTGGTCCGAACCGGGAGCATTTCATCCCTGAATTTGTCCCATTTTTGCATCTCCAGTTTGAGGGCTTTTAACTGCACAAACTATATACATTTTCCTTGTACCTCTTTTTAAATATAATTCTGATTATCATGTAACTGGATAAAAAAATCATATATCAAAGTTATTTCTTTTTACTAATGCATCAGGTGCTTCTGTGTGTTGGAAACACCTCATACCAGTAGAATACAGATTCTGCTTCTTCAAATATACAATATGCATTTTATCAACCTATATGGGCATAAAATGGCAAAAAGGAAGACATATTTTAGAAGTATCTTAGAAATTGATATCTCTTGGGTTTACTCAGGGGTTACCACATGTTTTAGGATGTATATTCCCATTTTTCCCCAAGTTAATCTTGACCATAAAAGCAGAAGATAATGGACTGTTAACTTCTACAGCTTGGAGCATAGTGCAAATGTGTACAGCATTCCTAATTTTCCCATGCTATGTTTGCTGTACAATGTGCAAAATAACCTTCATTCCTGACCTGCTAGTTGGAAGAGTTGGAATGAAATGACCTTCACACACCTTTAGTGATGTCCAGGAAAACACATTCATGTGCGCCACCCCCAAGATACTCATACAATAGTCTATGTCAGGGGTGTCAAACTCGATTTCATTGAGGGCCACATCAGGGTTGTGTTTGACCGCGGGGGCAGGGGGGGCATGGCTGGGGTGGACATGGCCAGCTCAACATTACTTGTGTTGGGGGCGCTTGTGGTGGCTTGAGCGCTCTGCCAGCGAAAACAGGCTTCCAAGCTCTGTTTTCGGCTGCGATGACCTCCTGCAACCCTCTGCCAGTGAAAACAGAGCTCAGGAAGGCTGCCCATGGCACTCCCGAGCTCTGTTTTTACTGGCAGAGACACTGTGGGCCAGTCCTTCACTGTTTCCAGGGCAGCCCCGCAGGCCAGGCCTAAGCACCCCACAGGCCGGATCTGAGGCCCGGGCCTTCCGTTTGACCCCCCTGTTCTATGTCATCCTTTTTACCAGAAGTTCATTGGAATCAATTGGGTCCCAGTGGATCCTAAGATCCTCTACTCTGGTACATCCCAGGATGATATCCATTACTTTTCCAAAGTAATGTCTGATAGGGGAGTATTTAATGAGAACAGAATTTGATAAATCTCCAATAAAACTATGGTAGTCCTCTGAGTTCCTACCAGAGCAAACCAATTGGGTATGAAGTGTTACTGTGTCATTTCAATCCCTACATTCCCCCACCCCACCCCAAACTCCCCAGAGTCCAAAATTGTTTCTATAACTCTGCTTTTGATGTCTGCAGTGGGCAAATATTGATGTGATGAAGTGACTCAAATGCTTCAATTGACATCTTGTGTCAGATATCAGGGTGCAGATGCTTACTCATGGCATTTGCATGATGCTCATGTTGTATGATGCTCATGTTGACATTTTGCTGCTGATGCAACTATCCACAAAAGATTTAAATAAACTCACTGGAGCCTTACATAAAATTTAGTTGCAATATGCTTTACCCAACTTTCTTTTGAAATGCTAGCAAATAAGGCAAAGCAAAAACTTATTTTCATCCAGGTTCATTCTTGATGATTTCATAGAGAGGTCCATGTCATTTTCCTGGCCTCAGTAGGAAAATAATATCCCGTTACCTTCTTTGCATATAGAATAGAATAATAGAGTTGGAAGGGACCTTGGAGCAGAGGTGGGTTTTAGCAGGTTCTGACCAGTTCTGGAAAACCGGTAGTGAAAATTTTGAGTAGTTTGGAGAAACGGTAGTAAAAATTCTGACTGGCCCAGCCCCATCTTTTCTCAGCCTCCCAGGTCCCAGCTGATCAGGAGGAAATGGGGATTTTGCAGTAACCTTCCCCTGGACTGGGGAGGGAATGGAGATTTTACAGTGTCCTTCCCCTGCCATGCCCAAGCCACACCCACAGAACCAGTAGTAAAAAAATTTGAAACCCACCACTGCCTTGGAGGTCTTCTAGTCCAACCCCTGCCCAGACAGGAAACCCTATACTACTTCAGACAAATGGTTATTCAATATCTTCTTAAAAATTTCCAGTGTTGGAGCATTCACAACTTCTGCAGGCAAGTTGTTCCACTTATTAATTGTTCTAACTGTCAGGAAATTTCTCCTTAGTTCTAAGTTGCTTCTCTCCTTGATTAGTTTCCACCGATTGCTTCTTGTTCTACCCTCAGGTGCTTTCGAGAAAAGTTTGATTCCCTCTTCTTTGTGGCAACCCCTGAGATATTGGAACACTACTATCATGTCTCCCCTAGTTCTTCTTTTCATTAAATTAGATATATCCAGTTCCTGCAACCGTTCTTCATATGTTTTAGCCTCCAGTCCCCTAATCATCTTTGTTGCTCTTCTCTGCACTCTTTCTAGAGTCTTAACATCTTTTTTACATCGTGGCGACCAAAACTGAATGCAATATTCCAAGTGTGGCCTTACCAAGGCATTATAAAGTGGTATTAATACTTCATGTGATCTTGATTCTATCCCTCTGTTTATGCAGCCCAGAACTGTGTTGGCTTTTTGGCAGCTGCTGCACACTGCTGGCTCATATCTAAATGGTTGTCCACTAGGACTCCAAGATCCCTCTCACAGTTACTACTATTGAACAAGGTACCACATATATGGTACCTGTGCATTTTGTTTTTCTTCCCTAAATGTAGAACCTTACTTTTTTCACTGTTGAATTTCATTTTGTTAGATAGCGCCCAATATTCAAGTCTGTCATATTTTTTTCAATTTTTTTATGCAACTCCAGTCAAGTGATTTTCTTGTGGTCTCCTATCTGGGTATGTGCTGGGTCTATGACAACTTGTCATGGCCAACTTGCCACAGCCAATTCACCATAGCCAACTTGCTGTGGGACAACTCACCATGGCAACTCACCACGGGACAGGAGTTACGTACATTAATATTGAAGAAATAGTGGGATAGAATCATTAAATAAAAGGTGCCAAAGAAGGAACAAAAGGAAATGTGAATGACAAAAATTAAAATAAATTTTAATTGTTTTAAATAATTAAATTGAATTGTGGAATTGCCTCACAGGGAGTTGTCCTGAGGCAAGTTGGCTGTGGCGAATTGGCCATGGAGAGTTGGCTGTAGCGAGTTGTCCCATTCCGTATTAACCGGCTCCAAATCTTCTTAGATTTTTGTGAGATACTTTTTTTTGAAATAATCAAAAGGGCTTAAAAATAAGGAAAAAAACAGGACTGTGATTCCCCCTCCCCACTTACCACCCTTACTTCTGCTTCTCTAGGATCATTTCAGCATCGAAAGGTGTTAATTTGCCTCTTCTTTTGGAAATGTAAACTCTTCTTTCCTGTGAAGATTCTTGTGTGCCTTTAATTAGCAAGTTGCTTTTCTATCACAGCTGTACTTTGCCCAAGACATCGAGGGAAAGGGTACAATTTGTCAGTCTCATAGGAGCCACTCATTGACAGACGGCCTTCTTCCGACATTCCTTTAAAAAGGCTCTTTGACAGGAATTTGTCTGGACAAATCTGTGTGTGTGCATGCACACGTGCTAATTGGAAGCTGGCCTTCCCATAAGAAGTTCTCAAGAGGTAGGCCTTAGCCTATAACAGCGATGGCTAACCTTTTTGCCATCACATGCCAAGAGTGGGGGGTGGGGTGTCACGCATGCCCATACTCATAATTCTATGCGCCCCGCACATGCATGCACAACCCACTCACCCCCACTCCCTCCGCTCCTGGCACGCGATGGCCCAGTAGACCAGTTTTTCTCTCTCACCAGGCTCCAGAGCCTTTCTAGGAGTCTGGGGAGAACAAAAACAGCCTTTTCCACCTCCTCATGGAGGCTCTCTGGAGGCCAGAAACGGCTCGTTTGCCAACTTCTGGTGGGACTGGAAGACCTGTTTTTTGCTGTGCCCAGGCTCCAGAGCCTCTGTAGGAGTCTGGGGAGGGCGAAACAGCCTTCCCCACCCCTCCGGAGGCCAAAAACAGCCCGTTTGCCAACCAGACTCCTAGAGAGGCTCTGGAGCCTGTGGACAGCAAAAAACAGGCCTTCCAGTCTCACGAGAAGTTGGCAAACAGGCTGTTTCCGGCCTCCGGAGGGCATCCAGGGGGCTAGGAAAGGCCTTTTTCACCCTCCTCAGACTCCTAGAAAGGCTCTGGAGCCTGGTGAGAGAGGCCTTCCCCACCATACCCCGAGGCCCTCCGGAGGCAGAAAACAGCCTGTTTCCCTACTTCTGATGAGCCCAGAAGGCCCGACGGAGCTGAGCTCACATGTCGCCCAAAATGGCAACACATGCCACCTGTGGCACGCGTGCCATAGGTTCGCCATCACGGGCCTATAATAAGGGCAAAGCTCCCCTCCTTTTATGCAGCAGCCACATCTCCAAGGTGGAGCATGGCCTTTGCAGAAGAACCTCCAGATGGAAAAGATGAGAAGGCCCCCCAAAACCTTAAAGAGCTGTTGACAATCAGCAAATGTGCCTGTGAGAAGACCTGAGTAAAGGGCATTGGTGGGGGGAAGGTTTCAGAATAATTAGCCACTAGTGATGTTTATGAAGGAGATACCAAATTGCTGATCGATTTGATTGGTTCGATTGTCACTAAATACCTGAAGTTTCAGGTGAAACTTTCTCTAACCTGCTGTTCCCTACTTACACCTCAAATCCCAGAATGTCCAACATTATCAACAGCTATGATCATATTAGCCGAGAATTCTGGGAGTTTTAGTTCTTACACATTTGGAGGACAGGAAGATGGTACTTGTTGCCAGTGGTTTTCAGATTGGATCTTTTATTAATCATATTTCTATGCCGCCCACTCTCCGAGGACTCTGGGCGGCTTACAACAATCGACAGTATACTAAATAGCATATTGCCCCCAACAATCTGGGTCCTCATTTTACCCACCTCAGAAGGATGGAAGGCTGAGTCAACCTTGAGCCGGTGAGATTTGATCCGCTGATCTGCTGAATTAACAGTCAGCTGAAGTAGCTGCAGTACAGCACTCTAACCACTGCGCCACCTCAGCTCATTACAATCTTTCTCTTTATTTGTAACCTATGACTATCATTAAGTGTTGTACCTTATGATTCTTGATAAAGGTATCTTTTATTTTATGTACACTGAGAGCGCATGCACCAAGACAAATTCCTTGTGTGTCCAATCACACTTGGCCAATAAAGAATTCTATTCTATTCTCCTATCTGAAGGTGCTGCTGGCATCTTCTCCTTGCATTGCTTGTGCTCCATCATTATGCAATTGTTGCTTTTCTATAAAATTCCTTGAACTGGGCTCCATCTAGGTCAGTTCTGTCTGCTCTGACTTTGGCAACAGCTCTCCAAATCATCAAAAATATTCTTCTCGCTCTTGCTACCTCACATTCCCTTTGGATCCCTATGTCTTACCTCCCCCTCACTTATGGTTTCACAGTGTCCTAGAGAATCAAATGTTGTAGCGTTAGCCAGTTGGTGGCATTTTAGAATTCAGAAGAGAGACCTGCAAATTGGAATGGTTCCTTCTTTCCCCTGTAAACAAAAAAAAAGGCAATAAATAGATACACAGAAAAGTAGGTGTATTTGGAAATAAAGTAATTTCAAAAGAATTTTTTCTAACTCTAGGTGGTCCAGTTATTTTTAGATACTTCTTTTGAAACAGAAGGTTACGTGCATTCTCTGTCTTATCTATAGATAGAAAAGGTAAAGGTTTCCCCTGTTTAGTTGTGTCTGACTCAAGGGGGGGGGGGGCACTGTGCACATCTCCATTTCTTAGCCAAGGTAGGCAACATTGTCCAATGATGCTTCCGTGGTCATGTGGCCAGCATGACTATACACCAAGGCGCATGGAACACTGTTAATTTCCCACCAAAGTGGTACCTATTTATCTACTTGCATTTGCATGCTTTCGAACTGCTAGATTGGCAGGAGCTGGGGCAGGAACAAGAACTCACCCTATCACACAGTGCTTGGATTTCAAACTGTCATCCTTCAGGTTGACAGTCTCAGCATCTTAACCAGTAGGCCACTTATAAGCATAACAAAAGTCCTTTTCAGTCAGATTCCAGGATCTATGCTGAGCCTGGAGAAGCAGCACCCAGCCAATGACACTGGGAAGATTTCATAGCTCTGTTGAAATAATTGTTCTGGATCTCCATTGCTTCTGCTGCTTCCAGAATCTTCATAAGCCCCACCATTCTGTTAAAACGTTTTTCTCTTGAATTCAGTTTCACAGTCAGGGCTAAGGAAGGACCTGAAGCTGGCTGAGACAGACAAAAGTTTAAAACTATATTTTGTAGAAATACATTACTGAATGACTGCCAGAACAGATTACCTGTCAGTTATGGAACTTGTCCTAAGTCTCTTTGACAATTTTCTTCTAGGATAGCTATGATAAGATATAGTACTATTACTAAATACCGTAATTAAAAAAAAAACCAATGTACTGCCCTGTTATATTGATTACTGCATTCGGGTTGCAAAGGATATAAGCTTCTTCACTGCCAGGCAGATATAATTTTACTTTGTTTCCCCTTTTCTCCTTTTAAAATGGCAGCTTAAAGAATGATAACCCTGTTAAGTGTGGAGAATTTGATGGCCTAGTAGAACTTGCAACCATTTGTGCCCTTTGCAATGATTCCTCGTTGGATTATAATGAGGTGAGTTTTTTGTTATTAGTATTAGTCATAGCATTAGCAATCTTATACACCAGTCCATAGTACTTTACAGCACTCTCTGAGTGGTTTTTAATGCCAACACATTGTCCCCAACAATCTGGGTCCTCATTTTACCAACCTTGGAAGGATGGAAGGCTCAGTCAGTCTTGAGCCCCATCAGGATCAAACCCCAGACTGCGGGCAGAGTTAACCTGCAATACTGCATTCTAACCACTGCGCCACCAGCGCTCATATATTATATATCAAATCAGGAAGAAAATCATATAGTAGCTCAGCCTACAGTTCCCAGAAGAGCTTTCGCCGGTGTGAAGTCTGCCTGGAGCTGAAGGAAATTGTGATTCAGACTGAAGGAGGCTTCACTTTTAAAACGAATTTGTCATTTCTTTTGATGTGCAAAAATGAATATGTTATACGTGTCAATCTTAATTTTCAGGGGGAAAAAATAGCATGCAAAAAGTATCTCCTACTTGAATAATTTTCCTGAAGTTTAAAAATAGAAAGATAAAAATCCTACAAATTAAGATAAAAGAAAAAGTGCAAAAAGAAGAAAAAAAGGTTTTACCATTTCCAGCGTAGTAATAATATGTCCTTTTAGATATATTACCGTATTTCCCTGAAAATAAGACCATGTCTTATATTTTTCTGAACCCCAAAATAAGCACTTGGCCTTATTTTCCAGGAGGTCTTATTATTTTGGGGCACATGGAGCAAGATGGGGCTCCTCTTGCCATCTTACCTGATTTCCAGCTCTGTCTCCCTAACCAGAGGAAATGGCAGGGACCAGCTGTGCACACATTTAAATATTTTTGGGGAGGGCTTAAATTTAGAAGGGCTTATTTTAGCACAATACGCTCAAAAGCCCAATTGGGCTTATTATCAGGGGATGTCTTATTTTCAGGGAAACGGGGTAATTAGAAATTTTTTTTCCTATCTACATATTAAGCAGACATATTACATCAGACTCTTTATTTTACTGTTTTTTGTTTTTAACATTGAGATTTGAACATCCTTTCCTCACCAAACTAACATAATGGTTTCTAACAAACTAGGCTGCAGTGCCTACCGCTGCAGGAGATGTATTTTGCTTTTGTTTTAACTGTGCACCTTCCCTTTCGGTTTCTAGTCCAAGAAAGTTTATGAAAAGGTGGGCGAAGCGACAGAAACAGCCTTGACCTGCCTTGTGGAGAAGATGAATGTTTTCAATACAGACACCGGAGGTTTCTCCAAAGTAGAAAGAGCCAGTGCCTGCAATACTGTGAGTAAGGGGTTAATTTCTCCAGGGTAGAAACAGAAGAAATTTTAGCACAGCATTTGTGATCTTTAAATGGGGACTTGCAGACCATGTTTAACCGTGGTTTGCCCAATAAAAGCCTATTCCGAGCCATAAACCATTGCTGCAGTTCTCTGCAGGGGAGAAAAATGGGACCATTCCAGAGCACCAAGGCACTGCCAGTTGCTGTGTTAATTGTTGGAAGCGGCCTTGAGGATTTGCATAATGGAGAAGCTGGATGTAAATCCAATAACTCCACAAATAACTAAATATTAAATTTGGTGCTTTCTTGACATTCGACGGTGACCCATCCGTGTAGTTATTTATGCATACAATAGCCTTGTAATTATATTGTAAATATATTAACTTGCAAATTCTTTATTGTCTGTTAGATAATAAATAGATAGACCTCCTTGTTGGGTGCAAAATATTCCTAGGCTATGTAACCAAGTCTCTTATTTCAATGCCATAATACTTTGGCCTGCCAAGAAAGGTCTAGAGCTGGAATTGGCAACCAATGGACCAAATGCAGTTTGTCTGCCTTGGAGGCTTTCCAAAACCAGTCAATAAACTTTGGTGACAACGTATCAACCTTCAGATCATGATATTTTCATGAAATAAAAAGCAGAAGAGGGGTATTAAATTTTTGAAAGGCTGGATGTATCTTTTCAAAAAAACCAAAACCTCCTGTGCACACTCAAAAAGAGCAAACAAAGACAACACTGTTTTTGGCAACAACCAACATTTTTTGTAGGATATCCTTTTGCCCAGATAGAGAAAAACAATGTGGCCCTTTCATTTGTTTTTCCTTCTGATCCTTTAGGGCTGAGAACAAATATAATATTCTGAAAAGAACACGCATGGCATAGACGGGATAGTTTGCATTCCAGACGCTACTCTGCATTTGTGAACTGTGACTCTAGAACGCTTATCTGTATCTGTACATTTAAAAATTGCTTCACAGAAATGTTAATATATATTCAAGGACAATTTCTATGGTTGAGTCTGATGGTTCCCTGTTGTCATTCCCCACACACACAGGTAATCAAAAAGCTGATGAAGAAGGAATGCACCCTTGAATTTTCCCGCGACCGCAAGTCCATGTCTGTGTATTGCACACCTGTGGCCTCCAGTCACAATTCCTCGAGCGGCAAGCTCTTCGTCAAGGTAACAGCTGGCACCAGGTCTTGCTGTGGTGAAGGCACAGTTAGAGCAGGGGTGAAATCCAAAATGTTTCCCCACCAGTTCTGTGGGCATGGCTTGCTGGGCGTGGCAGGGGAAGGATATTGCAAAATCTCCATTCCCACTCCACTGCAGGGGAAGGATACTGCAAAATCTCCATTCCCACGCCACTCTGGGGCCAGCCAGAGGTGGTATTTGTCGGTTCTCTGAACTACTCAAAATTTCCGCTACCGGTTCTCCAGAACCTGCTGGATTTCACCCCTGAGTTAGAGGCACCCCTGCTATGGCTTTCTCTATGCACTGGACTTGACAAGTCAAATAGTGGTGTGGTTATAGCAGTGCTTCACTTTTCAATGGGACACACACTGTCTTACCAAGGATTTTTTTTTCAGGATGCTCCATTGCTCCATTCCATCTCTTATGTTTTCCATTTCTTCTTCTTCTCCTCCATAGTCATTGATCAGTCCTCAATCCTCATTACATATTCTCATTTGTCTCTTCATTTCCCCACACCCATCCTTAGGATAGTTTTCTTTATTCCTTAAATACTTAATATTTTTAGAATTTCGAAATTTGAATTTAGAAATTCCTCAGCACTGCCCCCTAATCAGGGGTGAAATGCTCCCGGTTCGGACCGGATCGCCTGATCCGGTAGCGATGGCGGCAGGTGGTTCGGAGAACCGGTAGCAAAAATCCCTGTGCCCCCTCCCCCACCACCATGCCCAGCTGAGCTGCACAATCATCAGAGGCTTTTTTTTTTACTTTTAAAAGCATTTTTTCTACTACCTCTTCTGATGAGAAAATGCTTTTAAAAGTAAAAAAAAAAGCCTCTGATGATCTCGCGGCTCAACTGGGATCATCAGAGGCTTTTCAAAGCATTTTTTTCTGAAACCTCTTGGCCGAAGAGGTGGTGAAAAAATGCTTTGAAAAGTCTCTGACGATCCCAGTTGAGTTCCCTGATCAGCAGAGAGGAATTTTTAAAAAGCCTCTCTGACGATCCCAGCTGAGTTCCTGATCGGCAGAGAGGCTTTTCAAAGCATTAGAAAAAATGCTTTGAAAAGTTTGAAGGAAAAAAAAGTTGGCCACGCCCACCCAGTCACATTACCCCCACCACCAAGCCACGCCCACAGAACCGGTAGTAACAGATTTTACATTTCATCCCTGCCCCTAATGCATTCATGAGTTTGCTGTGATGTGTCAAGGGGAGGAATTCCTTTAGGGACTAGAGCACTGTTTTTCAACTTGGCAACTTTAAGATGCGTGGACCAACTCTCAGAATCCTTCAGCCAGAATAAGAATTCTGGGAATTGAAGTCCAGGCATCTTAAAGTTGCCAGGTTTGAAAAACACTACTCTAGAGCGCATTGGGGTGGGCAACTAGGGCCCCTTTATGACCTGTGGGCTACAAGTCCCAGAATTCCTCAGCCAGCCAATCATGCTAGCACAGGAATTCTGGGACTTGAAGTTCACAGGTCGTAAAGGAGCCATAGCTGCCCATCTTTGCCGTAGAGCAGTGGTTCCCAACGTGGGGCTCACACCCCACAGGGGGGCAATTTGATTTTTAATGGGGGCAATTGGAACCTTGTTTAAACCAAGTTAATGGCCTTTTAGGCTTCCTCCGCGTGAGTAGGAGTCACTTTTTGAATAGTAAGAATTATATATCAAAGGAGGGGGGGGGAAATCAGGGTTTTAGAGATGCTTAAGTGGGGCATGGCCAAAAAAAGATTGGGAACCACTCCTGTAGAGGATTGAACTCTGTCTCTTTAGAAGCAAAATGGTTTTGCTTTAAGTAAGGAAATGATCTGTGCCTCTCAGATTTTTTCCCCCACTCTTTCTTCCCTTTCTCTGATATCTTTGACACATCTTGAAAAAGAATGAGTGTTTGTGTTTCAAAATAAATGTTGACTTAACGTCCTAGAGCTGTGATGGCGAACCTATGGCACGTGCCACAGGTGGCACCCGGAGCCATATCGGTGGGCACGCGAGCGTTGTCCTAGCGCAGCTCCGGCATACGCATCTGATTTTCAGGCCTTCCGGGCTCACCAGAAGTCAGCAAACAGGCCGTTTCCAGCCTCCGGGGGGTGGGGGGAGTCCTGTTTTCACCCTCCCCAGGCTCCAAGAAAGCCTCTGGAGCCTGGGGAGGGTGAAAAACAAGCCTACCTGGCCCACCATGCCATCTCTTGCCAAAAGTGGGGGAGCGTGTGGGGGTTCCGCCTGCATGCGCGGGGGGCGGGGCGCATTGAATTATGGGTCATGGTGCACATGACCCCCCGCACTCCCCCCACTTTTGGCACAAGACAACAAAAAGGTTAGCCATCACTGTCCTAGAGATTTCCTTAAAGTCTTGTGTTTCCACTAGGGGGTGCTCTTTGATTAGTTTTCAATGCAGAACTTATTTGGAGAGAGAAAATAGGCATTCTGACCTAATAAATTAACTACTCTTTGCAGGAAGAAACATTTATCTTTCACACACCCTAGCAAATTGCCTTTGGCCTTTGAGTAGCGCGCCCGACGTCGCATTCTCAAATGTAAGCTAATCAGATCTAACAGACATAAATTTAGAATAAAATAAATTTCCAAGTATGTTGAATGCCCTTCATTTCTTTACTACACAAGTGTTTACTAATTTCCTCTTTGATTAGATGAATAAACAACATTAGGCTAAAACTTTGGCAAAGAAGGCAAAGCTTCACCCAATCCAAGATTTACAGAGTTTAAAATTACACACACACGCACACTTTCCGTAAGTCTCCAAGAGTTGACCTGTTTGATTGTCTGGGTCAGTTCAGACATTTCATTTCTTTTCTTTCGCAAGGGTGCTCCGGAAAGTGTCATTGACCGCTGCAGTTACGTTCGTGTTGGCAGAAACCAAGTCCCTTTGACTTCTTCCATCAAAGAGAAGATCCTCTCCAAGATCCGGGACTGGGGTACCGGCATCGACACTCTACGCTGTCTCGCCTTGGCCACACGAGACCATCCACCTCGGAAAGAGGACATGCAGCTCGATGACTCCAGCCAGTTTGTTAACTATGAAGTAAGTGGGTGAGAGGGTCTTTATAGGCCCTATACAGGTAGTCTTCAACTTACAACCCTTCATCTAGTGACCGTTCGAAGTTACAACAACACTGAAAAAAGTTGCTTATGACCAGTGGTGGGATTCAAATAATTTAACAACAAGTTCTCTATCCTAATGACTGGCTGGGTGGGCGTGGCCAAGGGGTGTGACAGGCAGCACTCAGCCTCCTGTACCCCACTGGGAGCAAAAACGGGCCGCAGGGAGGGACGTGCTGCACCCCCACCCCAGCCCCACATTCTGTTTTGGGCCTAGTAGACCTCCTGGGAGCAAAAACAGGCCGCAGGGAGGTCTCCCCACTGCCCTCCACGTCCGGTTTTGGGCCTAGTAGGCTTTTCTGCAGTGTCCTGGGAGCGAAAACTACCTGTGTAAGCCAGTACGGTGACTCAGCTGCTAAAAAAGCAAATACAATTTTGGAGTACATTCATATATGAATCGTTCTATTCCCCACTGTCCTGTCAGAGCTGAAGAAGCTTCTTGGATGAGAAGCGAAACGTCTTCAAAGAAAAAACAAGAAAGTCCAGTTGCCTTCTGAAAAACTTATATTTGGGACTTATAGTTAAAACCTCTAGATAGGATTAATTTACAGAAAAGATAATTTGGAGATGAGAGTTGATAGCAGTCTTCCAATATCTGAAGGTGGGAGAAGGGAGTTGACTTTTTCTCCTTTTGCCCAGAGGGCAAGACCAAAATGTTAAAACTTCAAGAAAGGAGATTCAGATTAAACAGCATAAGGAACTTCCTTACTGTACATGCCGTCAGCCAGTGGAATAAGCTGCCATGTGACCTGGTAGTTTGTCTTTGCTGAGGTTTTAACAGAGACTGGATGACCAACCACCAGAGATGCTCTGTTGGGTCTTACATTGGATTAGAAAACTCTATGGTCTCTTCAAGCTCTATGATTCCACAAGGGGAGTTCATGATGTTGGATGATAAGGAATCTCCCAAAAGGTGTGTCTTTCCTTATACATTTGGAAGAAGGCTGGGTAATCTTTTAGACAAAGGCTGTTGAAATCACACTCACAAAAAGGAAGGAAAAGCTGCATCCCAAATGTAAAAACAAATATCCTTCCCTTACAGAATCTATCCACCCCTATAAATCTAAACCAGCCACAAATTATACTGAAAAGTTAAGTCTTTTAAAGACTTTGATACAGTAAAATAAGTTTGTCACTTAAAAATAGATCACAGCAATACATTTCAAGAGGAATTGGGTGGAGGGGTTCTGAGCTTATTGCGGGAAGGCACATGGCTTTAAGGTTCTCCTAGGTGTCAGATTCTAATCCACATCTCAACAGAGTTGCTACATTGGCTAGTTTGCTCTGAGGAGAAGTGGCACCATCTAAGTCTGGTTTCTGTTGGTTCAACAGCAGTCACCTCCACACAACATCTTCCCTAGATCCAAAGTTTTAGAAAGTAGAAAATCAAACTTTGGAAAGATGTCTTCCCTCACTCCCTTTTGCCTGCAGACTAAGTTGACCTTTGTTGGCTGCGTGGGAATGCTGGACCCTCCTCGGAAGGAAGTGGTGTCATCTATCGAAATGTGCAAGAAAGCGGGCATCCGTGTCATCATGATCACCGGAGACAATAAAGGAACAGCCGTGGCTATCTGCCGGAGGATTGGGATCTTCTCAGAGAGTGAGGAGGTGACCGACAAAGCCTATACGGGCAGAGAATTTGACGATCTCTCACCAGATGCCCAAAGCAATGCCTGCCGTTCAGCTCGATGCTTTGCCCGGGTAGAGCCTGCGCATAAGTCCAAGATAGTTGAATACTTACAGTCATTCAATGAAATCACAGCGATGGTGAGTTCAGATGATCCCTCTTTGTCTTTGAATCCTTCAGATTTACTTAGAGGTATTGGAAGATAGCATGGAGGGGGAGATGAAAAGCAAGATATAAATCAAATAACTAAGTAAATAGGGTTGCGTGTATTCTTCAGGTTTCTTTCTCCTTCCTTGGATGAGAATGCATCTATAGTTCAGTTCAACTATGGCAACTTGAAGATTTCAATTTCAGCATACTAGCTGGGGAATTCTGGGAGTTGAAGTCCATTCAACATCAAACTGCCAATGTTTAGTCTTTACATCTGGTGCTATCCAGACAGTGTGAAATCTGAACCATTTTGCTACCGGTTTGCTGGCTGCGTATGCATGCTGTGCGCCAAGTGTGTGCTGCGTGCATGCATGCACAATTCGCACCAAACGCACGCTGCGTGCACATGCGCAGTACATGCCAAAAGGAGGCTTGAGAAGGTAAGTAGAACAGCGGGGAGGAATCAGTTGTGGCGCGTGATTGTCAGAACCTTTTTTAAAACTTTTTTAAAGCATTTTTTTACTGCTGGTTCAGGCGAATAGGTAGTTAAAAAAATGCTTTAAAAAAGTTAAAAAAAGGCTCGGACAATCACAGCTGTGCTGCACGATCGTCTGAGCCTTTTTTTTTTTACTTTTTTAAAGCATTTTTTTACTAACTATTCTCCTGAACTGGTAGTAAAAAATTGCTTTAAAAATGAAAAAAAAGTTCTGATGATCATGTGTTGCTCAGCTGATCGTCGGAACTTTTTTTTTACATTTTTTTTACTACCGGTTCAGCGAACCTGTAGCACTTTTTACTACCAGTTCAGCGAACCAGTAGCACTTTTTATTACCGGTTTGGGCGATCCGGCCTGAACCAGTAGCATTTCACCCCTGTATCCAGATATGTTGGACTTCAATTCCCAGAATTCTTCGGCATGTTGGCTAGGAATTTGGGAAATTCCTAATCCACCACATCTGGAGTAGACTCGGTAAGGAAAAAGATATCTAGTTTAATAACACATCAAGACACCTAGTTTAATAACACATCAAAAAGATAGATAGACTAGTAGAGAATTGTCCACTATTGCTATTTTGACAGTCTAAACTAGCTTTTGAGTTCATATATCTTCTGATTTTCTGGAGGCATCAGGTTGGCCAGTGTTGGAAACAGTTCCCAAACAAAGCACTGAATTATGCAAATCTTTGGGCAAAATTAACTTTATTTTCTCTAGACTGGTGATGGAGTGAATGATGCCCCTGCTTTGAAGAAAGCTGAAATTGGTATTGCAATGGGCTCTGGAACAGCGGTAGCCAAGTCAGCTGCAGAGATGGTTTTGTCAGATGATAATTTTTCTACCATTGTGGCTGCTGTGGAGGAAGGCAGAGCTATTTACAACAACATGAAGCAGTTCATCCGCTACCTCATTTCTTCTAATGTTGGAGAAGTCGTCTGGTAAGAGCATTACGGCAGTCCTGGTCAGAACCGAAAATAATGAAGTGTAGAGAAAATAGTTAAGGGATTGCAGATTTCATCCATCACATACATTGGACATTCTGTGGAGATCTTGGTGCTTTCTGAGTTTGGTGAAGTCATCAAGAACTCCACCATTCAACTCTGGGTACATATATTCTATTGGTGATGGACATTTCGGTTGGAGATGGCAGGAGTGGGGTCCTAGAACCCTGGGAGGCTATATGTCCCCTCACATATATTCAGCTGCAATTTAAGAGGCAATTCTCCAGCACATTTGCTGGAAAATTCAACAGAATTAATAGCAAACTAGGTCAAAATTGTTCTTGGGGGAGCATTCAGTTTCAGATCTGAGAACCTCTGCTTTCATTCAGTTTTAAAACCAAAAATGTTCCATTTGAGCTGGTGCAAAGTTCAGTGAGGAAAACAGTCCCCAGATGTGGGAGGCCAGATGTGCACTTTATAATCATGAAGAATTTCTCTAGACACTCTCACAAAATGGCTTTCAAAGTCTACATGCCCGTGTACAATTTCGCTGTTGTGGCCAGCATGATTGATCACAAAGTCCCCATTTCAGAGGAATAAAACTGGTTGAGGCGAAGAGCTCCACAACTTGCCCAAAACCTAAGTACAAGGTAGAGGTAGCATCTGGAACCTAGAACGTAAAAATGGGCCTTTGCAGCTCCAACTGAAAATACTGTTCGAAGAAAGTGACTGAGTGACCCCCAAATTACATCTGGGCTAGTTAATGTTGGCTGAGTGTCTGATCTGATGCTTCTATTGTTGGATTGCATTGTATAATTTGAATCTGCTGGCTTGAAAGTACGGTGTGTTCCTACTGTATATTATGCAAACATTGTGCAAAGGTGCAACAGGATATAGTTGCGGAAAACAGCTTTTCAAGGTGTACCATTGTCAACTCTTTAAGGGCTTCTGTTGGGTGCTGTCTAACTCTGTGTCACATTATAAAAATTTGCCAACGATTTAAACATTCTGGTTTAGTCTGAAATAGTTAGTCCTGTCCTAATAAAATAACAGAATAACATTGAATAACAGGGTTGGAAGGGACCTTAGAGGTCTTCTAGACCAACACCCTGCTCATGTAGGAGATCCTTTATCATTATAGACGAGGTGTGTCAAACTCGATTTCATTGAGGGCCACACCAGGGTTGTGTTTGACCTCATGGAGCTGGGGTGGGTGTGGGCAGGGTGGGCATGGCCAGCTTGATGTCACTCGTGTCGGGGGCACCTGTGGCCTGAGTGCTCTGCCAATGAAAATGGGCTCCTGAGCTTCATTTTTGGCTGGGACAACCTTCTGCAACCCTCTGCCAGCAAAAACAGAGCTCAGGAGGGCCACACGTGGCCCTCCTGAGCTCTGATTTCCCTGGCAGAGGCATCACGGGCCAGTCCTTTGCTACTTCCAGGACAGGCCAGCGGGCGAGATCTAAGCATCCTGTGAGTCAGATCTGGCCCGCAGGCTTTGAGTTTGACACCCCTGTTATAGACAAATGATTGTTCAATCTCTTCTTAAAAACGTCCAGTGTTGGAGCACTCACAGCTTCTGAAAGCAAATCGTTCCACTGATTAATTCTTCTAACTGTCAGGAAATTTCTCCTTAGTTCTAGATCGGTTCTCTCCTTGATTAGTTTCCATCCATTGCTTCTTGTCCTCCCTTTGGAAAATAAGTTGACTTATACTCTTCTTTGTAGTAACCCCTGAAATACTCGAACCCTGTTGTCATATCACCCCAATCCTTAAGTTAGGTAAACTACACATACCTAGTTCCTGCAACCATTCACCGTACAGTTTAGCCTCCAGACTCCTTATCATTTTTGCTGCTGAAGGCCACAAAAATATATATTTGTATTCTGTTTTCAGCATCTTCTTGACGGCCATCTTGGGCCTTCCTGAAGCTTTGATCCCAGTCCAGTTGCTTTGGGTGAATTTGGTGACTGATGGGCTGCCGGCTACAGCCCTCGGCTTTAATCCTCCTGACCTTGACATCATGGATAAATTGCCCCGGAACCCTAGAGAACCTCTCATTAGTGGATGGTTATTCTTCCGCTACCTTGCAATTGGAGGTGAGAACATTTTTTATGCCTATTTTGGGTGCCTTCCAGATGAGTGGATTTGAAATCCTAGAATGCTCCAGTGGGAGCATCAGAAATCGTCCTCCTTCCCTTCCCTTCCCTTCCCTTCCCTTCCCTTCCCTTCCCTTCCCTTCCCTTCCCTTCCCTTCCCTTCCC
>WNWU01000013.1:10975217-10999016 GCA_012654045.1 Ptyas mucosa
ATAGATAGATAGATAGATAGATAGATAGATAGATAGATAGATAGATAGCAAAGGCTTAAAGTTGCCAAGGTTGGAGACCCCTGACTTAAATGGCAAGACTCTTCTTAGAGAGAGAACTCAGAGACTGGGAAAAGTTTCTATAGAACACTAACATACATTTTCTGTACAGGTAGCCCTTGATTTACAACCACAATTGAGTCCAACGTTTCTGTTGCTAAGCGAGGCAATTGTTAAGTGAGTTTAGCCTCATGTTACAGCCTTTCTTGCTGCAGTTGTTATGTGAATCACTGCAGTTGGTAAATTAGTAACAGGGTCATTAAATGAACCTGGTTGACTTCGCTTCTCAGAAGGTTGCAAGAGAGGATCCCATGACCCCAGGATACTGCAAGCATCATAAATACGAACCAGTTGCCAAGTGTCTGAATTTTGATCACGTAACCATGGGGATGTTGCAAGGGTCATAAAACCAGACATAACTCACTTTTTTCAGTGCCATTGTAATTTCGAATGTTACTAAATGAACTGTTTTAAGTTGAGGACTACCTGTATGAGATGTGTTTGTGTGTGGTACATATGGAAGAATTATGTAAATCTCCCAGATTTACAGAAGATCCCCAGACAGAGAACAATCCAGCTATCAAAAATCCTAGTCTTTGCATTTTAGTATCGTATTTCCCCGAAAATAAGACCCTGTCTTATATTTTTTTGAACCCTGAAATAAGCGCTTGGCCTTATTGCCATGTGCTCAAAAGCCCAATTGGGCTTATTATCAGGGGATGTCTTATTTTGGGGGAAACAGGGTAATGCATTACAGGTAGTCCTCACCTTACAACCACAACGGAGCTCAAAATTTATGTTGTTAAGTGAGAAATTTGTTAAGTGAGTTTTATCGCATTTGACAACTTTTCTTGCCACAGTTATTAAGTGAATCATTGCAATTGTTAAATTGTTTCTCCGTTGATTTTACTTGTCAGAAGGTCGCAAGAGGGGATCACATGACTTTGGGACACTGCACCCGTCATAAATATGAGTCGGTTGTCAAGCATCTGAATGTAAATCACGTGACCATGGGGATGCTGCAACGGTGATAAGTGTGAGCAATTGTCATAAGTGTGAAAAATGGCCATAAGTCACTATTTTCAATGCCGTTGTAACTTTGAACAGTCACTAAACAAAATGTTGTAAGTCAAGAACTACTTGTATTTTTGCCCCATTTGTAGAATCAAATTAAGAAAGAATTTAGAGCACTTTCCAGCAGCAGAGGATTCTGCAGTGAAGTTTCTGGCCCTTTAATGTTTTCCATCCTTATCAAGTTAGTTATCTTGAGGTAGTGACTGTTTCATCTATGGATTAAGCCATGATTTGCTCAACCATAATTGACTGAGCAAACAAAAGTAGCTAGGTTCACAGCATACATTAATCCAAAATGAAACGTTACGGCAGAATGCAATGTTTGAATCTATTTAAGATGATAAAAACGTTTTCTGCAAAGAAAACCTTTTATTATTATTATTATTAAATTGTGTCCAGTTAAGGAAAGGTCAGCACAAATGTAATTTATTTTTTTTTAATTGTTGTTTCCTGTTTCGCTATCCCCAGGCAAAGAGACCAAGGAATGACCAGCACAAAAGAAACTCAGTTTCTCCGCAAAATGAATCGTAAACTCTTACCTGGGACTGAAGAAATTGCATGCTTGAACATTTCCAAAAGACATCAAGGAATGTGCATGTTTTTGAAGTCTCGGACTTAATGCGGGTGAATTGTCAAAAGAAATGAAAAACTGATATTTTTGTTTTGTTTTTATTTTTACTTTTGTTATGTAGCTGGGTTTTTTTTTTCCTGTATATAGTTGTGCAAATACTGGACAGTTAAATTATGGCTGGGGAGGGAGGGTAAAGTTTGCTCTTTAATGGAGGCAAACCTTTAGAGATCTGCTTCTGAAGATTTAATTCCTTTTTTTAAAAATTCTCTTTTTTTCAGCACCCTAAGAACTGCATTTTTCTCTTGAAACAAGCAATTGTTTGTGAGATATTCTATGGTTCTTGTCAGAAGTAGCCCCTGGTGGGATGAATCTATCCTTCACCAACAAGACCCTCTTTGACACAGTCCTGTCAGGTTTTATAAGAGACAGAAAATACCACATGACTTGAGGTAGCCAATCGGATTTTTTTTGAGAAATACGTTTGACCATCTGATTGGCTACTGTATATTCATCATATCTTACTGGAGACTGGCTGCTGAAACCATGCTTGGCTTTGCGTAGATGCCTAAATTCTAGAATTAGAAGATGGCTGCAACGCTTGTGCTTGCAGGCTTATGAGAAAGAGAGTAGAAAAATTCAATATACCCTTAACCAACTACTTCTGCCTTGTTTTGTTCTTGTGGGAAACTCTTTCTCCCACCATTTTTTCATAGTTTTGTTGTATGGAGGAGGACCTCCAGCTTCTTCTATACCAGAAAGCTGAATTCAGTGTGGAATTAGTGTGGAAAGCTGGTATTTTGAAAGAAAGATTTTAGTTTTGCCATTTCTCACTTATATCAATTCTTTATTCATAGAACACACCCCCCCCCCTTTTGTATATAAGATATTGTCTGGAGACATATCTATCCATGTTTGTGTGACTGTAGGCCATAAATATATAGAAAGATGTCTCATTAGAAGTCAACGCATTGATCCATTTAGTGCAGGTGTGTCCAATCCGCGGCCCATAGGCCGCACGCAACCTTGGACAGGTAGTAGTACAGCCCGATAAGATCGTAAACCTTTAACATTATTATGTGGTTTTTAGCAATATTTTGTATACAGTAACTATATTACATGTTTTGTATGCAGCCCGAGACAATTCCTCTTCATTCAGTCACAGCTCAGGCAAGCCAAAAGGTTGGACACCCGTAATTTAGCCTATCTGACTGGGAGCACAATTTTGTGAGCTATTGTTTTTCTCACTTGCTGCCTGGAATCTTTGTAACTGGAGATATAGGAGGCTGAATCTGTGCACTCCTACAAAAAAACTGAACTATTTTGCCACTGAACTGAAAAGCTACCTTTGGGTAAACTATTGATACATCTTGGCTAGTATTAGTTTCTGTGTGAACTGTCCAGAGTGGCCTTCAAAGATATAATTGGGGATGCCATAAGATCATAATAATCATAATAGTTACTTCCTAACAAAGGGACCCTATGATTTAAGCGTCAGCCTTTCCCCTGTATAGTTTATTCTTAATATCCCAAAGGTACTTTTTCAAGAGGCAACTGGACTTTGGGGGGGGGGGGGGGGTTGAAGATGTTTTGCTTCTCATCCAAGAAGCTTCTTCAGCTCTGGATGAGAAGCGAAACGTCTTCAAAGAAAAACCAGTTGCCTCTTGAAAAAAGCACCTTTGGGACAACCATGACCTGGATGACTGGAGAATCCCCATAGATATTTATTCTTAATAGATCTCTTAAGAAGAAAACCAAGAGTCTTGCACTGAAAAAGGTCCAGTTAAAATTCATGAATGATATGGTAAAAGACCAGAGCAATTCTGTCTCTCCATATCCTAAGAGACATGGGACATTTATACAATTTAGTTTGTGGTCCTTGAAGATTTAAAGGGTGCAAATGTCTTTATTTGGGGCAAGAGTTTGCATTCTCATTACTTACTGTATCAAACCTGGCTGTTTTTCAGACCAGGTACCTAGAATTGTGATCTGTGTAATCCATAACTCTTACAGATGTAACAGGGGAGATTTGATGGCATGGGTGCCCGATTTTAATTTCTAACCATGGATTTCCATGGAAAGCTTCCACACTTTTAGAAGGTTATTCTCACAACAACAGCAAATGTAGGTACGTGGAGAATCAATCCCAGCTTTGGAAAGAAGAAGAGATTTCAGAAAGGTCTTCTTGAAGGCTGTTTTTGCAATATGGCCAAGAGTTTTTTCCCCCAGGAAAAAAAAGGTAACCCCATAGTAATATTAATGTGAAGTGTGGGTGTCCTATCTGACAGCAGTTTGGTTTTTTTTTTAAGAACAGTACCAAGAGCAGATAATGATTATAGAGGAGAAGGATAATTATTAGATTTCTCTCTCACCTTTTCTTCAGCATTAAAAAACAGCTTCCATGAGTTTCTCAATTTTACTCTGTCAACAATAGTCCTTTGAAGGGCTGGGCTGAGCTGAGAGATAATGATTGTCCCAAAGTCAAGCTTCCATGATTGAGGGGAACTACTCCAGCTTCATACACTAATCGTCCAGTGTCCCAAAAGTGCTTTTTCAAGAGGCAACTGGACTTTCTTTGTTTTTCCTTGAAGATGTTTCGCTTCTCATCCAAGAAGCTTCTTTAGTTCTGTTCAGCTTCTTGAATGAGAAGCCAAACATCCTCAAGGAAAAACAAAGGAAGTCCAGTTGCCTCTTGAAAAAGAACCTTTGGGACAACCATGACCTGGGTGACTGAGAATCTCCATAAATATTTTATCCAGTGTATGTTGAGTTCACCTCTTTTTTTTGCACACAAGAATTGTTTTTTTGAAATGAGCATAATTCTAAAGGCAGGTAACTTTAGAGGATTCTGAAGTCTTTTTCCCACTGCTGTTGAAATGCTTCCCATCCATATCCGAGTCAGCAGAAAACAGACAGAATACTGGCTGATTGTCTTGCCTCTTTTTTCCATCACTAGCAATCATCTGCTTTCCTGGAAAATGAGAGTCGATAAAGCTTGACGGATTTTATATCCCCAAGTAGGGGAAAAAATGCAACTTTAGCACCACTCTATCTAAGGATGGCTTAAGAATGTGTCATGGGGGCTGGGAATAAAATGCTGGCAACATCAAGGGGACAGGACATATTTGTGTAAGCCCCAAACTTCTTTCCTTATTTGTTTTTCTGCTTCCAAGTACTTACGGCTATTGGCTATCGTATGTTTCAACGTATTGAAATAGATGCTTCCTAAGGCTACTTAATATATTGAGCTTTAAAGGTATGTTTGTACTGTGCATTTTACGCCGACTTCAAATCTATTCTCACTTTGGATCTAAAAACACCTGGAAAATATGACAGAGCAGCAGAGGAAGAAATTATCTGCATGCAGCAGAGCTTCTGTTCCCTGCATTATTCGTCTTTGTGTTTGCTTGCTTGTTTATTTCTCTGAAGGAGTGACATTGAGTTTACATGAGTTTCGTTCCACTTTAAATGTGTTGTCTGTGTTACTGAATAAGGAGGGGGCAGTTAACTATGAAGCCAGCAAAGGCATCATATGAATCTAGACATTTGCCGCGCCAACTCAGGGATCTTTCTCTGGCACTTCCATGTTTCGTATGTGGGCAAAGGTTTGGCTTGAAGTATTTGGAGTTCTATCATAAAGGTCCTTCATAATTAAATTTACATCATTCCTTTTGAAGGGGAAAAGAAGATGGCGTATACATGGTGTATGAAGTTTCTATCTCCTGGCGCTGCTTTTTTTCTCCATTCTTAATGGTCTCTCAAACCACGGAGACACATTTCAAACTTTTCCTAGAAAAGTCTTAAATTGCTTATCCAATCAGTCTTCTTACTAACAGCAGTAAAGCTCCAGGAAGTTATTTTAACCAAGACAGGTGTGTTTATTGGGGTGCAGAGTGATTAAAAAGAAAAATTAAGTTGGTGGTTATGATTGCCTACCTCTGTTTTATGTGTGTCTACAGATATAGGGGGGATTGAACATGAATGTGTAACCGCCATCTTACTTTCCTTTCTTTTCTTTTCTTTTCTTTTTTAATTTGATTTATATGCCGCCCTTCTCCGGAGACTCAGGGCGGCTTACAATGCGCTAAGCATTGACTCTTTTTTGACTCTCCGCTCTTTTTCAGAGGCCCCTGGAGCAAAAAGGCAGAAGAACTGTGAATTATGCATAAATGTGAGGGCATTTAGTAATAAAATATTTTGGTAGATGAAGTTTCCTAATCCCTCTACCTCTTTGTTAATAAGAATTGTATTTCATGAGATTTACATCGGTCATGCAACAGGAAATTAAAATCACAGGTATGTTTTGTTCAAGACACAGAAGCTCTGCTTCAAAAGGCGATGCCACCTGTTGCATAAGCTTCTATTTCTGTTCCTGATATCTTTCTTTTGGTAATCTTGTTTATCTTCCAGCTGTTTTAAACCAACTTGTCTGAAGTAGGGATTCTGTTCCCAAAGGGCCCATTTCTGTTCAAAATCAAAACTGGAGAATCTTTCCTGCAATTCTCTTTGTATCTCAAGTTCTCAGCATCTTCTCTAAAAACAAGAAAACCTACAGTCCCTGATGAAATCCCAAAATATGATACTTAAACCTGTATCCAATGTGGACAAAATGTGATATATTTGTTATGTTACCATACGCCTATATTCCGGGAAATAATGTCTCTTTGTACATAGGCTGAGTAGGGATGGATAAATTTGTCGCTTCTGATTTCATTTGGTTTCTTTTTCTTACTGTAGTATCATGTTTATTTCCTCCCATTTCATTCTGATGAATATTTTTAATTAAAATTCCGTAAGAACATTTTTGTACACTTTCTCCCAATATGCATGTTTTTGCACATATTTTCTTAAATTGCTGGACTGCATCAAAACTTTGGGGAATGTGCAAATATTGACATTTTTGACATTATGGTTTTATGGGTGGGGAAAGTATATACGTATTATGTTGTAAATTGAACAGATTTTTCTTCCATTCTTCTGGAATGCCACTGTCCATGTGATTTTTGCAAGATTAAATGACCCCTGTTTTCACAATTCAAGGTTTTTTTTTTCCAAAAAACATTTTAGCTAAAAGTTTGACAAAATCCTGAAATTGCTATCTATTGAAAAGAAAGAGAGCCCACATTTTCAGCTAATTCACATATATTATTTAAGATGATAATCCTTTAGAAATCACACACCACCTTTCTTCCTTATCACCAGCATTGTATAAAATAAAATATTTCCAAGGTAGGGAACTTTGCTAAGTCTTTGGGAATGTATAGATTTGAATATACTACTGAGCTGGTTGAGCTGTACAGAAAAAAAATATTGCATGAAATATTGTTAATGTATTTAATATATACTTGTAATCAAGAAGTTTTAATATGAAGCTTTGGAGAAAAGATCACCTTTATAGATACATGTGGTTACAAGAAAGTTTTAAGAAACAGAAAGAAAACATATTCTTCACTTTCTAAATGTGTCATGTTTCTTTTGTTCTGTTGGCGAAATCTTTGGCTTTTCAGTAATTTTTTCAGAGTAATTAATCTAGTTTCATAAAACATTTTCTATCCTACTTTTCAGTCCCTCCCCCCCATTCGCAAAAAAACCATGATGTTCACTTTCAGAAATTCAGCTCCTCTCTAATGAAAGGTTTACTAAACTATCAACACTGTAAAAAACTGCTAGAAGGATTTTTTCCCCTCTTTATAGTAAAAGCTTTATCCAATGAATAAATGATACAAAAATTCATAATTCCAGTCCATTTTGTGGTGCAATATTCCCACTTCAAGTGCTGTGTGTCCAGAAGAATTCAGAAAAGAAGTTCAAAAAAACTCAGCGAGAGTTATCGGGGGTTCAGTAACTAAGTTTTAGAAAGAGACATTAAAGGAGCTGGATATGTTTAACCCTGGAAAGAGAAGATGGGTGTTTATCAGTGGTGGGTTTCTACCGGTTTGCACTAGTTCGGGCGAACCGGTAGTGGTACTTTGGCCTGGGTCGCCGAACTGGTAGCGACCGCTGGCTGGCCACATCCTCAAACAGGTGGCCCAGTTGCCGCTCACTTGCCCAGCCTGCATGACTGCTGGGAAGCTGCTGGCAAAGAGGCAGCGGCTGGGAGGCTTCTCACAGTCACATCGAAAAAGAAAAAGCCTCCCAGGCTGCCGAAAACTACAGGAGGTCGCCGAAAAAGCTGCTGCCGTCACATCCCATTGCCTGCTGTGTCGCACTCGGATTGACACATCCCATTGCCCGCTGCGTCAGTCCAAGCACGACACAGCAGACAATGGGATGCGTGTGCGCAGCCGGCATGAAGAAAAGGGCAGCGACGGCAGCAGTTTTTTCGGTGACCTCCAGTAGTTTTCGGCAGCCTGGGAGGGTTTTTCTTTTTTTTGATGCGACTGCGAGAAGCCTCCCAGCCACCGCCTCTTTGCCAGCTGCTTCCCAGCAGCAGTGGCTGGCTGGAGGCTGCTGAAAACTACTGGAGATCAGCTTGCCTTCCAGACCCTGGACCAGCCACCAGTGGTGCAATCTGAACCGGTTTACTACCGGTTCGCCGGCTGCGCATGCACCGTGTGCACCACGCACCAAATGCAATGCACGCCAAATGTGGTAAGTAGAACAGCGCACAAGGGGGGGAGGGGTGATCAGCTGTGGCACTCAATCTTTTTTTGCATTGCTTTTAAAAGTAAAAAAAAAGCCTCTGATGATCGCACTATTCAGCAACTAGCAAAGGGAGGGCAGGGCAGCATGCAGGAGGAAGCCTTTGATAGATTACGCCAGGCCTCGGCGGAAAATAAGTAGATAGATAGGAATTCAAAAAAAATTCCTACCTTTTTCTGTGGGCGTGGCTAGGTGGGGTGGTCATGCGACTGAGTGGCCGTGGCTGTGAGTGACGTCAAGTTGGCCATGCCCATCCAGTCACATGACCACCAAGCCATGCCTACCAAGTAAACCACGCCCACAGAACCGGTAGTAAAAAAATTTGAAACCCACCACTGGTGTTTATATGGAGGATATAATAACAATCTTCAAAGAGCCAAAAGGTGACCATAGAGAGAGAGTTCAGCCCTGTCCTGTGTCTTCAGAACGGAAGATGAACCATGCTAAACAAAGGCAGATTTCATTTGAATTTTAAAGGGGGAAACCCCAACTTCATAAGAGCAACTTCACAGTGAATCCAGTTGCCAGAGAGGTAGTAGCTTGCCTTAATTGAGTTTGTTCAACCCACTAAATGGGATGTTTTAACTTGGATTTTGACACTGAGAAAGAGGCTGAATATGATAGCCTAAATAGCCTTTTCTAGTACTCTTTCCACCTAAACAGCTGCTGAAGTCAATGGTACTTCTGTTAAAATCAATTAACACAGTTTGGAATGGGGCTAAGGTTCTGAATCCATTGATAATCAATTTTTTCAAACCATAATAATAAAACTGTTCAAGTAAATCCCACAACAAGGATTTGTTGAAGTGTTAATCAGCATTTTGAGGATGCTAACAAGATGGACATTGAACACGGGAAAATGCAATTAATGTTGAATACATATACATATACAAATATAGCACCAGTTCTGTGGGCGTGGCTTGGAGGGCGTGGTGTGGCTTGGTGGGCGTGGCTTGGTGGGCGTGGCAGGGGAAGGATACTGCAAAATCTCCATTCCCACCCCACTCCAGGGGAAGGATACTGCAAAATCTCCATTCCCACCCCAGGGGAAGGATATTGCAAAATCTCCATTCTCACCTCACTCTGGGGTCAGCCAGAGGTGGTATTTGCTGGTTCTCTGAACTACTCAAAATTTCCACTACCGGTTCTCCAGAACTTGTCAGAACCTGCTGGATTTCACCCCTGAAATATAGGTTGCATAAACATTAATGCTTACCAGTAGAGCTTGAGTAAGGTCGCCAGAATTATACATGACAGAGTAATTCTTTAGGAAGAAAAATCTGGGTGTGAAAACGTTACCTGATGAGACAAATTATTTAAGAAAATTAACACACAAAGGGACTGTGAAGGAATCTCTCCAAACTCGTGTATGAATATTAAAATAGTAAAAGTGGTTGTGTTAAAACCTGAGCAAAATGTACATAATGCATCTATTTAGCAGATCTCCAACAGACTCAAAAATTATACAGTAACAGCTATTATTAATTATTATAATAATATTAGTAGCAAATGTTGGGACTCGATTCCTCATCAAGTTAGAATGAGTTACCAAATAGCATACCAACAGATTCATGAAAATAGAGAAAATGCTTACTGATTTATGTATAAGACAAACTTGATAGAATAGCCATTACTGTAAAAGACACATCATTCAGAGGACTGAAAATAATGATGAAATTCACTAGAGACAAACATCAAGCTTTTCATTTAGGAAAAATATATCCAAAGTGCAGACATATAGGATGGGGAATATCTGACTTGCCAACAGCATGTGTGAAAAGGAGCTTGGAATTTAATTAATTAATTGGAAATTAGTTACAGTACAGTAGTCAAATGTTTCGGGACAGTAAAATACAATTTAAAATCTCCCTACAACATCAGTAGAAAAATAACACTGGTCTTTTCCAAACAGTATAACTGGGAAGGATTACATTTTGACTCTTATTTACATAGAGGGGTAGTTGATGATGAACGATTAAATACAGTAAAGGAGAATATTTTTAGCTCAGGGTTGGAATGATGGATCCTTGGTGGTCTCTGACCTTGGTTGTTTTGCAATCATTTCATTACCCAAACTAGGTAGCGTCATCAGTCTGTTACATAGTTTGGGTAATGAAACATCTGCAAGAAAATAACCAAGCTCAAAGAGCACCAAGGACTCCTCAATTACAGTGTTCAATAAGTAAAACTTAGTAATACAATTAATACAATGCAAATATAAATATAAATATAAATATAAATATAAATATAAATATAATGAAGTAATTCTATACATGCTCTAATTCTAGACACTTCCTCAGTAAAACTGCTCCTGAATATTCTATTCCAGGGTAGTAAGTTACAAGAGCTACCAGTGTTAATTTATTTTTTAGATAAAACTGGTTAGCTCAGGGGTTCCCAAACTTGGCAGCTTTAAGACTTGTGGACTTCGACTCCCAGAATTCTCCAGCCAGCTAGTCCACAAGTCTTAAAGCTGCCAAGTTTGGGAACCCCTGGGTTAGCTCCTTTCCGTTTCTTTCGCCTCTTTTGATCTGTCCTTTTATCAGTTTCCTCTCTCTGTTCTTAATTGCTCCTCCTTTTTCCCCTTTTCTTTCAATTTTCTTAGCTTCTTGAACTGTGCTTTCTATTTTTTAAAAAGTAGCTAGTTTCCTTATTAGAATTATATTTATCTTTTAAAAACCATTTGTAAAGTGACCCATCTTAACAACAGTGACTCTGGGAAGCAAACCAAGATTAAAACCACCGTCACAGTATAAACTCACAATATTCTGGTTAAACAATAACCCCCAAAAATAAAAATCGTATTAATAGAGCTTATTTAACTGCCTGACCCAAATGCCTGGGAGAACAGCCAGGTCTTCAGAGCTTTACAAAATGCTAACAGGATTGAAGTTATCATAGTGAGCACTGGTGTTCTGTGACTTCTGCTTACCAAAAATTTGCTGTATTTTGCTGTTACTGTAAATATATCATTCCTCTACTTGCAGACCAAAAACCTTCAGTTCATTTATCACAGCCTCTTATTCCAATGTTCACACCGTTGGCTCAAGCACAGACGTCATTCAAAGAAGACAAATTGGGTGGTCAAGAAAAGGTGAAAAAAATCTGAATGAACAAGGCTGACAGGATAGGCAGAAATGTTTACAAGAAAGAATTGTTGTTGTTGTTAGTTGCGAAGTCATGTCCGACCCATTGCGAACCCATGGACAATGTTCCTCCAGGCCTTCCTGTCCTCTACCATCCTCTGGAGTCCATTAAAGCTCACGCCTACTGCTTCAGTGACTCCATCCAGCCACCTCGTTCTCTGTCGTCCCATTCTTCTTTTACCCTCAGTCTTTCCCAGCATTAGGCTCTTCTCCACTGAGTCCTTCCTTCTCATTAGGTGGCCAAAGTATTTGAGTTTCATCTTCAGGATCTGGCTTTCTAAAGAGCCATCAGGGTTGATCTCCTCTAGGACTGACCGGTTTGATCGCCTTGCAGTCCAAGGAACTCGCAGGAGTCTTCTCCAGCACCATAGTTCAAAGGCCTCAATTCTTTGGCGCTCAGCCTTCCTTATGGTCCAACTTTCACAGCCATACATTGCAACTGGGAAAACCATAGCCTTGACTATATAGCACTTTTGTTGGCACGAAGGAAGGATACAAGGAAGAATACAGTTCATAATTGATGATGATGATGATGATGATGATGATGATGATGATGATGATGATGGCCAGTGGCCACGGATCTCTACAGTAAGCTGTTTCTCAGCGTCTCCGAGCAGCAAAAACATTAAAATAACCATAAAGACATAAATAGTGTGATAGTTCCTGTCTGTCACTATTTTGAAGAGAAAGGGAAATGCATTATGTTAAGATAAATTGAAGCAAGAGAGGAGAGAATACTGTTTTCTGTGCAGGAGGAAATTTGGTCAGCTGAAAACTGGAAGGGAACTGAATGAAGAGGCTGTTCTAGACGGGTACAAATGGGGTTAGTTAGATTAGTCCTTCAAACCTGAAGGCATTCATTCCATCCAGCCTTTATAATAAATGCCATTTGTTTTCATTGTTCCTCAAATAGACGTTCTGTTTTTAAGACTGCATACTTTTCATGCAAGTCGATCCAATCTGCGATTTCTCCAGATATGGCTGGAAAAATACCTCTTACCTAAAATCCTGAAGCTGCCATTCATTTTTGGCTAAATGGACCAAATTTAGAATTGCTACTCTAGTTACTCCCATCTTCCTTTTCTCAGTTCTGTGCTTACCCCATTTATTTTCCCAATTACTTCTTCCAACTTGCAGCTTGTCAAAAAGAACAGTGGCCATGGCAGACTCCTTTTTTCTCCCCATTATCAATTACAAGATACATACCATCTTATATGTACTATTAGAGCAAGGATGTATTGAAGACACAAATAGCAAGCCACAAATAGGATATGCTAGTTTCAGCTATTTTATTAGAACTACTCTACAGCTATATACTCTATACATGAAGTTCTTGGTGCTCTCTGAGCTTGGTTGTTTTCTTGCTGACATTTCCTTACCCAATTAGATACCATCTTCAGTGCTTCAAGGGACTGGGGTTAGCTCTCTGTCCCAATCAACTGGCTGCAATCCACACCCAGATAAACAGGGATTAACACCAGGATTAATATCAGACCAACAATCAAACAGTAAACAAAGCTTAATCAAGGAAGTAGCAATAGCAATAGCATTTAGGCTTATATACCGCTTCCCAGTGCTTTTACAGCCCTCTCTAAGCGGTTTACAAAGTCAGCCTATTGCCCCCAACAATCTGGGTCCCCATTTTACCCACCTTGGAAGGATGGAAGGCTGAGTCAACCTTGAGCCTGGTGAGATTTGTACTGCCGAACTGCAGCTAGCAGTCAGCTGAAGTAGCCTGCAGTACCACACTCTAACCACGGCGCCACCTCGGCTCTTAACCAAGAAGTACCAAGTACCAAGAAGAAAGCAACTCTCCCACCAACACTGACAGGGCAAGCCAATGCATATAAACAGAAAGCAAACCCCACTCCCTTCTAGCACTGAAGATGTTATCTATTTAGGTAATTAAATGCTTGCAAGAAAACAACCAAGTTCAAAAAGTACCAAGAACTCCACATTTGGGAGATTTTAAACGAGCTCTTAGTAGATAAATCTCAGCTTTCCAGTTTCCATCTCTGAATGTCTATGGATCATGATATCTGTGTTGGTTCCAGTGGTGGGTTTCACATTTTGTTACTACCGGTTCGTATGCGCATTTGCTTTCGTGAATGTGCCTGACCTTCCGTGCAGGTGCTTTGCTCGCGCGTGCACCTTTTGTACATGTGCCCAGCCTCAAAAACATTCCTAAATAGGACAGCCTAGAGCCGGGGCAGGAGGGCCCCACCTACAACTTCTGCTACCGGTTCCACCTGCGATTTCCGCTACCAGTTCGCCTGAACTGGCGGTCTGAACTGGCTAAGTACCACCTCTGATTGGTTCTCACTATACATGTCAATACTTTTTTTTTTTAAATTGATTTATATGCCACCCTTCTCCGGAGACTCAGGGTGGCTTACAATGCGTTAAGCAATAGCCTTCATACTTTTGTATATTTTATACAAAGTCAGCTTATTGCCCCACAAACCGGGTCCTCATTTTATCCACCTTAGAAAGGATGGAAGGCTGAGTCAACCTTGAGCCTGGTGAGAATTGAATTCGCAGTAATTGCAGGCAGCTGAATGTTAAATGCTGCCTTAGTAGGAGGACATTGCAACTTTGTTCAGGTCTCTCATATTTTCTTCTCATTTGATATTTCGGTTCCTTTCTCAAAGAAATGTCATATTTATCAGCACCAGCATGCAGTCCTGACAGATAAATATTTTCTTTACTTTGTTTCTGCTTATCAGCTCTAAATTTTGCCAGTTGATGGTTTAATCTGTGTTCTTCAACTCTCTTATCTTGTTCTTCCTTCCTTTTAGCTAGAAACAGAAGGCCAGGGAGCACTGAAGGATTTATACAGACAACAGAATATAGATACATATACAAACATACAGGTAGATCTCAATTAGTACCATTCATGAATACCACAAAATGGTTACAATATTCAAATGTGCACTACTCAAAAGCAATATTTCTGTGGAAAATAGGATAATTGGTTCCAGGTCAATGAAAATTTTTAAACATAACTTTTATATGCATATTAATAAAATATTAAGATTAAAAAATACATTTAAATTTATGGTTAACATAGTCACAGAGTAGTGTGGAAAGCAAAAGAAAAGCAAAAAAAAAATCTAGTTCAGGCATTCAAATATTTTGTCCTATTTTAGTGTTGCTATTACGTCATTCATGTCACTCAATTAAATCAACTTGTTGCTCTAATGTAATGATGAGTCTCTTTTTTTAAACTTGGGCTGCTTCCTCTGATGGTTGAGGTGGCGTGGTGGCTCAGTGGTTAAGATGCTCAGCTTATCAGCTGGAAAGGTTTGAGACCCAAGCTCCATGTGACAGGGTGAGCTCCCATCCTAGCCTCAGCTCCTGCCAACCTAGCAGCTTGAAAGCATGCAAATCCAAGTAGAAAAATAAGTACCATTTCAATAGGAAGGTAACAGCGCTCTGTGATGTCATGCTGGCCACATCCTCATGTAAACGTCTTTGGACAGTGCTGAGTCAATGGCCTTGAAACGGAGATGAGCAGCGCCCCTTATACAGGTAGTCCTTGACTTATAACCACAACTGAGCCCAAAGTTTATATTGTTAAGTGAGAAATTTGTTAGGTGAGTTTTGCCCCATTTTATGACATGGGGCTGCTGCACAGGTCGTAACTGTGAAAAATGGTCATAAGGCACATTTTTCAGTGCTGTTAAACTTTGAATAGTCCCTAAATGAAGTGTTGCAAATCAAGGACTACCTCAACAACTAGTGGAATAAAATCCACAGGGACTCCTTTACCTTTTTTCCCTCTGATGGAATCTTCCTTTTCTCCATTTTACATACATGAAGATGAGCAGAGTCTAAAACCACAACTGCACATGTGCCAGCCTTCACGTCACATGGACTAGCCTCGCAATAACTGAGTTACGGGACACATGAAACACAACTTGATATCAATTTAAAATTTGCATGAAATGAAATATCACATTATTTCGACGCCCATTAATCATAACCTGCCTGTGTCAAGATTGCAAATATACATTTTATATGCTCAACTTCATCCACTGAAATCGTCAGTTCATATATTTTTAAAGCTATGATTAGCCCTCATCTAAATGATGGCTCTACTTTCCCAAATATTGGCCTTTGATCTTCATGAGGTTTCCAACCCCAGTTCTTAACCTGTCCATCCCAAAACAAATACATCTTAATGTTGTCAATTTTGATCAGAGGATTGGAGGAAAATGGGACAATATGTAGAATTATGGCGAAGAGTATGAAATTTTCAGGTTCTCCAGGATGGCACTATGAGACAAGCAGAAATCATTACCTGTGATCATACAAGCGTTTCACAAGTTGATCGAAGTACTTGTTTAAAAAATAGTAACGTTTTCTCATTGGTGGCGAATTATTTCAAAAGTTCGTTTTGATTACCAGCTCTTGAAAGTTAGCTACTCTTCAGCATCTCATTATATTTTTCTTTATTTGTTCTAACTTTGTGGGATTTTATCATCAGAATAATAAAAGCCTTAACTGCAATGATATAAATTATTTATAACTAACATCCAGACGTTGACAGGTGTAGGGAAAACATATTTCTTCCCACCTAAAACAAACAAAGGTTTCTGCTACACCCCTCTGGCAGATTACACTTATTTTCTCAGAAATATTAAAAATAATAAGTTTGAAACAAAAAGCAAGTTATGGTTGTAATATATGTAAGATAAACGTGAGGCTGAAAAGACGTGTCCAAAGCAAACCAGAATTGCCCATATTTGGTGCATTCATTTCAAAGACATCGTATTTGCTTTCAGAATAGGTAATATTTTAAAACCCAGCTCTGTAAACTCTGCATAGTTGGTTCTGCTATTTTTATTAGGATAGAGTCACATTCTTAAGTATTTTCATTTCCCTTTTCCAAAATTGAAATTTGGCAGCATTGAACAATATCTCTTTCCTTGACAATGTTTTGGCATTATTTGTGAAGCTATTGCCCTGTTGGTTCATACTGTTCTGACTTGATCTCACTTCCAGTCAATTCCATGTGTCTAGATAGCTGTCTAGTACTGTAATGCCAGTGCCTTCTCTGTGACTTCCTTGTTTTGGAAACCATCAGCCTAGTAACTACTGAAGGGATATTGATCATGTTCTCACTGTTGTCATCTGTTGTCATTAGTAATGTCATCCTATCATGAGCAATGTCATAATGCAGATAAACATCTGCTTCACCATTCAATTTGCAATAGGCTCCTTAATTGGCTAGGAATCAGAATAATAGAAGAAGAATCAGAGTTGGAAGGAACCCTGGAGGTGTCCAACCTCCTGCCCAAGCAAGAGATTCTATATCATTCTGGATAAATGGCTGTCCAACCTCTTCTTTAAAACCTCCATTAATGGAGCACCCACAACTTCTGAAGGCAACCTGTTCCACTGCTTATTTGTTCTCACTGTCAGGGGAAGTCTCCTTAGTTCTAGATTGCTTCTCTCCTTGATTAGTTTCCATCCATTGCCTCTTGTCCTGCCTTCTGGTACTTTGGAAAATAGATTGAGGCAACCTCTCAAATATTGGAACGTTGTTATCATGTCTTCCCTGGTTCTTCTTGTCACTAGACTATACATACCCAATTCCTGCAACTGTTTCTCATATATTTTAGCCTCCAGCCACCTAATAATCTTTGTTGCTCTTCTCTGCACTCTTTCCAGAGTCTCAACATTTAAAAAAAAAATTGGCGACCAAAACTACAATATTCAAACAATATTCCAAGTGTGATCTTACCAAGGCATTATAAAGCAGTATTAACACTTGACATGATCTTGATTCTAGTCTTCTGTTAATGCAGCCTAAGACTGCATTGGCTTTTGGGGCAGCTGCAGCACACTGCTGGCTCATATTTAAGTGAATGTCCACTAGGACTCCAAGTTCCCTCTCACAGTTATTACTATTGAGCCTGGTCACCAAAATATTAAATCATCGATATATTAAATAGTAAAAGGTGTTAAGCAAGGAAACATTTGTCCTAGTCTCTCCCTAATCATACAGTTTAAAATTTTACAGTTTAACATTCTATAAATTTTACAATTCTAATCATATATTAAAATTTTGAATATTGTTTTTATATATGTCTATTACTAACATTTAATAATCCCCTATGCCAGGAATATTACATTAATTATATAAAGATATTTTAATGTTACATTTCTTTTATTAAAGCCATAGAGGCTCAGTGATTAGAATGCAGTACTGCAGGCTACTTCTGCTGACTGCCGGCTGCCAGCATTTCGGCAGTTCGATTCTCACCAGCTCAAGATTGACTCAGCCTTCCATCTTTCCGAGGTGGGTAAAATGAGGACCCAGATTGTTGGGGGCAATATGCTGACTCTGTAAAACTGCTTAGAGAGGGCTGTAAAGCACTGTGAAGCGGTATATAGGTCTAAGTGCTATTGCTATTTTATGCCATTGATATTATTGCCCTGGCTGTAGTTCTTGCTCTTATATGAAGTATGAAGTAGCTTTGACTAAAATGGTTTACAATTACATAAATAAAGCAGGATCAAGGAAAAATGTCACTCAATAAACTCAGAAAGAGGTAATAGGATTTTTACTGGCATTTACCTTTTTCTATTTTCAGTCTAAAAACTAAAAAAAATAGAGACTATGCAAAAAAGCTAGTATTCTATCTATAAATGCACATTTAAAGTTCACATATAATTTATCAACTATGCATGAGGTATTTCAATGCCCAATTACAACTGATGAATAAAATACGATTTAAGTTTGAGAAAAAGGTAAAATATTTAGAGGTTATGAACATGAACTGTATGTTTTACCAAACAATTATCTCAAAATGTGGAATGAAATTAAAAAAGACATTCCAGGATGGGATAATCTACAGCTGTCTTTGATGGAGAGAATATCTGTTTAAAAAATGGATGTATTATGAGGAATGTTATTTCTATTTCAAACCATACCCATTTTGACTTTGGACATACTCTTTAAAGTTTAAACAAAAGCAGAAAGAGATATCTAGATTTAGCTGGCAAGAAAAGAAACCAAGAGTTAAACATAAAATTTTGTGTGATGCTAAAGAGAGGGGAGGTTTAGGCCTGCCAGATTTGAAATTGTACTTTGCAGTCTCTTACCTTCTTGGGTTAAAAGAAGGGTGATGTTAAGAGATACAAGATCAAGTCCATAATATGAGATTTGGATGGCATGTATACCTATTGTGCAATAAAGTGGTTGAGAAACCACTTCAGTTTTAGGCAGGTCATTCTGAGAATTTGGAAAAATATAAATTGAGCTTACGCCTGTAAGAAGTTAGCACCTACCCTCTCCTAGGAAAATGAAATATTCTAGGAAATATTAAAAAAACGAAATATTATATTTCCCTGGATGAGAAATGGAGAAACATGTTTTTAGGCAGGAAGCAGACTCACTCTTAATAGCCCCCACCATCCTCAATAGCCCACAGCAGATGTCCACACTTAAGAGATAAAGAGATAGCTAGCTCTATTCATAGGCAAATGCCCTCACCCAAGATCCAACAAAGGTAGGATTAGCCCTCTACCCATCTCACTACATGGCACCTGGGGAGATTGCATCATCCAGCAAGGCTCAACCAAACTTGGACTCAGGACAGCCTATAGAGTAGCCCCATGAGAGTCTGACAACCAATCAGAATACAAGCTCAAATTCAAAGCCCAACAGAGGGTATAAAACCAAGGCACTCTCAGCATCTCGGCCCTTTTTTCTGCTCAGGAACTCAATCCGTGTGATCCTGTTCAGGAACTCAAATCATGTGATTCTGTTCATCAATAAACCTTCTTTCCAAGCAACTTCCATGAATCCAGTGTCTTTTCCTCCACTTGGAACTGAATCCAGAAGGATATTTCTTCCAACACACCCAAAAATGCCTTTATGTCTTCAGCCACTAACCATATTATAGGAAGGAAATGAGCGTGGGACAAAAATGTTTAAGAAATGCAGATTTACATAGGCAATGGTTTGTATATTCCCAACTCACAGAGAGATTTAAAGCTGATAAGAAACTTCAAGCTGACAAAGCTGATAAGAAAGATCAAGGCCATAATTTGAGGTTTGGATGGCATGCATACCTATTGTACAATAAAGACTTTAGCAACCATTTTATTAGGCAGGTCATTCTGAGAATTTGGAACTAATATAAAATGAAATTACGCCCAAAAACGCCTTTATGCCTTTTGCCACCAACCATATTATAGAAAGGAAATGGCTGGGGACAAAAACATTTAAGATATGCAGATTTATATATGCAATGGTTTGCATATTTGCAACTCACGGAGCTGATAAGAAACTGTATGATTTTTGAACTTTGCAATAATCACAAGTATTTGTAGCTCGGGTATAGGATGAAAGTCAGGGTTTATTCTCTGAGCTTGTGGGTTGGTTTCTGAACGTTTCATTACCAGGCTAGGTAACATCTTCAGTGAAGTTTAGGGACAATGGAAACGTGTTCAAACAATAAATGCCATGCTACTAAAATGCATAAACTTTGTTAAAATTGTAAACAGAAGATGAATTAGTTAAAAATTGTATGATAAGTTTGCAAAAACATTTCAGTATAACATATCAACTGAACAGTGGGAAAACGTGTGGCTATAGGGACTGAAATTTTATAACCTCAACGAGAATGTTTACAAAATCATGTATAGGTGGTACTCATTCCCAGATAAATTAGCTAAAATGTAAAATAATTCCTGGAAGTAGAAACTATAGGAAACTTTTACCACTTTTGATGGACCTATAAAAGAATTACCGTATATACTCGAGTATAAGCCGACCCAAATATAAGCCGAGGCACCTAATTTTACCACAAAAAACTGGGAAAACTTATTGACTCGAGTATAAGCCTAGGGTGGAAAATGCAGCAGCTACTGGTAAATTTCAAAATAAAAATAGATACCAATAAAATTACATTAATTGAGGCATCAGTAGGTTAAATGTCCTTGATTTCAAAGAAAAACAGTAAACTAGCTCTGTAAGTGGAAAAGAGGATCAACAAAAACAATATGGTATCAGCAATAACTTTAAAAGTACTGTATATGAGTTGGGTAGCTATATAAATTTGTTTAATAAATACAATGGGAAAGGTCTTTGGGGATTCCAGAATTTACATGGCACTAATTGGATTAGTGGACCCTCCCCATGCCCCATTTTACCTTTAGCAAGCCTCCCTGCAGCCAAAACTGTTGCAGGAAAAAAGGCATTTTTTCCTCACTCGAGTATAAGCCGAGGGGGGGGGGGCTTTTTTCAGCATAAAAAATGTGCTGAAAAACTCGTCTTATACTCGAGTATATACGGCAAGCAATATTGGATTAGAATTAGTAATGCAATTCAAAAAAATCTTGAAAATCAATGTGTAGTTCAGACCAGAGTTCTTGTTTTTGTTTTTTGGGTTAGTTTATGGATAAAACTTTGGAAAAATAACATGGTAAACAGTAGTAGGATTTTTATATGCCCAGTATTGGAAAGTTCCTAGGATACCCACAGCACAGGAATAATTAATAAAGATAGCAAAACTGGCAATGATGATTAAATTAAAAGCTCTTTGAAAAAAATCACTGAAGAAAATTACTGAAGGCCAATAAGGTTGCTTCAGCAAAATCTAAGCATGTATAGCAAATACTTGAAAATTCAAACAACAAACTCAAAAGATGACATCTAACAGTTAGTAATATATGCAACATGAATCACAAATATGTTGGTAAAAATTCAAAAGTCTGATCACACCTTTTCTCACTAACACGTTTTATTAAACAGCATAAACTTTTGTGATAAATGTTCACCTGGTGTCTTCATTTTTTTGCCAGCGTAGACTTAACATGGCTCTGCTCCTACAATCATTTTTTTAAAATATGAGTATTATTTATTTAAATCTATTGACCACCCAACTTATCATAATAGGACTGATAGCATATAGATTGAATAATAGGGCTGGAAGGGACTTTGGAGGTCTTCTAGTCCATCCCCCTACCCATGGCAGGAGATCTTATACCATTCTGGACTTTCTTTGGGCTTAATGGGATGCATACACATGATCATAGAGAGAATAACATAATATTATATAATAATTCAATAATTAGTATAAGTATTATTAATAATTAATAATTATTAAACAAGGGGGGAAATCCTCCAAATCCTAATTCTATGTAAATTTATATAAAAGAAGGGCTGAGTTGAGTTATAGGAGATGGTTTGTTAAAACATTTTATACTAGGAAATGCGTTTCTCCTCATAATTGTTAAGTTCTCTCAGTCCACGTCAGGACTTTGCTCTCACATCGTTAAAAAAATTATCTTAAATCCCAAATATTTGATTATCCAACTTTCTGATACTGCTATATAACCAGTACGACTCCTAATTGATTTGTCCTCTTTATAAACACTGTATGTCAAAGAATATACTACGATGAGCAGTCATGATGAACAAAACTGCATTGAAACCCCAAAGGGAAGGGAAAGGATCCTTTTGCCTCAAATTCCCTTATGTTAATTGAAAGCATCTGCCTAGGAAAGCTGTAAACAAAAGATAGGATTAGTAAACACAATGTCTTTATTAATACCTTTAAGCCCAAGAAGAGCACATTGATTAAGGGACAATTAAAGTACCAGAGCTTTGTTGCTTATTTGGCTCTTTGCATAGCAACAGTTCTACTTAAGCATATCCATCTAAATCCGTAAATGAGCTGAACAAATCCAATTTAAAGCTTAGATTCCATCCCCGTCCCCCCACCCTCGCAGGCCTCCTACCCCATGGAATACATTCAGAAGATGCAGGATAGTATGAGAAAGAATAGATACTGAAAATGCATTTCCAAATGATTGGGTTTGATTGATGGGGGCCTGAAGGAAAAGTGATGCAGAAGGAAAGATCAAGAGATCAATCAGTCTCTCGTGACACTGGCCAGGCCCCTAAACTTGAAAGAATATCTGATAACCATCAGATCGCCTACCAAATATAGACTCTGGAGAACCTGATAAGCATCATTTATAATCTAGGGATTGAGGCAGGCTTTCTAAAGAAAACTCTAGCCAAGTGAAAACATGAATTGTACAAAATGCAGCCTTCTAAGGAAGGTTGAGTAGACCACCATGCCAAAGTGGTGACAATCAGAAAAACAGGGCATCTAAATTTAACTGGTAAAAATGCAGGCTCTTATGTAACTCAATCCATGACCTTATCCAACTTATTCTTATTGGGAAACATACGAAACAAATATATGAGTTGGATTAGGCTAACTCAAATATTCATACCTGCCCCAGCAGCATCTGCTAAGGAGTTGTTCAACAAGATTTGTTGTTAATGATGAAATCTATCCAAGAGTGGCCTAGTCACAATTATCCATGTTTTGCTAATTTTCACTTAGACTACCACATTGGCCTGCACATGGGATGGCTCTTGAGGGCAGTTCCAAAACTACACCAATTTTAGAACGTGACTGCTATCAAAGGAATAGCATTATTAAGCCCAAACACGGAATCGCCTTAGGAGGATACCTGTAGGAGGGAGGGATCCTAAACAAGTCAAGGGAAAGAAAGCAACTGCATGCTCAAATCCCACTCTTTAATAATTCCCTATGCCAGGATCTGGTGGGGTGGGTGGGCGTGGCCATGGTGGGTGTGGCCATGGTGGCTGTGACACAGGTCCGCACCACCGCAGATATGGTTTTATCAACTTATAAAAATAGGGAGGAATACTTTTCTGTGATTTTGTTTTTTTAATACTTACTTGATCTACTTGATCACCTTATGAAAGAGAGACTAGATCAAGAAACTGACTCCATAGGAAGACTAGAACTATAAATTATTGACATAGGCTAGTAGCAGAATCCTGCAAACCTGAAAGGTAAAATATTTTACTTTTCCTCCCTTTTAAAACCTTCTGAATCAAGGACAGTCTCCTGGACCACTCCGGAGGCCAAAAGTGATTGGCGGGGGCATCCCGCCAGTGCCCCATTTTTGCTAGCAGAGGCACCGCGGACCAGTCCTTTGCTATCTCCAGATCAGCCCTAAGGGCCAGATCTAAGCACCCCACAGGCCAGATCCGGCCACGGGCCTTGAGTTTGACACCCCTGCTCTAGAAACATATTGGACAAGCATAGGTTTGCAAAGATAATATACAAAACAAAAATGAAATAATAAATAAAATGAAATGAAGTGAAATAATAAAAAAATAAAATAAAATAAAATAATAAAATGAAATGAAATGAAATGAAATGAAATGAAATGAAATGAAATGAAATAATGAAATGAAATGAAATGAAATGAAATGAAATGAAATGAAATGAAATGAAATGAAATGAA
>WNWU01000013.1:10999026-11035685 GCA_012654045.1 Ptyas mucosa
AAATGAAATGAAATGAAATGAAATGAAATGAAATGAAATGAAATGAATTCAGGCCTGAAATCACATCCAGTGGGGCCAAATCCTGACACTCATTTAAGAATGATGGGATTTGCCTGCCTTCAACTTTCCCTTTAAATATCTTGCCCAAGAAAAGGGTATTACACCAGTGGCGGGTTGCCCCCGGTTTGCACCGGTTCTATAGAAGTATAACTGGCGGGAGGCTCCGCCCACCGACCCCAAAGTCATCAGAACGCTTCTGCGCATGCACAGAAACTTCTGAGCATGCAAGTGTGGCCCCATTGCGAACCGGTAGTAAAGGTAAGTAGAACCCACCCCTGTATTACACAGCCCATCAAGACTCAGAGAGAAGAGAAGAGATGGACAAAAAAAGTGGGGTTTTGGATCCTGCTCTCACATTATCCTTTTATCTCTCTCTCTCTCTCTCTCTCTCTCACACACACACACACACACACACACTCACACTCACACACACACAAAATAACTCTCCCTTCCTCCCTCTCTCTCTCTCTCCCCTCTTCCACCAGAAAATGTGGCTCCTGACCAAAATAAACTATATACAAATGAAAACAGTTCATTTTCTTGTCCACAGTTAACAGTGTCACAAATTGCTTCCTTTTCAATTAATTTCTGTTTTGTGTGTCTGTGTGGATTTTTGGTACTACTATGAATGAAAATTCAAATCTCCACCAATGCCAGACCTGCTGCTACTCTAAGGCATTGTTTCTCAACCTTGGAAATTTTGAGACAGGTGGACCAATTCCCTTGAAAGCAAGACTCTAGTCCTTATGTTTTTGAATAAATGCGGAATAAATAAGAAATGCAGGAAGTTATCTATTTCCTCTGGTCCATTTTATCTGCCTTGATTGTCATTAAATTCTATCTGTACTTGCTGGGAATTAAATCTGGTGGAGAGAATTAAATTCTACATGGAATTAAATTCCACATAGACAGTTTAGCGTATGGCATATCATATATGGTAAAGAAATATAAAATACATAGACAGTATTTTACTGTTAAACTACAGTTTGTCCTGTGAACACAGAGTCCAGATCTTGTTCCACATAGATTTCCCATAATAAAACAAATATGTTATAATATTTTATGTTTACTTTTTTTCATTTTTATTTGGCCTTTCCTGAAAAGACCTTGAGGTAACATTCCTGATATCTCTCCTCTTTGCATTTAATCATCACAGCAACCTTGTAAGGTAGACTTTGCTTGCCATCCAATGATAATCTAAAGCTTTGTGGATTTTAGACCATGTTTTTCTGGCAAGCCTAGAGATCTGAATTGCATTTTAACCAGGGGTGGGCTTCAAAAATTTTAGCAAGAGGTTCTCTGCCCAGTTGCTGGGTGGGCGTGGCCATGGTGGGGTAGCCTAGTCAGCCTTCTGCACCATGGGGGGTGCTTTTTGCCCTCCTTGGCTCTGGAGGCTTTCTTCGAGCCTCCAGGAGGGCAAAAACGGCCTCCCCAGGCTCTGGAGGCCCTCTGGAATCCAGAGGGATCCTGGAATCCTTCCCAAACTTCTGGTAGGCCGGTTTTTCGCCCTCCCCGAGCCTCCACGCGCATCCTGCACTTACCTGCATCCAAAACGGGCCGTGTGGGAACTCGTGGGAGGGGAGGGGAGGGGAGAGGAGGGGTGGGCGGCGCCAGCCAGGAGTGGGATTTGGGGGTTCTCTGAACTGTACACAATCTTAGCTAGAGGTTCTCCCGAACCCCTGTGAACCCCCAGGAGCCCACCCCTGATTTTAACCCCAAACTCCTGAGCTTTTAATCCTGCAAACTAAAGTGTTACCCTCTCAGGTGTAATAGACTTGGGATAACAGAAGCTTTTCCTAGTTTAATTTGTGAAACACATGGAGGTCGTCAATTATTTAAAAAACCATTCTAACCTTTGAAATCATCACTCTATTCTATAATTGTCCAGAGCAGGATGCAGAAATGAATCTTTCCTGTTCAGCTGTTCTTGGGTGGTTGTTTGCGACCGCCTCCACTCAGTAAACACACCCTGTCCCACCCCCAGACCATCTAAGGATATGTAAAGTAAACTACTACACCCAGTAAGAGAGAAAAAAAAGCTCTTTGCTGCTGGTAACAGGGTGAGACCACGGAGCCTGCTGAGAAGTCAAAGAAAATTAGCAGAACGTGAGAAAGGCAAACTTTGGGAGAATCAATCAGCAGAAGACTCTGGCCTGCTGTAGCCATCAAAGGAAACCACATCAGCTATTCCTTATGGGCCATAAATTCACAGAGAAAATCTCCTCATTTCTATTTGAATATGACACCCCAAGGATGGTTTTGGTGCACAACAAGAAGGTGGGGTTAACCTTCCGACTGATCCAGCTAGTGGTCCTCTCCTACATCATTGGGTAAGTGTCCAGGATCAGGCAAGGGAGCCATTCAGTTCTCTCCTTTGTTTCTACAGTGATTGGGTGCCCAATCCATGAATCCCATCTGTTTAATAATTGACTCAGCTTTCCATTCTTCCATCCTTGTGAAGTTGGTAAAATGAGGACCTAGATTCCTGGGGGCAATATGCTGATATTAACCACCCAGAGAGTGTTGTAAAGCATTATGGGGTAGTATATAAATCTAATTGCTATTGCTATTAATGCTCTTGATTAACTAGCAGACTTTTTTAAAAAATTTGATTTATATGCCGCCCTTCTCCGGAGACTCAGGGCAGCTTACAATGCGTTAAGCAATAGCCTTCATACTTTTTGTATATTTATACAAAGTCAGTTTATTGCCCCCACAATCTGGGTCCTCATTTTACCTATCTTAGAAAGGATGGAAGGCTGAGTCAACCTTGAGCCTGGTGAGATTAGAATTTGCAGTAATTGCAGGCAGCTAAATGTTAATAACATGCTTTAGTCTGCTGCGCCACCAGGCTCTTTCTGGTTGATCGAGGTCATCCACTTGTGGGTTATGAAAGGAACCAAAGAGCATTATTAGTTTTTGATGGTCTGAAGGACCTGAAAATGTAATTGAGGGCAAAAATCCTATATAGGCTATGAAAACCCATTTAAAGGTGTGGAGTTGCACATGGCAGCCATCTCCTGATGTCTCTGTACGTATCCCCCTCTTGGCCAATTCTTTGGTTTCCATGTGGAGCAGCTAGATTTAAAATGTGGGACTTCTACTCACATCTGGAGCAGGACTCAGCTCTTCCCACGATGGAGTTGTTGGTTAGCAGGACTTCCAGCTGTGCTATGGTTTCTACTCCCTTTCACTTTCTTTCAAAACCTGGCCAGTTGTCACTCATCTTGGGAAAGTCAGGATTATGGGGCAGGAATTGCATTACAAACCTTTACTCTTGATGCAGGGGTGAAATGCTCCCAGTTCGGACCAGATCACCCGATCTGGTAGCGATGGCGGCGGGTGGTTCGGAGAACCGGTAGCAAAAATCCCTCCCCCCTCCCCCCCCCACCATGCTCAGCTGAGCCGCACAATCATCAGAGGCTTTTTTATATATATACTTTTAAAAGCATTTTTCTACAACTTCTTCTGCCGAAAAAATGCTTTTAAAAGTAAAAAAAAAAAGCCTCTGATGATCATACGGCTCAGCTGGGATCTCAGAGGCTTTTCAAAGCATTTTTTTAACCACCTCTTTCGCTGAAGAGGTTGCAGAAAAAAATGCTTTAAAAGTCTCTCTGACGATCCCAGCTGAGTTGCCTGATCGTCAGAGAGACTTTTCAAAGCATTTTTTTAAACGATCAGGCAACTCAGCTGGGATCATCAGAGAGACTTTTAAAGCATTTTTTCCTGGAACCTCTTCAGCAGAAGAGGTGGTTTTAAAAATGCTTTGAAAAGGCTCTGACGATCCCAGCTATGCTCCTGATCGGCAGAGGCTTTTCAAAGCATTTTTTTGCATTTGCAGAAAAAATGCATGAAAAAGTCAAAATAAAATAAAAAAGTTGGCCACACTCACCCAGTCACATTACCCACCACCACCAAGCCATGCCCACAGAACCGGTAGTAATAAATTTTACATTTCACCCCTGTCTTGATGTCTATGGAGATTCTCAGTGATCCAGGTCATGATTGTCCCAAAGGTGCTTTTTCAAAAGAACTGAAGAAGCTTCTTGGATGCGAAGCGAAACATCTTCAAGGAAAAACAAAGCCCAGTTGCCTTTTGAAGAAGCACCTTTATTTTACTTTTGATCCTGTTTTAAATACACTCTCATCTTTGGGGGCCAGCTGAAAGAGCTGCCTGTCGAAGGATTCAATTCTCTTCTATGCATGAAAAGCATTCTTTCTAAGGCCATCATAACTTCAAATGGTTGTAAAACCACTAATGCTAATTCAGAGACTACCATATGTTTTGGAGTATAAGACGCACCTTGGGGAGGAAAATAAGAAAAAAGCTGATTGGTGGGTGGATTGGCCTCCCGGAATACCCCCAATCAGCTGTTCCCAGAGGTGAATTTTAGCAACAGGTTCATTGGTTGTGAGCTCTGTGCTTTGCTTTTTTTTTCTGCCTGTGAAACTCTGTTTCAGAAAAAACTTTTTTTTCCAAAACAGAGCTTCAGAAAAAAAGCCTCTGAAGCTCAGTTTGGAGGCTTTTTTTTTTTGAAGCTCTTTTTCTGAGGCTTTTTTTCTGAAGCTCTGTTTGGAGGCTTTTTTTTCTGAAGCTTCGTTTCTGATGCTTTTTTCAGCCTCTGAAACCTCTGTGTGAGAGGCTGGGCAGGGCTACATTTGGAGTATAAGACGCACCCAGATTTTCACCCTCTTTTTTTGGGGAAAAAGGTATGTCTTATACTCCGAAAAACACGGTACCTGTACTATCCTGGCCTTAGAGCAGGGGTGGGGCGCTGCGGGTTCGCAAGGTTTTGGGAGAACCTCTAGCTAAGATTCTGTGCAGTTCGGAGAACCCCCAAAACCCACTCCTGGCTGGCCCCGCCCACCCTGCCCCTCCCCTCCCAGGAGTCCCCACGCAGCCCATTTTGGATGCAGGTAAGTGCAGGGTGCGTGTGGAGGCTCGAGGAGGATGAAAAACGGGCCTATCAAAAGTTCGGGAAGGCCGGAAACAGCCCGTTTCCAGCCTCCAGAGGGCCTCTGGAGCCTAGGGAGGTTGTTTTCGCCCTCCCGGAGGCTTGAGGAAGGCCTCTGGAGTCCGGGGAAGGCAAAAATGCCCCCCCCCCAATGGTTCAAGAGGCCGACTAAGCCATGCCTACCATGGCCACGCCCACCCAGCAACCGGGCAGATAACCCCTTGCTAAAATTTTTGAAGCCCACCCCTGCCTAAGAGACTCAGATACTCCTATCTGATACAAAGCAGGAGCAGGCAACCTTCCACTAGAGAGACCACCATCTTTTCTCCTATTTTTTTGGAGCAGGTGGGCAATCCAAAGTTAAGAATACTGAAGTCACTGAAGTAGATTGGCACAGATCTTATGTGCCAATCAGATGTTAGTAATTATTGGATGGGAGACTAGTTGGAGACTAGACTGGAAAGATGAGAAAGTATCCCAGAAGAAAAAAATTGGCCAACTCTATGGGTACAGTGTACACCCAGATACTCGCTAGAGTTTAACTTGATACAAAAAGGACTTTGTCTTTACTCTGTAAGACAGAGTTTGCTATGATATTGTGTGTATTGGTGCTTCAGGAATTGACATCCTATTGTTCTAAGTCAGAGTTCTAAGTCAGGAATTCTGGGAGTTGAAGTCTACACATCTTAAAGTTGCCAAGGTTGAGAAATACTGGTCATTTTTGTGGGAAGCTGAGGATCTTCAGGATGTTGGGCGGGAGTTTTTTCCAACACCGCCTGATTGAAGCAGAATTTCTGTTTCACCATTGAACAATCATTCCTTCTCCCCATTAAAAAAAGAAAACCTAAAAATTGTTGCAGCTACCATTTTATTGACTGTTTCTTGAATTCCGTTTTGCACATGGATTGCCTCCCACAGCAATTTGTTTCAGCACTAAAAAGGTATCTGAATCTAATATCAAGTAAAACATCTGCTCGTGTAGTTTAGCATTCTCTATGCTAATTGGAGAGAATCCAGGAGGTGCATCCTGGGTGGTCAAAAAAGTCAAGATGGCAGCTATATGATCCAAGTTCTATTGCTTGTTTATATGTAGTATCCTTATATGTCCAAAGGAAGTGCGGCTTTGACTATACCATTGTGGGGCTCTCTTTCTCTCTCTCTCCCTCCCTCCCTCTCTATCTATCTATCTATCTATCTATCTATCTATCTATCTATCTAGTCTCCAGAGGATGGTAGAGGACAGGAAGCCCTGGAGGAAAGTTGTCCATGGGGTCGCGATGGGTTGAACTATATTATAACTCTCTCCCTATCTAATATACTATATACACATGGTTGCATTAAAAAATACTAACCTTCACTATGAATCGATATTCTTAAGTGGCATAATCCAGCATTCTAAGGTTGTCTATTTCCCACTTCATTCAAAGAATGGATGAAACAGCTCTCTGGCTGCTATGTTGACATTCCTTCTTAATTAGGCAAGAAATCACCTTGTAGTAGGTGTATTTAACATTCTAATTTTATTTTTCCTTTGCATATCCAAGGATATGAAAAAATACAGTGGAAGTAAGTAGTGCAGTAAATATCTATAATGCTAATGGTTAAAAATGTGAAAAGCAAGCCAGAAATAACTCACTATTGGGCACTGTGCCACATCAATCCCTGTGTTGATGGTTAGGTCAAAAGTTAGTCTGGTGTTGATGCTCCCCTGGAACATCTATATCCCCTTTTGCCTTTCAAAATAGAAGGACAGAATATAGATCCTTGCTGATCCTAGGGGCCATTTGCTGAAGGAAGCAGCTGTTTTTCCTGTCTAAGCATCCAACACTTAGGGGTATTTCCCCAACGAAACTTGTTTGGGAGGGGTGAGGGGGGAGAGAGAGAGAGAGAGAGAGGGAGGGAGGGAGGGAGGGAGGGAGAGAGAGAGAGAGAGAGAGAGAGAGAGAGAGAGCTGAAAACTTTTCAAAACTCATTATTTGAAGAGAGAAACTCTTAAGATTTCAGCTTCCTGTTTTTACCAGGTCATTTGACTAGATTTAATTCTATCAGGGCACGGTTAGGGAATTTGGGGTCTTCTCTAGCTGCTGCTGGACTCTAACTGCTATTATCCCCAGCCAACATGGTCAAGAATGCCTGGAGATGCATCCAATGGGGATGGCATCTGAGTGGCGGAATGTAGGCTATGCCTAGAAGTGATTCCTAGCAGGAAGGAAAAGTGATGGTTGTCCTTATCTCAGAAGCTAAGTTAGCCTTGGATGAAGAACTGGCTGAGAATTCCAGGGTGGGATGGTGAACAGGAAAGCATCCTTAAGGAAGCAATCCTAAGGAAATTTTAAATTATATTTTTCCATAACCATGTAAATTAAAGAGATGCAATGCATCTTATCCAAAGAAAAAGACTGGGTCCAGATAAATTGTATTCTTCAGGCCTTGTCCTTATAGCCATATTAATGTGAGAGCCTGGTGGCGCAGTAGACTAATGCGCTACGATTAACATTCAGCTGCCTGCAATTACTGCAAGTTCTAATCTCACCAGGCTCAAGGTTGACTCAGCCTTCCATCCTTTCTAAGGTAGGTGAAATGAGGACCCAGTTTGTGGGGGCAATAAGCTGACTTTGTATAAATATACGAAAGTATGAAGGCTATTGCTTAACGCAGAGGTTCCCAATCGTTTTCGGTTCGCGGCTCCCATAGCAATCCGACTTGCAACTGCGCGGCTCCCATAGCAATCCGACTTGCAACTGCGCATGCGCACTAGACGTTTCAGAAATGGCGCATCAGCGTTAGACCCAGCGGGCGGAATATTTCGCGGCGCCCTTATGACGATAGCGCGGCTCCCCAGGGAGCCGCGGCGCACAGTTTGGGAACCACTGGCTTAACGCATTGTAAGCTGCCCTGAGTCTCCGGAGAAGGGCGGCATATAAATCAATTTTTAAAAAAAAATTCCTTTCATCTTGGATTTGGGAGGAAAATGCAGTGATAGACATTGTGCTGATCCTACAACCCACCTTTACTGTACCTTTGCGCTGAGGTCAGGGATATTTCGTGGGAAAAGTTTAAAAAAAAAAGGCGAAGTATGGGCCATGGCTGCATGATCAAAATCTCACTTCTTTTACATATGTTAAATAAGCATGGTTCACAGGCACCATTTTTATTTTTTCATATATCCCCTCCGATGCCCCTGCCACTCACTATCACACAATTTAAGGTGGGGTAGTTTCCAGAATGAAACTGGTGGATTCTCTGTTTTCCTATCTCTTTCCACCAAGGTTCAGGAAAATAAACTACCCAGCACTTTCCTGAACCTCAGCTGGGGCAAGTTAGTGGTTCAAGCAAATGGCAAGTATGAAAAATGCTCATGTCACTTTTTTTTTAGTGCCGTTGTAACTTCAGACGGTCACTAAATGAACTGTTGTAAGTCGAGGACTACCTGTAGTCTTGGAGAAGCACAAGACTCATTGTCCCAAAGCAGCCTCTTGCCTTCAAAAATCTGTGTGAGAGATGAGAAGAGCTGGTTTTGTATATATTAAAACAGGCAAAGCCAAATCAGAGGGACTTTAGTGCTTTTGTGCCTCTGGGTTTTATTTCCTAGTGTGGGGGTGTCAAATAGCGGCCCACAGCTGGATTCCTTACGGACAGGCCACACCCACCCCAGTTCCACCAAGGGAAAAAAGTCACAAAACATGACATGACAGCAGCGTGACATGGCGAGTTTGACACCCCTGTCCTAGTGTTTCCCTCCAAGTGCAGGCTATACTTTTTTTGGATCAACCAAGTGTTGATTTGTTGGTTGTGACAGGAATTGACTGACCGGCTTGTCACCTGAACCTGGCATCATAGGCTGAGAGAAGGAGATTGCCCCCAAATCACCCAGCTGGCTTTCATACTTGAGACAAGTCTAGAACTCACAGTTTCCTGGTGTCTAACCTAATGCCTTGGCCACTTGACCAATCATTGGGAGGAGTGACCCACTATAACTATACTCATGTTTCCCCAAAAATAAGACCCGGTTTTATATATTTTTTGCCACCAAAAAAAGGCAACAGGTCTTATTTTGGGGGGATGTCTTCCGCTGACTCACCTCACTTGCGTGCTTTGCTCCTCGCCTCCTTTTTGCTGTCAGAGGCCTTCAGGAACTTCTTCTACAGCCAGCAAGGCTTTCCTGAAGGCCTCTGCAGCCGATAACAAAGCTCTGGATCAATTCGGAGCCCTGTGATCGGCTGTAGAGGCCTTCAGGAAAGCCTTGCCGGCTGCAGGAGAAATGGGTTGGCTCCACCCAGGGGTGAAATCCAGCAGGTTCTGACGGGTTCTGGAGAACCGGTAGCGGAAATTTTGAGTAGTTCAGAGAACCAGTAGAGGAAATTTTGAGTAGTTCAGAGAACCGGCAAATACCACTTCTGGCTGGTCCCAGAGTGGGATGGGAATGGAGATTTTGCAATATCCTTCCCTCAGGAATTAGGGCTTATTTTGGGGGGTAGGGCTTATATTGAGCACATGTGTAAGAGTCAACATAGGACTTATTTTCAGGATAGGTCTTTTTTTCAGGGAAACATGGTAGTGGACATCTTGATGTCAAACAAGAAAGATCGTAGATCTTCACAATCTAGGAACTGGGTATAAATGAATAACTTCAGCACCCTCCCTACTTTAGCCCCACTCCTGTTCCCTAGAGCTGGCTGGGGAATTCTGGGAGTTGAATCTTATAATTTTAAAGCTGCTGAGATTGAAGAACACTGCTCTAAAACTCCTTCTTCTTTTCCCTTTGAATAAAACTTCTTGTAGTTCTATTAAGAGGAAAGAAGAAGGATCTACTTTCTCCTTAGCACTGTAATAATTCATTGGCAGGAATGATTCCAAGGATGAGGGTTGTGTGGCTCAAGATAAGTTCATTTTATTGTTCCCATAAGCCAGGCAATAATCTACATTGACCGGTTTGATCGCCTTGCAGTCCAAGGACTCGCAAGAGTCTTCTCCAGCACCATAGTTCAAAGGCCTCAATTCTTTGGCGCTCAACCTTCCTTATGGTCCAAGGAACAGTCAAATATTTCATGATTTATAGTTAATTGTAATTCAGCAGAAAGAGAAATCATGAAATATTTGTTCCACATCTGTTTAAAAATTTGGGAGAAGAGACTTTTAAGATTTGCAATCCAGATTTTGGGGATACTTTGTAATTTCAAGTTTCAGTCTCTGATTAATTCTTTCTTTCTACCTCTCTCCTGCATTTTGGGACTACAAATCACAGAGACATTCAAAGGAAGTTTCATTTTTTAAAAGAGCTGTGTGCGTTTTTAGCCTGGACTGCCCAGAGGATGAGAAAGTTGGCTTACCAGACAGCTAGTTCCAAGTACTGTCTTCACCACAATATGCTACATTTGGTTAGTTTTAATATTAGCGACTTAATCTGGTTTCCTGTTTGGTGTATTTAGAAAATTCAGTAGCCAAATTAGGAATGTTGTACAAACTCAGCCTGTAATCCTATGGCAGATCTATTTAGAAGTAAATCTGTCTTGAGTTCAGAAACTTACAGCCAAGCACTGGTATCGGGGTAGCATTCACTTACCTTTGCTACTAGTTCACAAATGTGAGTGCCCATCTCCGCACATGCGCACGACCTACCCCGCATGCGCAGAGTGTTAAAAATGGGACGTGATGACATCCGGGTGGGTGGGCGGAGCTTTCCGCAGCACCTGTGTCAGGAGTAGTATTCACTTACTTTCGCTACTGGTTCACAAATGTGAGTGCCCACCTCCACGCATGTGCAGAGTGTAAAAAATGGGACGTGATGATGTCTGGGTGGGAGGGTGGGTGGGTGGGCGGAGCCTCCCGCAGCCACCACTACCGATTCGCCCGAACCGGATAGAACCAGCTGAGTACCACCACTGACCTGTGTACAACATTGCAAGAATATAAACTGAAGTCGAAATTCTGCTATTCAGGGAGGTCCCTGGATAGGAGTCTCTCCCAAACTCAATTAATTATCCTTCCTTAACTTCCACTCTTCCAATACTAGAATTCAAAGCATCTAATGAGATCGGCAACTTGTAAATGTAGGGCAGGCCAAGGAAAACACACAATGACTTTATGGAATTGGCTGTTAAGCTGAGTTCCAATTGAAATAGCCCCAAAAGGGCTAAATAAATTCATGAAGAAGAAGGCAGAGGAAAACCCTATTAGTCACCACAACCAAATGAAACCTCCATGTTTAGAGAGAGTCTACCTGGTAAAAACTCTATTTATTGCTGGGGAGCAATAGGGGAGAAAGCCTGTTACTTTAAGCCTTAACTGGTGGGTTTCTTTCAAAGTACATGCCTGTGACCGTTGCTGGAAAATAGAATATTGGATTCGCCGAGCATTAGCTATCGGCTTGCCTTAATTGAAAAATAAATCAGTGTGTATGTGGGCCTATCAGTAACCTGATTGTTTAACTGGCTGAGAGGTTGACTGGTTGAATGGGTGATTGAAGATTTTCAATCTTAGGATTTGAATTCCAAAGCTGTTATATATATTACTGTCAATGTGTGAAATTAGGCATTTTACAGAATGCCTAGGAAATCTATAGAATGCCAGAAACGGGACGTCAAAGTATGAAATGCTTAATATTTCACATATAACCTAAACATTCTATGCAGGGCCAAAAGGCAAACCAGCAAAGTATAAAACACTCCCTCCAAAATGCCATTTTAGCCTTTCTTGTTGCAACAAGTAGGTAATATTGGTCTTTTTCTAGTTGTTTTTTCAGTAAGGAAGTCCTGTACTTTACTTTACTTTGCATTTCTTTTTTCATTTTCATGTGCGTCTGTTCAATAAAGAGTTAAGGTTAACGCCAACCCTAACCCAGTGGTGGGTTGCTCCCGGTTCTTTTCAGATCTTTACAACCAGTAGTAAAAGCGGCGGGAGGCTCTGCCCACCCGCCTGGAAGTCATAATTGATGCATCGGTGCATGTGCAGAAACGCATTCGCGCTCCCGTTGCGAACTGGTAGTAAAGGTAAGTGGAACCCACACCTGCCCTAACCCTAACTTTTTTCATGGCTCTTTCATGAATTTGCCTAAATAGTTATTGTCATTCTGCATAATACCTAGGTATTGTATATAGTGCCTATATAACAAATTAAAATAACACAGACATTCATACGTTGCCTAAAAATTCACACATTCTTTAAATTTCCTAAGCATTCTGTATAATGTCAGCTTTTTATACATTTCTGGTAACATATATAATACAATTCCGGCTGCTGTGCATAGCTCAAGTTTTGATTGATTTATTATCTATGGCAATCTTGGCCTTATTTCATTTTTGTTGGGTTTCAGCTGCCAGAATAAGTCAAATGTCTCATAATATGGGCATTTTCAGCAGACAGAAAACTTTCCAGACATTTCCTGCTTGTAGCTGACCTGGCCTTTACCCTACTCTTGAAAGCATGGGAATAAGAATTTGGCATGCTGAGCTGAGCGATAAGGACGGATTCATTTTAGTCCCGTATCTAAAGTAGGTTTTGACGTCTTAAAGATCTATGTTTCTTCTGGAAAACCTTGTAAAAGGCACATCGCCAGGCTGGGATGAAAAGGCATTTCAATAAATGAGAAATAAAGATGACAAAACTCCTAATTCCTGGTTGCACCCTTAGACACCAAGAAAAGAGCAAAGAGTTTCATGCAATGGCCTTCTTAGTGGCAGCCCCCAGGACGTGGAATCTGTTATGTAATCTGTCCTTATTTGCAACACGAAAGTTCCATCTTTCTTCTAGGGCAGGGATGGGGAACTATGGCTCTTTTACGATCTGTGAACTTCAACTCCCAGAATTCTGGGAATTAAAGTTCTTAGATCTTAAAAGGCCCATAGTTCCCCACTCCTGTTCTAGGGACCCAAAACAGCAGGGAGAAGACGTCTGACACAAGGTCATGGAAGCCCATGAGTTTCATAGCTGATTCTGGATTTGAAACTGGACTTCTATGATCCTAATCCAATATCTTTAGATTGACAGATTTGGAAGGGACCTTGTAGGTCATCTAGTCCAACCCCCCCCCCCCCCACCCAAGCAGAAGACCCTACACCTGTGATGGCGAATGTATGGCACGCCACAAGTGGCATGCGGAGCCATATCTGTGGGCACGTGAGCGTTGCCCTAGCTCAGCTCCAGTGTGCAAGCGCATGCCGGGCAGCTGATTTTCAGGCCTTCTGGGCCCACCGGAAGTCGGGAAACGGGCCATTTCCAACCTCCGTAGGGCCTTAAGGGTGGTGAGGAAGGTCATTTTCGCCCACCCCAAGCTCCAAGAAAGCCTCTGGAGCCTGGGGAGGGAAAAAATGGGCCTACTGGGGCCACCGTGCCATCACCTGACAAAAGCAGAGGAAGCACAGGGGATCGTGCACACATGTGTGGGGTGGCAGGGGGCATTGAGTGTGGGCACACGTGCGCGCAACCCCCCGCGCTCCCCCCTCTTTTGGCACGCGACGGCAAAAAGGTTAGCCATCACTGCCCTACACCATTTCTGACAAATGGCAGTCCAATCTCTTCATGAAAGCCTCCAGTGATGAAGTTCCTACACCTTCTGAAGGCAACTTCTGTTCCATTGGTTGATTGTTCTCACTGTCAGAAAGTTCCTCCTCATTTCCAGGTTGAATCTCTCCTTGTTCAGTTTCGATCCATTATTCCTTGTCTGGCCTTCAGGTGCCTTGGAAAATAGCTTGACCCCTTCCTCTCTGTGGCAGCCCCTCAAATATTGGGAAACTGCTATCAAACTAACCCAATGTTTCTCAGTCTTAACAATTTTAAAATTACATGGACTTTGACTCAGAATTTCTCAGCCAGCATGCTGGTGTTTGCTAGGATGTTTGTAGTATTTACATTTTTATTGATGTTTTATTTGATTATATAAACAACATCTGTAAGCACTGAAAAGCAAAATATAAGTTGCAACAGTATTTCATCTTTAATGCACTTAAAATAAGAAATTCAATTCCATTCAATTGCTAGTGTCTTAGCTTTTTACCAGGTATCTCAAATATAGATGTGTAATTTTTTTTACTGACTCCTTTAGTAGGTCTCACCCCTGATCTTGACTATCTATTAATTCAATATGGGGTCTGCTCTCTAACCAGTTATTTTTTCTTGCTATGCCAAGAATTCTTCCTATACCAGTAATAATGGATGAGTCTTAATGTGAGCTGTTTTACAGAAGACAGTCCTATAATTGGTGGACCACTCTGTATTTTAAAATGCCCTCTATTTGATGCATTGATGTAAGGGTACTCGCTAAAGACCATATTAATGCATTCCTCTAGACCAGAGTTGTCAAACTCCCAGCTCGCGGGCTGGCTGCATCATGGGCTGGCCACGCTCATGCCCAATTTAGCAAAAGGGAAAGAAGTCCCGATACGTCACATGATCATGATACCGCCGTGACAACATGAGTTTGACACCCCTGCTCTAGGCTATGAATAGGCAGAAAAATGTAGCAACATGATTTGTCATGGCGGTGCAGTGGTTAGAATGCAGTATTACAGGGTAATTCTGCTGACTGCCAACTGCCAGCAGTTCGATTCTCACCAGCAAAAAAGTTGACTCAGCCTTCTATCCTTCCAAGGTTGGTAAAATGAGGAGCCAGATTGTTGGGGGCAAAAGGCTGACTCTGTAAACTGCTTAGAGAGGGCTGTAAAGCACTATAAAGTGGTATATAAGTCTAAGTGCTATTGCTATTGTCCTTCTATGACTGCTGAGCTTTAATCTGCTTTAGTTTAATGGAAGTAGTTCTGTCCATACAGCTCTATTGCAGGATACTTTAACAGCAGTAATTACTATTAGATTCCCCTGGCTTTGTTTTCCAGTCATCCAGTGTCAGCTGCCAGTGACACTAATCAGTAGTCCCTTGAATGTAGAGTTGGCTCAGTGCCTTAAGGGTATTTTTGTACCCAGGACCATGGGTCTTCTGGAAGTCCAATGACTGTGATTGATCGATTGATCGATTGATCGATTGATAACAAGCCATTAAGTCATTGCTGACTATTATCAACCACATAGATAGATTTTCTTCTGGACTACCTCTAACCTAGTCTTTCAAGTCTTCTACCAATGCACTTTTAGCCACTATAACTGAATCTGTCCATTTGGCTGCTGGTCATCTTCTTCTCTTTCTTTCTACCTTTCTAGCATCAGAGCCTTCTCCAGACATCTGGATCTTCGCATAATATGTCCAAAGTAGGGTAATTTGAGGCTGGTCATTTGTGCCTCTGAATTGGTTAGTTTGATGAGCCATTGGTTTGTTTTCTTGGCTATCCAGAGTATGCTCATGATTCTTCTCCGACACTAAAGTTCATTGTCCTGAGTTTATCAAACCTTGGGAAAACTGGTAAACCATGAACCAACTGAGCTATTTGAGGGCAGAATTTCACAGGTTTTCCAGAAGATTAGTAGAGGAGTTGACAATTTTACTTTTCTTCCTGTCCCTATCTGGAAATGGAAATTTGCTGAAATCTTGTCAATTTCGCTGTCAGGGTTCCAACCGATGCCCTAATTAAATCATGAGCCTTGAGCCAAGCTTCAAAAGAAATCCAGTTATTTATTAGGAGTTTTATGTCAGCATGTTCCAAGTGAAGCCACCTCTGACCTCACTTAATTTATGTCCAGTTTCTGACCCTGTTTCCCCCTCCCTCCCAAGGTCACATTCTCCAACAAAGCAATTTCGCGGGTTGTAGAGATCACTCCCCTCAAGCCACTGTGGATAACCGTGGAGATGGCCTTGACAGAGAAATGGCTGGAATGTGCTTTTGTTTTGACTGAAGTCTTCCCTCGCTGCAGTTGCAAAGTTCATTTTCCCATCCCCCTTGCCAATGGCAACTCGAGAACAGGCCAGGGATGCTTTGTGAGTTGACATTCAGCTTTTACATACACCCCCCCAAATGGAAAAGTCGAAGAGTAGTGCCAGGAAGAAATGACCGCAGTTGGTATTTGAGGCATGCAGTATGACTTTACAGTAAGTAAAACCTCCCCCCCCCAAAAAAAGTAATAAAAGCCATAAAAAGTTCAGCAGTCATGTAAAACCCCTCGTGGACAAAAGTAATGGAAAAGTTTTAATGCATTCATTTAGGACAGAACCAGCAACCTATTTTTCTTCCTGTTAAATCAACCATCAAGTCCTTATTTTTTACAGATTAGGCACAGTGGTATTTTGAAATACTATTGGATGTTTGTTTAATAAAAGATCTTCTCAAAGAAATGTAAAAAGGGGCAGGATGGCACTTTATGAAGAATAGACCAGGAATTACTCAGGCAGAGTCTAATGCAGATACCAGGTTTCTCCTGCAACCCAAGCCAACATGACCACAAAGGCCAGGGAATAGAATAGAATAGAATAGAATAGAATAGAATAGAATAGAATAGAATAGAATAGAATAGAATAGAATAGAATAGAATAGAATAGAACAGAACAGAACAGAACAGAACAGAACAGAACAGAATAGAATAGAATAGAATAGAATAGAATCGGAGGGGACTTTGGAGGTCTTCTAATCCAACCCCTTGCTTAGGCAGAAAACCCTACACCACTTCAGACAAATGGTTATCTAACATCTTCTTAATAACTTCCAGTGTTGGAGCATTTACAATTTCTGGAGACAAGTTGTTCCACTGATTAGTTGTTCTAACTGTCAGGAAATTTCTTCTTAGTTCTAGGTTGCTTCTCTCCTTCATTAGTTTCCACCCATTGCTTCTTGTCCTGCCCTCAGGTGAGCACTGAATCTAGTTTTAAGAATTAAGCATCATACGAAGGGAATGCAGGACTACTTTAAAGTTGCCTATCAACATCTGGATAGTAGACAGAGATATCCAATATCTCTCCTACTAGGATTAAATGAATATTACTCTTCAGATTGTACTTTTATCATTATTTCTACATCTGCATCCAGCCATACAAATTAGCACCTAGTAATTTTTTGGGTTCTGAATATTGCCTTTTTTGGAAGAGTCATACAGTCAGACACCATAAATAGTAAGTAAGATTCCCAAGCTATTTGCACTGGGTGAATGATTTGGAGTTCTCTAGGGGAAGGATGAGCTATAGCTTGAAGAATCAAAACTTGAAATTTTACATGAAGATGTAAAAATAGGAGGAAAATGGTGGCACCGATTTAACCAGGGAACAAAAAAACTGCTGCTACTATTTTTAAGGAAGGGAACAGCTGGAACATATTTTGGGTTGAGCACAGCCATATGTATTTAATGCAAGATCTGATCTGCAATTTGAAGCAATACACTTCTGCCATTCCAGCTTTAATTTTTGAGAACAGCTGACAATCAGTTAAAGAAGTCAGCCTTTTCCAGCCTGATGCTTGGGATACCTTGTCTGAAAATAATAGGAATTGTAATCTAATACAAGTAGCCCTCAATTTACAACAGCTTGTTTAGTGACTATTCAAAGTTGCAACAGCACTGAAAAAAGTGACACCCACCACGACCAGTGGTGGGTTTCAAATTTTTTTATTACCGGTTCTGTGGGTGTGGCTTGGTGGGCATGGCAGGGGAAGGATACTGCAAAATCTCCATTCCCTCCCCACTCCAGGGGAAGGTTCCTGCAAAATCTCCATTTCCTCTCAATCAGCTGGGACTTGGGAGGCAGAGAATAGATGGGGGCAGGGCCAGTCAGAATTTTTACTACTGGTCTCCAGAACTGGTCAGAACCTGCTGAAACCCACTTCTGCTTATGACCATTGTCACGCTTGTGACCTTGTGGCATGGTGATCATGTGATCAAAATTTGGACACTTGGCAACTGACTCCTATTTACGACGGTCGCCATGTCCCGGGGTCATGTGATCTCCTTTTGCGACCTTCTGACAGGCAAAGCCAATGGGGAAGCCCGATTCACTTTACAACTGTGCCACTAACTTGACAATTGCAGTGACTCACTTAACAACTGTGGCAAGAAAGGTCGTAAAATGGGGCAAAGCTCACTGAACAAATGTCTCGCTTAGCAGCAGAAATTTTGGGCTCAGTTGTGGTCGTTAGTCGAGGACTATAACATGTAGAAGAACAGGTTGAAGAATGCTGCTTTATTGCATAAGGTCTACAGAGTAGTTTCTATTCATCATTAAATCATAAAGTGGTATTCTACAAACATTTACTGTTATGTTCAATAACCGATACAATATACCTGCAAGGTATTATTACTTGGCAGATGAAAGACGCAAATGAGAAAATGATTTGGTGATGTAATGGCTAAGGACATCCACACTCATAGATCACGGTTCAGCAAGATTAGAAAGCCTGTCCATAAATAAATATTGTTCTAAAACAAATATTTGGCCAGCTGAGTAGTGGTTAACTCGTCATCTAAAGTCAATTTTATGGACACTCATCAGGAAGTAGCCACTTCTGAATACAGTGGGGTGTGTTCTGAGAAAATGTCCTTAAGGATTATGTTTTTATTCTTCCATATTCTCCCAACAAGAGGCATTCCCTTAGTTTACATCAGTGGTGGGTTTCAAAAATTTTTAATACCAGTTCTGTGGGCGTGGCTTGGTGGGCGTGGTGTGGCTTGGTGGGCATGGCTTAGTGGCCATGGCAGGGGAAGGATACTGTAAAATCTCCATTCCGTCCCCAATCCATGGGAAGGTTACTGCAAAATCCCCATTTCCTCCTGATCAGCTGGGAGAATAGATGGGGACGGGGCCAGTCAGAATTTTTACTACCGGTTCTCCGAACTACTCAAAATTTCCGCTACCGGTTCTCCAGAACTAGTCAGAACCTGCTGAAACCCACCTCTGGTTTGCATTATTTTATGAGAGACAGCCAGAAGATAGATTGAGATCTACTGATTGATCTTTGGATGAACACAGTAAATTGGCAAATATTTCTGACCCTAATGGTTTTACTGTATAATCAAGATTGTTATATAATTAATTGCTCTATTATATAATCAACCACTCCGTCTCAGTTATATTTCTGAAGTGTGGAAAACCTGAAAATCAGTGGTAGATTTCTTGAAAGAAAAATTTAAAAATGTTTAAATTCCTGGTTACGCATAGTCCTTGACTTAACAACAGTTCGTTTAGTGACCATTCAAAATTACAACAGTACTTTAAAAAGTGACTTATTACCATTTTTCACATTTAATGATGATTGCAGCATTCCCGTGGTCAAATGATCACACTTGGCAATTGGTGTGTATTTAGGATGGTTGCTATGTCCTGGGGTCATGTGATCACCTTTTGCAATCTTCACACAAGCAAAGTCAATGGGGAAGTGAGATTCACTGAACAACTAACTGCAATGATTCATTTAACAACTGTGAAAAACTCAACTCTTGCTTAACAACGGAAATGCTGAGCTCAGTTGTAACCGTAAGCCAAGGACTATCTCTACCTTCACAAGGTTTAGCCAGGGGGTAGGATTGAAAAATTTCAGCAACTGGTTTGCTGCCCAGTTCTTGGGGGGGGGGGTGGCCATGGGGGTGTGGCCTACTCATCCCCCTGCCCCGGGGGGGGGGGGGGCATTTTCGCCCTCCCCAGGCTCCGGAGGTTTTCCTCGAGCCTCCAGGAGGATGAAAACAGCCTCCCCCAGGCACGGCAGGCCCTCCAGAGGCTGGAAATGGGGCTGTTTCTGGACTTCTGATACTTCCGGTAGGCCCATTTTTCGCCCTCCCAAGGCTCCAGAGGCTTTCCTGGAGCCTCCAAGAGGGCGAAAACAGTCTCCCATGGGCTCCGGAGGCTGTCTGGAGGCCGGAAACAAGCCCATTTCCGGGCTTCCGGTACTTCCGGTAGGCCCATTTTTCACCCTCCCAGAGCCTCTGTGCACACCCTGCACTTACCTGACATCCAAAACGGGTCACATGGAGACTCCTGGGAGGGGTGGGGTGGGCGGGGTCAGCCAGTCCTTGAAATTCGGCAAACCAAATTAAAATTAACATCTGGTTTGCCCAAACTGCTCCGAACCGGCTGAATCCCACCCCTGGTTTTAGCCTCTTGACTGGCTGCACAATCAACCTTTAGTGCCTGCCAGTGATTCTGACTACAGGAAGGGGGAACAAGACTTGAACGGGGACAAGAAGGGAAACATTTGATGACTAACAAGAGAAAGCCAGAATCAGCACCGTACAAATGTAAAAGGGAAATTTCTGAAATAAGGAGATCTTCTCACAAAGAAATGGGGAATGAAATGTCTGGTGTTCCTTTCTGCTGTCTGGTGTTGAGAGGAGTAGAGAGGCATGAAAATAAGAAAATATCAACAGCTTGAGCTAAATTGGTAATTCATGCCACTTCCTGTTGGTTTCAGGCAGGAAGAGAAAAGTGTAAGGTATCATAATGAAGAGATTTTGGGGTTCCAGATGACAAAGAAATGTAAACAGAAAGTGGGTGACCATACTCTTCAGCTACTTACAACCACAAAATCAGAAGAGGAGGGAAAGAAGAAAACAGAGAAGGAGGTGGTGTTAGAAATAAACCTGCCAAGCCAAGAACCAGTGGTTCCCAGACTCAAGAAAACTATTATATCACTCAGCTGCAGTGAGAATGGCCAAATAGCCTTTGATTTGAAAAAGTGGGAGGAAAAAGCCTAAGATTTAAACACTGGGGCTTAGATTTATATATAACCTTTGATTGCTAAATACTGCTGTTGTAGTTGACTTAGTTTTGTTCTGCATTAAGGTAATCAGTTTAGCTTAGTCTGTGAATCCTCCACCCAGAAAGCCAAATTTTGAATAAGGAGTCTGGAGGACACATTAAATAGAGGTCAAAATCTGGGGAATCCAGACTTACTGGCATGGCAGGTGTCACATCTACAATGATTATGACTTAATAGAATAACAGAGTTAGAAGGGACCTTGGAGGTCTTCTAGTCCAACCCCCTGCTTAGGCGGGAAACCCAATACCATTTCAGACAAACGGTTGTCAAATCTCTTCTTAAAAACCTCCAGTGTTGGAGCATTCACAACTTCTGGAGGCAAGTTGTTCCACTGATTAATTGTTCTAACTGTCAGTAAGTTTCTTCTTACTTCTAGGTTGCTTCTGCCCTTGATTAGTTTCCATCCATTGCTTCCTTCTTTTAACTTAGGTTATAAGCAGTAAAAATGTAAAATATTCAGACTGATATCACTTCAATCAAAAATATTTGTCACGAATGAAGGCAAAGATACGTGTCCCAGAGTTACCACCAACTTAATTCTGGGCTTGGCAGCACAAGGAAACAATAGCCAATCTCCAGTCATCAACACACAATCAGTCAGTAGGAAGCTACCGCATAAACACAACTCATAGAATGGGCCAAAGCATGTATTTCAGTAGAGAGAAATTCCCTGAAGATGGGCTGCAGCATGAGTCTGAAAGCTCAGAAGAGTAAAATCTCTGGTCCAGGGGTGGGTTCTAAATTTTTTTACTATCAGTTCTATGGGCGTGGCTTATTTTGTGGGTGTGGCTTGATGGTCATGTGACAATTCTTTAGGATTTAGCAGAGGTACTGGTCTACCAGGCTTTTAACTGCTTGCAGAGCTGTACTGGTCTATCTATTTGTTTTTGGAGGCCCCGGTCTACTCATTTGTTTTTGGAGGCCCTGGTTTACTCATTTGTTTTTGGAGGCACCGGTCTACAACCACACAAAGAGAACTGGTTCGGTGACATCATATTGTCACCTCTACCGGCTCAGCCAAATCGAGCCGAACCGGGAGGAACCCACCACTGCTCTGGTCCCAGTGAACAACCCAAATTCGACCTCGCAAAAATATTTGTTGTTGTAAATGCTACTGATTTCTTTGCCAGACTAGTTTTCCTTCTTACTTTTTACTTTCTAAGCATGCTAATTGTCTTTTTTTTTGTAAAAAAAATGTCTTTCTTAGGTGGGTATTCCTGTACGAGAAAGGCTACCAGTCTAAGGATAGCATCATAAACTCTGTCTCAGTGAAGCTCAAAGGCATCGCAGTCACAAATATTAGTGGCATGGGGCCGTACTTATGGGATGTGGCAGACTATGTTTTCCCTCCTCAGGTAAGACTTTAGGAACGACGGAAGAATCATTTCCAGAGAATAAACATAGAACTTTGGAACTGAGTCAAAAGTGCCTTTTGCGGGGTCTGCCATAACTTCAACTGGTCATAAGTCAAAGACTACCTGTATTAATTTAGGAGAACTTTCCCTTTTGCTTGTTACTGCTTGGTCAAAGGTTAACTCCAGGGTTCTTCTGAAAGAAACATGGCACTCAAAAGAAACAATCAATCTTCTCCTATTTTGGATGAATATTTATCAATTAGATTAATATTACATTAAATATCACATCAATATTTTAAAATCTTCCCAGTTGAACTGGAAATTGCTCAGTTCTAATTTTGAAGCTCCTGGGAGGCTCCAAATAGATCGTCTACATTTTTTTCTCACCTATTCCTGCCCCTGCTATGAACAGCAAGAGAGATTTGTCCTCATTCTGTCTTTAGGCCTCTTGGACATTCAGCCCCAGCTCTAAGAGGCGCTCAGTGGCTCAATGATGCTGGAGATGGTCTCTGCTCTGGCAGTTCGAACCTTAGCACTGCATGGCAGGATGAACTCCTGTCACTCGCCTCAGTTTCTATCCATCAACAGTTGGAAAGCATGTTCTAGGCAAGTAGATAGATAGGTATCACTTTAGTGTAGAGACGGCTGGTGCTCTGTGCAGGCAGTCAGATTCCTGATGGCTCTGAACCTTTCTGTTTGCAAGGCAGCTCTGGGAAGGGAGGGGGCCTTGGGTGAAGCTGCAGGAAGAGCTGCTTGTCTTTCTCTCTGGTGCAAACCAGCTTACCCTCCTGTGGCACACCTTGGGAAGCGCATAAGCATGTACTATAACAGAGCAGGTACTTTGGCAAGCCAAACTACTACTCTGCATTAGCATTGTGGTCTCTTGGCTACTATAACACCATGATACACTACTACTACCTCTACTACTACTACTACTACTAATAATAATAATAATAGCATCACTATTGTGGAAAAGAAAAAAGTCTGGTTCATTGATATTGCAATACCAGGTGATGTACAAATTGAACAGGAACAACTAGAAAAAAAATAACAAAATATTATGATTTGCAAATTGAAGTTGAGCGATTGTGGAGGAAGAAATCAATGGTGGTACCAATAGGAGCTCTTGGAGCAATACCCAAAGGGCTGCCTAGATACATGGAAATTTTGAACTTATTAGACCTGAATATCCTGACCCTGCATAAAACCACCTTACTCAGATCTGCATATATACTCAACCATTATCTTAATAGCTCTTAGGTCCTTGGTTAGGACTTGAACTGTTAAGTTTTTACCAGTCCCAGACTGTGAAGTGAATTGTAGATATAATAATAATAATAATTGGAGCACAATAATATTTGGAACACAACACGCCAGATATCACAGCTGTCGAAAACCAAAGCATACAATTTATTGATATTGTTGTACCAGGAGACGCCAGAGTCGAAGAAAAAGAAGTAGAAAAAATAATGAACTATCGCAACCTGGCCATCAAAGTGATGTAATTATGGATAAAACATGTAACAGTGATACCCATTGTCATCGGGGCACTTGGTACCATGTCCACAAATTTTGCAAAATACATCAAGAAGTTGCAGCTTCCTGCTGTAGTGCCAGCGGAGCTGCAAAAAACTGCGCTACTCAGAACAATATATATTTTAAGAAGATACTTGGTTGATACCTAGGATGCTGGCAGCAACCCGTATCAACCATCAACGCCAGTCAATGATATTTGTGACACATTTTTAAATGTTCAGTTGACTGAGTTTCATGTTTAATGAATAAAAGAGATCATCATAATAATAATCCCAGTTTTTTCTTAGTTTATGAACAGAAGAACATTAAGATGCATCATCTATTGCTTTCCTCTGGGGTTTTAAAAAATATATCTTTCCATTTTTGCCTACAGCCCTGGTATTTTTCTGATGGTTTTCCATGAAAATATTAACCAGGTCAGATTTGCTTAAATTTTTCAAGATAAGTCAATGTCAGCTGGCCGCTACCTCCAGAAAGGGGGTATAAACAGTGGTGGGATTCAAATAATTTAACAACCGGTTCTCTGCCCTAATGATTTCTTCCAACAACCAGTTTGCCAAACTGCTCAGAAAGTTAACAACCGGTTCTCCCGAAGTGGTGCGAACTGGCTGAATCCCACCACTGGGTATAAAAGTATGAACCCCAGAGGTTGGAAGTACCTAACTGCAATCACTGCAGCCAAAGATCCAATGGTACAAGTCCTGATGTGATTTTTAAACATTCTGTGCTTAGCCGGGAATCAAGGGGATAATCTGCAACTATTAAATGATAGTTTAATCATATCGTATTCATCTTATTATTTTCCTCTGCAGGGAGACAGTTCCTTTGTGGTGATGACTAACTTTATTATCACCCATGGGCAGAAACAGGAAACATGTCCAGGGGTATGTAGCTTGATTATTGTCACTGTATATAATTTAGTTTATTCGTCTTCTGTAGAACACCGTAGAGATAACCTCAGAAAAAGAATGTAAAGTTAGCAAAATATGTATGAAGCCAGAGAAGACAATGTGAGGAAGAAACTGAAGGTCGTCCCGCCTTGACTCTCGTTAGTATAAAAAAGATGGAAAGGAAACGTTATCAGGCTTTTAAGATTCTATTATTGTAGCCTTGGCTTTATCCTTATAGAAGAGTTGCAGTCTGCCTTGCAGAGTCTGTTTTCTGATTTAGCTTAGCTCAAAAAGTTGACATCAGTCTTGAAAGCCTGACATTTCCCCTTCCCCCTCCTTTGCATTGATGAAAGTCAAAGACATTAAGTTTGTTCTTGCACTATCTGGTCTCCCCAGATTTAATTCATAACTTGCCAATGATATTTTGCATTCTTTCTCCAAGGTCATCTCTGCAGTTTTCTACTGCACGTTGTTCTCACTGGGGAAATGGTAGCAAAATTCCGAAAACACATCTGAGAACTGCAGATGCAAAATATCTGAGGAGATACCAGAGTGAGGAAAGCTGGTAAACAATTGAAATTGTCTGAGGAACAGTCCTTCACCAATTACAAACAGCACCAATCTTGTATGGAAGTAACAAGAGCCTCAGATTTACTCTCATACAAATTGTAGAGTCTCCAAGATTTTCAGGAGTCTCTCCTTCTGTCGTTCATACAATACTTACACACAAACACTTAAATAGGCGTGGGGGATAATCCCCCCTCCCAAAGCTTAATGAGAACTGAGCATGCTTTTGTACACCCAAAATACAGAAGCGGAAGGGGTGAAAAAGGATAGAAGGAGAAATGTAATTTGTTGGAAAACAACAGGATTAGTTGATATGAATATTGAACAGAAGAGTTTCACATGTTCTAACAGGCCTACTTTTTTCTATATCTGTTTGTCTAGTCTCTCACATTCCTATGTTTTGACATTTGTGGTTGATATCAGTGGTGAAATTCAATTTTTTTTACTACCGGTTCTGTGGGTGTGGCTTGGTGGGCGTGGCTTGGTGGGCATGGCAGGGGAAGGATACTGCAAAATCTCCATTCCCACTCCACTTCTGGGGGAAGGATATTGCAAAATCTCCTTTCCCACTCCATTCTGGGGCCAACCAGAGGTGGTATTTGTCGGTTCTCTGAACTATTCAAAATTTCCACTACCGGTTCTTCAGAACCTGTCAGAACCTGCTGAATTTTACTCCTGATATCTAGTTAAATATTAGCTGCACTGAATGACAGAAGTAATCGTGTTGTGGGGATTCCTTCCTCTTTTCTAAAGAAAGACCCCTAACTTGAAGGCTGTACCATGGCATCTGGAAGAAGAATGCCAATGTGCTCATAGAAACCTCTTGATATCCCTCATTCTCCATCATCTCACTCTTTTTCTGAAAACAGAAGGCTGGAAGGCTGCAAAACATATTCCCTTCGGTATAACTGGTATTTCCAAAATCGTATCCAAATGCATCTGACCTTCACCTTCCAACTCCCAATGAGTTCCACAAACTTGCTTAGTAATAACAATGGCAGCTACAGTCCAGCAGTTTGTTTCAAAGACCCATCCAGAAAAAGGACAAGGGTGATGTAATGGTATGTGGGAGACAGCAGGACAGAGATAGTGGGCAAGGCAAGATGCTCAAAAGAGACCTTCCCTAGTTTCTCAGATTGTAAAAGGGGGGAGAATTGTACTTTTAAATTTGCAAGCAGTGATGGGATACAGTCGGTTCGCACCTATTCGGGAGAACTGGTTGTTAACTTTCTAAGCAATTCGGAGAACCGGTTGTTGGAAGAAATCTTATTTTGGTTTTTTCCACTTTACAGGGCTAATCCTGTAAGGAAGGCAGGAAGGAAACATTCTGTTGTTGTTTCTAGCCTAATCTTTATCGCCCTGCTTACAGAAACTGCCTCTCTGGTTAACCCTTATTACATTGTAACAGCTAAGGTGAAGCGCCCATCGACGTGAGTGACATTGAGTTGGCCACGCCCACACGGCCACATGGCCACCGAGCCACGCCTACCCAGCTGGTCATTAGGGCAGAGAACCAGTTGTTAAATTATTTGAATCCCACCACTGCTTGCAAGGTTCTATCAATATAGCCTTTACAATAAAGTAGCATTCATTCAACTGTTTATTAATCTTATATCTGGCTTACCCTGCAAAACCAACATTAGGGGAATGCCGTAGCATCCTGCAAGAAAGGGTGACTAAAGAAGAATGCAAGTTGCGTTCTTTGTAAATGATGAGGTTTCCGTGGCAGCCATTTTGTGAATGGACAACTGTTTCCCAAACAGCCATGTTGCAACAGTACATTAACATGCCCACCAGCCCCAAAACGTTGTACAGCTAATCCCTTGCTTAACTATACAAAACACATGGAGTTTTTGTTTATTTGGTAATACATTTAAAAGTTCAGCTTTCTACCATTTGCACAACTGAGTCCCTATAGTCACATATTTTTAAAATAGAATGCTAAATGTCGTGTTACTGGGCCATGAAGGCTTGCAATACAATTCTGTACTGCTTATTGAATTACTTCCATTTTTCTCCTCTTTCCAGCATCCTGAGTCTGAGAAGTGTAACAATGATAGTAATTGTAATAAAGGAGAGTTTCTTCGCCGGGGTCAAGGTGAGAAATAGCTCAGTAGACAACAAGCTTAATCAGGTCAAATACAGCCCAATGATTTTCTCATGGTCTCCTATCTGAGTACAGGTAGTCCTCGACTTACAGCAGTCTATTTAGTGACCATTATAACAGCAACTGGAAAAAGCGACTTATTACTGTTTTTCACACTTACGGCCATTGCAGCAGTGGTGAAATGTAAAATTTGTTACTACCGTTCTGTGGGCGTGGCTTGGTGGGGGGTAATGTGACTGGGTGGGCGTGGCCAACTTTTTTTTTCTTTTACTTTTAAAAGCATTTTTTCTACAACCTCTTCGGCCGAAGAGGTTGTTAAAAAAAATGCTTTTAAAAGGCTCTAACGATCAGGCAACTCAGCTGGGATTGTCAGAGCCTTTTAAAAGCATTTTTTTAAACAACCTCTTAGGCTGAAGAGATTGTAGAAAAAATGCTTTTAAAAGGCTCTGACAATCCCAGCTGAGCCGTGTGATTATCAGAGGCTTTTTTTTTTACTTTTAAAAGCATTTTTTCGGCCAAAGAGGTTGTAGAAAAAATGTTTTTAAAAATAAAAATAAAAGCCTCCGATGATCGCGCGGCTCAGCTGGGCATGGGAGGCTGGGGGGGGGGGGGCAGGGATTTTTGCTACCGGTTCTCTAATCCACCTGCTGCCATCGCTACCAGATCGGGAGATCCGGTCCAAACCGGGAGCATTTCACCCCTGCATTGCAGCATCCCCATGGTCACATGATGAAGATTCAGACACCTGGCAACTGACCCATATTTACTAGTGTCCAGGGGTCATATGTTCACCTTTTGCAATCCTCTGACAAGCAGAGTCAATAGGGAAGCCAGATTCACTTAACAACCATGTTACTAACTTAACAACTGCAGTAATTCACTTAACAATTGTGGCAAGAAAGGTCGTAAAATGGGGCAAAACCCATTTAATAAATGCCTCATTTAGCAACAGAAATTTTGGGCTCAATTGTGGTTGTAAGTTGAGGACTATCTTTTGCTAAAGCCTGGTTAGTTTGATTGTTGGGTTGATTGTTTTTATGACTTAATGTGTCACATGAACTCATAGGATAGTACTAGTTTATAATTCAATGTATTGTGTGAACACAAACAATGCTATTATACTGTATATGCTCGATAAAGAAAGCTACTTCCTTGTTTATATTACTTGTTTTATTAGACATACTTAAAAAAAAAGTTTAAAAGAATTTTCCCGGAATGTTTATAGTCCAATATCCTGTTTTCCATAATGACTAATCAGATTTGATGGGAAGCCCACATACAGCTATAAATTGGGGATAAACTGACATGAGCTTTTTTCTTTCATTTCTCATTTCTGAAAATATACCTATTTTGGTTCTTCCACTGTTTCATTTTGTGAATAAAGTTTTAAGATTAGTTTTATAGACAAAGTTTTGCAATTTCTTTAATGCAACATATTTTTCATGAGGATATGCATATTATATTTATTTAGTTATTTAGTTATTTATTACTTCTATTTATATACCGCCTTTCTCCGGAGACTCAGGGCGGCTTACAATGCATTAAGCAATAGCCTTCATACTTTTGTATATACCTGCTTAGTAGAGCTTTTTTTTTTTGCCCCCCCCCCAACCGGTGTTCTATTTTATACAAAGTCAGCTTATTGCCCCCACAAACCGGGTCCTCATTTTACCTACCTCGGAAGGATGGAAGGCTGAGTCAACCTTGAGCCTGGTGAGAATTGAACTCGCAGTAATTGTAGGCAGCTGGCAGCTAAGTGCTACTTTAATAGCAGTTTAGTCCGCTGCGCCACCAAGGCTCTTCATATATATATATTTTTTCGTAGATTTTCACAGGTACAGGTATGCAAGTCTTGGCGGATTCGGGTCTTTTTCTATGTAAGATTGAGAGTATCTTGGCAACATTTTGACAAGGTCTCACTCGTCATCTTCAGCTAGCCTTCGAGCTAGGACCTCGGCCACACAGGATGTTACGAAACAGCCAACTAATCTGCAAACATCAACTCCATCTACTAATCAAGATGTAACAACACAGCCAACCAACCCGCTTACAACAACAAAGCCAGCACTCCATACCTCCCCACCAGTATTTATAGAGAAACAGCATCTCCGATCCCGCTTTGCTCGCACAAACACGAAGGCGAAGACACCAGCCTGAAGATGACAAGTGAGACCACGTCGAAACGTCGCCAAGATACTCTCAATCTTACACGGGAAAAGACCCGAATATGCCAAGACTTGCATATATATTTCCTAATTCTATTTTTTAATTTGTTGACACACTGCATTGCCAAATACAGAGAACCGTGAATTTTGAATATACTAAGCTTTCCATTTGTATATTGATTCAAAAATCCTAAATTACAGAGCATTTGACATTTAACAGGCGTACAAAAAGAGTGACTAAGAAGGGGGGAAATGAGGACAGATAACGATCAATGGTCTTGAGATGTTGACTAATTGTTTTCCAGGAGTTGGGGAGAGGAAGGAAATTGGGGCTAAGGTTTTGATCAGAAGAATTTATATTGCAACGTTTTGAGGCTTTTCCTCCATTATTGTTTCATTGCTTGTTACTCCTAAAGGTGCTTTTTCAAGAGGCAACTGGACTTTCTTGTTTTTCTTCTCATCCAAGAAGCGAAACGTCTTCAAAGAAAAACCACAATGTCCAGTTGCCTCTTGAAAAAACACCTTTGGGATGACCATGTCCTGGATGACTGAGAATCTCCATAGACATTGCTTGTTACTGTTGATATAAATGCAATAGAACACTGTGTTTCTCAATTTTGGCAGTTTTAAGCTGTGTGGACTTCAACTCCCAGAATTCCCCAGCCAGCATGTCCACACAGCTTAAAATTGAGAAAGTTGAGAAACACTGACATAGAGGGGTAAGAAAAGTTAGCAATACACATTGTCCTTGACTTACAATCAGTCACTGAAGTCTCCAAAAAAGAGATTTGAGGTAGGTAGATAGATAGAATTATTTATTGGCCAAGTGTGATTGGACACACAAAAAATTTGGTGCATATGCTCTCAGTGTTCATAAAAAGAAAAGATACATTCGTCAACAATCATAAGGTACAACACTTAATTATAGTCATAGGGTACAAATAAGCAATCAAATCATACTAGGAAACAATCAATATAAATCATAAGGATGCAGCAACAAGTTACAGTCATACAGTCATAGGCTGGAGGAGATGGATGATAGGAACGATGAGAAGATTAATAGTAATGCAGACTTAGTGAATAGTTTGACAGTGTTGAAGGAATTATTTGTTTAGCAGAGTGATGGCGTTCAGGAAAAAAACTGTTCTTCTGTCTAGCTGTTCTGAGTCATTTTGAGGGTAGGAGTTGAAACAATTTATGTCCAGGAAACGAGGGGTCTGTAGATATTTTCACAGCCCTCTTTTTGACTCCTGCAGTATATAGGTCTTCAATGGAAGGCAGGCTGGTAGCCATTGTTTTTCCTGCAGTTCTAATTATCCTCTGAAGTCTGTGTCTGCCTTGTTGGGTTGCAGAACCAAACCAGAAAGTTATAGAGGTGCAGATGACAGACTCAATAATTCCTCTGTATGGATTTGAAGTTCAAACATCTCCCCTCACCTGCACCACAGTCACATGTGTGGATTTTGGGTGCTCAGCAACCAGTCTGCTCTTACAGCTATTTTCAGTCCTCCTGGTCACATGACCACAATTTACAACATTTCTGCTAGAAACTGATATTTACCTCCTGTTTGTAACAAAACCACCCCAGAGCAAATAATGGGTTCACAACAACCATGTTTTTTTTCTGAACGACCCTGGCATTTCCTTTACCATTGCCACAAAAATGGTCATAAAACTGAGTCCCATTTTACATCGTAACCCACTTACAACCATCACAACTTATGATCATAATTGCAGAGCTCAGCTACGGTTGTAACTTGAGGACTACCTGTATAAGGATATAATGATGAGGACACATAGAGAAAGCATTGGATGATGATAAATTAAATTAATAAGTTCCTACATTCTGCATGAGGACAAACAATAATCTTAACATTCCAAAAGAATTAGGTTTTCATTTTTAAACTGAAAAAGGCAAAAACTTATTGCTAAAAATGAAAATAAGAATACTAATCTCTCTGGGGAAAAGTTTTATTAAATGTGATTTTTTTAAAAAAAAATGAAAAAGGGCCAAAACGACATAAATTAGAAACTGTTTATAATCTGGTATTAATCATCAACTGGAAATCAGCTAGGCTCATACAACATTCTAAACCCTAAACCCTAAATAGTTATGTGTTCGCATAAAATACAGTAACCAAACAAAAAACCTTTAAAGTTGGATTTCTGTAACACAGAATCAGAGAATTGGATGGGTCCTTGGATGTTCAGTGTCCTGTTTAGTGGAGGTTCTACTGCAGCGTCTTTTCATCAAATGTTCATCCAGCCTCTGAAGATCTTCAGTCATATAGTTATGAAGTTCTTCTTATCATCTCCAGCCTGAACTTCTTTCCTTGTACCCTGTTTCCCCCAAAATAAGACATCCCCTGCAGGGGTGGGTTCTACTTACCTTTACTACTGGTTTACATCGTGCCCGCATGCACACATGCGCAGAAGCTTCTGTGCATGCGCAGATCACTTATGATGACGTCCAAGTCAGTGGGCGGAGCCTCGCACCGGTTTTACTACCGGTTCTTGTGAACCGATCCGAACTTGGGGCAACCCACCACTGATCCCTGATAATAAGCCCAATTGGGCTTTTGAGTGCATGGCAATAAGGCCAAGCACTTATTTCAGGGTTCAAAAAAATATAGGACAGGGTCTTATTTTCGGGGAAACACAGGTAGTTTTAATTCCTTGGTTCTGATCTGGCCCTCTGCCTCCTTCTTCTCCATGGTAGCCCTTCAGATATTCAAAGAGATTGCTGTTATATTTATTAGAATTTGTTAAACAAAAACGAGTACAAGAATAAGAGAATAAAAATACAGTGATAGGGACGATAAGCATGTTAGTGCACTTATGCACGCCCCTTCTACTGACCACTTAAGTATGAAGTAAGGTCCACGGAAGTCCATTTGTGACTGAAACTGTGAAAATTTGTAGCTGAAACAACTGAATCAGGTAGAGCATTCCAGACTTTGACAACTCTATTACAGAAATCATATTTTTTACAGTCAGGTTTAGAACGATTTACATTGAGTTTAAAGCGGTTGTTAGGGCGCGTATTATTGCGAGTAAAACAAAAAAAAGTCATTTACAGGTAAAACATTACTGCGTATAATTTTGTACGCGATACCTAGGTCTGACTGCAAGCGACACAGTTCTAAGTTATCCAAACCGAGAATTTTGAGTCTAGTAACATAAGGGATTCTACATAAGGGATTCTTCTGCGTACAGAAGACTTTACTCGTGAAATACATCTGAACCTGCTCAATTGTACTGTTGTCAGATATATGGTGGGCAGTTCAACAATGCTCTAAGAGTGGTCTAGCGTAAGTTTTATAAGCTCTAATTAGCAATACAATGTTTCCAGGAAAAAAAACCCGCACAAAATTAAATTTCCAATTCTTAATGCTTTTTTAGCAACGCTAAAAAATACCTTCCCTCAGTAATCTGATATTAAGTATAGCTAAATCCTTTATCTGTTCCTTACGGGATTTGAATTTTCAGCCATCCTCTGAATTCACTCCAGCTTGTAAGCTGTAATTTTATTTTTGAACACGGTCCTGAGAACTGGACACATGATCCCATACGGTGTCCAATCAGGACAAAGTAGAAAAGAACAATTATACCCTGAACCACAAACTACACAATTGTTAACTTTGACTTACCTGTTCGATTGCATCCTCAGTTGGAGAAGCAATAACACAGAGAGAGGTGTAATGTGGGGAGTGGTCCTTTGTCCACAGGGTCTGCTTGGTTCATACTGGTGTCTAAGGTGACCTTCATTCACTTTTTGACTATACTTTCCTCAGGAATCATGACTGGGAAGTGCGTGAATTTTAGCCGTACACAGAAGACCTGCGAGATATATGGCTGGTGCCCTGTTGAAATTGATGACAACATTCCCAAGTAAGAAATGGGGTGAGACAGGGTTTCTCTTCGTAATGATGCTAAATCTCAGGAAAGAAGAATCAACCTTCTATGGATACCAGTGTTTCCATGTATTTTCACGCCTACATATCAATATTTATGTCTTACAGTCCGCCATTGCTTCTGGAAGCTGGAAAATTTACCTTGTTTATAAAAAACAGCATTACTTTCCCCAAATTTGGAGTTTCCAGGTAAGCCAAAGACTATAAATTATAGCCCTTTTGTGGGGGTGGGTTTTATAATATTTAATCATCCATCCATCCAAGACATTTACAGGTGTCCTTTATTTATTTATTAAATTGTTTACCGTTCATCACACCTATGTGACTCTGGTTTACAAATAGAACCATAAAATCATATAAAAGCCATAGATAAAATGAAGTAAAAAAATGGAACTAAAAGAAAATTAAGAAGAACACATGAGAAAGTTTAAAAGGCAGAGTATTTTCAACCCACCATTCACCTCCAAGGTTGGCTAAGCAGACTTTTTAGAGTGTCGCATATCTTTTAAAATTTGTCCTACTGAAGAGTTGAGATGGCTTACCTCTTGGCTTATCATATTTTAATACACCTATTATTATAATCAATATTCAGATCTTTATATTTTTCCTGTCTGGTTCATATAGAGATGCTTAAGGGAATTTAACATAATTTGAAAGCAGTTACACTGTAATCTAAGAACAATGAAACAAACTGAGATGATGGTTTGCTTTTCCTCTAACACAGACGCAATCTTGTCGAGCAAATTAGTGAACGCTACCTGAAAAAATGTGTTTATCACAAAGACAAGGATCCACTGTGCCCTGTGTTTAAACTTGGATATATGGTGGAAGAATCTGGACAGAATTTTTCTCAAGTTGCTTTTAAGGTGAGGCTATTCTGAATGGTCAGAGGCGCAAAAGGTCGACAGTCCATACACTGAGCCACAGGCATCCAATAGAAGCCACAACGATGTCACACACATATCAGAGTGCAAATGGCATAGATTATGTTATTTGCACGATGACATCACTTTTTTCTTTGCAAAACGCTGCTGCAGATGCAATCTGATTTGCATAACTTTCACAAAATAAGGCAAATATACATGTCCCAGGATAATGTTGCAGGATCCAATCTGGGTTGGTCACTGGGACCGGAGCTTTCAGACTCGTGATGGAGCCCATCCTCAGGGAACTTCTCTCTCACCAGAAGGTGTCTGTCTCTCATATACTGGTGAGAGAGAATTTCCCTGAGGATGGACTCCAGCGTAAGTCTGAAAGCTTGGAAGACTAAACATTTGGTCCTGGTGACCGACTCAAATTGAATCGTGCTGCAAAACTTTCCTCCATCATATGATCATCCATGAGACAATTGTTACCCATAAAGGAAGATGAATTTCAGGAACAAAAATGTATAATTGGGGTTCTGTGTTTACTTAAAACAAAAGCAAAAGGCCTTAGTGCAGGGGTCAGCAACCTGTGGCTCTGGAGCTGCATGTGGCTCTTTCATCCCTCTGCTGCAGCTCCCTGTCACTCAAAATATGTGTCACAACCACCAATATGCAACACCTGCCGGCACATGATTTATTGAGCTTTTCAACCCCCGGTAGGCCAACCATGGATAAATCCAAGAAAAGGAAAGTTTCCGAAGAAAACAGAACATTTAATTCAACTACATATGCTAGTTTTGTGGCCGCTCAAGAAATAGTCAGGCACGGGAAGGGTTTTGTGGCTCCCGGTGTTTTCTTTTCTGTGGGAAACTGGTCCAAATGGCTCTTTGAGTGTTTAAGGTTGCAGACCCCTGCCTTAGTGTCATTCTAAGCTGTTCTAGTGTTAAAGTACTATTTGCCCCTTTACGCAGAAACAAGCTGTGCCAATTTTGCTTCACCAATGACTCAGTCAGTGTCATATCCTGGTGACCCCTATGGGGTGTAAGCAATCTGGCATTTAATGACCATTTTAGGCTGCTCCTGTCCTTTTTGGCCAGTGGATGCTATAAGATCCAGGCCCTTTATCATCTTTGTTGCCCTTCTCTGCATACTTTTCACAGTCTCAAGATCTTTTTTTGTACCATGGTAACCAGAACTGGATGCTTGCTGCTTCGTTGCAGTTTTCTCTGTTCCTATCATCCATTCCTCCGGTTGTTTTTGAACATAGGTTTGGCACTCTTCCAGCATAGTGCTAACCCTGTACCCAAAAGTACCATGATAATCAATTTTGTTTTGGTGTGATCTCTAAAAGATCCAGAATGACAGAATAAGCATTATACCTGTATACCTTTAAACGTATGCAAAACACCTGTGCCACATCAGAATTCCTTTTTTGAACGATGGCTAAATTTGCTATTTATCAAAACTCCCTTCCTATGAAGCTGTAGCCCATTCCCGGAGAACGATTTGATATATTTGCACTGATTGGTTGATTCATGGGCCAACAAATCTGGGGAATCCACCAATCTCTGTCTTAATGTTCTCTGTGCAATGAAAATAAGAAAAATGCTACTTGTTAGTATCATGCCAATGGCAGGATAGGGATCACCAGAAGGGGCATCAAATTTTATGCCAGGGTAAAGTGCAAACAGCACTTTAACTCAGGTGTGAGGAACAGCTCTAAGCTCTTCTTCTATCCCCATAGATCTTCCTGCATGCTTTAGGCACCCAGCTTAGGTGTCAAACAGTATTTTCTCTGCACCTCATTCCAGAAAGTCAGAGGCCATCTCTATATCCTATGCAGATAAATTTCACAGATTAACACAGTGTCATGTGAAAATAACTCACCACCACCCCGGCCGCTGGCTGAATTTCCCACTATCTAGCTTTTATTGTATGACCTCATATTATGAGAGGAGAAAACATCTATGCACTTTTGCAGGATCATGCTTCACTGCACAGTATTTATTTGTAGACTTAAATGACGTCCATTTTAGTGTATGATTCTTGCATACATTTTCCCTTTATGTTCTTTCTAACATACGTTAGCCATGCCTTAGCTGCAGTGGTAGGTGACTCCCAACAGGTCGTAGCCATGAATCTTGCTTCTTCTGAGTTGCTTTTTCTTTGTTTTCTATGTATGTTTCTTGAAGGATGGCCATGTCTATGTTACTGTCCAATAAACATTTGGAAATATATTAGCTCTTGAGTCTGTAGAGATTCTCAGTCATCCAGGGCAAGGGTGGGTTCTAAAATTTTTTACTACCGGTTCTGTGGGCGTGGCTTATTTTGTGGACGTGGCTTGATGGTCATGTGACAATTATTTAGGATTTAACAGAGGTACTGGTCTACCAGGCTTTTAACAGCTTGCAGAGCTATGCCGATCTACCCATTTATTTTTGCAAGCACTGATCTACTCATGTATTTTTGCAGGCACTGGTCTACTCATTTGTTTTCTTTTAACACTGATCAGCTGTAGGGCGGCCCTTTGAAGCCCCATGGCAAGAGTTTAAACAGTTTTTTCCCCTCTAGCCATCAGCTGGGACTCAGGAGGCAGCAATAGATTGGGGGTGGGGCCAAATAAAAGGTAA
>WNWU01000013.1:11048837-11086859 GCA_012654045.1 Ptyas mucosa
GCCTCTGACGATCCAAGCTGAGTTGCCTGATTGGCAGAGGCTTTTTTTGCTTTTAAATGCCTCTGACGATCCAAGCTGAGTTGCCTGATTGGCAGAGGCTTTTTTTGCTTTTAAATGCCTCTGACGATCCAAGCTGAGTTGCCTGATTGGCAGAGGCTTTTTTAAAAACTCAGCTTGGATCGTCAGAGGCATTTAAAAGAAAAAAATCCTATTTTTCTTTTAAATGCCTCTGACGATCCCAGCTGAATTTTTTAAAAAGCCTCTGCCGATCAGGCAACTCAGCTGGGATCGTCAGAACCTTTTGAAAGCATTTTTTTACAACTTCTTCGCTGAAGAAGTTGTAGAAAAAATGGTTTTAAAAATAAAAAATAAAAATTGGCCACGCCCACCCAGTCACATTACCACCCCCCACCACCAAGCCACGCCCACAGAACCGGTAGTAACAAATTTTAGATTTCACCACTGAATCCTTCCATTTCCCCCTGTCCTGTCAGAGCTGAAAAAGCTTCTTGGATGAGAAGTGAAATGTGTTCAAAAGAAAAAAAAAACCCAAGAAAGTCCAGTTGCCACTTGAAAAAGCACCTTTGGGAAGTTTCTGTAAATATGTTCGCCTGACTAGATGGCTCAGTGGCTAAGACACTGAGCTTGTCATCAACAGTTTGGCGGTTCGAATCCCTAGTACAGGTCTCCTGCATGAGCAGGGGGTTGGACTAGATGACCTCCAAGGTCCCTTCCAACTCCGTTACTGTTAAAGTTTCACATGATCATTTCACCATCACTCCCCCTTCACTAGCTTTGTCCTTCAAATATTGACATGGTTATTCAGGGGCTTTTAATATCAGAGAACTTGTATCACAGCTATATTTTGTGCTTTATGGTTGCACAAAATTCTAAAAACGTGGAATTCTAAAAACATGAAAGAAGGAATAAGGGAAACCTACACTGATTTTTTTTTTTGGTACCAACACACACAGTGGTCACCTACACATTGCCAAAATAAAGCATTACATCAGCAGAAGGAGACACAGCATGAAATGCACTCGATTAACTGAAATATTGAAATACAAATTTAAGAAACATTACTGTAATTTACAAAGGAGGAAGCATCATGGAAGAAACAGGCTGAAAGGACTATAACTACAGTATTCAGTCAGCTGCCTAGATACCAACTGATTGTGAATGTGCAAGTTGAGGACAAGCAATGTTCATTAAGAAAGTTATATTCTCCAATAGAAATGATGTATTTGTGAGCTTTCTGCCTTTATGGTAAAGGAAAGAGAAAGAAGGCAGCCGAAAAAGCCAATGCAATCCTAAATTGCATTAAGAGAGGGATACAATTAAGATCAAATGAGATACTAATACCAGTCTATAAAGCCTTAGTAAGACCACACCTAGAATACTGCATCCAGTTTGCTCACCACACTATAAAAAAATGTTGAGACTCTAGAAAGAGTGCAGAGAAGAGCAACCAGAATGATTAGGCAACTGGAGGCTAAAACATATGAAGAACAGTTACAGGAACTGGGCATGGTTAATCTAGTGAAGAGGACCAGGAGAGACATGATAGCAATCTTCCAATATTTGAGGGGCTGCCACAGAGAGGAGGGGGTCAACCTGTTTTCCAAAGCACCTGAAGGCCAGACAAGGAATAATGGATAGAAAGTGATCAAGGAGAGATTCAACTTAGAAATAAGGAGGAATTTCCTGACAGTGAGACCCATGGAACAGCTTGCCTTCAGAAATTGTGGGAGCTTCATCAATGGAGGCTTTCAAGAAGAGACTGGACTGCCATCTGTCTGAATTGGTGTAGGGTCTCCTGCTTGGGCGGGAGGTGGGGAGTTGGACTAAATGATCTACGAAGGTTCCTTCTAACTCTGTTAATCTGTTAAATCTGTTACGATTGAGAAGTAGACTTTAAGAATATCATGCTTGCAATTGAGGGGAACTGACCAAAAAGGGAAAAACCAGGCATCTTTTCATTGTTTTTTGTGTTCCTAATTTACTAGTGGTCAGTGGTCTAAAAGGGAACCAAGAGTCAGTGTTTCTACAATTTAGATTCAACAGTATGTATACTGGCACAGTTGTCAACAAGTCAAGGTTCTTATTGAAGGTTTCAAAATGTGATAAATAAACTTGTAGTCACACCACATTTCCAAGAGACAGGAAAAAAATGAGTAATGTCAGGGCAATAGTTTACAAGATTATTTCTTCTCTAAATTATCGTGGATGCCCATCTCACTTGTATAAAAAAGCAAGGATGATACCTGCCAGCCAACTAGCCATTAGAGATCTCTATGACAATGATAGAAAATGGTGTCCAGTTCTATCTCACCATATCTTTTAGAGTTAGGCCAGTGGTGAAATCCAAATTTTTTTACTACCGGTTCTGTGGGCGTGGCTTGGTGGGCGTGGTGTGGCTTGGTGGGCATGGCAGGGGAAGGATACTGCAAAATTTCCATTCCCACCCCCCTCCAGGGGAAGGATACTGCAAATTCCCCATTCCCTCCCCACTCCTGGGGGAAGGATATTGCAAAATCTCCATTTCCACCAGTGGTGGGTTGCCCCCGGTTTGGACCAGTTCTATAGAACTGATAGTAAAACCGGAGGGAGGCTCCGTCCACCCACCCCGACATCATCAAAACGCTTCTGCGCATGCGCAGAAGAGAGAGTGAGCATGCAAGCGAAGAGAGAGAGCGTGCACGGCCCCGTTGCAAACCACTAGAAAAGGTAAGTAGAACCCACCCCTGATTCCCACCCCACTCTGGGGCCAGCAAGAGGTGGTATTAGCCGGTTCTCTGAACTGCTTAAAATCTCCAGAACCTGTCAGAACCTGCTGAGTTAGACTATTTCAATATGTTAACTATATTGGTTTTCAGGTTTCCAATATGCTTTCTTTCTGATAGGCCTCTGTACTTTGTGATCTACTTCTGTTAAATTTCCTATCTAATCGGGACTACTATAAGCAGAAGAAGTTCAAGTATGTGGAGCGGAATTATGTCAATTCTGTGAGTAGACATCAATCTTATTCAGCTATGCACTGAAATATTGTCTTTTCCTTTTTGAGAAGGATCCCAAGTACATTTTAAAATGGAAATCAGAACTGAGAAGATTCTCCTGTCCAGTGACATCCTTTCTCATATTCTGGATTTGTTCTGCCTAATCAGATTGACCATTGAATCCGCATGGGAAGGAACTGTTGTAGAAACTGTCTTTTGTGAGATAATATGTTTACCGAGTGCCAGTAATTTTTATGATTCTGGTATATTTCCATACATTCTTCTGCCCTGCCTATCTGGTTTTAGCTTTTAGATTTGTTTCCCTATCAATACCCAAATCGTGGGTCTTTGGCTCCTTGTAGAAAACTCAGTAGTAAACACTATTTATCTCTCCGGAAATACAATTTCAAGAATTCTGCCCAAACGCTTGTCCATGGCAAGGTAGAGATTTACTCCTATCAGATAGGACTAATCAAGTATAGATACTCCTCGACTTATGACTATAATTGAGCCCAAAATTTTGGTTGCTAAGCGAGACAGTTCAGTTAGTTTTGCCCCCTTTTACAACTTTTCTTGCCACAGCTGCTAAGTGAATCACTGCAATTAAGTAAGTAACGCGATTGTTAAGTGAATCTGGCTTCCCCATTGACTTTGCTTGTCAGAAGGTCGTAAAAAGGGATCGCACAACCTTGGAACACTGCAACCATCATAAGTATGAGTAAGTTGCCAAGCATCTGAATTTGGATCACATGAGCGTGGGGATGCTGCAATGGTCATAAGTGTGAAAAATGGTCATAAGTAACTTTTTTCAGTGCTGTTGTAACTTTGAACAGTCACTAAATGAATGGTTGTAAGTTGAGGACTACCTGTATACCGGAAGGCAAAATAATAGACCAATCAAAGCACAGAGAAGTCAGCAGAGTGCAGGAAGACTGTGATGCTAAATACAAGGGCTAATTAGAAGAAGAAGCTTGATTGATCTCATACCTGCCCCAGATTCAGTAGCGAGCTGTAAGATTTAACCATGTAGAGTATAAGGTAGTCTTACCATCTAGACATCAATCAGATCCAGATCGGCTTAGCTTCCAACCAATTGGGATATTTGGATAAAAGGATATTCTGTGGGATGGAATCTTTGCGTCCAGAAGACAAATATTTCTGTATTATGCACCTTTCATTCAGACCCAAATCCTGGAAACATTTTAGCCTTTCGCATCAGTCATATAATGTTAGATAAAGAAATATGCCTCTCGTTTTTTTGAATAACATTTATATCTTATAATCTTTTAAAACAATATTCTTAGGAAAAAGAAGACTTCGACATGAGCAACTCACAAGGGAAGGAAAAGAGTTCTCTATGAGATTGTAAGTAAAAATGAAAAGTAATGTTCATAGGATAAATAATCTATTATTATTTTTTATTATTATTTATTAAATTTTTATACCGCCCTTCTCCCGAAGGACTCAGGGCGGTGTACAGCCATATTAAAACAAACATATACCCATAAAATTTAAAAACCAATTAAAATATATAAAATTTGGCCCTTATGTTAAAAGTTACAAACACCCAATTTAAAATTCATTTTCTAAGCCAGCCCGGCCTGTTGAAACAAAAGAGTCTTAAGGGCACAGCGAAAGGTACGTAGGTCGGGGATCATGCGAATCCTCGGGGAAGTTCATCTAATCTAATCCCCATCATGCTATTTAAATAATTAAATGTATCTTCCCTCCTCTGCCTTCCAAACCTCAGAAATGACTTAGTTTCTCTGATATACAGAAAAGCAGAATCTAATAAAAGATCGAACATCATTGCCATCAAATTCCATGGCCTGGCTTTATCCATTCCTAGTAAAAGCCAAGATGTTCCCATTGATTTCCCCATACAATTTTCTCCAAATAGCAAGTTTTTACAGGGTGGTTTTTTTGAACTTAAAAATTATATGTCTGACTGTTTGTTTCAGGTGTCAGAGTTCCAGCCTTGTATCATCTTCCTTTCTTTCTGATTTGTGGCAAAAGTGGGATTTGATGCACCTTGTTTCCTTACACCCTGAGATCCTGTTTTAAAGAATCGTTCAATGCTTTCAGCACCAAAACACTGGACCCACACAGGGAATGTGGATTTAAAATCACTCAGTCTGGAACACTTCACACTTCAGTTATGTTTTGACCACAAGGTGGAAGGTGTTGCAATTGTGTCAGTTTGTAGGATTCCAAGGGTGCAGGAAACAGAAGCTGTATATAATGGATTTGCTATCTTGTAGTAGATAGAAACGAATTATAATGCCAGGTTTTTATCAGGTATTTGTGAGCTGCCCCACACCTGCCAGGGGCTACTAAGCTGCTGTAGTTACTTGAAACTAGGCAGCCCTGTGGAAGGGCTGTGTGGACTTTTCTTAGATGAAAATGCTACCAGTAGTACAAACTTTCCCACTCAGCTTCCTTTCAAATTCACTGGGACTACAATTCTCAGAATTTCCCAGGGAGCTACAATAGAAGAATCTTGCCACATGGCCATTTCTACATACTTTGGCTGGCAGAATCAATCTACTTGATAAAATAGAAAAATGTGAGTTAGACAGCATCACCACTGGATGGATTCATAACTGACTGACCAACCGCACTCAACATATAGTCTGCATGGAGGGAAGTATGCAGTGGGGTACCCCAAGGCTCTGTTTTAGGCCCAGTGCTCTTCAACATTTTCATCAGTGTCTTGGACGAGGGGATAGATGGGGAACTCATCAAATTTGCAGACAACACCAAACTAGCAGGAATAGCCAACACTCCAGAAGATAGACTCAAGATACAGAAGGATCTTGACAGACTTGAACATGAATGAATGAACATTCATTTATTAACAAAATGAAATTCAATGGTGAAAAAAGTAAGGCTCTACATTTAGGCAAGAAAAACAAAATGCACAGGTGCAGTATATGTGGTACCTCGCTCAGTAATAGTAACTGTGAGAGGGAACTTGGAGTCCTAGTGGACAACCATTTAAATATGAGCCAGCAGTGTGCTGCAGCTGCTAAAAAAGCCAACACAGTTCTAGGCTGCATAAACAGAGGGATCGAATCAAGATCACATGAAGTGTTAATACCACTTTATAATGCCTTGGTAAGGCCACACTTGGAATACTGCATTCAGTTTTGGTCACCACAATGTAAAAAAGATGTTGAGACGCTAGAAAGAGTGCAGAGAAGAGCAACAAAGATGTTTAGGGGACTGGAGGCTAAAACATATGAAGACCGGTTGCAGGAACTGGGTATGTCTAGTTTGATGAGAAGAAGGACTAAGGGTGACATGATAGCAGTGTTCCAATATCTCAGGGGCTGCCACAGAGAAGAGGGAGTCAAGCTATTCTCCAAAGCACCTGACGGCAGGACAAGAAGCAATGGGTGGAAACTAATCAAGGAGAGAAGAAGAAATTTCCTGACAGTGACAACAATCAGTGGAACAACTTACCTGTAGAAATTGTAAATGCTCCAACACTGGGAGTTTTAAAGAAGATGTTGGATAACCATTTGTCTGAAATGGTGCAGGGTTTCCTGCCTAAGCAGGAGGTTGGACTAGAAGACCTCCAAGGTACCTTCCAACTCTGTTATTCTAAATTCTAAAAGATAGCTTGTGAGCTTAATGGCACAACTGAAGGCCTGTATTATGCGCGCACACATGTATACACTCTTTTTCTACACACACAACCTCCCCTCCCTCCATTCTTTTCAATCAGTGGCATCCACTCCTGTTCATATTCCATGAATCGGGAAAATAGAGCTGAAGAGATCTATTTTGAAAGAAATATTGTATTTTGTCGAAAATAGAGGAAATGAAAGAAAGAGACCAATAAAACTAGTTTTGATACTACTTCAACTTGTTTTGCTCGGTGATTCCCTTTGTGATTGTGTACATATTGTCTCAAACTTCTCCTAGCTTCTCTCTCTCCCTCTCCCTCTCTCTCTCTTTCTCTCTCTCTCTCTCTCTCTCTCTTTCTCTCTTTCTCTTTCTCCCTCCCTCTCTCTCTCCCTCCCTCCCTCTCTCTTTCTCCCTCTCTCCCTCCCTCCTTCCCTCCCTCCCTCTCTCTCTCTCTCTCCAATATATCTGGAAATAATGTAGCCAAAAATGAAAATATAGATAGATCTGGATCTAGATCTGAAAAAAACTGCACATAACAATATGAAGATTTCCTTCTGATTTCAACAAATTTTCAGAGCAATACAGAGCTTTGACAGAAATAGCAACAGGTTAGGCAAAGACCCAATGTAGTTGGCTCTCTATGCTGCTGAATCAAAACAGCTTCAACATATTATTTATGTGTTTCTTATTCTTATATATTAGTATACCAATCAAGATCACTCTCAACAGTTTGCAATAGTATGTAAAGTCAAAACACCAGATGCATTTAAAATAATTAAAATAAACTATTAAAAGCCAGGTTTCATAAGGTGCATGGAATGACAGTGGTGAAGAAGCAAGAAACAAGTCCAAGAAAAATGTAGGGGAACTTAATCAGTAAGTAGGATGATCCAGTAGGAAAGGCTAATCTTTTAGCTTTACCAGAACTTTGTTCTCCAACCAGAAATAATTTTAAGGTTATTTTCTTCTAGGAAGGGAAAAAATTAAAGTAGCAACCAAAGCTGATAAAAAATACTTAGGCTTTTTGTTATGTCCTTATAAGGACATCCGGCCGGGGATTGGTTAATCCTCCGGGCGGGAAAGTTAAACCGCTGTCATTGGACGGCTGGTCTGCCGGAGCGCTATAAAAAGGGCTCCGGCAGCACAGCCGTTCGTCTGTTCTGACTTAGTTACGAGCTGAATAAAACTTGTTGAACAGACCCCGCTGGTCTTGTCTTCTTTCCTGCGCCTGATCTAACACTGGCGACGAAGGACTTGAAAAGAACCGCCACGCGGAGCTAAGTCACTCATCGAGAATTCCTCACTGAGCTGAAGTCACTGAAGATGGAGGCGTCACAAGCCGCGATGGCTCCGATCTCCAAATTCGACCCCAGAGTGGAGAAATGGACCTCCTATCTGGTTCGTTTCTGCCAGTTTCTGCGGGGAAACAACTATCAAGACCTCTCCGATGAACGGAAACGAGCCCTGTTCCTGGCGCATTGCGGCTCCGAGGTGCTGGAGATGGCCATCGACCTCGTGTCCCCAAGGAACATCGAGGAGATGTCTTGGGCCAATTTGCAAGACGTGCTGAAGGAGCACTACGCTCCCACTGGAACTCCCATTGCCAACAGATTCACCTTTCAACAAAGGAATCAGTTGGAAGGGGAGCCCATCAAGGACTTTGTGGCAGCTCTGCGGCAACTCGCGTCAAACTGCGAGTTTGACAACGTTGAGAACGCCATCAGAGACCGCATTGTCTTCGGCATGAGGGACATTGGACTGCAACGTAAGTTCCTCAGCCGAAAGAAAATCGCGTTGAAAGACGTCGTTGAGGAGGCAATCGCAGCCGAGATCTCAGAAAAGGCAGCTGCCGCCATGAGTAGGGCTAAAGGGGTGCACAAATTGCACCGCCACCCCAAGAGCTCGTCTGAGGAGTCGTCTGCCAGCTCCTGCTCCGACGACGAAATGGCCGTTCACAAGGTTTCCCGCCAAAACCGTCGCGAGCGCACACAAGATGGCGCCCGGATCGAGCCCTGCGGCAGCTGCAAAGGAAGCCATGCCAGGGCCAAGTGCCGTTGGAGAGACGCTATCTGCCGACGCTGCAACAAGCGGGGGCACATCGCTGAAGCCTGCAGGGCCGAAGCACCTACCCCGGGCCCGTTTCCCCCCGGCTGGGGCGAGAAACGGCAAGACAACCAGAGACCATCCAAACGGTCCTCTGCCAGGTCTCAGCAACGAGGCGGCGGCTACGCGGCAGTCAGAACTGATCAGCTGTCCTCCGGCATCCACACCATTGATGATGCGGCCGCAAAGTTCCATGCCACCGTAATCGTGGAGGGAACACCCTGTTCTATGGAGGTTGATTCGGGATCGAACTACTCCATCATGGACTGGCACCAGTTAAAGCGTCTGAAACCGGGCATCTCGAAGAAAGACCTCAAGCCCCTACGGGCCCGTCTTGTCGATTTCGGCGGCAACCCTGTTGAGATCCTGGGGAGGACTTCGCTCCGGGTCACCTACCACGACTTCCAGGGCGTCCTACCCATCACTGTCGTGGGGCGAAACCGCCCGAGCCTGCTGGGGATGGAGTGGTTCGAGCCATTGGGGCTGTCTATCAGCGGGATCCACCAAATTCGTAGGGACGAACTCGACGCCATCATCGAAGAGTTCAAGGAAGTCTTCGATGGTAAGCTGGGGAGATTTGTGGGGAAACCTATTTCCTTCAATTTGGACAAAAATGTCACCCCAATTAGGCTTAAGCCCCGCAGGGTTCCGTTCGCCCTGAGGCCCAAGGTCGACGCCCAGATAGATAAGCTTGTCGCCCAGGGGGTCCTGGAACCGATCGATCATGCTGCATGGGAGACCCCCATTGTGACCCCGATGAAGCATGATGGGTCTGTGCGCATCTGCGCCGACTATAAGTGTTCGATAAATAAGGCCCTCCAGCAGAGCGCATATCCGGTTCCAGTGGTGCAACATCTGCTGCACTCACTTGGGAGCGGATCAATATTCGCGAAATTGGACCTGGCCCAAGCTTACCAGCAATTGCCAGTGGATGAAAAAACTGCGGAGGCACAAACCATTGTCACCCATAGAGGGGCCTTTAAATGCACGCGCCTCCAATTTGGGGTCAGCGCAGCCCCAGGTATTTTTCAATCATTTATGGAACGCCTTCTTCAAGGCATTCCAGGGGCGGTCCCTTACTTCGATGATGTCTTGATCTCCGGCCACTCCAAAACCCAACTACTTGAGCGACTGCGCATGGTTTTACAGAGATTCAAGGAGAAGGGTTTGAGAGTCAGGAGGGACAAGTGCATCATCGGGGTCCAGGAAGTCGAGTTCCTGGGTTATCTCATTGATAAGAACGGCATTCACCCCACTAAATCTAAGGTTAGGGCTATCCATGAAGCTCCAGCCCCCCAAAACAAGACGGAGCTTCAGGCGTTTCTGGGACTACTGAATTTTTACAGTGTTTTCCTGAAACAGAAAGCCTCCGTGGCTGAACCGCTCCATCGCTTGCTGGGGAAGGCGGTTTCCTGGAGGTGGGGGAAGGAAGAGGAAGCAGCATTCAGAGCTGTCAAGAACCTGCTTTCTTCCGAGAGTGTCCTCATCCAATACCACGAGACACTCCCCCTGCTATTGACTTGCGACGCATCCCCCTACGGCATCGGAGCAGTCCTCAGTCATCAATTCCCGGACGGGAAGGAAGCACCCATCGCCTATTTCTCGAAGACGCTGTCCAGCGCCGAGAGAAATTACAGCCAGCTGGACAAAGAGGCCCTGGCCATCGTTGCTGGCGTCAAGCGCTTCCATGAGTACTTATATGGACGGAGGTTCACGGTCATCACAGACCACAAGCCCCTGCTGGGCCTTCTGTCTGGAAGCAAGCCCACACCTAACTATTAATCGCCCAGGATGACACGCTGGGCAATTTTTTTGGCCGGGTACTCTTACGAACTTTGCCACAGGCCGGGCAGTAACATCAGCAACGCTGACGCCTTGAGCAGATGCCCGTCAAAAGACTTAGTGGAGGACCCTGCCCCCACCCTGGGACTGCATCATATCGATGGCGACCTGGCTTGCCCAGTCACATCCGCAGACGTCGCGGCACTAACCCAGAAAGACCGGACTTTGAAACAAGTGATGTCTTGGGTGCTGCGCGGCTGGCCTGCGGGACCGTTGACCGGCGACTTCAAGCCGTTTGCAAAGAGGCAGCAGGAACTGTCAACCATGAAGGGCTGCCTGCTGTGGGGTGACAGGGTCGTGGTTCCCCAGGCTTTGCGCCTAAAGACTTTGGAAACCTTGCACAAGGGGCACCCTGGCATCGTACGCATGAAGGGACTGGCACGGAGCTACGTCTGGTGGCCATCACTGGACAAAGACATTGAGGACTGGGTCTCCAGATGTGATCCGTGCCAAGAAGTCCGCCCCGCCCCTCCGCAAACGCCTATCGCGGAATGGGAAACACCGAGCAACCCGTGGGCGCGAATACACATAGACTTTGCGGGCCCGATGCAAGGAAAGTTCCTGCTGATAGTGGTGGACGCATTTTCCAAATGGCTTGAGGTCATTCCCCTGGCATCCATCACTACTGAAGTCACCATTAGAGCCCTCCGGCGACTATTTGCTACCCACGGGCTGCCGGACGTCCTTGTTTCCGACAACGGCCCGCAGCTGACCTCGAAACCCATGGAGGAGTTCCTGGCCAGTTTGGGCATTCGCCATGCCCTCTCTGCCCCCTACAGACCGGCTGGCAACGGACAAGCTGAGAGGATGGTGAGGTTCACTAAAGAGGCCCTTGCCAGGATGGGACCGGGCGATTGGCAAGAGAAGATCGACAACTTCCTCTTGATACAGCATATTACGCCGCATGCCACCACTAGAAAGAGCCCGGCCGAATTGCTGATGGGCAGGAAGCTGAGGTCACCCCTGGACCGACTACACCCCCTGTACCACTCCGAGGTCACCGCAACCGCGAGCCGCCCCCTCCGAGCCTTCTCTGCAGGAGATCCGGTTTTCGCGCTTAATTTCCACGGCCTGCCGAAATGGCTAAAGGGGAGAATCGAGAGCACAACCGGCCCGAAGTCCTACACTATTGAACTGCAAGATGGAGTGGTCTGTAGACGTCACATCGACCAACTCCGGAAGCGGTGGGAAGGGGATGGCGAAAACCACCCTGACGAGGTAGGACAACAACACCCCTACAAGGCAGGACAAAACCACCCCGACGAGGTAGGACAACAACACCCCTACATGGCAGGACAAAACCTCCCCGTCGAGGTAGGGCAACACCACCCTGGCAGGGCAGGACAACACCACCCTTTTGAGGTAGCCCTGCAACACCCAGTCGAGGAAGGGCCGTACCACCCCGACATGACCGGCCAGCCAGCAGACCAGCTACCGTACTGCAACTGCCGAGTAGACAGGGGACTCCACGGCAACAGAAACTCACGCCTCCCCGGCAAGGCAGCCCAACGCCACCCCGACGGCAAGGAACTCCAGGGAACGCCAGTAGACCGGGACATGCCCAACCGAGAGGGCCAACAACAACCCGGTGAGGGAGGCCTACGACACCCCTGCATGCAGGAACTTAAACGCCCGTTTGAAATCTCCCGTCCAGCTGACCCCCGTCCCAAGCAACAACGACCCGACCAGGTCGACCTGCACCACCCAGACAGGGTCGACCATCACGAGAATCAACGAAACGGACAATTTTCAAAAAATAAAAATAAACCAAGGGACTTACCGGCCTACGACGATCGGCACCCAGGCCAGGGAAGAGACCAACCGGACCAGCAGATGTATTCCAACAGCGGGTCGGGAGGCGGCACACCGGAGCCGGTACCTGCAACGAACACTTCGCAGCCCAGCAGCAAGGCCGGAGGCGCACGGACAGGACCGGCACCTTCAACGACCCAGCGGCAGGCATCCCGGGGGCGAGGGTCGGAGGACACCGGAGCGGCCACCTTCCAGACGGACGACGGAGAACAGAATGAACTGCGCAGGTCGAGCAGGGCTTCCAGACGTCCCGCCTACCTGCGTGACTACGTTTGTTGATTGACACAAGCTGAACCATGTTTCATCTAGGGGGGGAGGAGTGTTATGTCCTTATAAGGACATCCGGCCGGGGATTGGTTAATCCTCCGGGCGGGAAAGTTAAACCGCTGTCATTGGACGGCTGGTCTGCCGGAGCGCTATAAAAAGGGCTCCGGCAGCACAGCCGTTCGTCTGTTCTGACTTAGTTACGAGCTGAATAAAACTTGTTGAACAGACCCCGCTGGTCTTGTCTTCTTTCCTGCGCCTGATCTAACACTTTTTTTGTTTGGTTGACAGAAAACTATAAGAAAAGTTTGTTTCCATTGCCAATTTTATCCTGCTTTCTTTCAAGTCACCCCCAGCCACTTGGCTTGCCTCCAAAGCAATGTTGGTTAGATGCAGCTTCAGGCTCCCTTGGATAAGGCAGAAAAAACAGGAAAAATATTTCAATAGCCATACAGCTAAGGACAATTTAAACCAGTAACCTCAAGGCCTGGGGCTAAGCTGAAAATAATGTCCTGGGGATGCAGCAGAAAAATAATCTGGCCAAGATGTGAAAATAAGAGAAGGCCTTTTAATCTACCAAACAGCATCTTCAAATCCAGCAAAAAATGCTTGAGACTATGAGAGTATTCAGAATAGGGAAGCCAACTCCTTGCCTGGAATTGGGGCCCATCACAAGGATTATTTTCATCTTGTCACTCACTCACTCACCCATTCATTCATTCATTCATGTATACACATGTACATATAGAATGGATCCCACTTGATAAAAAGCATCCATGAAAGAGACCTAAAACAAGATGGATTGATGACATCAGCAAGTATTGTGGGCCCAATTGGCAAAAGAAAGCTCAGGACCGTTTAGGCTGGAAACATGCAGAAGAGGCCTTCGTCCTGCAGTGGATAGACGATGGCTAAAATGATGGTGGTGATGATGATGATGATACACACACACGAATCACCAGATGGAAATACTCATTGTGAGGTATAACATAACATCCAAGAGGTACAAGAAAAAAAAGGGGGAGAAAACTATAATAATGAAATATAATGACTTCCAACCTTTTCTTCAACAAATAATTACAATCTTATAATCTCCCCTCCCTCTTGGATGTTATGCAAATCTCTTCAGGCCCATATTTAATTCGTGTTTTTAAATCTTCAAACCCATAAATCATCATATAAGGATTTCCATCTTTTCAAAACCAGGCTTTATTTTATTAAACCTGATCTAGCCCATTCCCAACAGAAGGAAGACACTTGAAGGAACAACATTACAACCTGGAAAAGTTTCAGGTTTGAGTGTCATCGGCATACTGATAGAACATAGCTCCAAATCTCCTCATAAATCCACTAAAGGCTAACTGAATTGCATGCATTAATTTATAACAATTATTCCCATACAGTCCCAAAGATGTATGGGACTTGTATAATCATATACAAGTTGTATACAATTACAAGTTGTATACTTGTATAATATGTATGGGATGTATAATTTCATGGTAATTAGTAGCTACCATGAAATTAAAAGAAGCTTGCTCCTTGGGAGGAAAGCTGTGGCAAACCTAAACAGCATATTAAAAAGCAGAGACATCACCTTGCTGACAAATGTTTGTATAGTCAAAGCTACAGTATGGGTTGCCCAGTAGTCATGTATGGCTGTGAGAGTTGGACCATAAGGAAGGCTGAGCACCGAAGAATTGATGCTTTCAAATTATAGTGTTGGGGAAGACTTTTGAGAGTCCCTTGGACTGCAAGGTGATCAAATCAGTCAATCCTAAAGGAAATCAATCCTGACTGTTCTTTGGAAGGACAGATACTGAAGCTGAAGTTTAGATATTTTGGGCATCAAATGAAAAAGGAGGACTCATTGGAAAAGACACTGATGTTGGGTAAGATTGAAGGCAAAAGGAGAATGGGATGGCAGAAGATGAGATAGTTAGAAAGTGTCATCAACACAGCAGCATGCGTTTGGGCAAACTCCAGGAGACAATGGAGAAGGGGCCTGGTATGCTATGGTCCATGGGATTACGAAGAGTAGGGCATGACTTAACAGCTGAACAATTTTGTTATTATCAAACAGTCCCAAAATCTGGCACTATCCAGATGTATTGATTGCAATTTCCATCATCCTCAGGCAGCCTTGATTGGTTCTGTGCCATCAAGTAATTATAAACTCATAGTGACCACATATATACAGTAGATTTTCTCCATTAACAACATATCCTTAACCTGTTTTTTTCCCCCAAGTATCCTAAAGGTGTACTCATCAACACCAAAAATGAATCCTTTCACCTTGCTGCTGGCCATCCTCTTCTTCTCTTTCTTTCCACCTTTTCCAGCATGAGAACCTTTTCATGAGATCAAGCAGCATAGACAACCTGAATGACTATTCCAGATTAGGAATGTGTGAGACTCTAATTTCAGTTCCCTCAGTCAACCATGCAGCTTTGCTGGGTGACCTTCACCTGTCAAATCTTAGGATAATAAATCTTGCAGGGTTGTTCTGAAGGAAGAATGCAAGAGAAATCCAAGCAATATTTCTTTCCTGAAACTCTGTGACCAGTGACTTAAATGGATTTTTTTTTTGGTTTATTCTATCAGGAGTCTCCAGTTTTATCTCTTCAGTTTCTAAGCAATTTGATAATTCCTTAATTAAGCCCGTGGAGAATAATTAGCACAGAATTAGACATGGCCAGCAGGGGGAATAAAAGCTCTTGCTAAAAGTTGCTGAAGGTTCATATATATATATATATATATATATATATATATATATACCGCCGCTCATTTAGAAAAAAATGATTAAAAAAAGATTTCTGAAGCCTTTGGCATCTCAATAATATGCTGTACATATTATGAGCATTCCTTTTCTTTCTGATGACTAAATATGAGTTATCAGTGCACACAAGGGAGCAATCAGCAAGCACGGATTCCATTCCAGGGTAAACTACTTTTTCAGGGATTGGAAGGAAGATCCCCATCCAAAATCTATAAATCAGTAAGGACCAAATGTGCTTAGTGGCCATAAAATGCTAAATGTTGGCTGACACACACACACCTCTGAAAAATGAGAAGGATGGGGAATTGGAATAGATGACCAAGTGGTCTGGGTGAGATCCTAAACTATCTTGCAAATCCTGTTTTGTCCTTTTAATGTGCCATTTTACTGCTGGGATGAAATAAAAAGGTAAAGGTAAAGGTTCCCCTCGCACATATGTGCTAGTCATTCCCGACTCTAAGGGGCGGTGCTCATCTACATTTTAAAGCCAAAGAGCCAGCACTGTCTGAAGATGACTCCGTGGTCATGTGGCCGGCATGACTAAACGCCAAAGGCTCACGGAACTCTGTTACCTTCCCACCAAAGGTGGTCCCTATTTTTCTACTTGCATTTTTTACGTGCTTTTGAACTGCTAGGTTGGCAGAACTGGGACAAGTAACGGGAGCTCACCCCATTACACTGCACTAGGGATTCGAACTGCTGAATTGCCGACCTGTCGATCGACAAGCTCAGCATCTTAGCCACTGAGCCACCGCATCCCTTCTTGGGATGAAATACATCAGCACAAAATAACAGCTTCAAGAAAATCTCAGTGCAGATAAACAAGAACTGGGGTGGTGCAGTGGTCAGAATGCAGTATTGCAGGCTAACTCTGCTGACTGCCAGCAATTCGATCGTGACCAGCTCATGGTTGACTCAGTCTTCCATCCTTCTGAGGTCGGTAAAATGAGGACCCAAATTGTTTGGGACAATATGCTGACTCTGTAAACCACTTAGAGAGGGCTGTAAAGCACTGTGCTACTGTGTCTAAGTACTACTGCTATTGCTATACTATCAAATGCAAGCTGGGCTTTATGTCTGAATCTGTAATATGAGAGGAGTGCAAAGCCAAGGAGTTGAAGGAACTTAGAAGCACTAAAGATGCATGTGATTCGTGCACTAACTAATTTTAGGAGGGCTTCTAAGCTCAGCGTTGCTCCAACTGTGAGGTGGTTGGCCTATAAAATTAATAAATAAACAAATACATATTCAAATATTGGCGCCTAATTGCCTCAAGGGTCCTGAGTGCAAATGTGGAGGCAATTTCCAACCCCCCCACCCTCTCTGATAATGCTGAATGTTGACAACCTTTCTGAATCAAAACGCAATATGTTGAGTTTGAAAAAAAAAATCCAGGTACAATTCTGCCCATAAAGTTTTTGTCGATGACTTTAGATCGTATCTAATTAGCACTGCTAAAGCACAAGGCTTCATCTGGGATACACACCAGATTTTATTAAGAGAGGAAGGATGCACAAAACACTCAGCTGCAGCATTTCCCATTCTGATGAGATCATTTATATTTCAAGCATAATTTTTAATATGTAAAGATGCACAAAGATGCCCTTGTTGGAAGAAACATCCTTCTGGGTTCAGCTCCAAGTGGGGAAAAAGACACTGGAGACATGGAGACTGCTTGGAAAGATGGTTTAATGGTGGACAGGATCACATGGCTTGAGTTCCTGAACAGAAAAAAAGGGCAGATACAGCGAGTCACCGGGCTTTATGGTCTCTCTGGCTTTGAACTTCCTGGGACCCAGAAAAAGTATCCTGATTGGTTGTCAGACTTCCAGGGAGTGGGGTTCTTAGCTAGCCCTGCTGGCTGACCCAGGTGCCATGAGGTGAGTTTCTGTCTAGATGGGTCCTATTGTGTTAGTTTCTGTTGCTATTGTGTTGCAGATGAAGGTCCATTGACAAAGATTGAGTTTCTGCCTCTGGCCCATTGACAAAAGGTGGTGTCAGGAAGATGGGAGCTGCTTCGTCTTTACAACATGCTTCTCCATTTCTCATACAGGGAAACATAATATTCTGCCTTTTTAATATTTCCCAAAATATTTCATTCTTCCAAGAAAGGGATGGGTGCTAACTTCCTACACCCTCCAGTTAAGTTTTGTTTCCTGGGAATTGCATCCACACAATTATCTTGGAAGTGTGTAGAGCAGGGGTGTCAAACTCATGTCACATGCTGGCCCCACCCCCGCCCGGTTTAGCAAAGGGGGGGGAGTCCCAATATGTCACGTGACGCTGCTGTGACAACGTAAGTTTGACACCCCTGGCGTAGAGATTCTCAGTCATCCAGGTCATGGTTGTCCCAAAGGTGCTTTTTCAGGAGGCCACTGGACTTTCTTGCTTTTTCTTTGAAGATGTTTCGCTTCTCATCCAAGAAGCTTCTTCAGCTTTGACAGGACGGTGGGGAATGGAAGGATTTATATTCCTTGCAGACAGCTGATAATTTGCATCTTTTAGAAGGTCATTGAAGCAATTGGAGGTCCTCAGGAACATCTGAGTAGTGCTCCTGCTTCAGTTCCTATAGTCAGTTTTTCCAGAGAAAAAAAATGGCAGACTACAGGAACCAGGAGCACTACTCAAGTGACCCTGAGGACACAGATAAACCTCCAAGTGCTTCAACAACCCTCTAAAAGGATGCAAACTACCAGCTGTCTACAAGGAATATAAATCCTTCCATTCCCCACTATCCTGTCAAAGCTGAAGAAGCTTCTTGGATGAGAAGCACCTTTGGGACTATCTTGGAAGTGGTTTGCGACTGCTTTCTACTTTATTTTCCAGTCTACCTACATCCCTGGAATGCCCATGTGGTTCCCAACCAAATACTGTACTAACTAAGCTTGATTTTGCTTAGCTTCTGAGATTCGCCAAGATCAAGCTGCTTGATGTCCCTGTAGGTTTCCCTGTGTATCCACAAGAAAATGTCTAAGACAGCTATTGCTAAAATGGAGTTTAGAAATACAGAGCAAATATCAGACACAATAAAGAATGAAGTGGATGAATTCTGCAAATATCTGCAGGATGCATAAAGCCTCTCAAAGAAAAATGAAAAGAACAAGTGAAAATATATATATAAACACAGACGAGAATCAGTGGAATGCAGTGGATTCTTTGGGAATCTAAGGTTGCCGATTTCAGCTAAAATATCCTAGATTTCCTCTCCCCCAGCAAATGTTTCCGTGCATCACACATGGGTGTCTCCTATATCCATCAGAAGCCACATTTAAAATAAATAAATAAATAAAAAGCAGGGTGGAAGTTTTATATTGAATTCAAAATTCATTTAAATTGAATTCTTAATTGCAGATTAAAATTTACATTTCCCTTTAAATTAAAAAAACTCCCATTACATTAATTTCAACTTCCTATTGGATAGAGAGAATACACAGGAAAAATCAGCTGCAAACTGTGGGATTCAAAGGCTAAGAAGAAAGGTTGGTACAAAAACTTTGGCTATTTCTCTAGGTGAAATCTTTGCATACAGGTTCCTTCCTAATGTGAATTTCAAATGACCTTGTCAGTAATTACAGTTTCTAAGACTTCCTGGGATTATTTCTCAAGCTAACTGCAAAACTTTGACTGGCTTGTAATTCACCTTGCCATACTGGGAAACTAGATACAGAGTTCACATCTTAAGATTTAGCAGATGGTGTTTTCCTTATTTATTGGTATGTAAATACACACTTGAGAGCCAATTTGGAATAGAGGTTAAGGCACCAGGCTAGAAATAAGATATTGGTTAAGAACCAGTTTAACTAGAAATAAACAAGTAGTTAAAAATAACAACACATTTTTAAAACTCTTCATTAGTATGTACAAAAATTTTTTTTAAGCTAAAACATATTAACAAGTTAAAAGCAGTGGTGAAAACCAATTTTTTTTACTACCGGTTCTGTGGGCATGGCTTGGTGGCTGTGCCGTGGCTTGGTGGGCATGGCAAGGGAAGGATACTGAGAATTCTCCATTCCCTCCCCACTCCTGGGGGAAGGATATTGCAAAATCTCCATTCCCACCCCATTCTGGGGCCAGCCAGAGGTGGTATTTGCCAGTTCTCCAAACTGCTCAAAATTTCCGCTACCGGTTCTCCAGAACCTGTCAGAACCTGTTGGATTTCACCACTGGTTAAAAGGCCTATTTTCTTAGCAGAATATATTTGCATGCCATTTGAAACAAGGTTATATGTAAATACAGTTCACTCATAATGATTTACTTTTTATGTTAAAGTACTACTAGGAATTAGAAAGGGGATGCAGTGGCTCAGTGGCTAGGACGCTGAGCTTGTCGATCGAAAGGTTGGCAGTTCAGTGGTTCAAATCCCTAGCACCGCATAACAGAGTGAGCTCCTATTATTTGCCCCAGCTTCTGCCAACCTAGCAGTTCGAAAGCACATAAAAAATGCAAGTAGAAAAATAGGGACCACTTTTGGTGGGAAGGTGCCAGCGTTCCATCCGCTTTTGGCATTTAATCATGCAGGCCACGTGACCACGGAGACATCTTCGGACAGCGCTGGCTCTTCGGCTTTGAAACTGAGTTGAGCACCGCCCCCTAGAGTCGGGAATGACTAACACGTATGTGCGAGGGAAACCTTTACCTTACAATTAGGAATATAAGTTGTGTTAATGCAGATACTACAGCAGATCTGCCTTTGTGCTATTTTCATCATAAATGAAGTAACAGAAACAAAAGGCTGGGATTTTTCCATATCTGAAATATCCTTTGAGGATTTTTTCCATAGTGGTACATGAGGGAGAGAGAAAGCAATGATCTTTCCCCACTGAGTCATGTTCCCTAGAAAGTGTGGGTGTATTGTGTGTCACTACCTGGGAAAAAAGTCCCTATGTAGCTGTGATCACAACACTGTTGGCTCACCAAAAAGCAGTGATTGACAAACACAACTGGTTTTATATATTAATGGGGCTGTGATTTGATAAAATATATTTCCCATTTTCTGCTTCTGTACACCAAGCCTGAATGTCTTCATCAGTAGTGGGATTCAAATAATTTAACAACAGGTTTGCCCAGGATCAGGTTGACTGTCGTGGGAGGCGTGGCCCAACCTGATCCTGGGTGAACTGATTGTTAAATTATCCATCCACCCTGCTATCAAAGTGAATCCTGGCCTGGGCCTTTAAAGACCTTTACCTCAGATGTCCATGTTATCTGAGGAAACATCTCATCCCAATGGGATTGGCCCACCCAACTCATTCCAGCAGAAGGGACAAGCTGTAGACCCCGTTGGTCAAAGAATTCCAGCTGACAAAGTCCAGAAGAGCTTTTTCTGCCATGGCTTCCACCCTTTGGAACATCGGTCCCATTGAGATGAGATCCACCACTACCCTACTACTAGCACTGATGATGTTACCTAGTTTGGGCAATGAAACCTCTGCAAGGAAACAACCAAGCTCAGATGTCCATGTGACTACCAAGGAGCTCTTATTTCAACCCTGAGCTACACATATTCTCCTTTATTGGTACCCCTATCATCTTGGCCTTCCAATAGCGCCTGAAAATCTGCCTTTGGCAACTGGCGTGGGGCCCCAATAGGGGCCTCCCATTCTGGAGGTGATCAGTAGATTAGGAGAATATCCCGCCTCTACCCTGTTTACATGTTGTTCACTTTTATGCGGTGTCTTCTTAATGTTACTATTTTAATTTAGTGCTTAACGTTTTTAACACTCTGCATGTTTCATATTGTGTTTTATAACATTGTAAGGCACCCGGGTTAGAAGGGACACGGTGGCTTAGTGGGTAAAATGCTGAGCTTGTCGATCGAAAGGTCGGCAGTTCAGTGGTTTGAATCCCTAGTGCTGCGTAATGGGCTGAGCTCCCATTACTTGTCCCAGCTTCTGCCAACCTAGCAATTCGAAAGCACGTAAAAAATGCAAGTAGAAAAACAGGGTCCACCTTTGGTGGGAAGGTAACAGTTGTTCCATGCCCGTTTGGCGTTTAGTCATGCTGGCCACATGACCACAGAGATGTCTTTGGACAGCGCTGGCTCTTCGGCTTTGAAACGGGAGATGAGCACCGCCCCCTAGAGTCAGGAACGACTAGCACATATGTGCGAGGGGAACCTTTACCTTTACCTTTACCTTAAGCCACCCGGAGTCGCTCGATAGAGATGGGAGGCATATACATTTAATAAATAAAACAAATAAATAAAATGTGCAATTGCCCTTGCTGTGGATGCTCCTTGTTTGATCAAAGGCCAGGTCTTTGCTCTCAGATGACAAGCCTAAGAGTACTCCGTATCTCGTATTCCTATTTTATCTGCTTTCCTACTTTGCATATTTTCTTCTTTTAGAGAGCTTTAGACTGAGGCTCTCCCTGATTCACATTCTCCATCCAGATGGAATCTTGTCGTTTTCCAGATATGCCGTCAGCCAGAAATGAAATGAAAGGGAGCTCCACGGTGAGTCACAGGCTGGAGGAGACAAGCTGGGAGGGATATGGAAAAAATGAATGAAGCATGTGTGAGAAAGACAAGAGCAGCTGGGGCTGTGTTCCATTTATGCCCGGGGGAAAATTGAGCAGGGGGGAGTTACAAATAAAGCTGAGATTTTTGGGGAGACATCTTGCAAATGCTTAATCATGCCCTATTTACTAAAAACAACCTTGATTATATGCAGGGAAAGCTAAGAAGGTTACAGTGGGTGGAGAAATGCTTGTAATACGATAGAACACCGGGCCCACTAGTTTAGGTGGTTTTGCAAAATAGGTAAAAGGGAGAGGTCAGAAAATGAATAGGGGATGAATCCACTTATTTCCCACAATTGTGAGAGCAATTCTCCACATATAGAAGCAAGTTTGTCTCTGAATCCCAATTGCTAGTGGAGAAACAATAGGGGGAAACTCTTGTTTTTAAGAGACAGGGAACTTCTAGCTGAGTCAGGTAGTCCTCAACTTACGACCACAACTAAGCCCAAAATTTATGTTGCTAAGCGAGACACTTGTTAAATGAGTTTTGCACCATTTTACGACCTTTCTTGTCATAGTCATTGAGTGAATCATTGCAGTTAGGTTGATAACTCCTCTCCCCCGAAAACTTCTACATTCCTAATTAACTGACCACTGCTGCCCATACTTTTTCCTTTTTGACTTTTTTCCTTTTTATTAGTCTAAGTGCTATTGCTATTCGTTCATAAAATAAAATGCAAACCTACAAAAGCAAATAATAGGAAAAATAGGGGGAGGGAAAGGTAAGGGAAAAGTGTAGAAAAAAAGGGAAAAAGAAGGAAAAGGCGTTGACTTCCGATTTCCTTCGGTGCAGTAGAATAAGATAGTAACATCAAACCTCAACTTTTTACTTTCACATAATAGTATAAAACTAGCCATTTCTATAACAACAGATCTATCAAATCGGTAAAACCCAAATAAAGAGTATCATTTTTCCCCACTTCAAACACAAAGTCCAGAAGCAGTTTCCAAGTAGAAACAAAAGCAATTGTGTTTTTTTTTTCTTTTATCAAAGCAATCAATTTAGCCATCTCTGCTAACACCATCAACTTTTGCAGCCATTCATCCATTATGGGAATTGAAACCTATACTTTTTCCTGAAATGTTCATGTAACGCAATTCTCTTACTGAATAAACCCAATATTGTGTAGATGACCAGGCTAAGCCCAAAGGAGGGGTCAAGCACATCGTCAGTCTCAAGTCCTCTGGGGGTGCAGATACCTAACAATCTGAATTAGTCTCCCCACATATCATCCTTAGTGAAGGGTATAAATCAGTATCTGCATTTCCTGCGTCGGATGAGAGCACATCTTTCTCCTGTGCTGGCCACTTTTTACAGAAGCACGATTGAGAACAAACTGCATCACTTTTTGGTTTGGTGGCAGCAGTGCCTCAGATAGAAAGTCCATACAGAGAGTGGTAAGGACAGCCGAGAAGATTATAGGAAGCTTGCTTCCTGTTATTCAGGATGCTGCTTATAAGCGCTATGTGCTTAGAGTTCAAAGCATTGTTAGATACCCCACACACCCTGTTAAGCTTAGGATCTAACCCAATAACTCACGATGTCTGGTATTTAGTTTTCTTTAAATCTTTTATTTTGATTTTGTCAAGTTGCTAGACCTCATCGAGGAGAGAATAACTGATTCCCTTTTTCCTCACAGGTACACATCTGGAACAACTGGATCTACACGTGCTGACCCCTTATATACCTTGTGGGAGGAGTCAAAGGTAAGGAGGCATGATGGGAAAAAGGGGAGGTGTTAAAAGGTACATGGGTGAGCTTAGACATTTACTTAACAAACCCCCTCTAAATGTCTAACCTGGGATGGTTGTTCTCTAAATACGGTTACGTTAGTTATATACACTGAACAATATTTACAAATGTACACATATTTTTGAGGTGAGATAGGAATGTTGTTTTTGCGCTAGCGGTTTAGTGAGTATGTCTGCGATTTGTTCCTCTGTGTCACAGTGTGTTGCTCTAATGAAACCCATTTCTGAAAACTGTCTAACGTGTTTATACTTGATGTCTATGTGCCTAGACCTTTGCCCTACTGCGTCTGCCCTTGAAATTTCTATGGCTGCCTTGTTGTCTTCGTGAATCACAATGGGGTACAATGGCTCGGTCCACACGTCATTGAGTAAGTCATCGAACCATACGAGGTTATTTGCGGCCTTAGACAGGCAGATGTACTCAGCTTCGGTGGTGGAGGTGGCCACTAGTTTTTGTTTTCCTGTGTACCAATGTATGGGGCAGCCGTTTAGGAACAGCACGTATCCTGATGTGCTTTTCCTGCTTTCGACGTCTCCGGCCCAGTCTGCGTCCGCGTAGCAGCTTAGTTTTGGCTTCAATGAATGGTCTGGTTCTAGACAGAGCTGGGCGTTGATGCTGTACTTTAGATATCTGAGAAGTCGTTTGATGGCTTCCCAGTGCAAAACTGTGGGCTTGCTCACATGCCTGGACAATAGGTTGACAGCCAGGGCGATGTCCGGCCTGGTCCAGTTGGCAATATAGAGTAGTGAGCCTATTGTGGATCTAAATAACTTGTTGTCTGTAAAAGGTTCTGCCTCATTGTACATGTTTTTTACAAAATCTTGTTGCATTGGTGTTTCACAGGGTTTTGCTCTTGACATGTTGCATTTCGATAATAGTTCATTAATCTTTTCTTCTTGCGAGAGCCGGAAACCTTTGTTTGTTTTGGTTATTTGTACGCCCAGGTATCTGTCTATGTTCCCTAGAGATTTCAGCGAAAAATGGCTTCCTAGTTCAGTGGCAAATTTTTCACACTTGGTCTTCTGTTTCCCTATATACAGAATATCGTCCACGTAGACCAGAACCCCCTCGAATGCCCCGTCTTCCTTTTTTGTGAAAAAACACTTGTCGGCTGATGTGGCTTTGAAGCCCATGGTATTGAGAGCTTTGGCTAGGCACTCATACCACCTTTTCCCTGATTGTTTGAGTCCATAAAGGCTCTTGTTTAGGAGCCATGTGGTGTTTTCCCCCTCATTGTATCCAGGTGGGGCCTTTACGTATATTCTCTTGTCCAGTTCTGCGTGGAGGTATGCGGTTTGTACGTCAAATTGGAAAACCTCCGGTCCTAGTACCGTGGCCATTACTAGAGCGCTTTTGATGCTTTCGGCTCTAACGGTTGGGGAGTATGTGTCTGTGTAATCGTCTGGATACCGTTGTGCGAATCCTTGGGCCGCCAGCCTCGCCTTGTAGAGGGTTTTGTTGTCTTCGAGGGTTTTGACCTTGAACACCCACTTTGTCCCAATTGGTTTCTTGCCTTCGGGTATCGTTGCTGGCGAGTACACCTGCAGGTTCCGCAGACTCTCCATCTCCTTTTCCATGGCCTGCTCCCATCTCTCTCTCTTTTCCTTGGGAAGTTTCAGTATTTCCTCATAAGAGTTGGGTGTGATGTGTTCCGTCTGCATGGACATGACGTAGTCCTCGAACTTCTTGGGTAACCTGTTTCGGCTGGATCTGGCGGGCCTGGTAGGTGGCGCGTCTGTCTCGTGGAGGCATTCGGCTTCCTTTTCAGTGAGACCGTCTATGTCCAGGGTGGGATGCCCTTCCTTCCACTCTTCGGTCCTCACCTTTTGGGGTTTGTGTTTGTCTGCTTTTGTTTCTATCGCCTCTTCAGCGGTCGGCTCTTTGCTGCCCTGGTCGTTTGTGCCTCTCTCAGGAAAGATGTCGTTGGAATGTATCCTCGACCAGTTCGAGTGTTCGTGGAACTCTGCGGACCTGGATACAACAAATTTATTATTGCAGTCCACAAATCTATACCCCTTTGTTCCTGGTTCATAACCAACGAATTTTAGCCTTTTGGACAGTTTGTCCCCCTTCCTCCTCAATTGTCGAGGGATGTGTACGTCTGCTGGTGCGCCAAATACGTGCAGGTGTGATATGTTTGGTTTTCTATTGTGCATGATTTCGTAAGGTGTCTTATTGATGGAGCTTGACCACAATCGGTTGAGTGTGTAATTGGAGTAGTGCAGTGCTTCCGACCAAAACGATTGGCTCATCCCAGCGTCCTCCAGCACGCACCTAATCATCGTTTGTAGCACCCCATTCCTCCTCTCTACGACCCCATTTTGAAATGGCGAGAACGGGCTGGACGTGTAATGTGATACGCCCCTTTCCCTTAGCCAACCCCTCAGGTCCTTTGCCATGAATTCCATACCCCTATCTGTCATGATTTGCCTAATTTTTGCATTGTGTTGCATTTCTACCCTTTTATAAAACTCCTTAAACCTCAGGAATGTCTCACTTTTGTTCCTAAGAGAATACACAAAACCGTATCTACTATAGTCATCGACTATGGTTAAGAAATACCTTTTTTTGTGCCCCATGGAAGGTCTCAATGGCCCCACTAGGTCCATGTGGACAAGCTGAAATGTGTGGTTTGTGGTACGTTCTGACCTTTTTGGTTTTGCTTTTACCTTGATTTTTGAGCATTTACACACCGCACAATCCAAATAGTTTTTACATTCCTTTACTTTCAGTCCTTCAGTACACTCTAACATTTTAGTTACCACAGGGAAACCAATGTGCCCTAGTTTTCTATGTAGGAGGTGGGCGCAATTGTCGTGGATGGGTTTTCCAAAGGATACCCTTTTATTTCCTGTTTGTGTGTGCTCTGCCTCTCCCTGGTGTTCCTCTGTTGTTTTGGTGTTGTTTGTGTTCTTCTCCTTTCCTTTGTGGGGTGTAAAGTGTGGCAAACCATTGCGTGTGATAACTATGCCAACCTTTTTACCGTGGTTCAGTAGCTGTACTTCGCCCCTTTTGAATTCTACCTCTATGTGTGTATTCATGGTGAGTTTCGCTATGGCCAATACATTGAGAGGTATCTCAGGCACGTGTAGTACCCCCTCAATTTTCCCAATTCCTGCAATGAAAACGTCTCCTTCCCCTAAAACCTTAGCTGTGCTTTGGTTTGCCATCCTCAGTGTGGAATTTGCTTCTTTGTAAGAAACAAAAAGAGTTGTGTCATTAGTGGTATGGTTGGAGGCTCCTGAGTCCAGAAGCCACGTGTTTCTATCTGTTTCCTCCTTGAGGTCGGTCCCTCTGTGGCTGAGTCCATGTATGGTGCCTGAGCTACTGTCCCTAGATGAGTCCCTGCGCTCAGTGTTCCTCCCTGGACTGGGTGACCACCCGCGGCCCCGTTCCCTGAATGTGCTGCGCTCTGGTGAGCGCCTCTCCCTGTATCCTTTGTCCCTGTTCCTCTTGTGGCAATCTCTCCTGAGATGGCCCTTGGACCCACATGAGAAGCATTCTGGGCCAACCTTTACCTTGTCCTGAAACTCTACTTTCCTTATGGGCCTGGGTTCCCTTCTAGATGTGTGTCTATCCCTTCTCAGGTTGTCCTCTGCAATTAGGCGGTTGCAGAGGGTGTCCAGTGTAAGGTGCTCTAGGCTAAGACTGTCTAGTTGTAACACGAAATTGTCCCAGCTGCTGTCCAGTGAGTTTATCACTATGCTAAGCATGCTTTCCTCCGTCACTACCTCGCCCCTGTGCATCAACTCAGCTCTTGTAGCATTTAACTTCAACAAATGTTCACTCATAGGCACCCCTGCTTTGTGCCTGGCAGAGTAAAACTCCCTGGAAATTTTGGTTGTTGTGGCCCTACTCTTGCTATAAAATAGGTTGTAGATCTTCTGAACTACTTCATACACAGTCATGTGGTTATCAATGCTGGGATACATAGTAGATGGTATACTTGTTAACAGGATACAGAATGCCCTATGGTGTCTGCAGTCAATCTCTAAAGTCCATGGTTTTTGTGGAGGGTTTGAGATTAGGAAAAGTAAGTTCTCCCTCATAAAAGTGATCTGCAGCTGCTGGTTCCAATCTATGAGGTTCCCCCCATCTAGTTGTAATTTAGTGGAAACAACAGGCATTGCCCCATAGTTATTATTGTGGTTACTCACTGCAGGGAGCTGTCCATGGTGTTCTGAGTGAGGGAACTCGCAATATGGCTCTGGTATGCAAGTTGTGACTCTGTAGTGATTTGTCTCTATGTTTTTCTCATTTTTTTCTGCAGGAGGAGACTGCGCATGCGTGGAGCCCATTCGTCGGCGGGAGCCTTCGGGTGAGGAGCTCTCTGCTGCTGCTCTTCGGTGAAGGCCAAGGCTGCCCAGAAGAGGCCCGAACTCGCCTCTGGCCTGCCTTTCTCCCTCGTCGCGGCCCCAGGTACGCTGCTGGACCGACGGTTCCCTCGTTGGGAACGAAGAGACGGTCGACGAGCCCGGAGTCCTTGCGGCGGCGGCGGCGGCGGCTGCGGCGGCGGCCTCGGCGGTGGCGGCGGCGGCGGCGGCTGCTGCGGCGGCATCGGCGGCGGCGACTGCGGCGGCGGCATCGGCGGCGGCGACTGCGGCGGCGGCATCAGCGGCGGTGACTGCGGCGGCGGCATCGGCGGTGGTGGTTGCGACGGCGGCATCGACGACATCAGCGGCGGCGACAGTGGCGGCGGTATCGGCGGCGGCTGCGGGGGCGGCATCGGTGGTGATGGCGGCGGCCGCTGCACCGGCAGCGGCAACGGGTCTACGGGTGCGATCGGGGAAGCCCGGCGGGGCAGGTAAGTTGAAGCCCCGGTGGCTTTCCTTTGGCCTTCGTATTAGGTAGGGTGGTGGGTTCAGATCCTGCCCCGGTGTGCGCCCATAGGCGGTCGATGTCCCTTTTGCGGCGTGTGGAGGGGTCCCTCTCCCGATGGATAGCCGGGTCGGGGTGCTGGTCTGGTTTCCCCCTTGGTCGCTGTGGGCCCTTCCGCGGCCCATGGTGGAGGTGGGTGGCCGGAAGGCGGAGCCATATGCTGCCGCTAGGGTTTCCATGGCTTTCTTTATTTCGGGCTCGGTGGGCAGTTTTGCCCCATGTTGGCCTCGCCCCCCTTGTCCTTCTTCGGGGTGCCCCTCTCCCAAGTCCATTCCTGGGTAGTTTCGCGCCATGGATTTTGAATCCTGGCTGCTCATTGGCTGGTGGCCATTCCAAGATGGCCGCCGGGTCTGTGGCGCGAAACTGAAATCACCCATGCCCGTTATGGTGGTGGGGGGTGTTCTTTTCCTTACCGGGCTTGGATTTTCTCCGTAGCTGTTCATCGCTGCTCCATGGTTTTCTAAGAGGCCCTGGAGTTTCGCGATGAGTTCCATTTTGCCGATGGGTGCCTCCATCATTTCCTGCAGAGCCATTCTGCAGGCGTCTTCCTCTTGTGGCTCTTCTTCTCCGGGAAATGTATGGATGTCCTCATCGTGCTCTTCTCCCGTCATGGCAACTCCTGCCATGGCATCTTCGAGCGCCCGTAATTCAGCCATCAGTTTGGTGTATGCTCGGGTGTTTATTCTGTTTTCCTTTTCAGAGTTAATTACTTCATCAGACATCCTCTGGGGTTATGGGTAACCATCCTCTGCTACCATTTGTTAAGCTTAGGATCTAACCCAATAACTCATGATGTCTGGTAGTTTTCTTTAAATCTTTTATTTTGATTTTGTCAAGTTGCTAGACCTCATCGAGGAGAGAATAACTGATTCCCTTTTTCCTCACAGGTACACATCTGGAACAACTGGATCTACACGTGCTGACCCCTTATATACCTTGTGGGAGGAGTCAAAGGTAAGGAGGCATGATGGGAAAAAGGGGAGGTGTTAAAAGGTACATGGGTGAGCTTAGACATTTACTTAACACACCCACTTTATGGTCTGTTTCTGTTGCTCCCCTCTGGGAGGAGGTTTCAAAGTATTTCTAGCAGGACTACCAGATTCTGTAACAGCTTTGTCCTCTATGCCATCCGCCTGGTAAACTTGCAAGATTTGTTTTTTTCGCCATGTACATGTATACATCCAAACCAGAGGTGGGTTTCACTTACCTTTGCTACTGGATTGCTCGTGTGCGTGCCACTTCTGTACATGCACAGAAGCTTCTGCGCATGCGCAAATCATATTTGATAACGTCCGGGTGGGTGGGCGGAGCCTCCTGCTGCTGCTATCAATTCGCCCGAACTGGGGCGAACCGGTAGCAACCCACCACTGATCCAAACTAGACTGTGTTGTTTCTCTGTGTCATATAATATACGTGAGTATATGCATAATTTTGTATTTATTTATTTTGTCGTGTTTATGTAGTGTATATTGGAGGTGGAGACCCTTTGAGTGCTGTATGCAATGAAATTTCATTTTAATGTATGCCAATTAGTGTACATTCAAGTGACAATAAAGTTATTCTAAGTCCAAGTCTTGAATTCTGTTGACTCTTATCTACTGCCAATTTGCTTTGACTGTTAGTAGTTCGTTCTCTTGTAGAGTGTTAACATGCAATAAACCTATATTCATTCGAACCGCCTTGACTCCCGATTTCCTGTGCTTGACAATTTTGGAACTGCACAATTCACTGGCTCGAAAACACACTGAGCCATTAAAACTTTGTTGAGCAAATATAGCCCTTCTGTTTGTAACTAATCTGATTAAGCACATGTTCTGAGAATGGGAACACCTGCAGAACACATACAAAGACTAATGTGGTTCATATATTCTGATAAGTGGTAATAGAATTTATTCAGTTTTGGGTTTGGCATATTAGGTGAATTCAGCCACTGTGGGTTGGACCCCTTGATTCATGGTAGCCTTGCCCTACTTGGCATTTTCTATATGCCACTGGGGCTGTTGCAGTTTAAATCCGGAAGGTATCAGATTGGAGGAGACTGATTCATTGCTTAGTATATTGTACGAGCCCAGTTAACTGTGTTTTATTCGATAAAATCTGATTAAACTAGCCATAGGTTAGCAAGATGTATGACCAATTAGATTACATCTTGTTTCTGCAGGAGCTCATTAGACCTCTACAGGGAATTCCCATGTGAAGCAAGATAGGAGGACAACAATTCCTGTTTCTTGTATTGTTCAACAATCAATCACACAATTAATCTATTTTTTCATTTTCACCATTAATCTGTTTATTAATTAACGTGGTTGCTTCTTTTTGCTTACTTGGGACTGTTCTAAGGGAGAAAGAGAGATCCTTTAAAGCAGGGGTCGCCAACCTTGACAACTTTAAGCCTGGAGGACTTCAACTCCCAGAATTCCCAAAGCAAAGCTGTCTGGGGAATTTCTGGGAGTTGACGTCCTCCAGGGTTAAAGTTGCCAAGGTTGGAGACCCCTGCTTTAAAGGATCTTGAAGAAAGTTTATTTGGCTACCAAGCAGCAACAAAACATAGGGAAACAAAGCTTAGGAGAAGTGAGAAGCAAAACCAGAGAAAAAAAGAAAATGGTATGGATATTAGTGCTTAGGTTGGTTGATGATATGCAGTGTTTGGTTTCTGAAAGGTGCAACATGAAATGAAAGCTTTTAGAAATGAGTTGGAAGATGACTCCTACAATTTCAAGCATGACCTGACTTACTTTAAACAAAAAGACAGAGAAATGAAGTGTTAAAAAAATGCAAGGCAACAAAAAACGTCGAAAGGAATATTTGTGGCTCTTTTCAGCTTTTGTTAGAAAAAACTCCCAACTCCCAAGGGATCTGCTGAATGAAGATACCAATCACAGCTACATTAAACCAGATAGTGTGGCTTTAACAGCTCCCTCCTTCTTGTTGGTAGTGATGCCTTAATTATGCCATGATGAACCTAATTATAAATGCCAGTTTCCTCCAGCAGAAGTTCTTGTGTGTTTCATTGCTTTTTTCATTTTTTATTTTACAGGAACTATGAGAGTACTGTAACACTAAATCCAAGGTAGGTGTCACCTTTGCCTCTCTTAGTGATTTGCAATTTATTTATTTCATTCAAATTAGCTGCTGTCTGAACTCCAAAGTTACTCCGGGCAGCTGGCAATACAATAAGCAATACAAGCATGATACAGAACATAACAAGATAAGAATCCAGACACTTGGTACAAAAAAGGCCACATCTAGAATACTGCATCCAGTTTTGGTCGCCACACTATAAAAAAGATGTTGAGACTCTAGAAAGAGTGCAGAGCAACCAAGTTGATTAGGGGACTGGAGGCTAAAACATACGATGAATGGTTGCAGGAACTGGGCATGGCTAGTCTACTGAAGAGAAGGACCAGGGGAGACATGATAGCAGTCTTCCAATATTTGAGGGGCTGCCACAGAGAGGAAGGGGTCAAGGTATTTTCCAAGGCACCTGAAGGACAAACAAGGAATAATGGATGGAAACTGATGAAGGAGAGATTCAATCTAGAAACAAGGAGGAATTTTCTAACAATGAGAACAATCAACCCATGGAACAGAAGTTGCCTTCAGAAGTTGTGGGAGCTTCATCACTGAAAGCTTTCAAGAAGAGACTGGACCTCCATCTGTTAGAAATGGTATAGGGTCTCCTGCTTGGGCGGGGGGTTGGACTAGATCATCTACAAGGTCCCTTCCAACTCTGTTAATCTGTTATCTGTTAAAAACATAGCTGGGGGTCCAACTATCTTAACCCAAAGCCTGGGAGAAGAGCCTTGCAGAACACCAGTAGGATGGGAACCCGAGGGAATCTCATTCCAAAGGGCAGGAGATACAAAAAAGAAGTGGGTCCTTCTATCTGGGTCAAGATAGATGACAATGTTTAATCAAAGGGATCCAGACCTCAGCAGGCCGTATCAGCCAGGTAGAAACCGTGTGAGTAGGCGGTCCTTCTGAAGGAGGAGAAAAACTTTGTAACAACAATTCTGGCTGCAGTTTCAAGAGGTTGTGATCTCAGCAATGGTGGTCACACATACCGCTCAAGCAAGGAGATGCAGCACACACCCACCCCTTAAGCAAGTGAACAATAGCAGGTGTTAGGCTCAAAACATCCAATACCTCAGTAGGTGTGATGTTCTACAAGATTTGGAGAAAAGCTTCAAGACCACCTCCTCTGACCTAGAAAATCAGCCCCTTTGACCTAGAAAGACTCATTAGCATTTTAAGATATATTCCCTATGTGAGGTTATTCTACAGCTATACAGGGGTGGGCTCCTGGGGATTCGGCAGGGTTCGGGTGATCCTCTAGCCAAGGATCGCCAGGGTTCGGCGAACCCACAAATGCCACCCCTGGCTGGCTCCTCCCACCCCACCTCATCCCTCCCAGGAGTCTCCATGTGGCCCATTCATCATTCCAGGTAAGAGCAGGGGCCGCACGGAGGGTCTGGGAAGGCAAAAAATGGGCCTACCGGAGGTTCCGGAAGTCTGGAAACAGGCCTGCTTCCGGCCTTCAGAGGGCCTCTGGAGCCCAGAGGAAGCAGTTTTTGCCCTCCCGGAGGCTCGAGGAAAGCCTCTGGAGCCTGGGGAGGGCAAAAAGCACCCTCCCCCCGGTGGTGCAGACAGCCGACTAGGCCACGCCCACCATGGCCACGCCCACCCAGCAACAGGTCAGCGAACCTGTTGCTAAAGGATCTGAAGCCCACCCCTGCAGCTACACCTTAAGGTGAGGAATTGGGACGTTGAGGAAATTCCCCCCCCCCCCCACACACACACAGGCATAGTAGGATGGCACTGATCAAGTACGCCAGCACTTTAACATGTAACCAATGTAGTACTTCATTTATTTCTTGTAAAAAGGATATAAAAACTCAATGCATAAGTTTGTTGGGGATTCATCCTCTTTGTTGGGGATTCATCCTCATCCTCTTTGACGCGTTGATTGCGTGTCAGTAAAGGAATTTGGCTCAAGAAGTTTCTCGTGTCCGGTGGACTTAATTGGACATTGTCTCCAGGCAACAGACCACAGTCCAATCACCTGAGTTACAAGTCTGTCACTTCAAATAACCTGTCCCTATGCCATGGAGGGCTGCACCTTGAAACATGGATTAACCAGATTCATAGCCTGTAGGGCTTTATACAGTATCATCTCCTCCACTATCAGTATAACAACGACTAACAATCTGATCATTATTTTACACACTAGGGCCTTGTCAAAAAAATGTAAAAACCCAACATGGTTCTACTCTTGCAAGACTTTGCAATCTTATCTCAGGTTCCACCTATTCTTGGTGTCCTTGCTGAAATCCCTTGCAATCTCCTAAAATATTAAAAGGGGCAAGATTTGGCAATCCCTCCCAATTTCTGAGCAGCTTATTTTCTTAAAAAATAAATAAATAAACAAACCAGAACGTTTAATTCTGCTTTTCTGTAGACATCTGGAGCCGCTGTGGGTGTGTTGCAATCTATTGTGTTGCAGCACACAAGTTGTTGTGGAACACAAACCCCAGAAAGCTACTGTAGATTTTTCTGCTGGTGCTTTTTCTGCTGGTGAGCCAGCTTGGAATCACAATGCAGGCAGGAAATTCCTTCATAATCAGATTTTTTTTCCTCTGTATCGTTGTGGATGATGTGAATTTAAGTCTAATAAATGACAAGGTGTGAGAAGTTAAGAGAACACAGATCAAGGAAGCCTTTATGGGCAATTCACCACCACGCATCATTTTAGAACAGTTGCGAGAAAAATAATTGCAGTTGACAAATTCAGCAAGTGGTATGTGGAAGAAAAAATGTATAGCCCTGACCTAAGGGGGAAAAATTATGAACATGCCAGTGCTTCTTGCTGTAAGATGTGGGAGGAAATACACCATTTGTTCCTCTTGCCTCCACTCTCTAAGGAGAGGGAGGAAAGTAATTAATTTTTCAGACCATGTTCCCTTAATACTGTATAGCACACTGAAACAGTGATGGATTAAAGCTCCCATCATCCCCAGCCAGCATGACCATTGTGTGTGGGGGGGAGGAGGGGGTTACATTACAACACTGTGGGAGAAATACCAGATGGAGGAAAGCTGTTTCAGACTATATATCCTTAATAATGCTGCAATGTGATATAAAAATTCAATGTGTAAAACAGCCCTCACCAGCTTGATACTGTTTTGGAACGTTATTTGCTTGTTTGCTTACATTTTGAAATCATTTTGATCAGTGTTTCTCAAACTTGGCAACTTCTGCTTTAACAAAGCAGAATTAATTTGAGGAAACAAAACAACCACTTCACAAACGCATGGCACAACACAGGAGAACAAACCCTTCAGGACAAGACTCAGCAGTCTATCTGCATCTGAAAAACAAAGATCACCATTTAAGTTCACATTCAAGACAGGGAGGACCACTGGTTTGAAAGAGGGGTCAAAGAGGCCATCTACGTTAAAATTGAGTAGTCCTCTCTCAACAGAGTGAGAGGGATAAAACATCAGCTATCTCCTGTCTACAACACAGTCCTTTCAGCAATCCCAAGAAGATTCCGCCCCCATTTTGCATTCTGATTTACAGATAAACTTCCTCAATGACCATGACTGCAAAGAATATAAATCCTTCTATTCCCCACCCTTCAGTCAGAACAGAAGAAGCTTCTTGGATGAGAAGTGAAATGTTTTCAAGGGGAAAAAAACCCCAAGAAAGTCTAGTTGCATTTTAAAAAGTACCTTTGGGACAATCATGACCTGGATGATTGACAATCTCCATAAACATTTCTTCTCCTTCCCCAAGGTCATTCACACATTCCATTACATCATCTGTGCCATGACAAGGGTCAATTAACCCATCTAAAAGATCCTCAAGTTTAACCCTCTCCAGTGTGCAGGAAAAAAATGTTTGTAACACATACTAGAATTCAGTTATGATGTAGAACAGCTACAGTAATGACCAAAATAGTGGAAACCTTTTGGGAAGAGTGTGTTTTCTAAAACTAGTCAATAACACCACTTTTTTGGGGAGTAATACCATAAAATTATATATCAATGGAAAAATAATTTAATGAAGAATGTGATGCAATAACTTTTATGAAGGATTTGCTATTAAAATAGCAGTTTCAATATAAAGAAGAAAAGTGAAACACAGAAAAAATGAGAAGTACAAAAATGATCACCATAGAAAAAACGAGGCATACAAAAATTGTCACGTCAGTTAATACTTAGTTAGGTAACCTTTAGTGTGAACTACTGCCTTACAACATCTTCCCATGGAGTGAACCAAGTCTTTTAGTTCTGCAGCTGTAATAATGTAAAACCAAGATTGAATGATTGCTTCTATTAACTGGGTTTTATTGCTGGGTGACTTCTGACTAACAAATTTCTTTAGTCGGCTCCATAGATTTTCAATTGGGTTAAGGTCTGGGCTATTCCCAGGCCATTCCAGCAGTGGAATATGATTATCTTGAAACTCCAAAAAAAAAAAGTGGTGTTATTAGGCATCAAACCTCAAAAATACTTTTCTCAAAAGGTTTCCACAATTTTGGCCACTACTGTATATAGGATTCATATAATGATATAACCAGAAAGTTTAGACTATGAAACTGTACATATCTCTGTTTTTAAATAAGTGCGAGTAAACCCTAGATAGATAAACAAAATTCAGATGCTTAGCTATTGACTCATATTTATGACTGTTGCAGTGTTCTGTGGTCATGTTTTCTTTTCCGAACTTGTGACAAGCAAAGTCAATGGGGAAGCCAGATTCACTTAACAACTGTGTTACTACTTTAACAACTGCAGTGATTCACTTAACAACTGCAGCAAGTAAGGTCTTAATGGGGCAAAATTCACTTCACAAGTATCTCGCTTAGCAACAAAAATTTGGGGCTCAATTGTGGGGTAAGTTGAGGACTACCTGTAATATTTTCTCTCTTATGTCAATCCTATCCCGCAGCAACTCTCACAGAGGCAAAATCCATCAGATTTTATTCTCCAATAATAAATTTAGGGGATGCGGTAGCTCAGTGGCTAAGACACTGAACTTGTCGATTGAAAGGTCAGCAGTTCAGCACTTCGAATCCCTAGTGCCACGTAACGGGGTGAGCTCCTGTTACTTGTCCCAGCTTCTGCCAACCTAGCAATTCGAAAGCACATAAAAAAATGCAAGTAAAAATATAGGGACCACCTTTTGTGGGAAGGTAACAGTGTTCCATGCGCCTTTGGCATTTAGTCATGCCGGCCACATGACCACGGAGACGTCTTCGGACAGCACTGGCTCTTCGGCTTAGAAATGGAGATAAGCACTGCCCCCTAGAGTCGGGAACGACTAGCACATATGTGCGAGGGAACCTTTACCTTTACCTTTACTAAATTCATGAGATAATGTCAGCAATGACTGAAACCAAGGTGAATTCCATGATAATGGTAGTTTTCTGATAATTCAAGAATGGCTAGAGAACATCCTAACTAGTTGTGCGGAAAGGACATAGCCCAGAACTTGCAAATAAAAATGCATAAAAATAAATATAAATATAACTCCCTTCACACTACAGTTCTTTACAGAAAATCTAAGGCTATGTTTACAAAACATGCATATTTATTCATAGTTACCATGGTTTATCAAATTAACCTCATTTAAACAACCGTGTGGGCTGGGGCAAAATGTATGCAGTGCAGTGAGGTAGTATGTTAAGCAAGGGTGGTGAGTTTTGCTATATTTAGTTTGTAGGCTTGACACAACCTGCTAAGTCACAAACAAGAAAACTACATTGTGTCTTAGCATGTAATGAAAACACAGCCTGTGTGCAGCAGAAAACAGAGAAAGGCATACACCAGTGATGGCTAACCTTTTTGCTGTTACGTGCCAAAAGTGGGGGGAGCGTGGAGAGGTCGCCCACATGCGTGCCCACACCCATAATTCAATGTGTCCTGTCCCCATGCACGTGCGCGCCCCCCCCCACTTCTAGCACGCAATGGCCGGGGGGCTCGATAGGCCCGTTTTTCATCCTCCCCAGGCTCCAGAGGCTTTCTAGGAGCCAGGGGAGGTTGAAAACGGCCTTCCTCACCCCCTCTGGAGGCCCTCTGGAAGCCGGAAACAGCCCGTTTCCCAACTTCCGGTGGGACCGGAAGGCCCAAAAATCAACTGGCTGGCGCACGCATGCACGCTGGAGCTGAGCTACGGCAATGCTTGCGTGCCCACTGATATGGCTCCGTGTGCCACATGTGGGACCCGTGCCATAGGTTTGCCATCACAGGCATACACCCTCATTCCTGTAGAAGCTTGACTTGATCACTCAATTATTCCACTTTAAGTTGTTTATTTAAACACAATAATAAAGGTGGAATGTAAATAAATAAATAAATAAATAATGATTGATAGATAGATAGATAGATAGGAGAGAAGAGAAGAGAAGAGAAGAGAAGAGAAGAGAAGAGAAGAGAAGAGAA
>WNWU01000013.1:11097283-11141302 GCA_012654045.1 Ptyas mucosa
CGCGTGCGTGACCCTCCCGGGCTCCCTCCGCTTTTGGCACACGATGGAAAAAAAAAGTTAGCCATCACTGCTCTATACCATTCCAGATAAGTTGCTGTCCAGTCTCTTCTTAAAAGCCTCCAGTGATGGAGTACCCACAAGCTGTTCCACTGGGTAATTGTTCTCACTGTTAGGAAATTTCTCCTTAGTTTTAGGTTGCTTCTGTCCTTGATTTATTTCCATCCATTGTTTCTTGTCTTGCCTTCTGGTGCCTTCTGAGTCCTTCAGGACTAGGGTGGTATATAAATCTAAATAAATGAAAATGAAATGAAATGGTGCTTTGGAAAATAAATTGATCCCCTCCTCTTTGTGGCCACCCCTCAAATACTGGAACACTGCTATCCTGTCACCTGTAGTCCTTCTTTGTTATTATACCTAGGGGTGTCGTAATAATTTGAGCCTGGTCCTTTGTACTTTGAATGAGAATTCTGGGTTAATTTGTTCAGTAAATCATTTGTTTGTTTTCTTGGTTGTTCACTGCGTCCTTGGGAATCTTCTCCAACACCAAAGTTCAAAAGCATCAATACTCTTCCTAGCTTGCTTCTTCAAAGTCCAGCTTTTACTTCCCTAGAACGTCACAGAACATATCATGGCTTGCACAATTCTGATCTTTGCAGGTAAAGACATATCATGGGATTTGAAATGAAAACAACTTTTTTTTTTAGTGCATCATTAAAAGCATATCGGAGGCAAATGCTGAAGAAATGCTTTCCTAGTGCTTTAATACAGATAGCAGATGATCTGGGAAGAAGCAAGATACCTGCAATCCATCCTAGCTCCGTTTGCGTAATAGAACCTAAGAATCTTTCATGAACCTTGTTCATATAGCACGGTTAGTCTTGAGAAAGTGAAAAATTGGATTTTCTCCCAGAAATGAACCCTCTTGGGGAAATACTGTTTTATCTTTCACCCAAAATCTTCCCAAGATATCTTTAGTACAAACAGAAAGTGAGGGGACTGACGCACCCTCTTAATGAGAAAAATGTTTCTTGCTTAATCTTAGATCCCATATTCAGACTGCCAGCAAGAGATTCTGTTTTGTGAATGCATTTCTACATCTACAAATTAAAGGTGTGCACATACTTAATGATATTTCATGATATTATATTTAATGTATTAACTTGTGTAGTTTCCTTGCAGACAATAGAATTCTTTGACCCAATTTTCCTTCCTCTTCCTTGATAAAACAAACAGAATCCTCTGCAAATGAATTCAGAGTTAGATGCATTTTTTTTCCTGTTTCAAGGATTAATAATCATTTTCAGAGCTCTGAGGTTTGGGGGGAAATGCTGAGAAAGACTGAATAAGTTCTGTTTAGTTATCTGTTCAATATCAGGTCCAAATAATATCTTATTTTTGCATGCTACGCCAACATATAGCACAGTCTTTTTATTCTTAATGTTATTGCCCCTGACATTAGCTAATTGGACTTTATCCCTCTTGCAAAGAAAGCTGGGTTTGAGGCTCAAACTCTTTCCAAAACTGCATTGCTTAAAATTTTGCATTAAGTATATTTTCACTTCTCCCTCTCTCTTTTTCCATAAATTGGAATTTTAAAAAAAGGACAGTTCCCAGCATGATCTTCATTTTTAAGCCCAGGATGGTGCTTGCCTTGTACACCAGTCAAAATGCACCTGGTCAAGCATGCTTGGCATACAGAATGACAGATGGCATTATATCACTGAGAAGGTTTCATAATGAGCCTCATGACTGTGCTAACCAGACAGGTATCTATAATGCGGCATGGCTGGCCATTTGCATTAGCTCAGCAACTTATTAGCAGTCTCTTGATTTCAGAAAATTGACCTTTTGGTTAGTATTGTGAATGCATCATCTCCAAAGTGTTTTTGTCACAAAGCCATGGGTCTTTTTTTCCCCCCATTTGAAAAATTATACATTTTGGAGGTACAAAGCCGAGAGAATACTCTCTTATAAAGGTTCCCCTCACACATATGTGCTAGTCGTTCCCGACTCTAGGGGGCAGTGCTCATCTCCATTTCAAAGCCGAAGAGCCAGCGCTGTCCGAAGACGTCTCTGTGGTCATGTGGCTGGCATGACTAAACGCCAAAGGTGCACGGAATGCTATTACCTTCCCACCAAAAGTGGTCCCTATTTTTCTACTTGCATTTTTTATGTGCTTTTGAACTGCTAGGTTGGCAGAAGCTGGGACAAGTAACAGGAGCTCACCCTGTTACGCGGCAGTAGGGATTCGAACCACTGAACTGGTGACCTGTCGATCGACAAGCTCAGTGTCTTAGCCACTGAGCCACTGCATCCCTTACTTTCTTACTCTCTTACATTTTACTCTTACTCTGTTACATTCATTCATATTTATCTATACTGTTTATTTTCTGCCTCTCTGCTAATGCATTTTATATTATCCAGTGTCAAATGGTGATAAGTTGCAATTCATTAGAGACAACAAAGGAAAAAGTATGAGAGAAAAATAATTTTAAAAAAGTTTTTGTACATCTGAATTTCTGAGTAAAAAATGGCAGTGTCTATGAGCAGGGATCCTATGGAACTGTTGGTGGAGGTGATATTTTGGGAAGAGAAATACTCAAGAAATAACTAAAGAAGAATGGAGTCCAAATAGGGAATAACAAAGGATGCTGATTTGTATTTATTAATATTGTAAATTCAAAATGTAAGCAGGTCAGTCTTGTTAGGGAGAGATCTTCAGAGCTGGGGGAAAAACAGAGGTATCTCAAAACATCATTAAACACAAGCAGATGGATATTGTATTTCAACATCGGTTTTATCTGGAAAAAGGACAGTTAGTCCTTTGGTCTTGCATTCTGGGGGAAAAGAAGTTCAAATGGCTTTGAAACTCAAATTTATCTACTCACCGTTGTAAAAAGGAGGAGAGGGAAAACCCTGTCAGTCTTTTAAGATTCTGTTTTAGTAACCTATAACAATAATGTAGAATTTCACTATTTCTTGTGAAGCTTATTTTTTTGACTTGACCTACTTCAAAAAATGACATTAATGACCATGTTATTTGACAAAATACTTGGCAAAATATGTCCTTAGTTTTGGTGGGTAAAGAGAGGAAGGAGATCAAAATGATGATTTTCAGTCAAGAGTTTCATCAGAGGGAACGAATATATAGTGCATTTGACAAGCGGAGCAACTGGGCTACTTTTTATGAATGTTAACTTCAATCATCCCCTCTTTTGATCATCACTAAGTCAGAGTTGAGCCTGCTTATCACAGTGGCTGAAGTGGTGGGTTTCTACCAGTTCTACCCGGTTCGGGAGAACCAGTAGCAGCGGCAGTGGCGGCAGGTGGCTCCACCCACCCGCCCAGACGTCATCACGGATGCTCTGTGCATGCGCAGATATGGCGCCCGCACTCACATTTACGAATCGGTAGCAAAGGTAAGTGAAACCCACTACTGAGCCATCACCAACCAGTCTTCAAGGGTCGAACCATCAAAGAGTTTATTCAGAATTGGATGGGCAGCTATAAAAACAATATAAATAAATATTGTGATTTTAACAGGTATATGTATTATGCTCTCTTTTATTGACGTTGTTTTAATTGTTGATTGGGGGCTACCCGGAATTTGATATGAGACGGATGGACAGCTATAATATAAATGTTTTAAATAAATTATTTATTTATTAAATAAATTAATAAATTATAAATTAATAAAAGAGGAGCCTGAGTGGCATAGCAGGCTAATGCCTTCTACTAAGGCAGCATTTAACATCCAGCTGTCTGCAATTACTGTAAGTTCGAATCTCACCAGGCTCAAGGTTGACTCAGCCTTCCATCCTTTCTGAGGTAGGTTAAATGAGGACCCAGATTGTGGGGGCAATAAGCTGGCTTTGTATAAAATATACAAAAGTATGAAGGCTATTGCTTAACGCATTGTAAGCTGCCCTGAGTCTCCGGAGAAGGACGGCATATAAATAAAATTAAAAAATGAATAAATAAATGAATGGAGCCATTTTTGGTTTAGAGATTAAGGCACCAGACTGGAAACCAGGAGACTGTGAATTGTAGCCCTGCTTTGGACATCAGGACCAGGCACTCTGTCTCACACCAATCCACCTCACAGGATTGTTGTTGTGGGGAAGGAGCTTTTTGTATATTCATTACCTTGAGTTATTTATTAAAATAATAAAGATGGCATATAAATAAAAAATATATAAATACAATTTCCCATCCCTTCCTTTCTGGTAAGGAAATAGAGTTTTAACTCATATGTGGAGCTGTTTATTTGCTGCAAAGGGCAGTTTTTCAAATGTTTTACTAAGGATTATCACTTGTAGTCATAAAGGAATGATCTAGAACAGGGGCGTCAAACTCAAGGCCTGGGGGCCGGATGTGGCCCACAGGGTTCTTAGATCTGGCCCACGGGGCTGCCCTGGAAACAGCGAAGGACCAGTCCATGGTGCCTCTGCCAACGAAAATGGGCTCCCGAGCTCCGTTTTCAGCTGCCATGCCCTTCTGCAACCCTCTGCCAGTGAAAACGGAGCTCGAGAGGGCCGTGTGTGCCATCTCAATGTCATTCCTGTCAGGGGCGCCTGTGGTGGCCCATGCACTCTGCCAGCGAAAACGGACTCCTGAGCTCCGTTTTCATTGGCAGAGGGTTGCAGGAGGCTGTGGCAGCCGAAAACGGAGCCAGGAGCCCATTTTCACTGGCAGAGTGCATGGGCCACTACAGGCGCCCCTGGCAGGAGTGACATTGAGATGGCTACACCCACCCTGGCCACACCCACCCTTCCCCCCCAAGATCAAACACAACCCTGATCCGGCCCTTAATGAAATCGAGTTTGACACACCTGATCTAGAAGGAAGGGAAACTGTACAGATAGTCCTCGGCTTACAACTACAATTGAGGGCCACATTTCTGTTGCTAAGTGAGACATTTGTTAAGTGAGTTTTGCCCCAGTTTACGACCTTTCTTGCCACTGTTAATTAAGCAAATCACTGCATTGTTAAGTTAGTGACATGGTTGTTAAGTGAATCTGACTTCCCCATTGATTGTGCTTGTCACAAGGTTGCAAATTGTGATCACATGACCCCGGGACACTGCAACCATCACTGCATTCACTCCAGTGCTGACATATGAGTCAGTTGCCACGCATCTGAATTTTGATCACATGACCATGGGGATGCTGCAACGGTGGTAGGTAGGTGTGAAAAACGGTCAGAAGTCACTTTTTTCAGTGCCGTTGTAACTCTGAAAGGTCACTGAATGAACTGTTGTAAGTAGAGGACTACTGTATAGGCAATCCTTGTGTAACAACGATTCATTCAGGGATAGTTCAAAGTTACAGCGGCAGGGAACAAAATATAGTTATGACGAGGCTTTGAAGTTAGGGCCATTGTAGTATCTCTGTGTCATCAAAATACGGATGATTGGCAGCCCACCTACATTTATAACCACAGGGTATACTTCAGCTTCCCTTCATCTGCCCATCTCTCCCTCCATCACTGCCCTTTTGTGTCTTTTTGCCAGCAAAGGTCTCACAAAGAGCCAGGAACTGTTTTGGACAAGTGTGCCTTATTAGCAGTTGCAGGAAGGAGATGGCAAAAGTCTGCTGAAGCCTGGTTGGGGGTAGCAGCAGAGGTGGCAGAGAGCAGGGCTGCCAAATTTAATTTAATTTATTGTATTTCTATGCCATCCAACTCCCAAGGGACTCTGGGCGGCTTACAGCAAAAATAATGCGAACAATGAACATAGAAAAATTATTAAAAACATTTTAAAAACATTAAAAGTCCATGCACACCATTCATGGCCGGATCTCGCAAGATTGCAACAGCGAGATCAACGGCCCCAGGCCTGCCGGGAAAGCCAGGTCTTCACCACTTTCCGGAAGGCCAATAGTGTGGGGGTAGTCCGGATCTCAGGTCAAAAACAGAGATGCGGGGAGATAGGTGGGTGGGGGGGAGTTAAAGCAGAGATGAGTGCGGCAGGACAGGACAAGCAACATGTCTTTGCTGAACAACAGTGTGGTTCTTGCCTAACGACCATAACCGGGGTCTACCAGAACTGCCAAGCAATGAAGTTACGTGAAGTTTTGCCTAAAGACGGCTTTGCTTAGTGACAGAAATTCCGTTCCCAGTTATGGTTGTTAGGCTAGGTAGGGCTACTTGTATATGTAAGTTTTCCACATCACTTCTTGGAAGCCTTGTGTTCAGGCAGGGGGAAAAAAAAGTTAATTTCCTGCAGAGGAAAAAAAAATTCTTTTAGCAAAACCGTGAGCTGGAAGCCTGTAAGAAAACAGCTTAGAGGCTGGTTGGTAGCCGCAGGAGGGGAAAATGTAATTTTCCTACTGGGTTTCTTGTTGAAGTTTGGAATAATGCCGTTCCAAGTATGGACATTAATAGGCTTGCTTTGCTTTGAAGATGCTTTTTTTTTTTTTGAGAGAGAAAGAAATTGTAGTGATTATATTCGGATTTAGGTTGCTTGTAGAACGGAACAACACCAGAGAGAGAGAGAGAACTACAGTAGTAGCCAAAATTGTGGAAATATTTTGGGAAAAGTGTATTTTCTAAAACTAGCTAATAACACCACTTTTTTTTTTTGGACTGGTACCATAAAATTATATATCAATGGAAATATAATTTAATCTTAATTAAGAGCCTGAGTGGCGTAGGAGGCTAATGCCTCCTACAAGGCAGCATTTAACATCCAGCTGCCTGCAATTACTGTAAGTTCGAATCTCACCAGGCTCAAGGTTGACTCAGCCTTCCATCCTTTCTAAGGTGGGTAAAATGAGGACCCGGTTTGTGGGGGCAATAAGCTGACTTTGTATAAAATATACAAAAGTATGAAGTCTATTGCTTAATGCATTGTAAGCTGCCCTGAGTCTCCGGAGAAGGGCGGCATATAAATAAGATTTTTTAAAAAAAATCAAGAATGTAATGCAATAACTTTTATGAAGGATTTGCTATTACAATAGCAGTTACAGTATAAAGAAGAAAAGTGACACACGTAGAAAAAAATGAGATATACAGAAATTATCACCATAAAAAAAGAAGATATACAAAAATTATCACCTCAGTTAATACTTATAATGTCTTCCCATGGAGTGAACCAAGTCTTTTAGTTCTGCAGCTGTTATAATGTGAAACCAAGATTGAATGATTGCTTCTATTAACTGGGTTTTATTGCTGGGTCGCTCTTGACTAACAAGTTTCTTTAGTCGGCTCCATAGATTTTCAATTGGGTTAAGGTCTGGGCTATTCCCAGGCCATTCCAGCAGAGGAATATAATTATCTTGAAACTCCCCCCCCAAAAAAGTGGTGTTATTAGCCATCAAACCTCAAAAATACACTTTTCCAAAAAGGTTTCCACAATTTTGGCCATTACGGTAGTTTGGACCTGTTTACCCAAGGCTTACATCAAGACTGTTAAATATGTATCAAGATATAACAGGTGGGAAAAAGAGGGTACAGGTTGTCCTCGATTTACAACCATTCTTTCGTAATCATCAATCAGTGGTCATGATTTATGACCATTTTTCACACTTATGACCATTGCAGCATCCCCATGGTCATGTGATCAAAATTCAGGTGCTTGGCAATTGGCCTGAATTTATGACAATTACGGCGTCCTGGTGATCACCCTTTTCACTCTTCTGATAAGTAAACTCAGTGGGGAAGCCAGATTCACTTAACAACCGTGTTACTAACTTAGCAACTGCAATGATTCCCTTAACCACTGCAGCAAGAATAGGGCAAAAACTCATTTAACAACTGTCTTCCTTAGCATTGGAAATTTTGGGTTCAATTGTGGTCATAAGACAAGGACTACCTGTTCTTCAGAGGAGAAAAGATGTCTTTCTAAAGGGCATGCTTCAAAACCTATATGAATGTTTTAGATAAATAAATAATAAATAAATAGGTAAAGGTTTCCCTATCCAGTCGTGCTTGACTCTTGGGTGCAGTGTTCATCTTCGTATCTTAGCCAAGGGAGCCAGCATCGTCTGAATAAATTTTCCGTGGTCATGTGGCCAGCATGGCTATACCCCACAGATGCAGGGAATGCAGCTATATTTCCACCAAAGTGATATCTATTTATCTACTCACATTTGCATGCTTTCAAACTGCTAAGTGGACAGGAATGGGAGCTCGCCCCACTGTGTGGTGCTTGGTCTCGAACCCGGAATGACAAGCTCAGCGTGTTTAACCGCGCCCCTATTGCAAAATCTCCACACTAATTTTAGCCAAATTTCTCATATATCTATTTGGAACTGCTTTGCTATATGGTTTTTGCCTTTCCATGTCAGCACCGATTCAAAAACCTCCATACCCAGCTGTGGTGGCGCAGTGGTTAGAATGCAGTATTGCAGGATAATTCTGCCGACCGCCAGGAGTTTGTTCCTCACTAGCTCAAGGTTGATTCAGCCTTCCATCCTTTCAGGTCGGTAAAATGAGGACCCAGATTGTTGGGGGCAATATGCTTACATTGTAAACTCTCTCTGTAAAGAGAGTGCTGTAAAGCAGGTGTCTCCAACCTGGGCAACTTTCAAGACTTATGGACTTCAACTCTCAGAATTCCTCAGCCAGCTTTGCTAATTCTGGGAGTTAAAGTCCACAAGTCTTAAAGTTGCCAGGGTTGGAGACCTCTGCTTTACAGCACTATGAAGCGGTATATAAGAGTGCTATTGCTATATTTCTGGGGATACTGTAGGACCATTATCTCGTGGCAAGGCCTTTATAATGAGAAATCCAATTGTAAAGCTTTGACTGAGGTAACTGTAAGATGAGAAAGGGCCTCTCCCCAGTTTAACAAGCGGCTCTTTGGCAAGCAAAGAACTCTTTGCTTTGTTAGATTGTTTTGAAAAACCAGCTTCTGGGAAGAGAACTCATGTTTGCACATTTAGAAAATCTGCTGCTGGTGTGTATAAAATAATACCTACTACCAATCCCCCGATCTCCTGCTTTAATTTCAGTGTTGCTGTCAAATCCATGAGCTAACAAAACACCAACCCACTGCATTTGGCTATGCTGCATCTACTGTTTTTCCATTTTGACAATCTGGTATAGAGAGATGAAATTGGCATGCATGTTGAGGGGAGGTGAATTTACATTAAGCCAAGTGCTCCAATCCCTTCCGGACAAGGGCAATTGAAATACAGGTAGTCCTCGACTTATGACCACAATTGAGCCCAAAATTTCTGTTGCTAAGTGAAACATTCGTTAAGTGAGTTTTAAGCGAGTCTGGCTTCCCCAGAAGGTCGTAAAAGGGATCATATGACATGTTGTGGTCCGCCAGCAGCCTGCGGAGCTGGCAGCGGAGTTGGACAACGATGAGGCTGAGGAAGAACATGGGCCAGTCCTGGAGGCTGGGGAAGGCCCGGATGAGGGCTCTGCGTCAGAGGCAGAGATGGGGCCAGGGCCATCGGGGAGTGAGGTGCGGACTCCAGAGCCTTCAGAGACTGATAGGAGTGAGGCAAAGGAACAGGAGGAGCCTGTTCCTAATGCACGCATGAGAAGAGCTGCCAGAAGGCAAGAGCAGCTCAAACAAAGAGGACAACTTCTCGGGAGTAGGGCCAAGAGATGATTGGCCTCTCCCATAAGGCTTAAAACAGACCAGCAACAGCGTTTGGGCTTTGCTGGAAAGCAACGTTGGTAGCTTAATCTTCTTCGTCTACGTTTTGTATTTATTTTTGTATCTGTGACTTCTGAACGTTTGCCAAGAAAGGCCTTTGGCAGTTTGCCTAATTGGACCAAGGTTTGCGATAGGACTGAGGAATTTGCTTTAATTTAGTTGAACAACTCTGGGAATGGAATAATTCTCAGCTGTTTGAATAAAGTTTGTTTGTTTTTTCACTGACTGATTTTCCTACTACTTATTTGAGCCTGGGTCACAACACAACAGTCATAAATATGAGTCAGTGGCCAAGCATCTTAATGTTGATCATGTGACCATGAGGATGCTACAACGGTCATAAGTGTAAACAATGATCATAAGTCACTTTTTTCAGTGCTGTTGTAACTTTGAACGATCACTAAACGAACTGTTGTAAGTCAAGGACTACCTGTCTAGGACCAAATATAGGTTAGGCATGATTCTGATACATACTTGCTACTTGTCCCAAGTTATTAAATGTTTTAGGAGCAGTACCATCACACAGTAATATATCTGATACCACTTGATTCCTAAAGATACATCATTCACATCCAATATATTTTATTTACATTCAGATTAAAAAAGTCTCAGTGCTTGGATTCAGAACAGTTACTGTTCTTGTTTCTTATTCATACACCTGAATTGAACTCTGAAAGGAAATTCTCCAGTATCAAAAGTACATCTCCACACTATCAATGAACTGTCAGTCAAACATTCTGGATAATAAATAGCAATCCTCTTAAAACAACGGCTGACTGGAATGTTATTTATACCATAAGCAAATATTGAATCATAGATTCAGATTTCAAAACTTGAGCTTCTGTAAACAGACTAAACATTTGCACACAATACTTCCAGATCTGCACCCATCAACTTCCTCAAACAATGTTTTGCTCTCCCTTTCTTCAGAACAATGTTGTTGAATTTTGTCACCCTTTCTGTTCAGTGGGCTACACTTCTACTTCAGCAGAACAGCCCACTTGACATGTTCTGATGAAACATGGCTTATTTTGGAAGAAACATGTTAATACTTGCAGCCTGTTTGCTGTTACTTGGCTAACTTAACCCAAGTTCATTACTTGAGCTTGGAGAGGAAGATACCAGAAAGATGAGGTGGAACAGGAACTGATTTGCCTTCATTATATATAAACGTAGGGAGAGGGAGTTCTAGATTGAAAGGGTCTAATTCCAATGCTTACTCCTCGGGAGGAAAGCCATGGCAAAGCTAGACAGCATACTAAAAAGCAGTGACATCACCCTGCCAACAAAAGTGCGTATAGTCAAGGCTATGGTTTTCCCAGTTGCAATGTATGGCTGTGAAAGTTGGACCATAAGGAAGGCTGAACACAAAAGAATTGAGGCCTTTGAAGTATGGTGCTGGAGAAGACTCCTGTGAGTCCCTTGGACTGTAAGGCGATCAAACCGATCAGTCCTAGAGGATATCAACCCTGACTGCTCTTTAGAAGGCCAGATCCTAGAGATGAAACTCAAATACTTTGGCCACCTAATGAGAAGGAAGGACTCACTGGAGAAGAGCCTAATGCTGGGAACAATTGAGGGCCAAAGAAAAATGGGATGGCAGAGAATGAGGTGGCTGGATGGAGTCACTGAAGCAGTTGGCTTGAGCTTAAATGGACTCCAGGGGATGGTAGAGGACAGAAAGGCCTGGAGGAACATTGTCCATGGGGTCACTATGGGTCGGACATGACTTTGCAACTAACAACAATTCCAATGCTGGAAAACTACATGCCTGTTGGCATAATTCAAATTATAGAAGCTCACCATGAAATCTACAAGGTACCTCAGGAGAATTTACTGTCACAATTTCTAATTTATCAGTCTCTAACTTTGAGGGATTCAATTTTTACTACTCTCATAGTTCTGAACTGGGACTGTGGCCTCACATATATATTTATTGTTATAAATAACTCAGTACCGATACACCAGCATGTCAGGCACACTTAGATGGTGGTTATTGTCAATGATTTAGGCACTGAGATTCAGGAAAGATGACAAAAGGTCATTGGATGAACTTTGACATTTCAGCCAGAGGTGGGCAATTTCAGAGCAATCTATACTTCCTCCCTAGCCTTGTTTTTTACCACAGTTTTACAATTTTTGTGGATTTTGCTGTCAAATTATAGCGGCAAGTGGGACATGATGGCTCAGTGGTTAAAGATGCTGAGCTTGTCGGTTGGCATCCCGAGTTCAAGACCTGAGCACCGCACGATGGGGTGAGCTTCTGTTACTTGCTCCAGCTCCTGCCCGCCTAGCAATTCAAAACCATGCAAAAGTGAGTAGATAAATAGATACCACTTCGGTGGGATGGTAACAACATTCCGTGTGCCTTGGTGTACAGTCATGCTGATTACATCACACCAGAAATTTCTTCAAATAACGCTGGCTTTCTCCGCTAAGAAATGGAGATGAGCACTGCTCCCTACAATTGGATATGACTGCAGAGGGAAAACCTTTACCTTTTTTTTTTATACTGGCAAAATGCAAAACATGTTGGCCTTTTTAAAAAAAATCAAGACCAATGGGAAATAGATATGTAGTATCGCTGCAGGGCTTTTTAAAAAAATAGATCTTTCCAAAGCAAAAAGAAACACTGAAAATCATAGCTCCACTGTCCTCTAATAGGATGTCACAGTCAATGTCAAACTTTCTATTGAAAAAGAGTTCCCATGTTGTCCTAAATTATGCAAAAAATATTATTTTTCTTATTTCTGGCTCAACCAGATTCTCTGTACTAATTTGTAAACATTGTGAGAGAGTCTAGACATATGGAAAGATGTCACATTCCTGGTGTTTCAGTGTCTGATCTTAGCTTTTGCTGAGGACCAGTTGAGGCATTTCCAGTTTCAAAATCTGACTTCCAATTTGATGGGAAGCAGTAATAGCCTGAGAACTGTTCTTAAAAGGAAATGTGAAGAAACTGCACAGGACATGCACACTAAACAAAGCAGAACCCACTTTGGAGCAATTTCAAGCTAATTGGATGTATGCTCGTTCAAAAATAGATACTCTCAAAATGAAAAAAGGAACTGTACACTTTATTTGGGGAAGAAAGACTAGAATTTGTTTCTTAATTGCCTTTTTTAATGGTTATGAATGCACAGTTGGAAATTAACCAATTCCAATTTCGAATTATTGTCAAGTCACAAATGAGTCAATCAATTTTCCTACTGACATGCCTTGTCTTTGATTTGTTCAGTTATTAACACTGAACATTGAAATCTGTCAGTGGTTTACAGTAAAAGCAATATTAAGTATTTAGGAAATAATATCATAACCAAGTTTTGAGCAGCCAACTAAGAGCTACACCCGTAAATTCGGGAGAGGGGGAACCAAGGTCTATATTTTGGTGTGGATATCAGAGGTTTGATGGGTCAGGTGGAAGTCTTAAAGCTGGTGGCATGTATATTGCAGATGGTCCTCATTCTTTGGTGCTCAACTGTCTTTCAAATGTCTCTACTGGACAAGGAGAAAAAAGAAACCAGTTTTGAGTTTAGAATGCCCAGGCAAACTGGCTTACTGATTGAAGTCATAACAATTGGCTATGAGGCACAAATTAGGGCATGGTTAGTTGTTAATCAGAGCCGTGCAGGTATTTTCCTTCAAACATTTAAATTTCATTGGGTTAAGGAGAGATTTGATTTTCTTTTTGTTTCTTCATTTATAGGATTAATATGGCCACCCTCCTTAAAAAAAATAACCTGGAGCTGTTATTTATAATCCACAAAAATATATACCATAAAACCATGGAACACAAATGCAGATCAAAGTTAAGATAGCCCTATAGTAGTATAACACCCTACTGAACACAACTATGCCTGTACTAGGCTCAATTAACATCTTGGCCCAGCAACAGGGGGAAAGAACCAGGTTTTCACAGCCTTCTGGAAGGCCAGGAGAGTTGGGAGTTTTCTGACTAGCAATAGACTTATATACTGCTTCACACTGCTTTTTGTTGTGGTTCGCCAGCAACCTGCGGAGCTGGCAGCGGAATCGGAGAGCAATGAGGCTGAGGAAGAACATGGGCCAGTCCTGGAGGCTGGGGAAGGCCCGGATGAGGGCTCTGCATCAGAGGCAGAGATGGGTCCAGAGCCATCGAGGAGTGATGTGCAAACTCCGGAGCCTACAGAGACTGACAGTAGAGAGGCAGAGGAACAGAAGGAGCCTGTTCCTAGTGCACGTATGAGAAGAGCTGCCAGAAGGCAAGAGCAGCTAAAGCAAAGAGGACGACTCGGGAGTAGGGCCAAGAGATGATTGGCCCCTCCCATAAGGCTTAAAAGACCAGCAACAGCTCTTGGGCTCTTTATTGGAAAACAACGTTGATAGTCTTGCTGCACTTATCTCTTGTCGGCGTCTTCTGCTTTTGAACTTTTGCCAAGAGAAGCCTTTGGCAGTTTGCCTAATTATACCAAGGTTGGTGATTAGATAGAAGAATTTGTGTTATGAAGAGTTTGTTTTAATTTAGTTTGGACTACGCTGAGAATGAGTTAATTCTCAGCTGTTCTAATAAAGTCTGTTTGTTTTGGAACTGTTTGCGTCCATTACTACCTACTTGGGCTTGGGTCACAACACTTTTATAGCCCTCTCTAAGTGGTTTACAGAGTCAGCACATTGCCACCAACAATCTGGGTCCTCATGAATGTTGGGAGAAGGATGTTCCATAAGGTAAATGCCATCAGAAGCCCCCGAGGTCCAAGCAAATGAAATTGTATAATAGAGATAATTTCAAGCAAACCTACTCTGCTGGATCTAGTAAGAGAGGCAAAAACCCTTCAGGAGAGGCAATGCAGTCCTACAAGTAACCAAGCTCTGAACCATGTTGGATTTTAAAGGCAATAATCAGGACCTCGAATTGACCTCACAAGCATGCCAGAGTCTTGAGGACAAAGATTTTGGTTCTTCGTATTATTCCAGCAGAAGCAGCAATATTTTTTGTCTGAGACTAACAAATACTTAATACTCAATGGATCAAGGATAAGGAGAGATTTGATTCTCTTTTGCTAGTCAGTGAAATGCAGCCACAACCTTCTAAGTTATTACCCTATTTTTCCTCGTGAGGACATTTCTTTTAAGATCAGCGATTAGAGCAACAAAAATTAGCAACAGTATTATTGCATATTTTTTATTTCTTAAAGCTTTCTATAACCCTGTATATTTATAATAACGAAATCCTGAAAACTATCTATCCTTCTGTGAACTAAAATAGACACCTATTATTTCTAAATTGATGGGACATAGGGTCTTAAATGGCAGGGGTGGGCTGCTGGGGGTTCGCAGGGGTTCAGGAGAACCTCTAGCTAAGATTCTGTGCAGTTCAGAGAACCCCCAAATCCCACTCCTGGCTGGCCCTGCCCACCCCGCCCTGCCCCTTCCAGGAGTCCCCACGTGGCCTGTTTTGGATGCAGGTAAGTGCAGGGTGTGTGCAGAGGCTCGGGGACGATGAAAAACGGGTCTACCGAAAGTTCAGGAAGGCCAGAAACAGGCCTGTTTCCAGCCTCCAGAGGTCCTCTGGAGCCTGGGGAGACTATTTTCGCCCTCCAGGAGGCTCGAAAAAAGCCTCCAGAGCCCAGGGAGGGCAAAAACGTCCCCCCCCCCCCCGTCATGGTGCAGGAGGCCGATTAGGCCATGCCCACCATGGCCACGCCCACCCAGCAACCAGGCAGAAAACCCCTTGCTAAAATTTTTGAAGCCCACTCCTGTTAAATGGTCATTCATGGGAACTACCATATTTATTTATTTATTTATTTATTTATTGGTTCAATTTATATGCCGCCCTTCTCTAGAGACTCAGGGTGGCTTACAATGCATTAAGCAATACTTTTGTATATACCTGTTTAGTAGGGCTTTCGGGCCCCCTAAGCGGTGTTCTTTTTTATACAAAGTCAGCTTATTGCCCCCACAATCTGGGTCCTCATTTTACCTACCTCGAAAGGATGGAAGGCTGAGTCAACCTTGAGCCTGGTGAGATTCGAACTTGCAGTAATTGCAAGCAGCTGGTGTTACTTAACAGCACTTTACCACCAAGGCTCTATGAAAGGTTAAGAGCCTTAAAACAACTGCCAGGTTCAAATCAACTAATCTAACCCCCAAATTGGCAAAAGGGGAAGGGGGGAAAGGTGAAAAAGGAATCCTGGGGATAAGAAATTGGATATTAGAGGGCCAAATTCAATCTCGATCACCAGGCTGTGTTTTTGTACCCCTATTTTAAAAGAGCAGGTGTATGCCCTAGAATCTAGGGCCTAGATAGAATCCTGGAAACCCCGAGAATAAAGCAGACATTTTATTTTTAAAAAAAATTAGCATCTGTATGATAGCATTACAATAATAAAAAGATGTATCTCTCTCATTACAACTTCAGAGAGGAAAAACATTGCACTGTCTTGAATTGTTTTCCCCTTGTGATGCAATTAATGTTACAGAAAAAGCTATGAATAACCTTTTCCCTATTAATAATTTGTAAACAGTATGTGTGTTCTGGAGATATATTTATGCTTATGGGCTAATTGACACCTATGCCCTTTCACTTACACACAAACACACCCTCCGTGATAGGGAGTGCTAATGCATTTGAAAGAGAAAATCCCATTGCATAAATGTCTTAACCTACAACAACTAAGAGATAAATCTCCTCTGGCCAGGGCTGCAGGAGTGATAATAAGGTGACATATTAGCAGTGGTGAAATCTGAACCAGTTTACTACCGGTTCGCTGGCTGCACATGAGCTCTGTACGCCAAACACGTGCTGCACGTGTGCATGCACATTGCACACCACACACCAAATGCGAGGTGCGCGCACACACGTGTGTGCACTGCACACCAAAAGGAGGCATGGGGTAAGTAGAACAGCACGCAGAGGTGTGTAATCAGCTTTGGCGCATGATCTTCGGAGCCTTTTTTTTTTAACTTTTAAAAGCATTTTTTTTACAACCTATTCGGGCGAATAGGTTGTAAAAAAATGCTTTTAAAAGGTAAAAAAAAGGCTCTGACAATCGTGCGCCACAGCTGTGATCGTCGGAGCCTTTTTTTTACTTTTTAAAAGCATTTTTACTACAGGTTCCAGAGAACTGATAGTAAAAAAATGCCTAAAAAGTAAAAAATAAAGTTCCAACAATTAGCTGAGTGATGCACAATCTTCAGAACTTTTTTTTTTACTTTTTAAAGCATTTTTAACTACTGGTTCCAGAGAACCAGTAGCCTTTTTTACTACCAGTTTGAGCGAACCGGTCTGAACCGGGAGCCATTTCACCCCTGCATATTAGAAATGGTCAGGTACTTTTGGTGAGTGTGCAGATAGGAGTTTTATTGAATGACTTGATTTTGAGATCATTATCTACATTATCTACACATTGTGATTGGGTGGTATATAAATCTAGGAAATAAACAAAGAAAATCTCTCAGCACAATTAGCAGATCTTTTTTTTTCCTTTTCTGCCATTTGTACTTATGCTAAATAATTCACCATCAAATTTTGGCAAGAAAATATCTGTTAGTCTCTAGAAAGTCTAATTGTGCATCATTTCATGGCTATGAACAACTGCGATATGGAAAGCAACTTGTTTTAAGATTCACAGCATATTGTCTTGGCTACCTGTTTGTTGATCAGATGCTACTGCATGAATTTGCTTGGTGTTGCTACTTTAATGCATGAATGCTAATATTTTAGTGAGATTGCTTTGAGATATTCTTAGTGGTTTGTAGGAAAGTGGGGTGTGTGTGTGTGTAAATGTCTATGGATGTCTGCCTTATGTTGCTGTTCTATCCATCTACCGTACCTCTGTCTGGCAGGTTGATCTTTAGTTGAACCGCATTTGGCACAAGTTCTAGGCTAGAGCAAGCTTAGACAAGGTGAATTAGCATTTTGATAGCTCTCTTTGCACTGGCAAGGTGACTCCCCAAGCGGCTGGTCTGGGCATCCTGCCCAGCGGAGCCCCCAGACACAGCACTGATGAACAGGACTAAGATAAACTCTTTACCGAACTAAATGCGGCAACAGCTAATCTTGGCTGGCCACCTGGGTCCTACAAGATGAAAGGAGCTTTGCTCCTTTTGATGTAACCGCTACTGGCAAAACACATGTACAGCGTACATCCATACTCAGAGTGTGCGTTGCTTTCTCTCCTTCCTAATGCAAAGCATTTTTACAGAAACCAACTGTAAAAAAAGGCAGAAGCTCGCCAAACAATACAGGTGCCCCTCGATTTACGACCACAATTTGAGCCCAACATTTCTGTCAAATAGATAGATAGATGATAGATAGATGATAGATGATAGATAGATAGATGATAGATAGATGATAGATGATAGATGATAGATGATAGATGATAGATGATAGATGATAGAGAGATAGATTGATAGATATAGATAGATGATAGATAGATAGATAGAAATAAATAAATAAATAAATAAATAAATATATATATATATATATAAATATATAAATAAATAAATCTTTATTGGCCAAGTGTGATTGGACACACAAGGAATTTGTCTTTGGTGCATATGTTCTAACTGTACATAAAAAGACAAGATACATTTGTCAAGAATCATAAGGTACAACACTTAATGATAGTCATAGGGTACAAATAAGCAAACAAATCATACTAGGAAACAATCAATATAAATTGTAAGATTACAAGCAACAAAGTTACAGTCATGCAGTCATAAGTGGGAGGAGATGGGTGATGGGAACGATGAGAAGATTAATAGTAGTAATGCAGACTTAGTGAATAGTTTGACTGTTGAGGGAATTATTTGTTAAGCAGAGTGATGGCGTTCGGGGAAAAAACTGTTCTTGTGTCTAGTTGTTCTGGCATGCAGGGTAGGAGTTGAAACAGTTTATGTCCAGGATGCGAGGGGTCTGTAAACATTTTTTTAACCTGTACACTGCCCTCTTTTTGACTCGTGCAGTGTACAGGTCCTCAATGGAAGGCAGGTTGGTAGTAATTGTTTGCCCCATGCTAATTGTACAGTTGTGAAGTGAGTTTTGCCCCATTTTGCTACCTTTCTTGCCATAGTTATTATGTGAATCACTGGAGTTCCTAAGTTAGTAGCATAGCTGTTAAGTGAATCTGGCTTCCCCATCAACTTTGCTTGTCAGAAGGTTACGAAAGGGGATCACGTGGCGCAGGGACACTGCGACCATCATAAATATGAATCGATTGCTAAGTGTCTGAATTTTGATCCCATGTCCATGGGGATGCCGCTATGGTTGCAAGTGTGAAAATGGTCATACGTCACTTTTTTCATTGCTGTTGTAGCTTCGAGTGGTCACTAAATGAACAGTTGGAAATCGAGGACTACCTGTATTGGGTTTCCATATCCATTCCAAAACTCATCTGCATTACTGGAAAATCTTGAAGGAAGTTTGTGGGTGCTTTCAAATTATACGGAATATTTTAAGAATCATTTTTGACTTAAACCTTGAATCTAAATCATTTGTGTCATTTGTCTTCATTTGATACAATTTGACCTACAGGTGGCTGGCACATAGGAATGGTCCTCTTTGGAAGTGGCATTATGATTAGGGACATCTTAAAACTCTTCTGTGTCTCTCCTTAAATTCCGAAAGGAAGGTGAATAAAACATTGTATGTTTCTGCATTAAAAAAAGTCTGAGCCAGTAAAAACCAATTATCCTTTGGCTTTATCTAGATTTGTATCCTTGCTTTCACTTAAGATATTAAGTCATATGAATGTAATTTAGACCACCCGTCCGGAAACAATATAATTAGTATCATATTTAAACTAGTTGTAAGTATGTATACTTTTACCATTGATAGAATCTATGAACCACAAATGGATTGTCACTAGTATACCAATCCTGGAAAGCATTTTGAATTTAACAAACCATTGCATTCTTGTAGAGGTAGGTCTCTGCATGCTTAATGTCATGTTGAATCAAATATCAGGAAAGATTTGGTTGAAGTTTTAAGAGAAATGCTTGAAAAGAAACTCAACAGAAGTTGAGCCAGTTTTTTGGGGAATGGGTGGACTTTAAGAAGTGATGGGCAGGTATCTGTTGGAGGAACTCTGACTTAGAATTTCTGACACAGAGAAAAGTTTGGATTAAAATAGCCTTCACATTCCCTCTATAGTTCCTTGATCATTTTTAATTCAGACTTAGTTATGTTAGACCAGTCTTGTTATGGTAGCGGTGTGGGTTTGATTGTTTGCACAAATAAATTCCAGTTTATTTATAAGTTCCCAAAATTTAGTAGTTCCCAAAACTGAGTAAATTACTCAAAATTGAGTAAAATTGTTTTTCTTTGGATGATGACACCTGAATCCATTTTCCAATCACAACAGGGACACTTAAATAAGAACTTTCTGAAAAGTAGTTTTGGGTAATGAACGAAAATGTTTGGAAAGCACTGCATTAATCCAAAAGCCATTTCTGCAATGTTTGATAATGCATTTCAGGGAACTTAATTTTTTAAAAATCTGGCTTTTTAGAATTTAATAAATCCAACGTGGGAGGTAAATGTAGCACTTGAGTGCTTTACTTTCCAAAATTGAGATATTTTTTTCTTCCATTCCGCTCCTGTTCCAAAGTCTCATGGAGAAAGTGAATTAGTTTCAAGAAAGCTATTTCCTAATGCTTGCAAAACAATAAATCTCCCCAAAGAAACATTAAATGTTTGTATTGTCCGAGGAATAAAAACTCTGGCGAGTGTTGGTGAAATTAAACTAAGTGGGAAACTATAAAAACAAAGGGTGAACAAGCAGATGGGGAGTAGGACTTCCCTTGGCACTGAAAGCTAAATTTGCTGAGGATCTGCTGGAACAAACTTATTTATATGCAGCAGAAATAGGTTAAGAAATGTAATTAAAAGTTTATAGTTAGGGGAAAGTCTGCAACTAGTAAATTATATAGAGAAGGAAAAGGATAGTTCCAATCTATCAGCCTAACTTTCTTTTCCTTCCTTCCTTCCTTCCTTCCTTCCTTCCTTCCTTCCTTCCTTCCTTCCTATCCTGCCTTCTTTATTTTTACAAATAACTCAAGCCAGTAAACATATCCAACACATCTTTCTCCTCCTCTTCTCCCCACAGCAACAACCCTGTGAGGTGGGTTAGGCTAAGAGAGAGTCACCCAGTTAACTTTCATGACTAAGGTGGGACTAGAACTCACAGTCTCCTGCTTTTTAGCCTGGTGCCTTCACCACTAGTTCAGACTCAGCCCAATCCAGCTTTGAAGGCTTTCAGTTAGACCTTTCCTCAAACTTTTAATTCTCCCATACATATCCTCCACCTCTGATCATATTTGCTCATGTTTATGGATTAGCTTGAAGTTTCATGTTCTCCCAAAAGTTTTGAAAGAGTTAATATCGAGGCTGGCCAGCTGTTAAGCCCTTTCTCTTTCTCTCAGGGGCAGCTCTTACTACTTCTGAAGTTCCATCAGGTTTTTGCCCAATCTCATTGGATTGGGGTGGTGGTGGTGGTACAAGAGTGAGCTTGGGAATTCTTTCTCCTCCTACTAGTGGATCCCTTCCTCTGCAGTCTCCAAATTTGCCAGATTAGGTTCCGAGCCGTTAGTGAGATGGCAGAGTTTCCTTCAAAAACTGCTCATAAGTGTTGGGTCATCTACACTCTTAGGCAAGAGTGGGAAACCTGAAGTCTATGTATGCCTCCCATGTGGTTGTCTCAGAGGTGGGTTTCAGCAGGTTCTGACCAGTTCTGGAGAACTGGTAGCGGAAATTTTGAGTAGTTCAGAGAACCGGTAGTAAAAATTCTGACTGGCCCCATCCCCATCTATTCTCTGCCTCCCAAGTCCCAACTGATTGGGAGGAAATGGGGATTTTGCAGTAACCTTCCTCTGGAGTGCAGTGAGAATGGAGATTTTACAGTATCCTTCCCCTGCCATGCTCACCAAGCCACGCCCACCAAGCCACACCCACAGAACCAGTAGTAAAAAAATTTGAAACCCACCACTGTGTTGTCTCCAGAACAGGCAAGATTGGAAACAAGTAGCAAAATGACTGTTTTAGTGGCTTCATGGTGCGAACTCATTCTGCACTAGTTGAACTTTCCAAGTTGCTTTTCAAGGTAGTCCAGCATTTAGTATTACACCAATCCTGTGCAGTAGGTATAGCTGAGAGAGATGGGGCTATCTACTGAACTTTGTGGTTGAGAAGGGGATATGGTTCTGTTTTTAGGTCTACGTTGAGTCTGAAATGGAATCCAGTGAGAATTTTTAAGAAATGCAATTCGTAATTGGGGGACCCAATTAATAGCCTCATTACTGTTATCTGAATCAGTTGCATCTATGATTTCCAAATCTTTTGGTTAACAGACCAGCCAACAAGGGCGTGGGAAGCCTTTATCAGACATACTGTCTTAGATCCTGCCTGCAGATGATAATTGTCTGCAGAGTTTAGGTTATATTCTATTAGAGGACCATTAGCTTTTTCTATGAAATCAATTCTTCCTTGGTGGATCACCCATATCCCAACCTCAATGCTTAATGCAGAGCTACATGCTCAGACTCTTCTCCCTAACATGATTGCCCAACTGTAATATTGAATGTGACAGACGAGAGAAATTCTAGAAAGCACAGCCGAGTTTCTTAAATGATCAACTTAGCTTCCTGTTTTCTACCCTATGGGTAGAACACAAACAGAACAGGCTGAGTGAAAAATTTCTCCCTGCACTGCGATAGTTTTTTTTTTAAGTTTTAACCTTCAGGTTTCATGTTATTAGCATGTGTACATTAGGCCCCAACTGCTTTACAAGAGGTAGCAACCAAGTCAAATGTTACAGTGGTTTTTTTTTATTGGAAGCCACCCAGAGTTGATTATAAGATATAAATATAAATTTAAAAAAATGTAAGGAAGGAAGGAAGGAAGGAAGGAAGGAAGGAAGGAAGGAAGGAAGGAAGGAAGGAAGGAAGGAAATGTTAATATGATTTATTGGGTTAGGGATTTTCTGCCTTCACTGTGAGTTGTATTGTGTTGGGGGGGTGCACTGAGGGAGCTCAACCAATCTCATTGTACATATGTTATGCACTGACAAAGATTTGAAAAGGAAGGGAGGGAGGGAGGGAGGGAGGGAGGGAGGGAGGGAGGAAGGAAGGAAGGAAGGAAGGAATCTGGCTTAGATTGCAAAGGAATCAAAGCAGCAAACAAATAAAAATATTGCCCTCAGGAAAACAGCCTATTTTAGCCTATCTTTTTTCTCCCACGCAGGACCAATATTTACAAAGTATGGTGGTAAATAATGGTCCTGTGTGGGAGAAAAAAAAATGCATATACACGTGAGTTGCATTCGTTACCAAGAGATGCCCCTCTCCCCACACATGTGAAGAGCTTAAATGCCCCTTTAAGAATACATTCCCAGTAAGATGAATTGGTCCTGACTGAATCAGTCTGGAACCTCTGGCCTAATTTTTTTATATTCACTGGACATAACTCAGGGAGAAGAGTGCAGATCTGCCAATCTAGTAGTAAGGGAGAAATAATAAGAAGGTCTCCCAGGTGGGTTTACCAGAAACATTCCAACATCATAACTATAATTTACACTCTGTCTGCCTTTTCCTTTGTCTTGTCTTTGCAATATAGCTGGCTAAAAGTATATACTGTAAGCTGTGGCTCTGCTTTTCCTCAGAGCTGCTCAGCAAGTTGCCAGTGCTTTACTAGGAGCCCAGTGCACATTTTGTTGTATGAGGGGGTCCTTGGTGCTCTCCAAGCTTGCTTGTTTTCTTGCAGGCATTTCACTACCCAAACTAAGTAACATCATCAGTGCTGGTGTTGTTACCTAGTTTGGGTAACGAAAAAAAACAAGCAAGCTCGGAGAGCACCAAGGATCTCTCATTTCAACCCTGAGCTGCAAATATTCTCCTTTATTTATTCTGTAATGTGCATGCTAATATATTTATGTTGTATCTTCAAAGTGATCTGGCAGCATTAGTGAACCAGGTTTTTGGTCACAACAATTTGGTGCAGTGACTTGGATCAGAAGGATGAGAAGGGGAGGTAGTCAGTCACTTGCATTTATCTCTCTATACATACCTTAGTTTCCATAGCTGCAACCTTTCATTAAACTTCATTTTGTTTTTGTCTTTTTCTCTCCAAAGAGCTTAGGGTCTTTTGTGGAAGCATCCCTTTATCTGCGTGAAAACCAGCCTTGTAGAGTTGTCCAAATTGAATCGGTGTGATTGTCCCAAAGTCACCAACTGAATCCATGGGAAAAATGAGATTTTGATCATGCTTGAAACCATCCATTTATGGTCACCAATGGTTCTTAACATTCAAAGCAGAGAGGTAGATATACAGTATATTATCACCTCCTCTGTACAGCTAAAAGCCAGTAAAAAATAGTTGAATATCTGAGCAGAAATGTACTATATCTTAGTGCCTCCCTTCTCCCTCACCATCACCCCCTAGCAAATAAAACAGAAGCAAAAAACATCTTTTATGTTTCTAATACTAGAAACCTAGACTTAAGTCCAAAGAGCCTTGGTGGCACAGCAGTCTAAAGTGCTGTTAAAGTAGCACTTAGCTGCCAGCTACCTGCAATTACTGCGAGTTCAAATCTCACCAGGCTCAAGGTTGACTCAGCCTTCCATTCTTTCGAGGTAGGTAAAATGAGGACCTGGATTGTGGGGGCAATAAGCTGACTTTGTATAAAAAAGAACACCGCTGGGGGGGGGGGGGCGAAAGCCCTACTAAGCAGGTATATACAAAAGTATGACGGCTATTGCTTAACGCATTGTAAGCCGCCCTGAGTCTCCAGAGAAGGGCGGCATATAAATTGAACCAATAAATCGAACCAAGTCCATCTAGAACTAATATTTTCCAAATACATGTGAAGGCTTTATTATGCCATGCTAAATTACAGAAAAGGATTAGGAAACAGCTGTGTTTTCTCTATGAATTTCTGCAGGGATGAGGACTTGAGGGCAAGTGATGTTACATGCACCATAGTTGTGCAAATGTCGTCATAAGATAAAGATGCACATGACATCACAGTGGCTTCTGCCTGATGCTTATAGATTTGCTGTCTTGTCTCCATTTGTGCCCGATTGTTTAACTAATAGAGTTGTGCGATCTAAACCTGAAAAAGTTGCATTTGATTTCTGGAAACCAAAATTTAAAGATCATAACTTTAAAGATCAAAACATTGTTGAATGTTTCAAATTCTGATTTCTCCAAACCAACAGCAGTGGCTACTTTAGGCTTAAATGGTATATTAAACCACAGGCTCTTGTTAATGAACCATCGGTGATGGGGAAGTAGAGGGCGAGATGGCAGCGCACACCTCCTTGTTAACCTTCTCTGAGAGTGGGAGACGGACTGTAAGCACCATATTTGGCTTTTTCCTTCTCGGCTAATCAGCTAATCTCATCACATCGATCCTTATATTTTATGCATCAAGATTTAATGAGCAACGATGACCGCCAGGGAGAAGCAAGCCATTTTGACACTCTGGAGTATAACCAATTTCGTTGTATACATGATGTACAATGACAATAAAGGCTATACTATTTTGAGGCACACAAACAGATCAATACCTCACATGTAAGATCTATCACAGTGATAGCATCATTGTTGCAGGAAATCTGCTCAATAGAGGAGCTATAGCAGGGGTGAAATCCAGCAGGTTCTGACAGGTTCTGGAGAACTGGTAGTGGAAGAGAACCGGCAAATAGCACCTCTGGCTGGCCCCAGAGTGGGGCGGGGATGGAGATTTTGCAATATCCTTCCCCCAGGATTGGGGAGGGAATGGAAATTTTGCAATATCCTTCCCTGGAGTGGGGTGGGAATGAAGATTTTGCAGTATCCTACCCCTGTCATGCCCACCAAGCCAGGCTCACCAAGCCACACTACGCCCACCAAGCCACGCCCACAGAACCGGTAGTAAAAAAAATTGAATTCCACCATTGGTTAAAGATGTCAAGGGAACACAACTGGGAGTTACTTTGTAGAGCAGTATTTCTCAACCTCAGTGACTTTAAGACAGGGGTGTCAAACCTGTGGCCTGCAGGCCGGATGCATCACATGCAGGCCACGGCCACCCCAGTTCCGTGAAGGGAAAAAAACGTCGTGAAATGTCAAGTGACGGCAACGTGACATGGCAAATTTGACACCCATGCTTTAAGATGTGTAAACCTCAGCTTCCAGAATTCCTCAGCCAGCCTTGCTGACTGGGGAATTCAGGGAGTTGAAATCCAAACTTCTTAAAGTTGCTGAGGTTGACAAACATTGATGAAAACATTGCTGATTAAATCTGGAACAAATAATAGGGGTTGAATTTGGAAGCCTCTGCAGTAGGGTATTTTTCAAGCCATCAGAAGGAGATTTAGAGAGAATGATCATTTTTGTACACCCGCTTTAAAATGGCTATTTGTCCACATATATTTGCTTACCATTTATCCTTTGTATACTGAAAGCACTGATGGCAACTAATGGCATAAAGAAAGAGCGCAGAGGAGAGGATAAATGAGTCTCTGACTAGATAGGTTTTAGGTAATTATACTTTATTTCTTTCCCACTACTATCCCACATGCCCATCTTGATTTTTAAATTAATTCATGGTCATAGCTAGGAAGAGAGAATGGGGCGTGAGGGATTGCTTGCTTGTGTTGTGTAAATATATTAAATTAATATGGTGGGAAATAAACATTTTGTTCTTTATCAGCAGGGCAGCTGAAGGCTCAAATGACCCTGCAGATAGCTTAATAACTTTTGAATCCTTCATTTAAACCACTGTTTTTTAAACTTGGCAATTTGAAGATGTGTGGACTTCAATTCCTAGAATGCCTTAATCCAAAATTTCCAAATTTGAAAAGCACTGATTTATCCCAATGTATAGAACACAATTAAACAGAGTTGGGGTGAGATTGTCTTTCCATTAATTTCTTAAGTGTTCTCCTTCTTTCTCTTTTAGCCAAAATCAATAAACAGCTGCAATGATTCACTTAACAACTGTGGCAAAAAAGCTCGTAAAATGGGGCAAAACCAGGGGTGAAATGCAGACCGGATTGGGCGATCCGGTAGCGATTGTGGCAGGCGGCTCGGAGAACCGGTAGCGATGGCGGTATGAGGCTCCGCCCACCTGCCCAGGTGTCGTTACTTCCTGCTTTTAAAAAGTTAAAAAAAGGCTCTGATGATCACGCGGCACAGCTGTGATCATCAGAGCCTTTTTTAAAATCTTTTAGAAGCATTTTTTACAACCTATTCACCCAAATAGGTTGTAAAAAAATGCTTTAAAAAAGTAAAAAAAAGAAGTTGGCCACGCCCACCCAGTCACATTACCCCCACCATGCCATGCCCACAGAACCGGTAGTAACAAATTTTACATTTCACCACTGGGCAAAACTCACTTAACTGCTTTGCTTACAGCTGGAAATTTAGGGCTTTATTGTGGTCGTAACTCAAGGACAACCTGTACTCTGATATATAGAATATTATTGAAATAGCTTTGTTTCTGGTGCCTGCTTCCTTAATTTCTTAATGGCCAGGAATATTAAGAGCAGGTCTAACGAAGATTTAAAGCAGCTTTCTGCAGCCTGACACGTTCCCAATATGTTGGAAAACAATTCTTAAGATTCTGAATTAACTTACTTTTCATACATGATGGGAATTTTCTAGGCTTATTCCCTGTCAGTTTACTGTCTTAAGTTTTGGAACTATCGTCTGCTACTTTTTATGTTGGCTAAGAGGCTTAACAAAAACCCAGCCAATTAAATCAGTTTGAGATGGATGATACACCTTTACTGGTGGTCCCCTTTTCTGACTTTTATGGAAAACTAGACATACCCAATTCCAGCAACCATTCTTTATATGTTTTAGCCTGAAGAGAAGCAGATTACTTGCTATCTCTGCACTGATGTCAATTGGAAGGATTTAGATTTCTTGGCCACAAGGAAAAGATTTGGGATGACCTCTGGCACAAAGCCGATATATTTTTCTCCCAACCACATCTCCCATCCTCTGCACCACATTCTTTTTATTTTTATTTTTTTTATCCTTCCCAAGAATGAATGTAAGCAATCTGTTGCCATAGCAATGGCAACTATACCATCACCCAGAAGCACATAAATACTTCAAATGCTTGGCTTCTGTCAGTAGCAACCATTGTCAGTTTCCCCACATTATTGCTCTCCTCACTGTCAGCTCTACTATTCCTTCCTACTCCTCAGTGGGTTTTTAGAACCATTAATGAAATTAGGTGAAAAAAAATCTTATTATCTTTTCCTCAGGCTTCAAGAAAAATTTTAAATGCCATATGGTTGCACTTCAGCCCATTTAGCTTCTTTTGAAGAACCGGTGCCCACCTGAAGCAACTCATCGGTAACGCTGTCCTGTTAGGCTGCAACAAAAGGGCATTTAATTTCCCATAATGCCTTGGAATGAAGCTTTTGGGGGGATTTTGGGAAAATTACAATAATGAAAAATGGTTATTTTTTGATACCAGCTATTTCACTGCTTATATTTCATCCTATTCCTGCTTTGTTTTCAATTGCTAGAGCTCTCGGCCTTCAAAATCTAGCTTCCATGCCAAGATCTAGACTAGAGGTTCAAAAAACAGACTAGGGAATGGATAATTGTTACATCTGGTGCTGTGTGCCCGAACAAATATAGCTATCAATGTATATTTTGAACTATAAATATTGGGGGATGAGTGTCAAAATTTGTAAGGTGATGGCACAAAGCTTATTACTTTATGTGTTTGTGTGCTGCACATACAAAAAGCTTAGGGCTCTGATTATGATATTGCACTGGCCATCTCACAGATTTTGACAACCTCCCTCTGACGCTCTCCCCTCTGCCCCCACCATGTCACTAGTGTGGATAGTTGTGACCTAGTTTCACTTTTTCTGCTCCGTCTTTATCTTTTCTTTCACTTGTGAGAAAGGCAGTGACTTGTTTCACACATTGTGCTAAGCCATAACATAGTTGCAAGCAAGCTTGGCATAGCACAACATGTGGATCCAAACATTGCACTTTTTAAGCCACAGTTTCTATCTTGGTGCAATATGCAAATTTAGACACTTGTAGCGGTTTCTTTAATTCAAGGGAATTCTTTTCTTTAAAAGGTATTAGGGTGTTTTTGTTTAGATTTGCCTCTGTTTGGCTTGTGCATTGAGTCCTGATGCTTGAAGATTGGCATTAGCTATTCACTCTTAGATGCAAAACATTTTCCTTATAATCAAGAACAGTTACGGATCCAATACAGTGCCCTAATCTTTGCAAATAAGTTATTTAGCTATTAGGGTTCAAACTAACCATTAAAAACTTGGCCTGGTCACGTTACTTCAACTATCGAAGCTCATCTGCCATCAGCAAACAAAAACGCATGCTTGATGGTCCACCATGGAATGAATATCTTTAATAATGCAACAGCTCCGTAAAATGTTTGCAGATGCTATTCATCAAAGGCTGTTTCCCCAAGTGCAACTATGACATAAACATTCACTTTTTTTTTTTTGCTTTTGCTCTAACCTCAGACATTTGCAAGCCAGCCAAAGGCAAGGTGAATGAGAAGTACATGCTGACATAATCATGTAAATTGCATGTGTGTCCTTGCATCAGACATGCTGGCATAAATACAGAATTCTGGCAAATTTGTGTCATTATGTCATCAAGTATACAGTCATCTTAGCATCATTACAGTTTGCTTCAGATGCTGCTGTTGTTTTTTTGTTATGTTGTCTCCAGCCTATGAGTGAGATACCCTCAGCTTCAATTGCCCTTAGCTCTACAGGTGTTCAATAGCATTTCCACCATTACTGGGACCCTGCCTCAATGTGTGCAAAATCCCTATTACCCTTTACTTTGGAGGGACGTCAGGTGACGGTAGTGACTGTGAACAGAAGCAATAGAGGTGGGATAAGACTTTCCATTGAGGAATAGAGCTATCCTGTCTCATCATACCTGTAGAAACAACTGTAGAATTTTATGTGCGGTCTAGGTGCTTTCTGAACTTGGTTGTTTGCTTACAGACATTTCATTACCTCACTACCGTAGGTACACCGGTGGGATTCAAATAATTTAACAATCGGTTCTCTGCCCTAATGATCAGCTTGGTGGGCGTGGCCATGGTGGGCGTGGTCAGGGGGTGTGACAGGCAGCACTCGGTCTCCTGAACCACCCTGGGAGCAAAAATGGGCCTTGGGGGAGACGCACTGCTCCCCACCCCCCGTTTTGGGCCTAGTAGGCCTCCCTGAAGCCTCCTGGGAACAAAAACAGGCCGCGGGGGGCTGCCCCACCCCCCCTGCCCTGTTTTGGGCCTAGGAGGCCTCCCTGCACTTACCTGGGAGCCAAAATGGGACACATGGGGACTCCTGAAAGGGGCGGGGACGGGGGGAGGGGGGCCAGCCAGCAATTTAACTATCAGTTCGCACAAACTGGCCCGAACAGGCCCGAACTGGCTGAATCCCATGACTGCATAGGTAGCATCTTCAGTGCTACTGAGGATGGGGATTGCTGTTTATAGATAGTAGCTTGCTCTGCCACTATTGATGTGGGTGTGGCTTTTCTCCTTGGTAGATTATTGATTAGAGTATTATGTTCTACTTGATTGTCTTGTTCTATTGTTTGCCTCTTTAATAGTTCCTTGATTAGGGAAGTTGAAAAGAGATAATAAAAAAACTAAGAAAGAAAGAAACAAAAAACCCTATCTTCAGTATAAAGCACCTAGCTAACCTTCAGTACTATTTGACTATAGAAGAAATTAAGGCTGTTTGCGAACAAGGTATGCAGAAATTACTCATAAGAATGTTGAATGCAGAGGATTTAGAAGAACAGTAGATTGCAATGGATAAAACAGAGACTGAGATTGATTTGAATGTGGATTTGGGGAAAAAAAATCTGAATTACAAAAGTGATATGGAAAAAGATGGTGTGGATATGAAAATGGATTTTAAAATGTGAAACTATAAGAATGATAAGGAAAAAGATGCTAAAAATTGACAGATGAAACAGCTGATGTCTTAATAATTCGAGGGGATATTCAAACGATAAAAGAATGACTTGCAAAACTCTCAGATACACAAAAGAAATGCATGAAAATAAGGAATCTGTTTTGAGTCTTGATGAAACTGATCCTGAAAGGAGACAAAGAGACAACAATGAGAAACCAACTTTGTGAGACAAAGATTAAAAATTAAATTTTTAAAAGTAAACAAAAATTTTATAAAGATAATCTGTTTGATCAGGGTCAAATTATATATATTGTGGCTTGAGGTTGCAGTTAATGAGATTTCTTTTTGATCAGGACTGAATAACAAGGCTTTAAACATCCATTTATGAATAGAGAATGGTTTATTTTGCTTTACTTCATAGAGAAAGTGGTAAGTTTGGATTACAAAATAGATTTCTTAAAATTAAGATTATAATATGTGTTAATATTTTTGGTAGCTCTTGATCATCTTTTGCTGACTAGGACTGAATGATGAGCATTTCTAATTTGATTATTGATAAAGAAAAGATATGAGAAGAAGAGATGTTTCATTTTTACTGAAGTACTAGAAAAGACTCAAATGATTGTTATATTTGCCTGGACTCTGGAGAAAAGGGAGAGTTATTTTTCATATATATTGTTTTGCCTTTTCTCTCTACTTTCCTTTCTTTTTTGATATTTCTCTTATTTTTTAGTAGTTTTTACTACTACAAGGGCAGCATGTCTTAACTTTTAAAGGTTAAAGGTTAATTTTTAACCTTTAGTAAACTTTAATAAAATTATTGAAGATCTATTGGCGAACTCAGTTGATCCACCAAATTTGCTCTTTTGTAGCTTTTTTGTAATGGCAGCAACAAAGAGACTCTTAAATTTGTCTGCTGAGCTGGAACAAAGTTTGGGAGATGTTAAAACTATGAGGTCAGTTTTGGTTCTTAAGAGTTTTGGGGCTGTGCTAGTTATATCCTACTTTTTTTATTCTCAGTTGTTTCCTGATCCAATGAGTGTGTCAGACCTGCCCCAGTCTGATCTCCTAGAGAAGTAAAACACTCGACTCCATTTAGTTGATATGAAAAGGTACTTTTGCTAAGGGATGCTGATTGCAGTAAAGCGGAATCTAAAGTTCCCGTGCACCAATACAGAACTAACTCCTTGATTCCCCTAGCCTTCACTCCCGTGATCCGCCCGTGTGTAGCCAATCTAGCACAGCCAAGATGTTTTGGGAAACACTGAGGTGTTTGGACTGGTGAAATTCCACTCTCAGGGTAAACGGCCTTGAAGATGCCAGTGCGCCAGCACAAACTGGATTCCAGAATGTTCTGTTCTTCCTCAACTATCAATCCCCCTTCCCAATTTCCTATCATAATGGTATATACCTGTAGCTTTATTGCCCATTTGTTCCCCACTTCCTTCCCCAATTGATGGCAGAATGCCAGCAAGGAGCCAAGCCAAAGTGGTGGATCTGACATGCTGCCCCCTCCCCGACAAGGATGTGAGTCCTGCAAAAAAAAAAAAACCTGAAAGACATAACAAAGAGAGAGAAACAAGGTAGATATGCAGATATATAAGGGAGCTATTTTGATTTATCAGGTTATTGGTTATGGAAGCATTTGAGGAGTTTGGCCGCTTTAACGTACTTAAAGTTCACCCATTCAGTTTCAGAAGGAGGAAAATCTTTCCATGCAACTAAATAGTGGAGTTTTCCTCAGTGTTTACAAGAATCTAAAATGTCCTTAATTTCAAAATCTTATTCCCCGTCAATCATGAGTGGCTCGGGTGGCGGACAGACCTCCTGTTTTTTCATTGTTTGCCTCTTATAATTTTGATATCTATATAGTTTGCTTACTATTGTATTGCCTGCTCACTTCCGCTCAATGCTTTTGAAGGAGTAGATTTTTGTTAGCCCCTATCAGGGAGGACTACCACCATTTTAATTCTTATTCTTAACATGTAGTATTGTTGGTATGGTATTCTTAATATATGGTGGTCCATTTTTGTCACATTCACTAGTGAAACACACCATCATTTTAACTTTGCTGGAATACATTTGGTTTTGATTTGCATCCTAGTTATCTCCATCCCCTGCTTTCCCTGAGTAATTCTTGGTTGATTACTGCTTATTCATGCAATTAGAATAATTACATCTGATTATGCAAAGCAGTATCATTGTGTAATTAGAACACAGAATGATAAAGAATAATGCACTGCCGTTTTGTTTCTTTATTTCTCGTTTTACTTCCTAAGCCAGCTGCATAAGAGCATAAAATAGTTGGTTATTTCTGCTGTTGGCCTTTAAGTAAGAGAGCTCATTCAGAAGCCCAGAGGACTTCGGAACAGATCTTTTAATGCAAAGTTCGCCGTTTGAATAATTTATATTTGCCTAGACCAACAACCGGAAGGGATGCAGTGGCTCAGTGGTTAAGATGCTGAGCTTGTAGATTGAAAGGTCAGAAGTTCAGCGATTCGAATCCCTAGTGCTGCATAATGGGGTGAGCTTCCGTTACTTGTCCCAGCTTCTGCCAACTTAGCAGTTCAAAAGCATGTAAAAAGTGCAAGTAGAAAAATAAGGACCACCTTTGGTGGGAAGGTAATAGCATTCCATGCGCCTTTGGTGTTTAGTCATACTGGCCACATGACCACGGAGATGTCTTCGGACAATGCTGGCTCTTTGGCTTTGAAACGGAGATGAGCACCACCCCCTAGAGTCAGGAATGACTAGCACATATGTGCAAGGGAAACCTTTACCTTTAGACCAACATATTTCAGTCATTTTGTTATTAACGGAGAACACAGATGTATTGCCACAAAAGGAATGGCCTTTGTGCTGGAATAGAAGGATTCTGCTTTCAGGCCTTGATCATTGTGTCTCTACCTCACCCCACCCATATCTTCTGTTCTCCTTCCATTGAGCTCATTTTTGGCATATACAGGTAGTCCTCTATGTAGGACCACAGTTGAGCCCAAAATTTTTGCTGCTAGGTGAAACATTCGTTAAGGGAATTTTGCCCCATTTTTTAAAAAAATTGATTTATATGCCGCCCTTCTCCGGAGACTCAGGGCGGCTTACAATGCGCTATGCAATAGCCTTCATACTTTTGTATATTTATACAAAGTCAGCTTATTGCCCCCACAAACTGGGTCCTCAATTTACCTACCTTAGAAAGGATGGAAGGCTGAGTCAACCTTGAGCCTTGGTGAGGTTCGAACCTGCAATAATTGCAGGCAGCTGATGTTAATAACAGGGCTTTAGACCACTGTACTATCCAAGGCTCTTCCAGTATTTCCCTTCCTGTATTTTCCAGCCATTTTCATGCCACATTTGTTAAGTGAATCATGGCAGCTGTTAAGTTACGAACATGGTTGTTAAGTGAATCTGGCTTCCCCATTGACTTTCCTTGTCAGAAGTTGCAAAAGGGGAACACGGGACCTCGGGACACTGCAACCGTCATAAATATGAACCAATTGCCAAGTGTTCAAACTTTCTTCACATGACTATGGGGGATGCTGCAATGGTCCTAAGGTGAAAAACAGTCATAAGTCACTTTTTTCAGTGCCAATGTAACTTTGAACAGTCGCTAAACGACCTGTCACCAGCCATATGTTGAGGACTACTGTACAAGTTATTTTATAAGATCTCTACAGATATCAGATCTCTACAGCCAAAGTATAAAGTTTATTTATTATTAATTTTTACTCTCCTGACAGTTCCTCCTGCGTGTTCTGATATAATTACAAAATAGAATTACAAAAATAGAAACGTACAATGAAGAGAGAGATAGATAGATAGATGGATAGATGGATGGATGGATAGATAGATAGATAGATAGAAAGAAAGAAAGAAAGAAAGAATTCTTTATTGGCCAAGTGTGATTGGACACACAAGGAATTTGTCTTTGGTGCATGCGCTCTCGTACATAAAAAGACAAGATACATTCATCAAGAATCATAAGGTACAACACTTAATGATAGTCACAGGGTACAAATAAGCAATCAAATCATACTAGGAAACAATCAATATAAATCGTAAGGATATAGCAACAAGTTACAGTCATACAGTCGTAAGTGGGAGGAGATGGGTGATAGGAACGAAGATTAATAGTAATAGTAATACAAACTTAGTGAATAAGTTTGACAGTGTTGAGGGAATTATTTGCTGGATTTAAAGACCTCCATTTTCCATAATGTGTTCCTAGAATAGAGAAAAATCTCTGGAGCTAGCTTAATAATCTATTCATTTATTGAGTTTACTGAACTGTTGATTAGTGAAGACTCCTGTTGGTTTGTAATATAGAACAACAGGGTTGAAGCCGCCATTAGTAAAATAAATATTACAAAAAGCAACAATTAAAAGCTACTTAAAAGCTGATGGAGAATTATTTGTCTCCTTGAGAGAGCCAGCCCAGCTGCCTCTTGGCTGGCATTTATCCTATCAGTGCAAGTCTGCAAAAGCTTGGAAACCACCAGGTTCTCTTTTCTCAGACTGGTAGAACAGATTGGAAATCACCCGATACTTTGCACATCGAAAGAAAAACAAAGTGATAATCTTTTTCCTGATATGGTCACTTTCACTTCTTTACCCAAGTAAAGTAGTCTATTGTGGTTCGTTGTGCCGTCAGCCAGATGTTTACACTGGATTTGACATTTTAGTCCACCTCCCAAGTCTTTCCCAAGGACCTGGGATATGCAGATGAGGATGTTTGATGATCTCAGGAATTCTGGGAGTTGAAGTCCACAGGTTGTAAAAGGGCCACAGTTGCCCACCCCTATGTTAGAGGTGTCACTGCAGGAAATAAGCGAGTAAAGCCACCTTTTGCAATCGATTGTCAGTGATTTTGTCCATCCTGATTATGTTCAAGTAATGCTCCAGTTGTTTTGGGATTGCACCTAAGGATTTGGATGATGATGATGATGATGATTTCTTTTATTTGTTAAACATGAAACTCAGTCAACTGAACATTTAAAGATGTGTCATAAATACCATTGATTGGTGCTAATGGTTGATACGGATTGCTGCCAGCATCCTAGGTATCAACCAAGTATTTTCTTAAAATATACAATATTCCGAGTAACACAGTTTTTTTGCAGTTCCGCAGGTGTTATTGCAGGAAGCTGCAATTTCTTGATGTGTTTTGTAAAATTCTTGGACATGGTACCAAGTGCCCCAATGACAATGGGTATCATTGTTACATGTTTCATCCATAGCCGTGTAGTTTCGATGGCCAGGTCGCGATATTTCGTGATTTTTTCCAGTTCTTTTTCTTCAACTGTGTCATCTCCTGGTACAGCAATATCAATAAACTGTACGCTTCGGCCCTCAACAACCGTGATATCTGGCATGTTATGTTCCAAATGACGAACCATCTGTATTCGAAAGTCCCACAAGATCTTCACTGTCTCATTTTTGATAACATTTTCCACTTTGTGCTCCCATGACTTTATGGATACAGATATGTCATATTTTTTACAAAATGACCAGTGGACTAATTTAGCAACTCGATCATGTCTAGTTGTTGTTGTTGTTGTTGTTGTTATTATTATTATTTAATCTTTAGTGAGATTCACAACCTTTGAGGCTAATTAATAGCTCAGCAGCTCAAGTCCTAACCAAGGACCTAGGAACTGTTAAGGTATCGTCGGAGGATGTAAGCTGTTCCAAGTAAGGTGGTTTTTTGTAGAGTCAAAATGTTCAAGTCTGGTAAATTTAGAATAATAATAATAATAATAATAATAATAATAATAATATACTTTATTCATTAAACATGAAACTCAGTCAACTGAACATTCAAAAATGCATTACAAATACCATTGACTTATTATTAAATATCATTATTATTATTGTTATTATTGATTTTTATCACAAGTTTATTTTGGGGCAACTCAAGACAGCATTCATATCTAATGTTCCTACTTTTAATTTTCCTCATAACAAGAGTCCTGTAATGTGGCTTGGTGGCAGCCTTTTGAGTAGTCTACAAAGAAGCATCAACCATGAGTACTAACAGTACCTTTACCATAAGGTTAAAGTAAAAGAATGATGTGAGAATTGACCAGGCTGGCCCCAAGGGAGGGGGTCAAATGCTTCATCTGTCATGAGTCTCTTCACGCCCACAAGAGATCTAAGTCCAGCTCACCTATTCTGTATTCCCGCTAATTTCCCTTGACTGTTAGTAGTTCAGATTCTTGTAGAGAGCTTAAACTTGCAATAAATCTTTAGACACATTTGAACAAAATGCAGAAGGTTGAAAGAAACAATGTAATCTACAAAATCAACTGTAACCATTGCAACCAATTCTATGCGGGACAAATATCACGTCAGTTAAAAACCAGGATCCATGAACAACAGCTGGCAGTCAAACGCCATGATCCCAAATCCTTAAACTCTATCCATACTGACACCAAACAGCACCAGTTTGATTGGAGCAACACAAAAATCATCAGCCACACTACCACCTGCCACTCTCGTGAGTTCATCGAAGCCTGGCACTTCACAAGCAATTCCATCAACAGACACATTAACCTACAACCAGCCTACGAACCCGTTGGGCTCTAAATCAACCTCACAGTCAACCAGAGACAGCACTGACCCTCATCCAACCCAGGCAACCTCCCCCCCCCAGTTCACCTCCAAATGATCCTGACTTGATTTAATCTCCTTATCACAAGACCCATCACAAGACTCACTGATGACTCACAGCTGACCCATCACCACACTTGACACACCCACACCTGAGAAGCCCTTATAAACAGAAGAACACGGACATCCCCTAAATTCTGCTGAAGATGTTACCAAGCCTGATAATGAAATGTTCGGAAACCAATCCGCAAGCTTAGAGAACGACCCTTCCCCCCTCACACATTTGAACTACCTGCCTCTCCTAATTTCCCTGATGCTTGACAATCTTGCAAATTTGAAAGCACCTCTACCCTCTCTTACTTTTACTTTCCAGAACACTGGGGAGCATCTCTTCTGAGATGCTTCCCACACCCCTTTTCATTCTGTAGGCTTTTTGTTTGTTTGTTTGTTTTTTTACATAATCGTTGTCTAGGCTGCAGCTCTTCCTCCTCTGGTCTCCCAAGGCTATTTTCACAGACCATTACAGGTTGATTGAGAGTGCTTGACTGATTTAAACTCACCTAGCTGACTTCATGTCTTAAGGGAGGACTATAAATCACCATTTCCTGGTTTTTAGCCCCCTCCCATCTCAGCTACTATATTCAACTGCATGAAACTGAATTTAAAATACCAGTGCGAAATCAAATTCCAAATCATCAGTGCTTGGCAAACTTATTTCGTGTATAGATAAGTTCAGACTGTGAGTTCTGATGAAAATCGACAGATAAACCAAATAAAGGATATTAAACTCTATACAGTCACTGACTTTTGATATTAAAATAATCTATTCTACTTGATTGCATCACAGGGAGGAAACAGAGAAGCTACTGAGATCTTCTCTCTCAGAAACATCACTGGCTGTTTTCTCACCAATTAATCTGACAGCAAGAAAACAAAGATTTCTCCATCAGCTTTAATTGACCACCTGACATTTCATAAGCTATTACGAGGTTGCTTTCAGAATCTCTTCTTTCTTTGTCCTTTTCCTGTGTTACATAAAAGTGTATCTCCTTCCATTAATGGCCAATAATATCTCCAGGAAAGCAATTGGCTGCAACTGACTTAATACAGTGGGTGGAAATGCAGATGATTATGCCTGCCTATTTTTATTTGTTTGTTTGTTTATTCACTCATTCACTCATTCATTCATTCATTCATTTATTATATTTGTATGCCACTCATCTCTTTACCAAGCAACTCAAAGCTTCATTGGTAGATTTAAACTAAAGAAAATCCAGTTGAAATTAATGGCATATTAGCTGTTATACTGTCATAAATCTGAATGGTGCCTCTTATCAGTAATTTAGCTTGCATGTTGTGCTAATAAAAATAAAAGTTTACAAGTTGTACTTGTAGAGCATCTCATTGATTAATTAGATTTGTTTGCCACCCATCTAGCCTCAATCTTTCTCTGGGCAGTTTAGAACATTAAAAGCCCACAAAACCATGAAAAATAAGTATTTCTAATAACAGTAAAAATTACAATTAAAAAGATGGAGCAGAAGGGAGCCGGATGTGCAGAGGGTGGGGAGGTGGGATCTTCTCTTAATCTGTCAGCTAGTGTGATACATTCCTGATAGGGCCTCAAATCAACTGGCAGGAAGCTCAGAAAAGTGGGAGCAGATCTCATCTCAGGGATCTTCTCCTAGACCCCACCAGCTGAAATTCCTTGACCAAGGGGCCCCGCAGCATCCCTCTTTTGCTGGCATGGGTGAGATGGGCTAATCCCATTGGAGTGAAGTGGTTCCTCAAATAGCCTGGACCCATGCCAGGCAGAGATTTAAAGATTTTTTTTTTAATGGAGAGAACAACTGCGTATCTTGAAGTAAAAAGAAATTGTATATTTTAATCCCAATACAAGGAGGAAAAAATTCATGAAATACAGAACAGTTGCAAAAGTATGTTACCCCAGGTTGTGAAATATTCCTGAGGTAATGCTGTTAAATATTGAATTTCCTTTGGAGCAGACAGGCCTAGAAATGTAGAGTGTTTTATTTTCCCATATCTGCAACAATGCAGTGCATAGTATAAAATACACTTTACTGGAATAGCTAAAGATCAGGGTTGGTCTGAGTTTAGCATATGCGGTTAGGTTATGTTCCAATTATTGTGTGAACAATGCACCTTCCTGGTAAATTTAGGTTCAGTTGTATACCTGGCTAATCCAATTACCTGCTTTGAATGTTATGGCTGATGTTATTTGCATCAGATTCCCAAGATCCATTTATCGGTCCAAACATTTAATTCTATCCTTGCCTTTCCTAATATTGCTACCGTGTTTCCCCAAAAATAAGACCCTGTCTTATATTTTTTTGAACCCCGAAATAAGCACTTGGGCTTATTTTCGGGGAGGTCTTATTATTTTGGGGCACATGGAGGAAACCAGAGGAAAATGCAGGGACTGGCTGTGCATGCGTTTAAATATTTTCGGGGAGGGCTTATTTTCAGGGGGGCTTATTTTAGTGCATGCGCTCAAAAGCCCGATTGGGCTTATTATCAGGGATGTCTTATTTTAGGGGAAACAGGCTATTTCTCTTCTCCAATTTCAGTGCTATATGCATTGTGTCACAGTACTATATAGAGCCACATGGAGCAACTGAGATGTTTGACGGGAATTTAGCATTAAAAACAAGAAAGTAGTTGGGTTCATTGAAAATTCTCCTGAGTGTTTATTCTAAAAAAAGGACAGTCCTTTTTTTAGAAAGCTGTCCTTTAGATTTATTTAATTTAATATTTGTTTTCTTGGTTTTGCTCTTGAATGTTCCATTGTAAAACAGAATTGTCAATATAAAAATTATACTTTTAAACTTACAAACCTCTTTTAGTTTATCTCCCTTTTCAGGTTTGTCTTTCATTTTTTCCCAAAGCAAATAGATTCACTGTAAGTGCATATCAGGGATGAAATGCTCCCGGTTCGGACCGTATCGCCCAATCCGGTAGCAATGGTGGTGGGTGGTTTGGAGAGCCGGTAGCAAAAATCCCTGCCCCCCACCCCCACCATGCCCAGCTGAGCCGCATGATCATCAGAGGCTTTTTTTTTAACTTTTAAAAGCATTTTTTCTACAACTTCTTCCGTCGAAAAAAATGTTTTTAAAAGTAAAAAAAATAGCCTCTGATGATCGCGCGGTTCAGCTGGGATGTCAGAGGCTTTTCAAAGCATGTTTTTCTGCAACCTCTTCCGGGGAAGAGGTGGTTTAAAAAATGCTTTGAAAAGGCTCTGACAATCAGGCAACACAGTTGGGATCATCAGAGCTTTTTCAAAGCATTTTTTTAACCACCTCTTCCCCGGAAGAGGTTGCAGAAAAAAATGCTTTAAAAGTCTCTGTGACGATCCCAACTGAGTTGCCTGATCGTCAGAGAGACTTTTCAAAGCATTTTTTAAAATGATCAGCCCCCCCACCCCAGCCATACCCACAGAACTGGTAGTAACAAATTTTACATTTCACCCCTGGTGCATATGTTAAACCGCCAGCAAATAAGCTGTTCTGCATAAGCATCGATCAAAACTGCTATCGTTATGTTGTGCATGATAAATCCTACATTGAAAAGAATGTTGGGAATAGATTACTTCCAAGGTCTCTTCCTACATTGTAACCATGTTTGCACAACACACTCAAATAAGCTAGTAAACGCCTGTTGTTCAACATGCTAACCTTAGAAAATACCATATTTTTCGGCATATAAGACGCACCGGAGTATAAGACGCACCTTAGTTTTGGGGGAAGAAAATAAGAAAAAAGCTGATTGGCAGGTGGATCGGTCTCCCGAAATACCCCCGATCAGCTGTTCCCAGAGGTGAATTTTAGCAACAGGTTGGTTGGTTGTGAGCTCTGTGCCTTGCTTTTTTTCCTGCTTCTGAAATTTCTGAAACTCTGTTTCAGAAAAAACTTTTTTTGCTGCCTCTGAAAGCCTCCGAAACAGAGCTTCAGAAAAAAAGCCTCTGAAGCTCTATTTGGGGGCTTCCTTTCTGAAGCCCTGTTTGGGGGCTTCTTTTCTGAAGCTTCATTTCCTATACTTTTTTCAGCCTCTGAAACCTCCATTTGAGAAGCTGGGTGGGGCCACATTTGGAGTTTAAGACCCACCCAGATTTTCACCCTCTTTTTGGGGGGAAAAAGGTGCGTCTTATACTCCAAAAAATATGGTAAATCTCACAAAGAAAATGGAGGCTGCACTCTTTCATTTAGATGTTAGTGGGACCCTTATTAATCTCTTTGCTTAATCTCTGAAATTGATCCTTCCTGCGCCCTGATGAAACCCCCTGTAATCCCAATTAAATCAAAGAATAGAGCCTCCTTACAGCTCACAATACAACCCTAACAAGGGAATTGCAATATAGTAACAAAGGGAGAAACTCAAAGTTCCATCTTCAATCACGGACAAGCCCCCAATTATCTCAACAGTCCATCTCTTAACAAGGGACTTCCCCAGCTCTGCTGCCGTCTTTGAAAAGGCCGTCTACCAATAGAACTAACCTCAGATCTAGATCTTACTAGACAAGGATCTAACTAGCTTCTCCCCAAACTTTTCTCAGCCAATCAGATCCCTAGGATTTCTGGCCTTGTAACTCTCAAATTGTATGAAAAATCTTTCATTTTCCATTGCTGAGAATCCCTCTTTCTTGTAAAGCCAGCACCCAATATCAATGCTGCAATAAACATGGTTATTTCTTTTTCAGTGTTGGGTTCTGTAACTCTGATTTTTCCATGGCAAACTTTTTTTCACCTTGCTTTTTTTTTCCTTTATAAGAATGCTGTACAAATCCGATACTTTTGGCTAATTTATGGTTCTAATTCTCCAGATGGGCTAATTATGTGACCAGCTAAAATATGCTGTGCAAATGCAGATTACGATCCTAAGGTTGTACATTTCTCTCCCTGGCCAATTATATTAGCTTTCTAGTATCTGCTTTTTTTTAATGCAGTTCAGGGAAGGAGAGCTCTTCCAGCCCATCATCCTTAGGTGTTCCAAAATGTGCTTTCCCCCTTCTGTTTCTCTTCTAAAAATAGTACTGCTTGTTGATGCCAATTTGAGACGTATATTTTTTGCCAAGTTTGTAGAAATGGCTGTGTTTCGCTTTCCTAAGAGTTAGTTTTAGGCAACAGTTCCACTGACCCTTTTGGCTGTTTGTTACCTCTCTTGAGTAGCCTAGCATGTCACAAAAGGACGTAAATGAGATTGAAACGTCGTCATATAGTTCTTCATTTTTCCATGTTTCTTTTGAAAAATAGTAGAAAACATGCCAATGTGTTATCTCCAGGGTTGGGGATTCAAAACTTTTAGCAACCGGTTCTCTGCGTGGTTGCTTGGTGGGCATGGCATTGGTGGCCTCCTGCACCACGTTGGGGGGGTGGCATTTTCACCCTCCCCAAGCTACGGAGGCTTGCGCTGAGCCTCTGGGAGAGCGAAAATGGCCTCCCCGCTGCTCTGAAGGCCCTCCAGAGGCCAGAAACGGGCCCATTTTCGGACTTCCGGGAGGCCCATTTTTTGCCCTCCCAGAGCCTCCGTGCAGATGCTGAACTTACCTGGCATCCAAAACAGGCGTGGAGACTCCTGGGAGAGGAGGGGAGAGGGGGGCTGGGCAGGGCCAGCCAGTCCTTGCAACTACCAGTTCGGCGAACCAGATTTAAAATTAGCATCCGGTTCACCCGAATGGGTCCAAACCAGCTGAATCCCACCCCGGTTACCTCCACATTTGGAAAGAGAAGAAAATGATCAATATTTCACATTATATTGACTGCAGGTAGTCCTCCACTTACGACTACAATTTCTATTGCTAAACAAGACAGTTGTTAAGTGAATTTTACAACAATCCAGTCAGAGCTGAAGAAGCTTCTTGGAGGAGAAGCGAAACGTTTTCAAAGAAAAACCAGAAAATCCAGTTGCCTCTTGAAAAAGCACCTTTGGGACGATTATGACCTGGATGGCTGAGAATCTCCATAGAGATGAATTTTACAACCTTTCTTCCCGTGGTTGTTAAATGGATATGGCTTTCCCATTGACTTTGCTTGTCAGAAAGGTCCCAAAAAGGAGCCTTGGTGGAGCAGTGGACTAAAGCGCTGTTGAATAGCACTTAGCTGCCAACTGCCTGCAATTACTGCGAGTTCAAATCTCACCAGGCTCAAGGTTGACTCAGCCTTCCATCCTTCCGAGGTAGGTAAAATGAGGACCTGGATTGTGGGGGCAATAAGATGACTTTGTATAAAAAAGAACATCACTGGGGGGGGGGGGCGAAAGCCCTACTAAGCAGGTATATACAAAAGTATGACGGCTATTGCTTAATGCGTTGTAAGCCGCCCTGGGTCTCCGGAGAAGGGCGGCATATAAATAGAACCAATGAATGAATGAATGAATGAATGGTGATCACATGAACTCAGGAGATTGCAACTGCCATAAATACATGCTGTCAAGCATCTGAATTTTGATCATGTGGGATGCTGCAACAGTTATAAGTGGGAAAAATGGTCATAAATCACTTTTTCCAGCGCTATTGTAACTTTGAACGGTCACTAAACAAATGGTTGTAAGTCGAGGACTACAGGTACTCTTCTTGAAAAATACGATCTAATTTAAGTAAATTTCTGTGTTCTGTCAATTTGGATCAGTGTCTTTGCATGTTTTTGTTTTTATCAGTATTGCTAACTTGCAGTCCTTCAGATGGGCTGGAATTTAGTTGCCATCATTCTTCAATCATCATTCGTTAAAGATTATGGGAAATGAAGTCAATATATCTGGGAAACATAGATTAAAAAAAGGTAGTTTTACAGAGATCTAGTAGTAAATTTACATAAATCTAACAGCAGTGCAAGCTGTGATTCCTTCCTTCCTTCCTTCCTTCCTTCCTTCCTTCCTTCCTTCCTTCC
>WNWU01000013.1:11141312-11166519 GCA_012654045.1 Ptyas mucosa
TCCTTCCTTCCTTCCTTCCTTCCTTCCTTCCTTCCTTCCTTCCTTCCCTCGCTCCCTCCCTCCCTCCTTCCTTCCTTGTCCTTTATTAGATTTTTTTAACAAAACAATTTTTAATCTTAAAGAAAAAGTTAAAAACTAAACAAGGAATACAAACTAAAAAGCAAAAGGAAAACAAAAACAAAAAACCTATGTAACTCTCAGAAGTCACTCTTTTATCAATGAATTGATACAATATGAACAATACAATATTATATTGAATTCATTGGTAAACTAATATAAGCAGTGTCTACTGATAATATTAATAACCCCATCATGCTAGGAACTACTGGCTGGGGAATTCTGGGAGTTGAAGTCCACACATCTTAATATTGCCAAGGTTGAAAAGCACTATTGTAGAGGGTCAACAACACCCACCCTCCCACCAGGTTTGTGAGGAACAGCCAGGTGTTCAGAGATTTTATGGGTGGAATGCATTTCCAAACGGTGGGCACTGCAACAAACAAGGAAGGGAAGACCGAATTTTGATATTGTTTCTGTTGGTACTCGTTCCCTGACTTCAACTATTGGGGAAATGGCCTAACGACCTAACCAGTAGTTTTTTTGTGGAATCCCCCCCTCTCCCCCATGCACATTTGGCATTTAATAACATACCTTGGAAAGATTAGTACTGCCTAATAGAACAGCAGTGATATTTATGGATCATTCTGCTACAGTAGTAGCTGATTTCTGATGCTGTGGGCTTCACTTTGGAAAGGTATTTTAATGGCACAAACTTGGAGACAAAGATCACACTGTTCTGACCAAGAGCTTCCCAAGTGCATGAAGCGGACTCCTTGCCCCGACAAAAAACCCTTTTTATTAAGTTACTGTGGATTCTTCTCATTCACATCCAGCAAAGTCTTTCAAGGGAGAATTTACAGTCACAGACCTTATCTGGTTTGGCTGATATCTTCAAAACTTGGCAAGGAGTCTCAGAGAGCAGGGGTGGGTTCTAAAAATTTTTATTATCGGTTCTGTGGGCGTGGCTTATTTTGTGGGCATGGTTTCATGGTCATGTGACAATTCTTTAGGATTTAGCAGAGATACTGGTCTACTAGGCTTTTAACTGCTTACAGAGCTGTACTGGTCTACCCATTTGTTCTTGGAGCATTCTGGTCTACCCATTTATTTTTGGAGGCACCAGTCTACCCATTTGTTTTTCGAGCGCACTGGTCTACTACCACACTGCCTTTTAACACTGATCAGCTGTAAGGTGGCTCTTTGAAGCCCCGCAGCAAGAATTTAAACAGTTTTTTTCCTTCTAGCCGATCAGCTGGGACTCGGGAGGCAGTGAATAGATTGGGGGCGGGGCCAAATAAAAGGTAAGAATAACGTGGGGTTGGGTGGAAGGGCCCAGCTCCCGAACAAAGAGAACCCATTCGGTGACATCATATCGTCATCACTACCAGCTCAGTCGAACCGGGCCAAACCAGGAGGAACCCACTACTGTCAGAGAGTCACGAACCAATTAAATGAACTAATTGTCTCCTGCAAACTCCACTCCCCTTTCACTCCTCTTTTATTCCCTCTGGGAGGGGGCATTCACCTGTGGCCTTACTCCCAAGTCGACCCTTGTTTCTTTAGCTGTTCCCTTCGCCTGGCAACTCTGCGCATGCGCACACTGGAAACAGGCTCCAGCTGTTTGTCTGCCTCACTGACGTCTGACTCCGAAGGCAACTGATAACTGAAATATGGCCCTGGCCCCCTCTCTGCCTCCGATGCAGAGCCCTCGTCAGAGCCTTCCCCAGACTCCAGGACAGGCCCATGTTCCTCCCCAACCTCCCCACTGTCCGAATCTGCTACCAGCTCCGCTGGCCAATGGCAGGCTACAACACACACAACAAAAATTTCAAAAGCATCATTATTTGTTTGCAAATATTCTCCATCACTATACTCTGTCTAATGGTATGTGGGAATGGCCTCAGGAGATGGAATAGGGGGAAGAGATGCTACCAAGGGAACAGATAAGAGACGGCATAGCCTGTAGCTGGTTATTGGGTGGGACAAGAGGCTTAGAAGTGACCCTCCTTAGTTTCTTTGAGCTGTAAAGGGGAGGTGAGGAATATGTAATTTCAGACTTGCGAGATTCTGTTAATGTAGCTGTACAATAAAGTAGAACTGGCTCATCTTGTTATGTTTCTTATCTGGTCTGTTTGGAAAGGAGACATAGAATTAAGAGAGGCTACCCTAAAAGTAAATAAGCAAATCATATTCATACAAACCACACCCTCCTATGTGTTATAATCTTACTGATGCAGATAGACATGTAAATTGCGGGAGAACATTATTTGCTCAAAAAAAAATCTTTTATCCTTTTTTTTTTAAAAGAACTGTTGCATTTTAGTTTGCTGGGGGCAAGCAGATATAATTATAGCAATTAAGTAATTAGAATTTGTAACTTGCTTTAGTTGATGCAGTAAAATAGTGGCTGACACAAACTGCATCCACAAAATATCAAGGTTTCCAATGCCAAGATGTGAAACAAGTAAAATATGTGGAGTCCCCAACAGAATTGTTATGTCCTTATAAGGACATCCGGCCGGGGATTGGTTAATCCTCCGGGCGGGAAAGTTAAACCGCTGTCATTGGACGGCTGGTCTGCCGGAGCGCTATAAAAGGGCTCCGGCAGCACAGCCGTTCGTCTGTTCTGACTTAGTTAAGAGCTGAATAAAACTTGTTGAACAGACCCCGCTGGTCTTGTCTTCTTTCCTGCGCCTGATCTAACACTGGCGACGAAGGATTTGAAAAGAACCGCCACGCGGAGCTAAGTCACTCATCGAGAATTTCTCACTGAGCTGAAGTCACTGAAGATGGAGGCGTCACAAGCCGCGATGGCTCCGATCTCCAAATTCGACCCCAGAGTGGAGAAATGGACCTCCTATCTGGTTCGTTTCCGCCAGTTTCTGCGGGGTAACAACTATCAAGACCTCTCCGATGAACGGAAACGAGCCCTGTTCCTAGCGCATTGCGGCTCCGAGGTGCTGGAGATGGCCATCGACCTCGTGTCCCCAAGGAACATCGAGGAGATGTCTTGGGCCGATCTGCAAGACGTGCTGAAGGAGCACTACGCTCCCACTGGAACTCCCATTGCCAACAGATTCACCTTTCAACAAAGGAATCAGTTGGAAGGGGAGCCCATCAAGGACTTTGTGGCAGCTCTGCGGCAACTCGCGTCAAACTGCGAGTTTGACAACGTTGAGAACGCCATCAGAGACCGCATTGTTTTCGGCATGAGGGACATTGGACTGCAACGTAAGTTCCTCAGCCGAAAGAAAATTGCGTTGAAAGACGTCGTTGAGGAGGCAATCGCAGCCGAGATCTCAGAAAAGGCGGCTGCCGCCATGAGTAGGGCTAAAGGGGTGCACAAATTGCACCGCCAACCCAAGAGCTCGTCTGAGGAGTCGTCTGCCAGCTCCTGCTCCGACGACGAAATGGCCGTTCACAAGGTTTCCCGCCAAAACCGTCGCGGGCGCACACAAGATGGCGCCCGGATCGGGCCCTGCGGCAGCTGCAAAGGAAGCCATGCCAGAGCCAAGTGCCGTTGGAGAGACGCTATCTGCCGACGCTGCAACAAGCGGGGGCACATCGCTGAAGCCTGCAGGGCCGAAGCACCTACCCCGGGTCCGTTTCCCCCCGGCTGGGGCGAGAAACGGCAAGACAACCAGAGACCATCCAAACGGTCCTCTGCCAGGTCTCAGCAATGAGGCGGCGGCTACGCGGCAGTCAGAACTGATCAGCTGTCCTCCGGCATCCACACCATTGACGATGCGGCCGCAAAGTTCCATGCCACCGTAATCGTGGAAGGAACACCCTGTTCTATGGAGGTTGATTCGGGATCGAACTACTCCATCATGGACTGGCACCAGTTAAAGCGCCTGAAACCGGGCATCTCGAAGAAAGACCTCAAGCCCCTACGGGCCCGTCTTGTCGATTTCGGCGGCAACCCTGTTGAGATCCTGGGGAGGACTTCGCTCCGGGTCACCTACCACGGCTTCCAGGGCGTCCTACCCATCACTGTCGTGGGGCGAAACCGCCCGAGCCTGCTGGGGATGGAGTGGTTCGAGCCATTGGGGCTGTCTATCAGCGGGATCCATCAAATTCGTAGGGACGAACTCGACGCCATCATCGAAGAGTTCAAGGAAGTCTTCGATGGTAAGCTGGGGAAATTTGTGCGGAAACCTATTTCCTTCAATTTGGACAAAAATGTCACCCCAATTAGGCTTAAGCCCCGCAGGGTTCCGTTCGCCCTGAGGCCCAAGGTCGACGCCCAGATAGATAAGCTTGTCGCCCAGGGGGTCCTGGAACCGATCGATCATGCTGCATGGGAGACCCCCATTGTGACCCCGATGAAGCATGATGGGTCTGTGCGCATCTGCGCCGACTATAAGTGTTCGATAAATAGGGCCCTCCAGCAGAGCGCATATCCGGTTCCAGTGGTGCAACATCTGCTGCACTCACTTGGGAGCGGATCAATATTCGCGAAATTGGACCTGGCCCAAGCTTACCAGCAATTGCCAGTGGATGAAAAAACTGCGGAGGCACAAACCATTGTCACCCATAGAGGGGCCTTTAAATGCACGCGCCTCCAATTTGGGGTCAGCGCAGCCCCAGGTATTTTTCAATCATTTATGGAACGCCTTCTTCAAGGCATTCCAGGGGCGGTCCCTTACTTCGATGATGTCTTGATCTCCGGCCATTCCAAAACCCAACTGCTTGAGCGACTGCGCATGGTTTTACAGCGATTCAAGGAGAAGGGTTTGAGAGTCAGGAGGGACAAGTGCATCATCGGGGTCCAGGAAGTCGAGTTCCTGGGTTATCTCATTGATAAGAACGGCATTCACCCCACTAAATCTAAGGTTAGGGCTATCCATGAAGCTCCAGCCCCCCAAAACAAGACGGAGCTTCAGGCGTTTCTGGGACTACTGAATTTTTACAGTGTTTTCCTGAGACAGAAAGCCTCCGTGGCTGAACCGCTCCATCGCTTGCTGGGGAAGGCGGTTTCCTGGAGGTGGGGGAAGGAAGAGGAAGCAGCATTCAGAGCTGTCAAGAACCTGCTTTCTTCCGAGAGTGTCCTCATCCAATACCACGAGACACTCCCTCTGCTATTGACTTGCGACGCATCCCCCTACGGCATCGGAGCAGTCCTCAGTCATCAATTCCCGGACGGGAAGGAAGCACCCATCGCCTATTTCTCGAAGACGCTGTCCAGCGCCGAGAGAAATTACAGCCAGCTGGACAAAGAGGCCCTGGCCATCGTTGCTGGCGTCAAGCGCTTCCATGAGTATTTATATGGACGGAGGTTCACGGTCATCACAGACCACAAGCCCCTGCTGGGCCTGCTGTCTGGAAGCAAGCCCACACCTAACTATTCATCGCCCAGGATGACACGCTGGGCAATTTTTTTGGCCGGGTACTCTTACGAACTTTGCCACAGGCCGGGCAGTAACATCAGCAACGCTGACGCCTTGAGCAGATGCCCGTCAAAAGACTTAGTGGAGGACCCTGCCCCCACCCTGGGACTGCATCATATCGATGGCGACCTGGCTTGCCCAGTCACATCCGCAGACGTCGCGGCACTAACCCAGAAAGACCGGACTTTGAAGCAAGTGATGTCTTGGGTGCTGCGCGGCTGGCCTGCGGGACCGTTGACCGACGACTTCAAGCCGTTTGCAAAGAGGCAGCAGGAACTGTCAACCATGAAGGGCTGCCTGCTGTGGGGTGACAGGGTCGTGGTTCCCCAGGCTTTGCGCCGAAAGACTTTGGAAACATTGCACAAGGGGCACCCTGGCATCGTTCGCATGAAGGGACTGGCACGGAGCTACGTCTGGTGGCCATCACTGGACAATGACATTGAGGACTGGGTCTCCAGATGTGATCCGTGCCAAGAAGTCCGCCCCACCCCTCCGCAAACGCCTATTGCGGAATGGGAAACACCGAGCAACCCGTGGGCGCGAATACACATAGACTTTGCGGGCCCGATGCAAGGAAAGTTCCTGCTGATAGTGGTGGACGCATTTTCCAAGTGGCTTGAGGTCATTCCCCTGGCATCCATCACTACTGAAGTCACCATTAGAGCCCTCCGGCGACTATTCGCTACCCACGGGCTGCCGGACGTCCTTGTTTCCGACAACGGCCCGCAGCTGACCTCGAAACCAATGGAGGAGTTCCTGGCCAGTTTGGGCATTCGCCATGCCCTCTCTGCCCCCTACAGACCGGCTGGCAACGGACAAGCTGAGAGGATGGTGAGGTTCACTAAAGAGGCCCTTGCCAGGATGGGACCGGGCGATTGGCAAGAGAAGATCGACAACTTCCTCTTGATCCAGCATATTACGCCGCATGCCACCACTAGAAAGAGCCCGGCCGAATTGCTGATGGGCAGGAAGCTGAGGTCACCCCTGGACCGACTTCACCCCCTGTACCACTCCGAGGTCACCGCAACCGCGAGCCGCCCCCTCCGAGCCTTCTCTGCAGGAGATCCGGTTTTCGCGCTTAATTTCCACGGCCTGCCGAAGTGGCTTAAGGGGAGAATCGAGAGCGCAACCGGCCCGAAGTCCTACACTATTGAACTGCAAGATGGAGTGGTCTGTAGACGTCACATCGACCAACTCCGGAAGCGGTGGGAAGGGGATGGCGAAAACCACCCTGACGAGGTAGGACAACAACACCCCTACAAGGCAGGCCAAAACCACCCCGACGAGGTAGGGCAACAACACCCCTACAAGGCAGGACAAAACCTCCCCGTCGAGGTAGGGCAACACCACCCTGGCAGGGCAGGACAACACCACCCTTGTGAGGTAGCCCTGCAACACCCAGTCGAGGAAGGGCCGTACCACCCCAACATGACCGGCCAGCCAGCAGACCAGCTACCGTACTGCAACTGCCGAGTAGACAGGGGACTCCACGGCAACGAAAACTCACGCCTCCCCGGCAAGGCAGCCCAACGCCACCCCGTCGGCAAGGAACTCCAGGGAACGCCAGTAGACCGGGACATGCCCAACCGAGAGGGCCAACAACAACCCGGTGAGGGAGGCCTACAACACCCCTGCATGCAAGAACTACAACGCCCGTTTGGAATCTCCCGTCCAGCTGACCCCCGTCCCAAGCAACAACGACCCGACCAGGTCGACCTGCACCACCCAGACAGGGTCGACCAGCACAAGTCTAAAAGAAACGGACAATTTTCAAAAAATAAAAATAACCCAAGGGACTTACCGGCCTACGACGATCGGCACCCAGGCCAGGGAAGAGACCAACCGGACCAGCAGATATATTCCAACAGCGGGTCGGGAGGCGGCACACCGGAGCCGGTACCTGCAACGACCACTTCGCAGCCCAGCAGCAAGGCCGGAGGCGCACGGACAGGACCGGCACCTTCAACGACCCAGCGGCAGGCATCCCAGGGGCGAGGGTCGGAGGACACCGGAGCGGCCACCTTCCAGACGGACGACGGAGAACAGAATGAACTGCGCAGGTCGAGCAGGGCTTCCAGACGTCCCGCCTACCTGCGTGACTACGTTTGTTGATTGACACGAGCTGAACCATGTTTCATCTAGGGGGGGAGGAGTGTTATGTCCTTATAAGGACATCCGGCCGGGGATTGGTTAATCCTCCGGGCGGGAAAGTTAAACCGCTGTCATTGGACGGCTGGTCTGCCGGAGCGCTATAAAAGGGCTCCGGCAGCACAGCCGTTCGTCTGTTCTGACTTAGTTAAGAGCTGAATAAAACTTGTTGAACAGACCCCGCTGGTCTTGTCTTCTTTCCTGCGCCTGATCTAACAAGAATATTAATGTTCTTCCAATTAGTCTGGAACATGTTCCTTTTAACAGTGTTTCCGTTTACAGGATACAGCAGAAGTGCAAGTAGTTCCTTAACACACGACCACAACTGAAACTAGAACATCCATTGCTAAAAGAGATGGTCCTTAAGTGAACCATGCCTAATTTTATAACTTTTTTTTTGTTATGGTCATTAAGCAGATCAGATGGTCATTAAGCCAATCCAGCTTTGCCTACTGACTTTGCTTGGAAAACCGGCTGGGAAGGTTGCAGATGGGGTTCATGTGACCTCAGGATGCTGCAACTATCATACATACATGTTGTAGGGTTTTTTCCAGCATTGTTGTAACTTCGAACGGTCATCAAACAAGTGATTGTACATCAAGGATTATCTGTAGGCCGCATTTGGTGCCCAATATGCAGATTTGAAATGTTGACAGCATGGATACATTCATGAAATAGCTGCTGGTGAAAGGAAGTTGCCTGTTCCAAAAATGGTTTCCATAGTGGGCATGACAGAATAATAGAAAAACAGAGTTTGAAGGGACCTTGGAGATCTTCTAGTCCAACCCTCAGCTCAAGCAGGAAACCCTATATCATTTCAAACATATTGTCCAATCTCCAGTGATGGGAATACTGACAACTTCTTGGAGACAAGAAACTGTAATGCTCTCTGTGTGGGGCTCCCCTTGAAGAGCACTCGGAGGCTTCAACTGGTCCAGAATGCGGCCGCGCGGGTGATTATGGGAGCGACACGGCTCTCCCATGTAACACCTCTCCTGCGCGAGCTGCACTGGCTCCCGGTGGTCTTCCGGGTGTGATTCAAGGTGTTAGTTACCATCTTTAAAGCGCTCCATGGTTAGGACCTGGGTACTTACGAGATCGCCTTCTGCTGTCGATAGCCTCTCACCGATCAATACACTCCCACAGAGAGGGACTCCTCAGGGTGCCGTCGGTCAAACAATGTCGACTGGCGACCCCCAGGGGGAGAGCTTTCTCTGTGGGGGCACCTGCCCTCTGGAATGAATTGCCACCAGAGATACAGATGATCCCTGACCTACGCGCCTTTCGCCGTGCCCTCAAGACATTATTGTTCCAACAAGCTGGGCTGGCCTAAACATGAATTTTAATGGTTGTTTTAGTTTTTTAAATAATATTGGGGCCAAATTATTTAATATATTTTAAATTGTTTTTTAAATTTTATGTATATATGTGTTTTATTGTTGGCTGTGCACCGCCCTGCGTCCCTCGGGGAAAAGGGTGGTATAAAAATTTAAATGATAAATAAATAATAAATAAATAAGTCATTCCACTGATTAATCATTCGGTTAGGAAATTTCTCTTTAGATCTAGGTTGGATCTCTCCTTGATTAGTTTCCATCCATTGCTTCTTGTCTTGCCTTCTGGTGCTTTGGAGAATAGGTTGACCCTCTCTTCTTTGTGGCAGCCCCTTATCAGGGATGTCAAACTGGCGGCCCATGGACTGGATGCATCACACGCAGGCCACACCCATCCCAGCTCCATGAAGGGAAAAAACATGGCAAAACATCATGTGATGGAAGTCTGGCACCACAAGTTTGACACCCGTGCCTTAGATATTGGAACACTGCTATCACTGCTATTACCATTAACATGACATCAGAAGTTGACAAACTGTTCTCTCTTGTACCTCTGTGCTATCCTTAGACACAGCTTAAACTATTTTTGCAAATGAAGGTGATGATTTGCAGCAACCCAGCTGTTGTGTTGCCTTGTCCTATGACAGTACTGGCTTCCTCTCCTGCTTTATAGCAGATTAGAAAGTTTCCATTCCCAGTTGTGTAGAGAATTGTATTGGGTTTTTTTCCCCCTAGGGAAATAGAGAGCTTGCTAGAAATCCTGTTTTAATCTTCCATCTCATTAGGCTACTTACTACAAAGTGTGAACCAATAATTTCAATCTTATTCATCTGTTATTATTTGGTTTGTGCCTTCTGTTTTCAGCAGCTACCCTGATTTTCTGCGTAACATCCCATCCTAAAGAAGCATTTTCGAATGGTGCCATTTCAATTACACATGAACAGACTACCAGCTACCTGAGTTTGTTGTTGACTTGGTAGGAAACACCTCCTCCCTCCAAAAAGAAAACCACACACTTTAGCCCACACACATCAGCCTTAGCTATTTCTTGTGCAGAGTTTCAGCAAACCAGCACTGGAACATTTGTTGTATTGGGAGCCACCATCCTCTCTGTCCAGAATGAAAGACCAGCCATAGAATGGCCTAGGACAGGGGTCTGCAACCTTAAACCCCCAAAGAGCCATTTGGACCCATTTCCCACAGAAAAGAAAACACTGGGAGCCACAAAACCCTTCCCATGCCTGACTATTTCTTGAGCAGCCATAAAACTAGCATATGTAGTTGAATTAAACGTTCTCTTTTCTTCTGAAACTTTTCTTTTCTTGGATTTATCCACGGTTGGCCTACCAGGGGTTGAAAAGCTCAATAAATCATGTGCCGGCGGGTATCGCACATTGGCAATTGTGACACATATTTTGAGTGATAGAGGGGTGAAAGAGCCACATGTGGCTCCAGAGCCACAGGTTGCAGACCCCTGGCCTAGGAGGAGCCACGGTGGTGCAGTGGTTAGAGTACAGTACTGCAGGTTACTTCTCCTGATCACTGGCTGCCAGCAGTTTGGCAGATCGGATCTCACCAGGCTCAAGGTTGATTCAGCCTTCCATCCTTCCGAGGTCCGTAAAAATGAGGACCCAGATTGTTGGGGGCAATAGGCTGACTCTGTAAACCACTTAGAGAGGGATGTGAAGCACTGTGAAGCGGTATATAAGCCTAAGTGCTATTGCTATTGCTAGGATGCAGGACAAGATAGTGTCTCATCCCAGTTCTTGTAACTCTTACCTTGACATGTTCAGGTGGGTAAGATTGGGAGACTGCAACTATTTAGGCCAACCCCAGTGCCTGCAATTGCTACATGAAAGGAGGGCTCCTTCGTCCTCTCTCAGCTTAGTTGTTTTCTTGCACATTTGCTGAACAATGGTCAGCCCTGATGATGTTAGCTAGTTTGGTAATGAGACGTCTGCAAGAAAACAACCAAGCTCAGAGAGCACCAAGGACCCCTCATTTCAACCCTGAGCTACAAATATTCTCCCTTATTGGAATACGAAGCCGCCCACTTAATTTCAACTGCTGATAGAACAGTTCCTGGCAAGGTGCCTATGAAGAAGAAGGAAAGATGGGAACGATGCAGCTAATTCCTGGGGCATAGCCAGTGATTTGGTATTTACAAAGAGAAGAAAAGAGGAAACAGTCTTCTGCCCTTGAAAAACTTCTCCTTCTTAAAAACCATTTCAGGTGAAGAACCTCATCCCTTAAAGCAAACCAATTCATTCACCTCCCACCAATTGCCATGTTAAGGACCCCTTTTCAAAGGCACTTGCCTCCTTACTTACTTGCTGCTGAAGGTTAACTCAACCTGTATGTGTTCTATTCAGAGGTGTGTTTTTTCTTTCCAGCATTTCTATGGCTTCATACAGCTTTGAAAAGCTATTTTTTCTCCTTCTGGCAAAATATGTCCTCAGCAACCGCATTAACTGAACAGATGATTGTACCTGAATCTTAGCATCTGCAGTATGTAAAATGGCTGTACAGCGTCTGGTGCCTTAACGATTTGTGCGGGCAGGCAACCAAGTTGATTATGGGGATAACACGGCTGCTGTAGTAAAAAAGCTACAGCACTTGTGGCTTTTTAAGATACCCCAAAGAGCAGATTTTTTTGCCCCATTCTGGGAGTCCTCCAAATGGTGTGGTCCTCAATTTATTGCTGGGAATCTTGAGGTTCCAGTTCACACCAGAGGTGGTATTCAGCAGGTTCTGATCAGTTCTGGAGAACCGATAGCGGAAATTTTGAGTAGTTCAGAGAACCGGTGAATACCACTTCTGACTGGTCCTGCCCCCATCTATCCTCTGCCTCCTGAGTCCCAGCTGATTGGGAGGAAATGGGGATTTTGCAGTAACCTTCCCCTGGAGTGGGGAGAGAATGGAGATTTTACAGTATCCTTCCCCTGCCATGCCCACCAAGCCACGCCCACCAAACCATGCCACGCCCACCAAGCCACGCCCACAGAACCAGTAGTAAAAAAAATTGAATCCCACCACTGGTTCACACACATATGGATGGTGGACAGGTTAGTGGAAGCTATGAAGTACATGAAATCATGCCTGGTATGGAAGTCTGAACAAAGAGAAGTTTCTCTTCCTCTGGATGATATGGGATCATCCACTGAGATGTATTGTAGAGAGATTCAAGGTTGATAAAAGAAAACATTTATTTATACTGAACCCAGAGTTCAACTGTAGAATTTGTTGTTCTCAGATGTGGTGATGGCCACCAGCTGAAATGATTTTTTAAAAGGAGTCTCAATAAATTAATGAAGGATTATGCTATCTATTAGCTATTGATGGTTGATATTTTTTTAAAAAAAATAATTTTAAAAAAATGATTATGTGCCATTTTTTAGTCATTTCTGGCTCCTGGTGACCACATAGATGTTCTCCAAAAAGATCTATCCCTAACCTGTTCTTTTGTGTCTCCCAATGGTGCATTCATCACCCTTGTAAATGAGAATTGCTTGATACCAACTTCTGAATCTTAGCCTGCACTTCTTAAATATAGCTCTTAGGGAAGTGGAAGTGACTATTTGTCCTCCAGTCCATGTTTGTGAGTTTTCTATAAGCATCCAGTAAGCAAAGAATGATGAACCACATTGGTTTATGGTCTTCCCTTTGGGACTTGTCTTATATTCTTACATGTGAATAAGCGAGAGTATAATAGAAGTGGGATCCTTCCCTTCCCTGTGATTTAATTTCTAAAGTAGCCTTCTCCATCTGGTGAGCTTCAAATATATTGGATTTCAACCTCTGAAGATTATTGGATTGCAGAAAAAAGTTCTAGAGTGATATGTTAGCATCCCATAAAGACAAAATCTGAGTTAGTAATGTACTTATGAGACAGGTTATCAGTGGTGGGATTGAAATTTTTTACTACCTTTTACTACCTATCTGTGGGCGTGGCTTGGTGGGCGTGGCAGGGGCAGGGGCAGGGGCAGGGGCAGGATACTGGGATGAGTTCGATCCTGTGGCTCCCGAGGACGTGGACAGGATCCTGGGACGGCTGAATGCGACCACATGTTTATTGGACCCATGTCCCTCCTGGTTGGGGCTGGCTTCCTGGGAGGTTACACGAGGCTGGCTCCAGGAAATTATTAACGCTTCTTTGAGTGAGGGTGTCCTGCCGGCCGCCTTGAAAGAGGCGGTGGTGAGGCCCCTCCTCAAGAAGCCCTCTCTGGATCCGGCTGTTTTGGTTAACTATCGTCCAGTCTCCAACCTTCGTTTTATCGCGAAGGTTGTTGAGAGTGTGGTGGTGCGGCAGCTTCCCCAGTACCTGGATGAAGCTGTCTATTTGGATCCGCTCCAGTCCAGCTTCAGGCCTGGATACAGCACGGAAATGGCATTGGTCGTGTTGGTGGATGATCTCTGGAGGACTCGGGGTAGGGGTTATTCCTCTATCCTGGTCCTGTTAGATCCCTCAGCAGCTTTTGATACCATCGACCATGGTATCATGTTGCGCCAGTTGGGGGGATTAGGAGTGGGAGGCACCATTTTGCGATGGTTCTCCTCCTATCTCTCCGACCGGTCGCGATCTGTGTTGATGGGGGGCAGCGGTCGACCCCGAGACGCCTTGTTTGTGGGGTGCCACAAAGGTCGGTCCTTTCGCCCCTCCTGTTCAACATTTATGTGAAGCTGCTGGGTGAGATCATCCGTGGTTTTGGGGTGGAGTTCCATCAGTACGCTGACGACACCCAGCTGTACATCTCCACCCCAGACCATCCCAACGATGCCTTAGAAGTGATGTCCCAGTGCCTGGAGGCCGTGCGGGTCTGGATGGGGAGAAACAGGCTTCGACTCAACCCTTCCAAGACTGAGTGGCTGTGGCTGCCGGTGTCCCGGTATAGCCAGCTGGCACCATCGCTGGTTATTGGGGGCGAATCATTGGCCCCCATGGAAAGGGCTCGCAACTTGGGCGTCCTCCTGGACTCACGGCTGTCTTTAGAAGAGCATACGACGGCCGTGGCCAGGGGGGCTTTTTATCAGGTTCGCCTGATACGCCAGTTGCGCCCCTTTCTAGATCGGGACTCCTTACGCACGGTCACTCAAGCACTTGTCACTTCTCATCTGGACTACTGTAACGCTCTCTACATTGGACTCCCCTTGGGGTGCATCCGGAGGCTCCAACTGGTGCAGAATGCGGCTGCACAGGGATTATGGGAGCGACAGGGCGCTCCCATGTGACACCTCTCCTGCGTGAGCTGCATTGGCTTCCGGTGGACTTCCGGGTGCGCTTCAAGGTGTTGGTGATTACCTTTAAAGCGCTCCATGGCTTAGGGCCGGGATACTTATGGGACCGCCTTCTGCCACCAACTGCCTCCCACCGGCCAATTCGCTCCCACAGAGAGGGCCTCCTCAGGGTGCCGTCGGCCAGACAATGTCGGCTGGCGACCCCCAGGGGGAGAGCCTTTTCTGTGGTGGCGCCCACCCTCTGGAACAACCTCCCCCCAGAGATACGAGTGATGCCAGATCTCTGGACTTTTCATCGGGCCCTTAAAATTCATTTCTTCCTGTTAGCTGGGCTGGCCTGACCCCATGTTACTGATTTTAAAGTTTTGATATTGATTTTAATTCGATTTTTAAATTATGGGCCAAATCTATTTAAATTATTTTAAAATTTGTTTTAATTTTTGTATATAAATGTTTTTAGTTGGCTGTGCACCGTCCTGAGTCCGGAAAGAGAAGGGCGGTATAAAAATCTAACCATATAAATAAATAAATAAAAATAAATACTGTAAAATCTGAATTTCCTCCCCATTCTAGGGGAAGGTTACTGCAAAATCCCCATTTCCTCCTGATCAGCTGGGACTCGGGAAGTAGAGAATAGATGGGGGTGGGGCCAGTCAGAGGTGGGATTTACTGGTTCTCTGAACTACTCAAAATTTCTGCTACTGATTTTCCAGAACTGGTCAGAACCTGCTGAATACCACCTCTGAGGATATAACAAGTAGATCAAGATCTACTGAGGCTACAACAAGTAGAAAGAGCCTTGGATAGTTCAGTGGTCTAAAGCCCTGTTATTAACATCAACTGCCTGCAATTATTGCAGGTTCGAATCTCACCAAGGCTCAAGGTTGACTCAGCCTTCCATCCTTTCTAAGGTAGGTAAATTGAGGACACAGTTTGTGGGGGCAATAAGCTGACTTTGTATAAATATACAAAAGTATGAAGGCTATTGCTTAGCGCATTGTAAGCCGCCCTGAGTCTCCGGAGAAGGGCAGCATATAAATCAACATTTTAAAAAAAAAGATGGTTGGGGGCGAGGGATTGTAAATGAAGAAGTGTAATATACTGTTACAGCAATGGACTACTTAGACAGAATAACTGGAGACAAACTTTTATGAAAGTTGTGGACAAAAATATCTGGAAGGCACCAATTTGCTACCCCTGCTATCCTGGCTTTTAAGTAATGGCTTTCTCTTTGCTTCCTCTGTTCTTTGTTACAGTTCTTTCCAGAAATCCATGTGGCCAAGATCCCCACCTTGGACTCTTCAGAAGAACCTTTCAGTCCTGATGGCTTATACTATCATCTAATAACGTAAAAAGCCAGAATTCGACTATGGGTGATTCTACAGCTGAGATTGTTGGCCAAGCCACAGACATGGATTGCAAAGAGGCTCAGATGGAGCTTGCCGAGAGAGTAGCTGCCATCAGTGTAACTGTTGGTCCCAATGGAATTAAACCAAACAGCCAGGAAGCAATAGAAGACAGTGTTGTTCTGTTAACTAATTGCACAGCTGAAAACAACCAAAGGAATGGGGTCAGTGTTGATTCAAGCACCTCCGAAGAACTGGATGGCACCAATGAGTTGCATGAACCAAAGAAGATCTCCAAAAGGCCCATTTTGACTGGCAGGAAGTATTCCCTTCAAGAAAAGACTACTGGGAATTACTTGAGTTCCTCTGACCTTCCGGACTTTGGCCCATATGCCACAGGACCCTCCACGCATATTTCACCACGGACAGGGAGGAGGCCAACAATAGAATCCCACCGAGTCTCCATCTCGGATGCTGCGGTAAGTTTGCTCTTCGTGACCCACTCTGATGGCTACCTATTATGTCCACTGGGAATGTCTATGGCAGGGGTGTCAAACTCAATTTCATTGAGGGCCACATCAGGGTTGTGTTTGACCTCAGGGAGCCAAGGTGGGCATGGCCAGGGTGGGTGTGGCCAGCTTGACATCACTCGTGTCGAGGGTGCCTGTGGCTGGCCAAGCTCTCTGCCAGCAAAATATGGGCTCCTGATCTCCATTTTTGGCTGCAACGGCCTCCTGCAACCCTCTGCCAGTGAAAACAGCGGCCCTCCTGAGCGCCATTATTGCTGGCAGAGGCACCGTGGGCCAGATCTAAGCACCCTGTGGGCCGGATGTGGTCCATGGGCCTTGAGTTTGACACCCCTGATCTATGGAGATTCTCAGTCATCCAGGTCATGGTTGCCCCAAAGGAGCTTTTTCAAAAGGGAACTGGACTTTTATTATTCCTTGAAGATGTTTTGCTTCTCATCCAAGAAGCTTCTTCAGTTCTGACTGGAGAAGCTTCTTGGATGAGAAGCAAAATGTCTTCAAGAGAAAAGGCAAAGATAGACCAGCTACCTTTTGAAAAAGCACCTTTGGGATATGTCTGTTGGGAATGACTTTAGTTCAGCAATGCAAAACGGTCCCCCCAGCCTATTCCTAATCATTAATGCAAGAGTTCCTCCAATTACCAATGTATCCGAATCATAATTTTACCGCCTGCCTCTTCCATTTCTTTCTACCATCATTTTTGGGTGCATCTGCTTTGGCACAAATCTACGGAAGTTTTCTCTGCGGTGGTAGCTTGCTGATTATTATTTTATTGGCTGACGTGTGTAGCGTTTCCCAGGGGACTCACATAAGACGGGAAAGTAAGCAATTTAAAAATTTAATGCAGGCAAAGAATGTGTAGTTGCTATGCTATTGGTAACTGCTAAAATCCACATAACTCTCTCACTGGCTGATGTATTGTGGCTTCAACTTTCATTAAGTCAAGTCTCCTTTGTCTGTTGCTTTTAGTATATTTGTGTCCTAGAAGAAAAGTATTTTAATATAAATTGTCAAGGCAAAATGACTATGAAATGCAAGAGGTTGATCGTCAGGCCTGTGACGTCCCTTTCCAAATATACGCTAGTTGTGGATTGACTAATTCCTTTGTAATAATAGTAGCTGTCTTTATATTGCTTTGTAAATTTATCAGCAAGGGAAAACCCAGTTGTTTAAGACATACTTTGGTGAAAGCCAATGAAATTTAGTAAATTAAAAAGGGATCCCTGATTTTAGGGGGGACCAGAAATTTGCAATTTTGAAAAATATGCAGTGGGAAGCTTAGGATTCAGTGCTTCCTTCTTGATTCAGCCATTAGGTATCTCCACACAGAGCTGTTGTAAAGACAAGCTACTCTATCTTCCCTTTAGAACAAGGGTGTCAAACTCGGTTTCATTGAGGGCCACATCAGGGTTGTGTTTGACCTTGGGGGGCCAGGGTGGGTGTGGCCAGCTCGATGTCACTCATGTCGGGGGCGCCTGTGGCAGCCTGAGTGAAAATGGTCTCCCAAGCTCAGTTTTTAGTTGCAACAGCCTTCTGCAGCCCTCTGCCAGCAAAAACAGAGCTTGGGAGGGCTGCAGGCAATCCTCCCAAACTCAATTTTTGCTGGCAGAGGCACCGCAGGTCATTCCTTTGCTAGTTCCAGGTCAGCCCTCTGGGCCAGATCTAAGCACTCCGCAGGCTGGATTCGCCCTCAGGTCTTGAGTTTGACACCCCTGCTTTAGAATAATGATATTAGTAAATTCCTTTACCCTATATTTCTAACTGAATCTGTGGTTATCGTCTTTTGCAAGTATCATCATCTTTTCCTTCGATCTCTTCCTGTGTTTGTTTCAATTTTCCAACATTATCAAAGGTCCCTGAGAAGGCCAAAGAATGAGCCTCTTTAAGGACAACCAGAAGACATTGTTTTTGTGACTTGCCACATTTCTTTTTTAAACAGAAAGCTGTCGCTAGAAGTAGAGTTTGGTGTGACATTGATGGAGACTGACAGCACAATGACTGACTTTGTCTCTTAAGACAGAGCTATTTATTCTGGGTTTCTAGGCCTGCCCTTCCTGCCCTTTTCCTTTCATCTTTAATTTATCTTTTCCATAACTACTGACTGCACACTTAATATACATGTGGCATGTTTTATTTTCAGTACTTACAGGTAGTCCTCAACTTATGACTGTAAATGGAGCCCAAACTTTCCAATTTAAGTCATGATGGTCGTAAATCAAGGCGCCCAAATGACCCAATTTTATGACCTTTTTTGTGACAGTTGTTAAGCTAATGCCACAGTTGTTAAATGAATGCAGCAGTTATTAAGAGACCCCTGTAATCATTAAATAAATCAATATATTTCTATGGGCAATCTTAGCTAGGAACCGCCCAGAAAGGCTAGAAACTGGCAAAAGACGTTGTAAATCATGGGTACATGACCGTTGTAAAGATGAGCCAGTTGCCAAGCACCTGAAATGCTGTCATGTGACCACAGGGGTACCAGACCAGTCTTAAATCAAGGATTACCTGTATGGAGCACAAAGCATACATAGGTGTTTTATGTGTAAGACATTCTCTTTGTTTCTAATATTGATGTAGTCCAAACCCATACATAACTGGGGAGCAGGATCTTGAGGTCTATAAATTTCTTTTTAAAAGGTTTTCAGAAAGACCTATAGGGGAGAGATGAAACAGAATGCTGAATGGCAAGAAAGAGGGCAGGATGGGCAGGAATCTCCACATTGCAGTATTTATTTTTATTTTTTTGGCTACAGGCCCTAATTGTAAAATATTGCTGTACAGCCCGCTACTGTTAATTCTTTCCAGATGTGCTGACAAGTTTCCCAACAAATACAGTGCCATAGGGTGTCTAGAGTAGACTAGACTGAACAGAGTTGGAAGGGACCTTGGAGGTCTTCTAATCCAACCCCTTGCTTAGGCAGGGAAACCCTACACCACTTCAGACAAATGGTTATCCAACATCTTTTTAAAAACTTCCAGTGTTGGAGCATTTACAACTTCTGGAGGCAAGTTGTTCCACTGATTAATTGTTCTAACTGTCAGGAAATTTCTCCTTAGTTCTAGGTTGCTTCTCTCCTTGATTAGTTTCCACCCATTGCTTCTTGTCCTGCCCTCAGGTGCTTTGGAGAATAGCTTGACTCCCTCTTCTTTGTGGCAGCCCCTGAGATATTGGAACACTGCTATCATGTCTCCCCTAGTCCTTCTCTTCATCAAACTAGACATACCCAGTTCCTGCAACTGCTCTTTATATGTTTTAGCCTCCAGTCCCCTATCATCTTTGTTGCTCTTCTCTGCACTCTTTCTAGAGTCTCCACATTTTTTTACATCAATGACGACCAAAACTAATGAGTAAAGATTGAGCACATCTGCTCTGATCAGGGAAAAAAGCCACACACACAGGCACCATATAAATACCACACACAGAATAGCTCAAAGCACACACTTCTGCTAGAGATGTCTATGGAGATTCTCAGTCATCCAAATCATGGTTGTCCCAAAGTTGCTTTTTTTCAAAGAGGCAACTGGATTTTCTGGTTTTTCTTTGAAGACATGTCACTTCTCATCCAAGAAGCTTCTTCAGCTCTGACTGGATGATGGGGAATGGAAGGATTTATATTCCTTACAGACAGTTGGTCATTTGCATTCTTTTAGCAGGTCATTAAGGTCACCTGGAGATTTATCTGTGTCATCAGGGTCATCTAAGTGGTGCAAATAGGTGTGGAGCCTTCTTGGAACTGTTGAAAGCACTATGTTGTAGATTGAAGATAGATGACATTGTATCCCTCCCCCTCTGTTGAGAGAAGACTGTTCAGTTTTGACACAGATGGCCTATTTAGCCCCCTCTTTCAAACCAGCGATCCTCTTTGTCCAAAATATGGAAAAAAGCACCTTTGGGACTCTGCTAGAGAGAGGTTCTCTTAGGAAGGGCTCCAGAATGAGTCCAAAGCTCAGAAGACAAAACCTCTGGTCCTGGTGACAGACCCAGATTGGATCCTATAGCACCGTGATGGCAAACCTGTGGCACACATGCCACAGGTGGCATGCAGAGCCCTCTCTGCGGGCATGCTAGCCGTCACATCAGTCCAGCTCCACTGCGCATGTGTGGGCATCTCCCACCAGCCAGCTGGTCTTTGGGTCTCTGCTGTGCATGCACGGGGGTGTGTGGAATGCATGGGGGACGTGCATGTGTGCATGGGGGGGTGCATGCATAGGGGTGCAAGTTGGTGCAGGAAGCTTTCCAGCCCCAAAACAGGGCGCGGGAAGCCTCGTACGCCTCCCCATGCCCCATTTTGGCTTTCAGGTTGGTGCAGGAGGCTTTCCAGAAAGCCTGGATGCCAAAATGGAGCCGGGGGGGGCGCAAATGTGCGGGGAGGGCACTCGCATTGCATTTTGGGGGTTCTGGCACACGTGTGTGCATTCGCACGCGCATGTGTGTGCTTTGGGCGCTCAGCTCCAAAAAGGTTAACCATCACTTCTATAACATTATCCTGGGACATGTATATTCGCCATCCTTCATGAGGGAGAAATAACTTAAACATTTCCTTTATCCAAGAGTTGGCCTGTTTGCAATTCCTTAACTCTCCTGGCCCCCATCTAAATCATCAGAGTCTTTGACAGGCACATTATGTATGTACAATGAATTACGTATGTATTGGAGATTGTCTGCTTTCCTGGACAAGTTTTTTTCCAATCTTCCCAGAACCTTCAGATGCCTAAGAATGCCTTCAAAAGCAACACCTCCTAGTCATTTGTCATTGTCAGTCCCCAGAGGCAGTATATCCATACTGCTATGGTTACAATCATTATGCAACCTAATTTATTCATCTTGGCAAAAATCAAAATGAAATCGATCAATGCCACGCGCTGCCGGCTTCATCAGTTGAAGGTGAAGATGGATGACTGTTTCCCCGCTGCACGATGCAAACAAGGAACAGCAAAAGTGGGTGCCATTTGAAGCCTCTGCATACCCAGCCAGTGACACATTTTTTGGCAAGGAAGAGTTGACATATTTTCTGTGGTAATAGAGCTAGAGAGCCAATTGCATCAGCTGAAAGCGGCTAGATTTTGATGTGCTGTTTCTTGTGATTTCACTCTCCTTTTCAAAGCTGCCAGAAGAAAAGTAAAACATTAGGATGAGAGGTTGGAATCAGAGGATGGGATGATTTTCTTTTTTTAAAGAAATGTTTATTAGGAGAGTTTACATAGGCTTAAAAATTCACATAAAAGAAAAAGTATTGGAAAAAAGAAAATATACAGGAGTTTCAAAAGTGAACAATAACAAGAGAAAGAAAAAACAAAGTCTAAAGCAGCAACTTCAAGCTTTCTTTGCAGCACTTCCTTACACAGTAATTACCATCTCCATCCTCCCAAACTGCATACTGTGGTTTCCTTCTCCCCATAAACCAATCCTTTAAATCAATAAATCCCAAAATCATCAATTCATTTTATCAGTTTTCAGCAAAAACTCGATATAGGATTTCCAGTCTTTTATAAAAGTAATTGTAGTTCCCTCCTTTATCAAACAAGTCAAGCAAGCAGTGTTCCAATATCTGAGGGGCTGCCACAAAGAAGAGTGGGGAGTCAACCTATTTTCCAAAGCACCAGAAGGAAAGACAAGAAGCAATGGGTGGAAACTAATCAAGGAGAGAAGCAACCTAGAACTAAGGAGACATTTCCTGACAATGAGAACAATTAACCAGTGGAATGGCTTGCCTTCAGAAGTTGTGGGTGCTCCATTACTGGAGGCTTTTAAGAAGACCTTGGACAGTCAATTGTCTAGAATGGTATAGGGCAGTGATGGCTAACCTTTTTGCCGTTGCGTGCCAAAAGTGGGGAGAGTGTGGGGGGCTGCGGGTGCGGGTGCCCACATCCATAATTCAATGTGCCCCGCTCTCCCGTGCATGCGCACATGACCCCCCCACTTCCCCTTGCTTTTGGCACGCGATGGCACGGTGGGCCCAGTATGTCCATTTCCCCCCCTCCCTAGGCTCCAGAGGCTTTCTAGGAGCATGGGGAGGGCAAAAACAGCCTTCCCCATCCCCCCGCAGGCCTTTCAGAGGTCAGAAACAGCCAGTTTCCCGACTTCTGGTGGGACCAGAAGGCCTGAAGATCAGTTGGCTGGTGCGCGCATGCACGCTGGAGCTAAGCTGGGGCAACACTCGCTTGCCCACCAATATGGCTCCGCGTGCCACCTGTGGCACCCGTGCCATAGGTTCGCCATCACGGGTATAGGGCATCCTGCTTGAGCAGGGGGTTGGACAAGAAGACCTCCAAGGTCCCTTCCAACTCTGTTATTCTGTTATGTTAAGTCAATTCAACAATTTATGCAAACTCAGCCATCTTCACAGTCCATTCCTCCATTGAAGATACTTTGTATTCTTCCTTCTCTATGCATATAATACTCCCACTACAGTTGCTTTATATAAAACCAGCTGTCCATAAATCATAATAAAAACAGGTCCAGTTTCTTCTGAATATTTTTAAAACTCTGCATCAGTATATGTACAATATTTATCTCTAATATCTTTTTGCCTTTTCACAAGGCCACCATGCACAACAAAACATCCCTTGATATTTTTCATATTTCCAAAATAATTAGAAATACTTTTATACATCTTAAACAGTTTCTGTATACCAGCAGTGTGCATTGTGGTGTCCAAATTCTCTTTTAAATTGTAGAACAATGTGAATTTCAAATTTTTAACTGCATTCTCTCTCATTGAGCAATTTGAATGTTTAGTCAAAGTTCGGGGCTCATTTTATCATACATTTTTAATTTGCTTTTCTTCCATTTCAAATCTTAGAAAAAAATTACACATTTTGACAATCACAAAATCGTTTGTACATCGTTTCATTTTCAAATTCTGTTTTACCATATTCTGTTCTTGGTACAGTTTATCTATCCTGAGTCCTTCTCTTAATTGTGCATATGAAAATCATTGAAATACAAACCCCTCTGCAGTCAATTACTCTCTTTTTTTCATCTTAAGCTCTCCATTTTCCTCATCTAGCAAGTCTTTATATGTCAACCATTTTTCTTTGCCCTTTATTTCTTTTCTGTAAAATACTTCTTGGGCTGAGGCCCACAAAAGAATTTCATTTATTTATTTAAAACATTTATATAGCCACTCATATCGAACTCTGAGTAGCTCCCAATCAAATAAATTTTTAGGCATAGCCTGGGTTTGGTCTGTAATGTGTTAATCCTGATATAATGATTTTTAAAAATCATTTAAAATCTCAATTTATTTCAACTGGTTACCATAAATAACCATGCTATGTAGATTACGTACTTCTAATTCTTTAATTTCTTAACAACAGCCATTCCATAATCCAAACCAAACAGCAGGCAGTGAAATGCAATTTAAAATCAAGTAGTCATAATCTTCCTCTTTCTTTTGCATTTTAGAGAATCTTATATTTAGTACCAATATAGGAGAATATTTGTAGCTCAACATTGAAATGAGAAATCCTTGCTGCTCCCTGAACTTTCTGGCAGATGTTTCATTACCCAAACTAGATACTGTAACATCAACTGATGATGTTACCTAGTTAGAGTAATGAAACATCTGCCAGAAAACAACCAAGCTCAGAGAGCACCGAAGATCCCTCAATATATATTTAACTTTTGAGGATAGGACAATTTCTTCAAGATGCCTTGAGGCCTCACTTTTTCCTCCAAAGAGCCATGTAACATCAGCCTCCACTGTGCAGTTGAAAGTGTGATGAACTGCTGGATTTATATGTCACTTGTCACCTCTCAAGTCTACATGGCAAGCCAGGTAGGTTCTTAAGGAATTACCTTCTGATCTTGGAGTGAGTCCAGCCAGCCAGCTTCTCACTGGATCCTCCTAATCAGGAATTAGTACAAGATCTGTTTCTTTTTTCAGATTCCTTTTGTGGTAAACTGCTGAACTGTGGGGTGTAGTTCCTCTGCAGTTATGCTGAAACCCTGGGACTGCATTACCCTCTCAATGAGGGGATTGGATTCTCCTGGGTAGGGAAGAGAGAAGGATTTACAGTATCATCTTGTTTGAGTTGACAGATGTTTATAAACCCTGCAGTATGTTCTTCGATCCACTGTTGTTTCTGCCTCCTAGTGTAGCGTCTTGTATTACTGCAGTGTTACTTTTCCTCTGCTTATCTTCTTCTTTCATTTTAATTATTGGTGGCTTTCCCCACAGTTCTCTTCTGACCTCTGGCTTGTTTCAAACTATTGCTCCAGATCTAGCCTTGATCTCAGATTCTGTTTGTATGCCATCTGGCTCCATTCCTGTGTTCTGTCAAGCATCCAACAATTCTTGGTTCAGTCTACAGTAGGGGTCTCCAACCTTGGCAACTTTAAGACTTGTGGACTTCAATTCCCAGAATTTTTCAGCCAGCTTCTGGGAGTTGAAGTCCACAAGTCTTAAAGTTGCCAAGGTTGGAGACCCCTGGTCTATAGATTAGCTTCTGCATTACATAGGGCTGCAGCTCTTTAGTTCCTTCTCTCCATTGTGAATGGCTTTGTCAGAGCAACAGGCTTTCTTTCCCTCCTGATAACCATACTCTATTGACTTTTATTAGCTGGTTGACAAAGCATCTGTAAAAAAAACAACAAAAAACTCATGTTAAGCAAGTATTACCACGTCAACTCAGCAGAAATGGAACAAGTTTGGTAACTGGGAGCTGTGTTAGCAACCATAAGCACAACCATTTGAGCCTGATTTGGCCTTGAGTTGCCTGCTTTTCCTTTAGAGCAGGGGTCCCCAACCCCTGGTCCGTGGACTGGCACTGGGCCATGGCATGCCAGAAACTGGGCCACATAAACAACAATCCATGGGATGCAGGCAGCACGCGAAACCACGCCTCCTCTGGTCCACAGAAAAACCTCTCTCCACAGAACCAGTCCCTGGTGTCCAAAAAGTTGGGGGGCACTGCTTTAGAGCAGGGGAACTATGGCCCTTTTATGACTTTAGGGACTTCAACTCCCAGAATTCCTGAACCAGCCATGCTAGCTCAGGAATTCTAGAAGTTGAAGTCCACAAGTCATAAAGGGGCCATAGTTCCCTACCTCTGCTTTAGAGGCTCAAAAAATGTTTCTGTGTTTTGTTTTGTTTTGTTTTGTTTTGTTTTGTTTTGTTTTGTTTTGTTTTGTTTTGTTTTGTTTTGTTTTGTTTTGTTTT
>WNWU01000013.1:11166529-11182845 GCA_012654045.1 Ptyas mucosa
TTGTTTTGTTTTGTTTTGTTTTGTTTTGTTTTGTTTTGTTTTGTTTTTTAAAAAAACATGCCTGAAATTAGAAACCAGTTCCAGGGAACATCAAAGTTCTAGATCCCTTCTATGCTTACAATGCTTACAACCATGCTCATAGGTGGCCAGAGAGTGGATTGCAGCAGCTGCTTTAATATGGATGCTAGAGGGTCAATAGAAATACAAGCTGGTCTTCTAAAGATGTTGATTTTTCCTTTTCCTTTAGACATTATCTTGGTTTCTTTTGGATACCACTCCATCATTTGACTGTTCTCTCCCAGAACCTTACAGCCACATTTTAGTTCCCTGTGACATGTATCCATACTGTACATTACTTGCACATTACAATATGACTTGCACATATAATACAAAGAAATAATCCTACTTTATTTTACATTGTGAGTAACATTTTGTATGAATAGCTTGGCCATAATAAATATCATCCATGGTCTTAGTCTCACAGAAGAGCATTCTGAAATCGAATGAATCAGGAGGACTTTTGATTAATTGTCTCACTACACTTCAATTCTTCGTATTGCAACACCATCAACCTAATACCAGCATGTTGCATAAAAGGGCAGTTGGGTCTATTGTGTTCACAGCCAGCCATTGTTGCAACTGCTAAATACATCAAAGAATAGAACTTTAGCCCAAACTGGCAAATGTTATTGTCAATTCAACTCCAGATCTTTAGATTGCAACATAATAAAGACATAATAAGGACAGGTGCTGACCAATGAGAACATTCAATCTAGACCTGTTTTATTGTTACCTTAAGCCATAACTATCTTTATTCTGTTTATGTGTATCAGTCCCTGAACATTATAAAGTCAGGGCTTGGTTGGTAGCAATTTTCAATGTTATCTTGTCGCCACACTTTGTGCAAACATTCTGGTTGATAAAAAGATAGGAAACAGGAAAGATTCAGAGATGAACGAGAACATAAAGTTCGTGTTGGAAAGTCCCACAGTTGATCATAAAATATGACTTTAAGAGGTGGCTATGAGGATGGAAATCTCTGTTTTGCTCAAGCCTTTGCCATGGTAACCCAAGGCATGCCAGACTACTATATTTTTCTCTTCAGTCAACATTATCTGAATAGGCAATATTCTTACATGATGATAATGATGATGGTGATGATGATAATGGTGGTGGTGGTGATGATGATGATAATGATAATGATAATGATGAGCCTGCTGACTTATTTAGATTTTTTTTCAGGTATTTCTCTATAGATTCCCATTTATTTGGAGGTAAAATCTATATATATAAAAGCAAAATCCACTCACTAATCACCAAATCTCCAGAACAGTAAAGCCTACAAACTTGAAATTTGGCACGTACATTCCTCTTGGCTTCTAGGTGCTCGCTAAGAAAGGATTTTTCAAAATGACCATCAGATCATTAGTATTTCATATGCAGTATATTCATATACAGTGTATTAACCCGCTCTGATGCTAAGGAGTTAGACGTTCTACTCACCCTCCCCACCTGAAAAGTTCCAACTGCCAGTTGCCTCACATTCCGTTACCTCAGTTCAAACTGGCAGACATCCCACTTCTTCATTCAGGAGTGGTCTGGGGCTCCTTAGAGTACTAAACGTTGGTACCTCCCCAAAATGTCTACGCCTTCTACCTATGGAACTGCTTCTGAACTCAAGGCGGCGGGGGAGATATTCCCTTATGAGTTTCAATCACCGACCACCACTGAGCCAACGGATTGTGAACCGAATTTCTCCTGCATAGTGTCCCAGCCCCAACTCACTTCTTACACTGACCTCCTCAGTTCAGACAAATCTGTTCCTTCTACTGTAATGCCAGTTAAAGGGAAAAGAGAGGAAAAACGCAGGAAAAGATTTACAGATGCTATTAGGAAAACACAAGTAAGGGAAGCTGCAAAAAAGTGTTGTCAAAGTCATCCCGAAGTCAAGAGAGAGGCTGTAAAAAAGGATGCATCTAATAACCCCTACATTAATCAGGCAGCTACAGCTAAATATGCCAACATTCAAAGTGCAGGGGCAGGTCTACCACAGGATAGGGAGTATCATGGCGGGGCCTCAGCAGCAGCCTTCATTTCTCTAGATATACTTTGTTGGTGATGATGACAATGAGAGAGACATCTGTTGTGGAATCTACCCGGGCTTTACTCCAGAACTGCTTAGTTCAATTTATCATGCCCAATCACATAGTTTTGTAGCGAAGCATACGTATCCAGCTAGTAATTTATAAATGAAAAATGACAGCTATATATGTATCAAAAGTGAGGCTGGTTTGGTTTGTTTTGTTTTTTTACTCCACCTTTTTGGTTCATCTTTTAGTAGACTAGAAGATGTTCTGGCTGCTTATAGGATATTTTATTCTTTGGTTTTATTGTGATTCTTTTTCTTGGGCTCTTCTTCAGCTTCTTCTTTGTGGGAAAGCTGGGCAGGTTCCTCAATCAGGAGCTGCAGTCTTCTAGACTCCCCAGTTGTAGGGAAATGTTGTTCAAAATATGGTAGACCCTCCTCCCTTTCACACAGAAAGGAATGGTTTTCTAAAAAGTAGGTTTTCTCCAATTGAGACACTTCCTTCTCTAACAGTGTGGCCTGGGACATACACAGTGGTGGGATTCAAATAATTTAACAACCAGTTCTCTGCCCTAATGACCAGCTAGGTGGGCGTGGCCATGGTGGTGTCGCCAGGTGTCGCACTCGGCCTCCTGCACACCCCTGGGAGCAAAAACAGGCTGTGGGGGGGGAGGACGTGCTGCCCCCCCCCAACACCCTGTTTTGGACCTAGTAGGCCTCCCTGCAGCCTCCTGAGAGTGAAGATGGGCCACGGGGGGAGGAGGGACTGCGCTGCACCCCCCTATACCCTGTTTTAGGCCTGTAGGCCTCTCTGCACTTACCTGGGAGCCAAAATGGGGTGCGTGGGGACTCCTGGAAGGGGCAGGGCGGGGCGGGGCGGGGCCAGCCAGCAATTTAACTATCGGTTTGCCCGAACTGGCCCAAACCGGCTGAATCCCACCACTGGACATACAATATATGCTCTTCTCTGTTCACATTGTTTTGCATGCCTATTTGTGCAGATAAAAAGTAGAGCTTTGTAGCACTGATTCAAAGGGGAAAAAATCTTCATGGTGTACAAACAAGTTCCCATAGGGCCAACTCTTTAAAGCAACTACAACCTGAGGAAAAGACACTGTTCCTTTCAGGAGCTATAGACAGGTTTTTTATGAACTCCCCCATACTGTATGCTCCAAAACCCAATTTTGTTTATGAAACTGTAGTGCTAAGCGTTGTAATGCATAACATAAGAGAAAACTGTTTGGGAACTTTCCTAGATAGAGATGCATATATGGTAATATAAATATCATTATCTTTGCACAACAGTTTTGTTCAAAGTAATCTGTTTTGGCGATTCACAAAATACCCTGATATTTGGGGTCAGTGTTGACTCTTGCAGGCTGCTGGAGTAATTCTTCAGATCTTTGAAAATATTTGCCATTGTCTCCTTCCTAGAGCTGACAGTCCGTGACTGGCCCATGGTCACACAGCTGGCTTTCTACCTAAGACAGGACTAGAACTCACAGTTTTTCTGTTTGTACCTAGTGCCTGAATCACTACTCCAACTGGCTCTCACCTTGAACTAATTAGGAATGTCTAAATTGTAAGCAATCTATTTTAGCCAGAATCAAGTAATGGAAAACTCACTGACCAAGAGTTCCATATTTAATTTGTCAAAAAGTCATCCAGTTAGGCTATTCCAAAAAATCAAGTTATAACTCTAACCTGTAGAGTGATGCTGTATTCTAACTTCCATTAGTTCTAGCCAGCATCTAAGTTCTCAGGTGTGATGAAATTTATTTTAGCATCTGGAAGATCATAGGTCTCTCACTATAATTTGTAATTTGTCTTAATGACCTACGGGCATTTTCATCAACAAGAGAGTTTCCGTTTAATTGGCTGGTGGTGAGACTTTTTAACTGGAAAGCAAATGAGAAAGGCATTTCCTGCAAAGAATATAAGACAAGGAAGAATGCCTTTCTACAATAATGTACATTGTTCCAGATGAGTGTAATTTGAATTAAACTGAATTCAAATTGAATTTGAATTAAAAGGAAGTGTTCCTTTGAACCTTCTTTTCCAAAGAGCACATGGCTGTTTACTTGGAAATGAGTGCTATTTTATTTAAGGGGTTATACTTCCTGATTAGTATGGGTAGTCCTCAATTTACGACTGTAATGGAGCCTGCCCATTACAGTCACAAGTCATGATGGTCATAAAGCAGGCCATCAACATGACGGACCTATTTTGTGATCTTTTTTGCGGCAGTCATTAAGTAAACACAGCAGGTGTTAAACCCGTGAGCTATGAGCCGTATTTGCTGAAAACCAGAAGTAAACGAATATGTTTTCAGCAAAAACATCGTAAATTGTGGCCACATGACTGTGGAACATTGCAAATGGCTGTAAATGTGGGCTGATTGCCAAGCACCCAAAATGCAGTCACATGATAATGGGAGGAGGTATACCTTGGGAAGTAGGTTGTAAATACTTTTTGAGTGCTCCCTCCTAACTTCAAATGGTCACTAAGCGAACAGTTGTAAGTCAAGGACCACCCTGTATGTTGGCGGTTAATTACGGCTGTGATCAGATTGCTCGATACAGTCATAACGAGCTACCAAAATTTTCTTTACTTCTGTATCGTCCATTATGAATCATCATAACCCAAATTGTATTATTTGACACCAGACACACTTAGCAATATTGGCATTTGCCTAAGGCAGCAGAAAACTCTGGAAATGCTGTTTATGGAATGCTGTCATATTTAATATTCTTGCCCCACTGCAGACTTCGTGTACCTCTGTAAAATAGGACAAGGGCACTCAGTTCCATGTGGAGAGAACTTCAATAACACTCCTAGAAAGGAGCAAAAATTAGCCAAAGAATTCATTTTCTCTTCAATAGAAATAGGAAAATGTTAAAACCCTGTTTCTCAATCTCAACAATTTTAAGGTATATGGACTTTAACTTCCAGAATTCATAGCTAATTGGGGAATTCTGGAAGTTGAAGTCCACACATCTTGAAGTTGCTGAGGTTGAAAAACAATCTATTAAAAGGTTTCTTCTTAGTGTTTATGAGTAGCTATTTAGGGGGCAGGGAGGAGAGCAGGAAGGGTGATGATTATTTCCCAAGAATTCTGTTTCCGTATTTCAAAGGAACCCATTGTTCCTTCTGGTGTCACATTTCACATTTCATAGAATTATAATCATCTCCTATTTAACATTCACGGCAAGAGATTTAGTGCTAACAGCATAGAATCAAAGGTAAATAAAACCATGGAGTTGAAGGGCCTTTGGAGATCATCGACTGTAGCAGGGGTGGGTTCTACTTACCTTTACTATCGGTTTGCAACGGGATCGCGCGAAGCTTCTGCGCATACACAGATTGCCGATGATGACATCCGGGGCAGTGGGCGGGGCCTGCCACCGGTTTTATTACCGGTTCTTGCGAACCGGTCCGAACTGGGGGCAACCCACCACTGGACTGTAGCTTTCTTGATCCTATAGGTGCATGAATCTAAAATTCTGAGCAATGACCGCAGTGTCATTCTGGCACTTAGTCCATACATCTGTAGAAAGTCCAGGTTGGGGGGAAATGACCTGGTCCAGCCTTTGGTTGCAGGTAGAATCAGAAATGTACAATACAATACAACTCCAATATCCCCAAAATTGGGTTATTCTAATGAGGGAGAGAATCTCACAGTCTCGTATCTGAGTTCTATTGTTGTTTTCCTAATGTATATGTGGAATAGCCCCTTTGTAACTTAAGAAATTGAGATCTTGCCTTAATCAAGCTCAGTTATCTTTTACTGTTTTTCTTTGAAATTTGAGCTTTTTGACTATTGTAAAAAGGGATAAAATGTTTTCCCTGTCTCTTGCCTTGCTGCCATTTTTCAATTGTTGCTTCAAATCCCCTTCCACTTGGATAATAGTTTGATTAGTAGCATTGTTAACTTTAATTCCAAAACTGTGGGTTATTAATGTTCAGTTCCTTCCATTGTTTACTCCCTTCCATATGCAAGGTGTTTCAGACGTTGGTGTATCGCCTCCTGTGCTGGGGTAAAAATACTACAGAAAAAGAAATCTGACCCAGAGGAAGTTACTTGGAGACTTTATGGACACATCCATGTAATCTTCTCAGCAGCAGCAGTAGAAAAGTGGTCAGACTGTCAGTCGGTCAATTAGGAAAGAAAGACTCTCGAACCCATAGCTAGAGAAAATAAAAGGTAAAGGTTCCCCTTGCACATAGTGCTAGTTGTTCCCGACTCTAGGGGGCAGTGCTCATCTCTGTTTCTAAGGTGAAGAGCCAGTGCTGTCTGATGACGATTCCGTGGTCATGTGGCCAGCATGACTAAATGCTGAAGGCGCACAGAGCGCTGTTACCTTCCCACAAGGTGGTCCCTATTTTTCTACTTGCATTTTTACATGCTTTCGAACTGCTAGGTTGGCAGAAGCTGGGGCAAGTAACGGGAGCTCACTCCGTTACGCAGCACTAGGGATTCGAACCGCTGAACTGCCAACCTTTTGATTGATAAGCTCAGCATATTAGCCACTGTACTTTACTAAAGCATGTAGTACAATGTAGCAAAACTGGATCTGGAATTTCACGCCCAAAGCAGCTGGTTAACTTTTCCCCTGGCTTCCTAACGGTATTCAAATAAATTGTTTTGGTAACAATCTCTGGTTGCATGGGTTGAATGGTGCTGCATTCCATCAAGTGACCTTGGAGCAGTCAGCGACTCTCACAGGATGGCACGAAGAATAGTTTCGTTTCCCCATCCTCTGCCCCCCCCATCTTATGTCCCCCCCCCCCCATCCCTTCCTGCTTGTTGCAATATGACAGATTGGCATCTAGGGAAGCATTGCAGGCATAACAGCATGGCAGTCCTGACACAGACATAGTCATCTTCCGGAATGGTGTTTTCAATTTCCCAGTCTAGTCAACAGCCTTGAGATTTCTTGGATAACCTCCTGTCCAGTAATAATAGTCAATCTGGCTTTTGATTCTGAACTTAATTAAAGTTGCCCAGATTCTAAAGCCCCAAAAAGTTGAAATAACAACACAAAATAATGGAGGATTTTTGATACTTTACACTCCTTTGGGAACATACTTCGGCAACTTCTTTTATCCAAAGCCGTCTCTTCTGTCTGTTGCTATAATTTTTTTAATAGAAGCCGGTTGGAAGCATTGCTGCTTAAAAAAATATTTATATCTTATCTTCCCTAGTGAGTAAGGTCCCAAAATACATTTGTCACTTCTCATTATTTCGAGGAGCTTAGAGAGAAGTGAAGCTACATCTCAGACTTTCTATTTTTTGTTTCCCCCTCCCATGCTAACGTGTTTTATCTTTTTTTTTAATCCACAGGATTGTGTGCAGCTGAATCAATACAAACTGAAAAGTGAAATAGGAAAGGTAAGTTTTATAGCACCTTATTCTCTACCCCAGGGATGGATAGATAAAAGAAACTAACATAAAGCTTAGGTGTGGTTGGAGCTTGCTAGATATTTATGGACCTATAGGCATTAGACTTGGGACCCAGGGAAGGAGGACTAAGGGATGGGTTCTTGAGTGCAAAGATGAACAAGCTTGTTCTAATACTGAACATATATTTCGAATTATGACCTCAATGAAGCCCAAAATTTCTGTTGTTACGTGAGACATTCGTTAAGTGGGTTTTGCCCCATTTTACAACTTCCTTGCCACAGTTGTTAAGTTAATCAATACAGTTGATAAGTTGCTCACCCAGTTGTTAAGTGAATCTAGTTTCCCCATTGACTTTGTTTTTTAAAAAGGTCAGAAAAGGTGATCATATGATCATAGCAACGGTCATAAGTATGAACCAGTTGCCAAGCATTTGAATTTTGATCACATGACTATAGGGAGGCTGCAAAAGTCGTATTCTGAAAAATGGTCATAAATCACTTTTTTCAGTGCCATTTTAACTTTGAATGGTCACTAAATGAACTGCTGTATGTCGAGGATTACCTTTATGTGATCAGAAACCAAACGCAATTTTTCTTCCCAAAATGGCTCAGTAAATATCTAGTAAAAGATAAGGTAGGATAAAGTTATCTCTACAAGTCATCTTGTACAAGTTATCGCAGTGGCTCAGTGGCTAAGACACTGAGCTTGTCAATTGAAAGGTCGGCAGTTCAGCGGTTTGAATCCCTAGTGCTGTGTAACAGGGTGAGTTCCCATTACTTGTCCCAGCTTCTGCCAACCTAGCAGTTCAAAAGCATGTAAGAAATGCAAGTAGAAAAATAGGGACCACATTTGGTGGGAAGGTAACAGGGTTCCAGGCGACTTTGGCATTTAGTCATGCCGGCCACATGACCATGGAGACGTCTTCGGATAGCACTGGCTCTTCGGCTTTGAAACGGAGATGAGCACCGCCCCCTAGAGTCGGGAACGACTAGCACATATGTGCGAGGGGAACCTTTACCTTTACCTTTACCTTTACGTTTACAAGTCATCTCTCTCCAGTTCTCCTTCTATTAAAACAGCACCTGTCTGTTTGATTGGTCTGTCATCTGATGAAGCCTTTCCTTCCATAAGAGAACTGGTACTTTTAATCTCTTGGGATTTCCAATCTTAACATGTATTCTTTTATCAGCCATAAAGTACTAGTCTTCCCCTGATGCAAAGTAGACTTTTTGCAAGTCCAGAGTTCTTTTGTAGTCATAAGAACATTCCCAAATGCATCTCACACAGCAAACTGATATTTATAAACTGAAGAGCTCATTCAAACATGTAGAGGTGGTCAACTATATTAAGTATCTGGGGGTACAGAAAACTAACAATCCGAACTTGTCTCTCCACACATCATCCTTAGTGAAGCGTGCAAACCAGAGTCTGCATTTCCTGCGTCAGATGAGGAGAGTGCATTTTTCTCCTTCTGTCCTGGCCACTTTTTACAGAGGCACAATTTAGAACGTTTTAACAAATTGCATCACTTTTTGGTTTGGTGGCTGCAGTGCCTCAGATAGAAAGTCCATACAGAGAGTGGTAAGGACAGCTGAGAAGCATATAGGAAGCTCACTTCCTGTCATTCAGGATACTGCTTATAAGTGCTATGTGCTTAGAGCTCAAAGCATTGTTAGAGACCCCACAAACCCACTTCATGATCTGTTTCTGTTGCTCCCCTCTGGGAGGAGGTTTCGAAGTATTTCTAGCAGGACTACCAGATTCTGTAACAGCTTTGCTCCCTATGCCATCCATCTGGTAAACTTGCAAGATTTATTTTTCTTGCCATGTACATGTATACATCCGAATTAGACTCTGTTGTTTCTCTGTGTCATATAATATATGTGGTATATGCATACTTTTGTATTTATTTCTTTATTTAGTCATACTTATGTAGTATATATTGGAGGTGGTGACCCTTTGAGAACTGTATGCAACAAAATTTCATTTTAACGTTTTTGTTTTTTTTTTTAATTTGATTTATATGCCGCCCTTCTCCAGAGACTCAGGGCGGCTTAGAATGTGTTAAGCAATAGCCTTCATACTTTTGTATATTTATACAGTCAGCTTATTGCCCCCACAATCTGGGTCCTCATTTTATTATTTTGTTTTATTTTATTCAATTTATAAACCGCTCTTCTCTTGCTGGACTCAGGGCAGTGTACAGCCAGAAATAAAAAACAATCGATACAAAAATTTAAAATTTAAAAGAATTATAAATTTTGGCCATAAATTTAAAAACCTCATAGCTAAAACCCAGTTTAAACAATTTAAAAAATCCAAAATCTTAAAAAAAAAAGGGGGGGGGGTTTCATGCCAGCCCTGCTTGTTGGAAGAGAAAAGTTTTTAGGGCACGGTGAAAAACCCGGAGATCTGATATCCTGCGTATCTCCGGAGGCAGGTTGTTCCAGAGGGTGGGTGCTGCCACAGAGAAGGCCCTCCCCCTGGGGGTCGCCAGCCGACATTGCCTGGCCGACAGCACCCTGAGGAGTCCCTCTCTCTGGGAGCGTACTGGCCGGTGGGAGGCTATTGGCGGCAGAAGGCAGTCCCGCAAATACCCAGGTCCGATGCCATGGAGCGCTTTAAAGGTTGAAGCGCACCCGGAAGTCCACCGGGAGCCAATGCAGCTCACGCAGGAAAGGTGTCACATGGGAGCACCCCGTCGCTTCCATAATCCCCCATGCGGCCACATTCTGCACCAGTTGGAGCCTCCGGGTGCACCTCAAGGGGAGCCCCATGTAGAGAGCATTACAGTAGTCCAGGCGGGAAGTGACGAGTGCCTGAGTGATCATGTGTAAGGAGTCCCAATCCAGAAAGGGATGCAACTGGCGGATCAGGCGAACCTGATGAAAAGCCCCCTTGGCCACGGCCGTCATATGCTCTTCTAAAGACAGCCGTGCATCCAGGAGGATGCCCAAGTTGCGAGCCCTCTCTGTGGGGGCCAATAACTTGCCCCCAATAGCCAGCGATGGCACCAGCTGGCTATATCGGGACGCCGGCAGCCACAGCCACAGCCACTCGGTCTTGGAAGGGTTGAGTCGGAGCCTGTTATTCCCTATCCAGATCTGCACGGCCTCCAAGCACCGGGACATCACTTCAAGGGCATCGTTGGGATGGCCTGGGGTGGAAATGTACAGCTGAGTATCATCAGCATACTGATGGAATTCCACCCAAAAGCCACGGATGATCTCGCCCAGCGGCTTCACATAAATGTTGAACAGAAGGGGCGAGAGGACCGATCCCTACGGCACCCCACACACAAGGCACCTCGGGGTCGACCTCTGCCCCCCTGCCAACACCGACTGCGTCCGGTCGGAGAGATAGGAGAAGAACCACCGTAAAACGGTGCCCCCCACTCCCAACCCCTCCAACCGGCGCAGCATGATACCATGGTCGATGGTATCAAAAGCCACTGAGAGATCTAATAGGACCAGGATAGAAGAACAACCCCTATCCCGAGCCCTCCAGAGATCATCCACCAACGCGACCAATGCCGTTTCCGTGCTGTGCCCAGGCCGGAAGCCGGACTGACGCGGATCCAGATAGACAGCTTCATCTAGGTACCCGGGAAGCTGTCGCGGTAGGTATTTTACCTACCTTAGAAAGGATGGAAGGCTGAGTCAACCTTGAACCTGGTGAGATTAGAACTTGCAGTAATTGCAGGCAGCTGAATGTTAATCACACTGCTTTAGTCTGCTGCGCCACCAAGCTCTGGTGCCGATTAGTGTACGTTCAAAAATGACAATAAAGTTATTTTAAGTCATTCTAAAACTTTAATGATTTACTTTCTAGTCTGGTTATGATTTATCTATTATATTTTTTTTTAGATATTTGTACCCTCCAAGTATTATACTGTCCAATACTTTATCACTATATTTATCTAGATAATGTTAATATTCAAAACAATGAACTTGACAGCTACTTATATTTTATTTGGTCTTTCACTATGGTGTTCTAGCTGGAACCAAGATATTTTTATACTTGTATTGCTAAATGTCAGGCAGTGACCAGGTGCCAGACAATTGGTTCTTTGAAGATCTAGAGACCATAAACACACCAGGAATTAAGAAGATTTGCAGTTTTAATATTAACTTTAGCAGATGGATTTAAACAGAAACACAAAAGCATGACATACCAAGCAAAATGATGACAAATGTTCATTGAGCACTATCAGTGGACTTGTATAATTGTAATGCCAAAAGTCTTCAGTATTTGACACAGAAAAACAGGCAGATAACCATAGCATTTCTGTACAAGCACCATATTAGTTCCAATAATACCAAAAACACATTGTTGATTCTATTATTAATCATTTTCAGAACTATTTGTCTGCAACTTTAGGTTTGTATTATATAAAGTAAAGTTTCCAGGTTGAGTTTGGGGTGTGTGTGTGTGTGTGTGTGTGAATTTACAGACACATCCAAAAAGCTTAGCTGCAAAATATCACTGGTTTGCCATTGCATTTTCAATTTTTTAAAAATAGTTTCCAGGTTATAGCCGTGGTAATCCCTGGAAATCTTCCACTCAAGGCCAGGCAAACTTGCTTAGCTTCAGGGCTAATTCTCCATCAGGGGACAAGCATTTTTATAAACATTTCCACCTTCAAAAATGCAAATAATAATTTTGGAAAGAAAATAGTAGTATTAAACACCCCCATTTTTCATGAAGAAAGCTCAGGTAATGAAATGATAAGTATTGGTTGGCATTATCATTATAATTATACCTGGAATTGTAATTATTACTGTTCTACTTTCCTTTTCATCTAGGAGGATTTTCCCTGGCTGCCTGCCTGGAGTGTTGTAACATGATATAAATACTATTAATCCCCTTTAATGCAGCCAATTATTGGAACTTCAAAAGGCCAACTTTTTTCAACCAGGCCAATGGGCCTGGTTATTTCCATTCAGATGCGGTGTAGTTTAACTGTTTTCTCAATTCAGAAGTGTCCCAGAGCTGGAAGGCATTTTAGAGTGAATAAGACGAATAGTTTCCCTACCTGGAGGTTGGTAATAAAAACATTTAGGCTACAGGTGGTAGCCTAAATGGAGACATTTTCTTGGGGGTGGAGTGGGTGAGATACATCCCATTTACCAGAGGAGAATGATAAGCTCAGTGAGGTGCACTTACTGTATCTTTTTGTAGGCTTTAAGAGCTGCATCCCAAAGGTGGAACCATCAGAATCCAAGATAGACTTCACTGAAGGAGGGGCGGGGAGGTAGAAAAGGTATCTTAAGCCTTTAAGCCACCAACACACACACACCATTTCCAAACTCTGTACCTCAATGCCCCAGTGCACCCATTTGAGCCCGTGTCTATGACTGCCTTCTGCCAAAATATACACACTGTATGTTTTGAGGAAAATGAATTGGAAACTGGCTTGTGCAGTTCAAAATGCTGGACCCGCTCAGGATAATTTGTAATCACATGAGCCATGGTGGCGCAGTGGTTAGAGTGCAGTACTGAAAGCTACTTCTGCTGACTGCCGGCTGCCTGCAATTTGGCAGTTCAAATCTCACCAGGCTCAAGGTTGACTCAGCCTTCCATCCTTCCGAGGTGGGTAAAATGAGGACCCAGATTGTTAGGGGCAATATGCTGACTCTATAAACCGCTTAGAGAGGGCTGTAAAGCACTGTAAAGCGGTATATAAATCTAACTGCTATTGCTATTGCTAATCTGGAGCTGATCGGACTGCTCAATCCCTTTTTACAGCCTGCATTTTTACTCCTCCCCCCATGCCAAATACATAGGTGACATATAGGTTTAAAAAGATGGGGGAAAGAAAGACAAAACACAGTCTCCTCCTGACGAGAAGAATAATAGGTCTGACCATCTTGCATTATTACCCTTCCATTCAATGAGAATAATAAACAGCAGGCATCAGGAATAGAAGGGTACAACCATCACAGAGAGAGAGAGAAATTATCTTCTTTAATAGCACTACATTTTAGAGCAAAGCTGCCAACAACATCTAAGCACTGAGCAGTTTTTGGCAGCCTAAAAGGTTGGCAGAGATAAAAAACAGATCCCCAGCCTTCTTCTGCTGGATGACAGCATCCAAACACACTGCTTTATTTCAGTTCAGTTCCTTACCCAAGCAGAAAGCAATGTCCATCTGAAGTGGACCAGTGGACCAGATTATTTTTACAGTGATTAGAAGCTGCAGGAAATTTGTGGGGAGGGGGGGAGTTCGAGGGATGATTTGAGTGTGTGTGTGCATAGATGCAAAATGCATTGCAGGAAAACGAATTTTTGATTTTGGTTTTTACCGATTGGATAGATTTGTTGTTATAGAAATGGCTAGTTTATGTGATTATGAAAAAGTAAAAAGTTGAGGGTAGATGTTAATGCCTTATTTTACTGCACCAATGGAGTCAGAAGTCAATGCCTTTTTCTTCTTTTTCTGGGTGTGCATAGATGCAAAATGTATTGCAGGAAAATGACTTTTCTGAGTTTTGAATGAGAAATGATCGTGGTTTTTCTTATTCTTTTTTTTTTAAAGAAATGTATAAAGTCTATTTTTGGAAGTTTTATAGTAGGAAAAAATGTTCCCCCATATTTCAGATCACCACCAGAGAAGGCTTGAGGGGGGGAGGCTGCAAAAAATTCAAAATCTGCTTGCCCACCCTGTTCCATAATCTATCTGCAAAGCAAGGAGTGGGGGAATGAAAAAAATGCCAGATGGAAGGGAGAAGCAGTGGAGAATGGGTTTTATAAGGACAATCTCCATCTTGAAAAGTTTTAGACTGAATATTTCCCTGGAACAGGTAACAGTAACAGTAACAGAGTTGGAAAGGACCTTGGAGGTCATTTAGTCCAACCCCATGCTCACACAAGAGAACTATACTAGGGATTCGAACCGCTGACCTTTCTGATCTACAAACTCAGCATCTTAGCTACTGAGCCACCTAGGGAACCGCCAATGAAACCAACCCTGTGATTTTGATTGTGTGTTTATTTCTAGGGTTCCTACGGAGTTGTGAAGCTGGCCTACAATGAAAATGATGATCAATATTATGTAAGTTGCAAGTACCTCTCCTGATCCATTACTGCATGCATGAGACTGAGATGGGACAATAATGGGACATTTTATTTGATACCTTTGAATTCCTACTCAGTTAGAGATAACAGCTTGGGAAGGTTGCCTACGTTATAGTTTTAATTGCTGAAAATGTTCCCCGTTTCCATTTTGAGCTGGAATAACAATAATCTCCCACCTAAAATGGCTTTCCAGATTTGTTGAGTCATTGAACAATATTTGAAAAGTAAAAGAATGATTACTCAATAGAAAGAAGGACAACATTATGTTCTTTCTTATTTTTTCTTTCTTACTTACCGTATTTTCCATCTTTGTTTTGGTTGGTTTATTTGTGCCTTAGAATCAGGGTTTTTGTTTCCCACTCCTGAAGACTGCCTGAAAAAGTTCCTTTTTGGCAAGTAGTTTGCCATTGCTCCTTTTAAGGACTGAGAGAGAGTGACTGGCTCAAAGTTGCCCAGTTGGAAAGGAAAGGAAAGGAAAGGAAAGGAAAGGAAAGGAAAGGAAAGGAAAGGAAAGGAAAGGAAAGGAAAGGAAAGGAAAGGAAAGGAAAGGAAAGGAAAGGAAAATATAATTGAATTTTATGGTTGCATACAGGATTACGTAATTAGTTAACTGCTGGTGAGTTCTTCCATGCTTTTCCGATTGTCAAAGTACTTTTCAAATTGACACAAATTCCATTTTCTCTTTATTGCCACTTTGGAGTAATCCCATAATTATCACATACATATCATTTGCAAGAGCTATTCATCCCTTCTGGAATCACTGTGATTTTGAATAGTTAGATTTCTGTCTCCCCCTGGTTTTTTCACACCCTTTATTGCATAGTTTTACAATTACATGTACAAGCAAAATATTTTTGGACTTGTACCAAGGAGCCGAGAAGTAGTTAACATTCTTCTAAAATACTGTTTCTCAACTATGGCAACTTTAGGATGTATAGACTTCAAATCCCAGAATTCCCCATCCAACATGCTGGGGAAGGTGGAAAATTCACACGTCTTATATTTGCCAAGGTTGAAGAATGCTGTTCTGAAATATCATCAGTATAAAAACTTAAGGGTGGGGGATGAAGCAAGAGTAATCTTTCTTCCATGCATGATGGTGATTCTTACTTAATAGGGGTGCATGACCATTTTTTTCTTGCTTGAAAAAGAGAAGTCCCGAGGAGGCACTTTCAGCCCAGGATACAAGCATCAATGGCTTCTTGGATTCTTGGAATACTTCATCCAGTTTTGGTTGCCACAATGTAAAAAAGATGTGGAGACTCTAGAAAGAGTGCAGAGAAGAGCAACAAAGATGATTAGGGGACTGGAGGCTAAAACATATAAAGGATGGTTGCTGGAATTGGGTATGTCTAGTTTGATGAAAAGAAAGACCAGGGATGACATGATAGCAGTGTTCTGATATCTCAGAGGCTGCCACAAAGAAGAAGGAGTCAAGCTATTCTCCAAAGCACCTGAGGGCAGGACAAGAAGCAATGGGTGGAAAGTAATCAAGGAGAGAACCAACCTAGAACTAAGGAGAAATTTCCCGACAGTTAGAACAATTAATCAGTGGAACAACTTGCCTCCAGAAGTTGTAAATGTTCCAACACTGAAACTTTTTAAGAAAAGATTGGATAATCATTTGTCTAAAATGGTATAGGGTTTTCTGCCTAAGCAGGGGGTTGGACTAGAAGACCTCCAAGGTTCCTTCCAACTCTGTTGTTCTGTTCTGTTCTGTTCTGTTCTGTTCTGTTCTGTTCTGTTCTG
>WNWU01000013.1:11182855-11287193 GCA_012654045.1 Ptyas mucosa
TGTTCTGTTCTGTTCTGTTCTGTTCTGTTCTGTTCTGTTCTGTTCTGTTCTGTTCTGTTCTAGCTACTTGCTTTCTTAACCACCTCACTTCTGATTATATAAACAAAGCCACTGACTCTCAAGTGAAATGACATCATGCCTTTATTTTAGATATCCTGGCAGGGAGCAGGAACTCCTGTTGAGCCTGGGTGACCAACATCTACCACCAACATTTGGTGTTCTTGTCAGGAGCATCAAACAAATTTCTCCTCCTACAGGAACTCCTATATCTTTTCTAATGTTATTATCTTTCTCTTTTGCCTGCAGGCCATGAAGGTCCTCTCAAAGAAGAAGTTGTTAAAACAGTACGGATTTCCACGTAGGTATCTGTGTGTCAAGGCATAAAGACACAGAAATGATTCCATTTAAATCAGGGGTTTTTTTTAATACCAGTGTTATACATTCTGAGTGGCAGTGGTTCACTAAATTTGATTGTATATATGTGTAGACGGTATGTATGTATATTGCCTTTGAGTTAGTACAATGTTTAGCAACTGGCTAGACTAAAGATTTCAGAAGTTGGTTTACCCTTGCTTTCTTCCTAGGGCTGAGAGAGGTTGGCTGGCTCAAAGTCACCCAGTTGGCTTTGTGGCTAAGACAGGGTTAGAACTTACAGTCTCCTGGTTTGTAGCCTGGTGTCATAACCACTACAAACTGTCTCCTGATAAGGAAATAAAATGGATGGATGGATGGATGGATGGATGGAGGATGGATGGATATCCACCCAAAAAGCCGATACCTCATAAATTCTTTACATTCATTTCTTCTTGAAATGAAGCTTTGTCCTGCCACATTCCAAAAATTTATGAGGTATAAACTTTTCAGGTGGTTTGCCTTTATTCAACCCACACTTAGTAAATGAGAGTGCAGTGTGGAAGTGAATGAGAGAGACAAAGGGAATTATAGCATTATATCCATGTGTTCATATGTAAAAAATGAAAAATCGCATGTCCTCATCTGCATTCATTATGTCAAATTTGTAAACCTGAGTCCTCAGAGCTGGGTGTCCCGCCCAATCTTCGGGTCTGCCCCCTTTCTCCAAAAGCTGCTACCAAACTGTTATTTGGGGGACAAAAGAGAATCCTAACTCATTCAGTATATGACTGAATGATATTAACTACATTTCTTTGGAAGTATACTAATTATTTCTTTTTCCCTTTTCTGGCATGTAACCACCGCACACCACTCATTAAACGTTATGCACTCCTGATATTTTTCGGCTTAACCTGGCAAGCTATGTGGCACTTAAGGCTGAAAAAAATTGCCTGCCTGGGCAATTTGGGATTGGATTAATTAAGTTTAATTTTAAGGCACAACTCAGTAGTTAATAGGCACTGCCGTTTTCCATTTCACATTTACTTGTTAAATCCATATACCCTGTACTTTCACTGAAAAGCAGAACTCCAGCTAGATAATATGAAAAAATGAATAGAAGAGAAACAAAAACAATTAAAAAATGTATTACAAAAAAATAGACTTCTTAAAAAGCACATTGGTAAAACAGATCACATCCGATACAAATGTATTACAGTAAGCTTCAAGCTCGTATTTCCATACTTCTTTTGTATGCCATAGGAGATGACATCTGCTTTTAAATTAACCAAAGCTCACTTGGTTTCTAAATTGTTAGGCTAGTTTGAAAGGATGGTCTGATAATGTTGGATCACTTTATATTTTCTTCCTGGAAATGTAATTTATTGAAACGCTGAGGAGAGATGGTGGTTTTCTACTGGACTGTAAATGCATCACTGTATTCATCTTTTTTCCATGACTACAATGGGTCACATGGTCAGAGTTGATTTGCATGGATGTCTACTATGCAGCATTTCAATTTTTACAAGCCAGGAAGCTTTAGCCAATCCAGCTGTCTGACAATGGCATTGTGTATTACTTTTTAAAATGTGCTTTAGGTTAGTTGTCACTGAAAATACCAAAGAACTTGTCAATGCACAATACCTGACAGCATATGGAGATGTTTGTGTAGAAGTTGTGTTTTCAGAAGAACACTTAAAACAGGGATGGACAATATATGACCCTCCAAAGATTGTTGGCTACAAGGTCCCATCAGTTTTCATAGATCAATCAATCAGAATAGAGCTGGAAGGGAGCTTGGAGGTCTTCTAGTCCAACCCACTGCTCAAGCAAAAGACCCTGTACCATTTCAGATAGGTGGCTATCAGTCTTTTCTTAAAAACCTCTACTGGTGAAACCCCTACAACTTCTGAAGGCAAGCTGTTCCATTGGTTAATTGTCCTCACTGTTAGGAAGTTTTTCCTTAATTCCAGGTTGTTTCTCTCCTTGGTTAGTTTCCATCCATTGTTTCTTTTCCTGCCATCTGGTGCTTTACAAAATAAGTTGACCCCCTCTTCTTTGGCAACCCCTCAAATTCTGGAATACTGCTGTCATGTCACCCCAGTCCTTCTTTTCTCTAGACTGACCATACCCAATCCCTACTATCACTCATCATATATTTTTGTCTCCAGGCCTTTAATCATCTTAGTTGCTCTTCTTTGTACTTTTTCCAAAGTCTCAACATCTTTTTTGTAATGTGATGACAAAAATTGAATGCAGCATCCCAAGTGTGACCTTACTAAAGCTTTATAAAGTGGTACTCATACTTTATATGATTTTGATTCTATGCTTCTGTTTATACAACCAAGGATTATACAGTATTAGCTTTTTTGGCTGCTGCCGCACATTACTGGCTCATGTTTAAGTGACCATCCACTCCAAGATCCTTTTCACAGTTACTGTTTTTGAGCCAAGTTTCCATGTTGATTTAAATTGGGAATTCAACAGCATTTGGAGAGTCACAATATCACTTATATTCTTTATTTCACATCACATGTGTAACCTCTTATATATATGTGGCTATGTGGATTATGCATAATTATGTATGTATGTATGTATGTATGTATGTATGTATGTATTTAGTCACATTTATGTAGTGCATATGGTGACCCTTTGAGTTGCTGTATACAACAAAATTTCATTTAATGTATGCCGATTAGTGTACATTCAAAGTGACAATAAAGTTATCCTAAATCTGGATTTGCATTAACTTGCATTTTGGATATGCACAATTATTGGAATTATACATTTTACAAAATGAGTTGGACCTGCACAACATGCTAAGAAAATAAAGTAAGTGAAAATTAAGACTAACCAGGCTTGGTATCTTGTAGATGTGCAGCCATGAAGTCTTTCTTAAGTGTGTTATGCAAACATAGCCAGTGCGTTCATAATTAAATTGTACTTGATGTAGTTCTGTTGAAATTAAAAGGCCTTCAGCAATCATGACTGTTGTTTCTTGATTTCAGGGGGCTTACTCAAAGATTGATTAAACCAGAAACTAGTCCACTGGGTTTACTGGTTTTTTTTAAAAAAGTGGAAAGGGTTGAATGAAGTGCAACTGCTATTTTTGGCTTTGCTTCCTGGATTTATTGCTGTCAGAGTGATGTGAACAGATTTGGCTTCTTTTCTCAGAGAAAGAACATTTGTATGAATGATTAAGTAGCTCTGAACTGTATCTTAGTTTGTTGTTGCAAGTTCTGTAATCTCTGATGCAAAAGTCTAGATCATCAGAGAAGTAAAATGCATCTGAATTTAGTTGGGTATATTTCTTGGTTCTCATAGATATCCCTGAAAGCTAGGAGAAAAAAATCAACCTCAAAGCAACATGAAAACTAGTTCTCACTACAAGATTTCTTTTAATTTCATTACCAAAGGCCGGCCTCCACCTCGGGGATCGAAAACCACTGCAAGTGGACAGATGAAGCCAATGGCCCCTCTAGATCGGATATATCAAGAAATAGCAATTTTGAAGAAGTTGGACCATATCAACATTGTCAAGCTGATTGAGGTTTGTTTGCTTGTGTTCTGTGCATGAGGTAGGTTGGGATTTTCCAAAACTCCCTTTAATTGAATTTCTTCCTGGATTTTAAAACTCTGGCTTTTCTTAGTTTTGGTTTCAAAGTGAGCATGATAGATCAAGACTTCTTCATTTTTTTGCTATTGGTTTTTCTTTTGAATTTTGTATGGAAGATTATGAGTGAATGGTTTGCCCATTCACTTGTGACCTCCTCATAGTTCCTGTTTCGTCATAACAAAACTTGAGTAAAGTCTGGGAAAATAAACAAGAATCTTGAACAAAATTGAGTGCTGCTAGCAGTGGTTGTTTGAAAAAGCAATCTTTTTAAAGGAGTTTTTTTTCTTTTCACTTTTTAAAATAGCCACCGCTTACAGATGTCTGGCTTGTGTTCTAAAGGCAAAAGTGAAGAAGGTTGTCCCTGGGATTTCAGGGTTATGCCTTTTCTGGCTGTTATACTATTTCGGGCCCTTTTATAAGTAGTCCTTGCTTACCAACTGTTTCATTCAGCAACCGTTCAAAGTTACAATGGTGATGAATAAATAATTTTTCGATGAATGCCTGCATTTACAACCTTTGCAACATCAGACACATGATCGCTATTATAGTTAGTACATGCTGTTCTGTGCCTGACCTGTTATTTTTCTTTGTCGTTCCCCCCCCTCCCATGCAGAGTGGAGAGATTGGAGAAGAAGAGATTTAAACAGAGTAAGCAGGCGCATGTTGGGGAATACACATAGTTCTGACAGCTCTGAGCATGCAACTAGTATATCTCTCCCCTTGTGTGCCTGCTTACTCTCTTGTAATCCCTCTCTTGCTTTATGTCCTGGGTGTGACCTGTTTCTCTTCCTCCTCCACAGATCACAGAGATTGGAGAGGAAGGCATTCTAAGAGAGTAAGGAGGCACACAGTGGGGAATATACCCAGTTGTTTGTGTAGCATGCTTGCAGCTGCCAGCCCTGATTGCACTTGGGACCACCAGCACCACTATATTACTTTTGATATGTATTCCCCATTGTGTATTTGCTTACTCTCTTGAAATCCCTTACTCTGCAATGAATGTAAATACAAACACTGTTTCCCTTCTTACTAATTATCCAGTACTGGAGTGAGCATTCCAAAGGGCAGAGGAATAAGGAGTGGGAGTCATATGATTTCCAACTTGGTGACCCCTTTGCTTAATGACAGAGTTAGTGGTCCCAACAGTCATTGCCAAACAAGGACTATTTGTTTGCAAAGTAGTTTTTTAAAAGCTTTGAATGCCACTGTGTTCACATCTTTAGGAAATAAATAACAGAAAGGCAGCAGGAGAGGTTAACCAAAGACTAGAGGGGGCATCTGCTGATACACCCAATAAGTGCCTCCCTCAGTACTCTCACTACTGGTCACCTGAATTTGTTTCCAAAATAATGGATGGTAAGGATGGTTTCAGAATAAGAGGAAAACACAGCCTTAGTGCTTGTACAGTTAGTGGTGACTTAGAGCTGTCCCATCTGTGAGCTTAGAACAAGATGAAGTGTCATGAGGACAAGGAGGAAATTGTTGATATCAAGAAATGTTTGCATCATAGTTAAGTATTTCTATTGTTTTTCCTGTTGCTTCTTGACAATGTTCAAAGGGATATGTGTTCTTCAATGAAGAACTCTCCTCTGAAAGAAGAAAGGAAATATAAAACAAATCAGGAATTGCAATACAAATAAAGTCACTCTTTTGTAAGGTGTCATTCAGGCATACATGTATATTGAGCCTTGGCGGTGCAGTAGCTAGAGTGCAGTACTGCAGGCTACTTCTGCTGACTGCCAGCTGCCTGCAATTTGGCAGTTCAAATCTCACCAGGCTCAAGGTTGACTTAGCCTTCCATCCTTCCGAGGTGGGTAAAATGAGGACCCAGATTGTTGACTCTGTAAACTGCTTAGAGAGGGCTGTGAAGCACTGTAAAGCGGTATATAAGTCTAAGTGCTACTGCTATATCTGCAACAAAGAATTGGCAGGAGCAAGTTTGCAGAAGGGCTGAGGGAATTAAAAGCATTTTGTCACTGTATGTATTTAAGTTCTGGTTCTTGTTTTCTTCTGTTCAGTCCTGTCTGATTCTTGGAGATTGTCTAGACATGTCCCTGCAATTTCTCGGAAAGGTTTTTCAGAAGTGGTGTGACATTGCCTCCTTTCTAGGGCTGAGAGAAAGTGACTGGCTCAATGACACTGTCTGGCTACTGTCTTGCAAGGCAGTTGTTTCTAAGAAAACAGCTGTAATCATTTAGCCGGTTTCCCGAAAGTTTGATTAAAAGGAATTTGCAATGTAATTCCCACACATTTATTTTAATTTTTCCCTCTGGAGCAAAAGGGAAAACATCAGATCCATTGTCTGCATAATGGGATCTGTTCATTTCTAGATTCCCCCAAATTAGCATGTTTTCATGCCCCCTTTGATGACAAATGGAATCTTTTTTCCAAGCTGTATCTATGGAATTTATTTTATTGTACCTTTAGTTGGTATAAAAATAAAAGATAGCTTACCTAGTTCCTTCCAAATGTGTTGGACTACAGTTTCCATTGTCCCAGTCAGGATAGTTTAGACCAGGGGTCTCCAACCTTGGCAACTTTAAGACTTGTGGACTTCAACTCCCAGAGGAACTCCTGGTTTAGATCACCCTTTCCTTATCTGGTACAACCTAAGTGTGTAGGGAGGATAATTTCTAGCCAACATAGCTAATTCTGAGAGTAGCAGTTTCAAAACTGTTTTAGGTTGGGGAGAATTACGTTAACAGTGCTGCCATTTAGGGCATCATAACTGCCTGTAGTATGCGATAAAAGTCAATGATGATTCACAAGTTGAAGTAGATATATATTCTTCTTTTCAGGTACTGGATGATCCTGCAGAGGACAATCTATACATGGGTGAGTAATGTAGAAGAATATAAGAAATGGCTATGCTGGAGCAGAGTGAGACTGTCTGGTTCATACAGCACCCAATCTGTTTGGGAAACTCAGAAAGAGGACATGACTATAGTTCTACTTATGTTTACTAGCACCTTTCACTGATTCAGAGCCATATTCCTATTTATCCTGAAGCAGGGCAATCATTTGCAGTGGGAGACTGGTATCACCATCAAGAATATGATGATATGTCAAGTTGTTAGTTGCGAAGTTGTGTCCGACCCATCGTGACCCCATGGACAATGTTCCTCTAGGCCTTCCTGTCCTCTACCATCCTCTGGAGTCCACTTAAGATCACGCCTACTGCTTCAGTGACTCCATCCAGCCACCTCATTCTCTGTCATCCCCTTCTTCTTTTGCCCTCAATCTTTCGATATGTCAAGACCAGTAGATAAATCAGACCAAGAACTGTACTGTACAGGAAGGCTAAGGTTACTTCTGTTGAGATAGGTTATAACAAAATCTTGCAAATCTGATTGTGCTCTATCTCCTCTCCGTTTTATACACCAGTGAATTGGGGAGTTACAGGTAGTCCTCGACTTACAACAGTTCATTTAGTGACCATTCAAAGTTGCAACGGCACTGAAAAAAATGACGTATGACTGTTTTTCATATTTACAACCATTGCAGCATTCCCATTGTCATCAAAATGTGGATGCTTGGCCACTGTTCATATTTATGATGGTTGCAGTGTCCTGAGATCATGTGATCCCCTTTTGCAATGTTCTGACAAAGTTCAATGGGAAAGCCAGATTCACTTAAAAACCGTGTTAGTAACTTAATAACTGCAGTGATTCACTTAACAACTATGGCAAGAAAGATCGTAAAGTAGGGCAAAACTCACTTAACAAATATCTCACTTAGCAACCTAAATTTTGGTCATAAATCGAAAATTACCTCTACCTGAATATTATCTTGTTCTGAACTTAAATGTTTCCTGCCGTTTTCCCTAGTTAACGGTACCTTAATATCTCTATCTCCTTTACCTTCTATAATATGATGCTGCTAACTTCAGTAGATGAGGTTGATTCTTATCTGCTTATTTTGCAGTGGATTTTTTTTCTTATATACAGATTGTCCTTTACTTTTCCCTTTCTTTTGTAAACAGAATTCAGCTCAACAAACCTGGTTTCATTTTTCTTGTTTTTATTTTTAAAGAGTACTTTAATGCACCACAAAGTGGTACTCTGGTTTAACAATCAATATTTCCCCTGCAGAATTCTCTAGAGTGGCATCAGGAAATGGTGCTGTCACTTTTAATGGCTTCAGAATGGTGCTGTGTGGTCACTCAGTATCTTTCTAAAACCACAGATGAGGTCAGTGTATTCTAGAGTGGGAGTGGCCAGCTTCAATCCCTGATCCTCATAGAGGACTCTGTTCTACTTTGCGGTCCCCGAGAACTCTGAAGCAGAAAAAATATGCAATTTTTCACTACATAGTTTTCAGTTTTTTAAATCAAAATTAGACTGGAAATATTATTTATTTATTAAACAAAGTTATATAGCTGACCAACTCACACATAGTGAATGTGGGTGGCATATGACATTCAAAATCCAGTTAAAAATTCACGATTCAACCCCACCTCACAACCCCATGGCATGACAACAGAATCAAGCAAGCCACTTGATTGGCTCTGAATGGGGTCCCCAGACCTACTGACAGAACCATGTCTTCAAGTCCTTATGGAAAAGCAACAAGATGGGGGCCAATCTTATCTCTGGAGAAATGATTTCCAGAGGGAGGGAGCTACCACAGAGATGGTCCTTTTCCTAGGTCCCACGAGATGTACTTCCTTGATAGTTGAGACCAGCAACATGTTCTGCCTTCCTGGTGGAGCGTGTAGATGTATTTGAGGAGAAGCAGTCTGTCAAATAGACATAAAACAAATTTCCATTGCTAGTCATTGAGACTGCCATTAAGGCAAAAGAAAAGAAACCCAATAAACTCAAAATGTTTTGCACTCACACCACTTAGAGGATGTATCTCTCTGTCACCAGTACAATCATCAATGGAATTCAAAAGGTAAAATTTCCAAAAAGATGACTCCAGGCAAATAGATTCTCCCTTTTCTCTGGAAACACTGAGAAATCAAAGAAATGGTTGCCCTATTTTCTACAAATGGGATTATTACAAGACTTTGGAAATAGGGGATCATAAAAGTGAAAACTAAAAGTCTTTTGTTTGGAACTCTTAAGTCCTTTCATGAAGAACTTTTGCTTAACTCTTATTTTGAAGATCTGTTTGCTTTAGTATAAAGTTAGTAGTGTAAATGCTAATATCTTTGTTGATTTTTCCTACAAACACATTCTCCCAATCAATTTTAAGCTTAACAGTTTACATTTATGGACTTTTTCTATAATGTCTTAGGAAAATGCTTTGTGTTAGAAATTAGATGGAAATTAATTCAGGGAGGATTGCTTTTCTAAAAGTGCATTGGCTGAGAGTTGTCTTTTCTTTTCAGCATTCGATCTCCTCCCAAAGGGGTAAGTAATCTATAATAAACAAAGATTGTGTGAATGCCACATTATGGGGATTAAAGCCTAACAATTTTGGGTGTTAACAATGCAGTATTGCAAGCAAACTTTGCCCGCAGCCTGAATTTCGATTCTTATGAGCCTCAAGGTTGATTCAGCCTTCTATCCTTCCAAGTTTGGTAAAATGAGGAACCAGATTGTTAAGAGCAATATGCAAAAAATGATTACATTGTAAACTGCCCAGAGAATGCTGTAAAATGCTATGGGGCAGTACAATGAACTCTGCTATTGCTATCAGAGTTCATTGCATGACTGTTAATAGGCCTTAAATTCTGTTCAGCAGCAGCATCTGCTGGATGATCTGTATCAGCACCATTAAAGTTATGGCATCATTAAACAAGACTTTGAAAAAATAGGCATGGTGCCATTTTGGCTGTTTTGACTCTTATTCTATGTACACCTCCCAGCTCCTTGAGAATCCAGTGAATCTATCACTTGAAAAACTGTCTCAAGGAAGACCGTGTGGGTTTATTCTCTGTATTGCTTGAGGGTAGGATAAGAATCCATAGATAAAGCTTTCCAGGGAAGCCTCATCACTGGAGGCTTTCAAGAAGAGATTGGACTGCCATTTGTCAGAAATGGTGTAGTATCTCCTGCTTGGACAGGGGTTTGGACTAGATGACCTACAAGGTCCCTTCCAACTCTGTTAATCTAATCTAATCCCATCCTGATAGTTGTGGGAATAAAATGAAGGGAGGTCTCTGGTTAAATACCTTCAGCATTCAGGTGAGAGGTGGAATAACTTGAATAAAGAAATGAATGAAATTAAGAGTGATGATTTCCCAACTGTAAGAAATATTAAATAGTGGAACAGCCACTGCTTCTTGGGGTCCAGTGCTTATCCAATGTTTTTTGGAGTCATGGGCTCCGTCCATGCAGGTTTTCAAGCAAACAGACAGCCATTTGTCTGAGATGGTTGAGGATTGCTGCCTTGGGCAGAGGGCCAGGGAGAGATTAAAAGACCTCCCCTCCCCCCATGTTTCTATGAATCCCTCGTCTCCACTTTTTTGGACTATTAACTGGAAGGAGGTGGCCTGTGTTGCTATGCTTTGATTGGTTCCACCCCTCCCTAATCATCCCATAAGCTACAATACATCATTCTACAACTTGGCATTGATAAAAGTGATAAACAACAGTCAACACCAAAAATAAAAATGAACTCCTAATGAAACATCGCAAAATGAATTGTTGAACAAGCCTCACAAGCTTACCTCATCAAAATAATTTAAAATACAGAAGAAAATGGCTGTTACAGTCTGGTAAAATATTTGTTTTGCTCTTTGTACCTTATTTTTTTAGGCCTGTCATGGAGGTGCCATGTGACAATCCTTTTTCTGAAGAACAAGCTTGGCTCTATTTCAGAGACATTGTCTTGGGGATTGAGTACTGTGAGTATAAATAACAGAGTTGTTATTGTCCTTGATAGATTTTTCCCCCTTTGATGTGCCTCTTTCCTTAATACTTAAAATGATCCTCCAGCAAAGGAACCATAATTCATGCATACATTTCAGCACATTTTCAAAAACATTTTCAGAGGAGGCTCAGATATAGTTAATTCCTCAACTTTGGGGAGGGGAAGTACTTTTTGCTGTGGACAAACCCACCAGTCTACATAACCCTTATTAAATTGTATAATATCACTTTCTGAGCAGAAGTTGGTTTGTAATAACTTAAGCCAAGATTTAGCAGCCTTCGTTGTTGGAGTGGGCACCTACAACATCATGTAATTTTCTAAAATGGCATTAATGCTGAATGAAATGATGAGACCATACAGTAAATTGAATTCTATTCAATCATTCTAGGATTTTATTTACAGTATTTCTCTAAGCAATCTAGGTAGTGACAGAGGTGACTTAAGACACTTCAGTCACTACTAGGCAAAATATAGTTATATGAGGAACGCAATTCAAAGCAATCATGGAGAGATATATCGCTGGAAAAATTCACACCAGGGAAAGAGCATAATTGATTTGACTTGACTTATATAGCTGCCCATCTCACATATGTGGCTCTTGGCAACTGATAACTAAACTAATTAAAAGACATACAATATAAAAAATAAAACCCAAAGTAGCTGAGCATCAAACAAATATTAATTGTAGTGTTTAAGCTGTTTTTAATTGGTTTTAATTTTGTGATTGCTAGTTTGTGCTTTAATTGAGTACACCTCCCAGAATCACAAGTGAGATGAGCTGACATATAAATTGAAATGGAATGAATGAATGAACTACCATTAGCAAAGCTAACAGGTGGGCTCTGTCCCATATCCAAGGGCTACAGGCTGAGGCACAATCTTTGCAAATTGACTGATCATAATCAAATCAATATCGAAGCTGAATATCACTTCCAATGAAAGTGACTTCCAGTCCCTATCTGTTAACTCTCCCAATATATAGTATATTTAGACTTCTCCATTGCAAACATTTTAACACATGGCTGCTATTGCCCAATTTGTGCCCTAAGCCCTAAAAATGACACAGAGTATCTCAGAGTGTCTAGAAATCTTGCATCTTTAAAAACCAAAACGAGCAGCAAAACTCTGTGAGGTTGAAATGGTTCCAGCTGGTGTAAACAAGAATAGGAAATCAATGTTTTACCATCCCTGACTTCTTTCCTTCTATGAATTGTAACACCTATTGATTATATCTTGGAAACACAGCATGGTTAATGTGGGGGCAGTTGCCACAAACTTCTCTAGGGAACCATTTGTATCCTGACTGGGACAAACAAGCTTAGAAAGAGAGGAAAAACAATACCAGTGGCTTAAACCACATGCTATTGTTGATCTCCGGCTGTGTTTCCTGGAATCACAGACCAATTCTATTGCAGTTTTCTAGAATCTCTCTCTCAAGGCACTGAATTCAATACTAATGGAAAAGATTTTGTTTACATTAGTTTAGTTCGAAGGTTTAATTAAGCTGCTTCTGAGCCTGTTTATTTCACACTGGGACATTCATACTATAATTGTTTGTTATTACCATAGTACTACAAATATTTATATTTCACCTGACATACAGTGTGTCCAGACATAGTACAGTTTAAAGGCAAAAAGAAATACTATCCAGAATAAATAATACAGCAATACAAACCATACTAAATGTAATACACATATATAAACAAAATGATTTTTTAAAATTTGGCTGTATATATTTATGTTGCATTTTATTTTGTAACATAAATATAGTTTTAAAAACAAGAGACGTCCAGGAATGAAGCCAAGCCTGTAAATGATTCAGCCATATCATTGTATTTAAAGGGTGCTGAACAAAACATTTTCAATGTATTCCTAAATTGCAGTGAAGTCAGAAAAAGCTTATTTTATGAAGAGGATGTTCCCAAGATGGAATGCCATAAGGAAAGGCGGCCTCTGTCATCCTGGTGCCTTTTTTCAAAAAACCCAGTACACATTTTCTCTAGAAATATGTCAAGCTAACACTAGATTTGATGTCCAGCACTGACCACAGACTTCCCCGTTGCATATTTAACAAGCCCCCATCTTCCTTGGAATTCTACTTTTAGATTCATATAGCTGAGAGAGAAGGGGCACAATGTCTCAGCAGTTAAAGATGCTAAGCTTGTCAGCCCAGGTTCAAGACCTGAGCGCCATGCAATGGGGCAAATTCCCGTTTCTTGCCCCAGCTCTGCCCACCTAGCAGTTCAAAAGCTTGCAAATGTGAGTAGATAAATAAGTACCATTTTGGTGGGAAGTAATGTTGTTCTGTGTGCCTTTGTTATGCTGGTCACATGACCACTGAAGCATCTTTGGACAATACTGACTCCCTCGGCTAAGAAATGGAGATCAGCACTGTCCCCCCTAGAGTCAGACACAACTGGACAGAGGAAAAAAATTACCTTGACCTATCTGAGGGAGATTGTTTCAGAACCAAGAGGCAACCATCAAAAAGGGATGCTTCCCAGATCCCATAAGGCTGCTTGTTCACGGTTTAAAGAGAGCACATGTGCTTTCCACGCAAAAGGTTTCAGGTTCAATCTCCAAAATTGGGCAGATAATTTTTTTTCCTTGCTGGGCCTATGTCAGGAGGTCTCCCACTCTCATCATCCCTTTGCCAGCTCTGAATTTGGCCATGCTTATTGGTGATGAGGCAGGTTGAAGGGCCACCAGACCAGGGTAAGTCAATGGGCACCACTGGTGGGCAGTCTGATTATATAGCACAGTATAGCATCCTCAATTCATGGTCCCTTCTCTTTATATTTCTATGGATCTAACACAAATTGGCCTTGGTGTCTTTCTGAGAAAAAGAACATCTCTCAGATACTATCCCCCAATTCACCTCAGTTACTTTCCTCTGCAGATTTCTTTTGATAGGTGCTAAATCATTTCTCTGCTCTGTTACATGAAGCCAATAGTAAAGTGAAGCAGCAGCCCTTTGAGGTTGCATTTTGTCCTTGAATTGCAGGAGATTTCTCCATTAATCCAATTTAATGCAGTTAGCAGCAGCTTCGGCAGACAGTGCAATGTGCTAATATAATTGAAACACATTTTCCTCTATTGGTAACACATTTTTCTCTACCCCCCTCCTCAAATGGTAGGGAGTTTGTTATGAGGCAAAAAGCATGTTGATACAAAAAGCCACTATCGTGCCAATAATCTAGGGATGTAGATTTCCAAGGTTCACAAACTTGATATGATTAGAAGCTGATCTCCTAAATGGGCAGGGCCCAGACCTATTTGGAGACAAGGTTTCACAAATTACAATATATGAAACGAACGTTATTTGGTGGGTGAAGTGATCTGCATAAACCGTGATGATTGTGGTTGGTCATATGAGGTCACCTGATTGCATATTTGCACCCTAGAGTAGCCTTACTTGTTTTAAACACATGTAAAACCCTTGGAAGCCACTGAGCCCAGGTGTTTTTTTCTTCCTTGATGTCAACTCTCTAAACATTGAAAAATAGAAAGGAAAACATGGCCACAGTGGGACATTTCATAGTTTCTTTGAGAAATTATGAGTCCAGAGAGTGAATGTCTTGCCTTCAGACCTTCAGTGATCTAGTGCTGACAGCAATGACTGCATTACTGGTAGTATTTTGATGAGAAGACTTGAGATCACTGAGGAAGCATTCAAAATGCATCTGGGCAACCCAGTGTGAAGGTTTATTTTGAATCAATATTTCATCTCTTTCACACTATTCTACCACAACTCTCTGTTAAAAGGACAGAACTTTAAGCAGAGTCTCATCCCTGCACTCTTACAAGAAATTTAAATAATTGTATTAAATGTGTGTTATGTATTGTATATAGTTGTCAGTTGAAGTACTCAGTCTGGTCCTCTGTTGGAGTGGGAAAATACTCTCTCCTAATTGGTTGTGGGCTAATCAGCTTCCCTATAAAAGGAGCTGTGTCAGCCAGGGAGCAACAGTTGCCTCGCAGGCAATATTGAATAAAGAGCTGTTAGAAATCACTCTGGCCTTACCTCCATTCTTCATCCAGAACATAACAATGTGGATATTTTATATAAGTTTATTTTGTGTAACAATATTTACCCTTGAGCAGTGGTGAAATCCATTTTTTTTTTACTACTAGTTTTGTGGGCGTGGCTTGGTGGATGTGGCAGAGAAAGGATACTGCAAAATCTCCATTCCCACCCCATTCTGGGGCCAGCCAGAGGTGATATTTGCCAGTTCTCCGAACTACTCAAAATTTCTGCTACCGGTTCTCCAGAACCTCTCAGAACCTGCTGGATTTCACCCCTGCCCTTGTAATTTTTATATAGCAATTAAATTGTTTTATGTTTACCCTGCAGGTGGTAAACAGTATGCTGTGTCTGATTCTTTTTTTAAAAAAATCTTTGATATTTGTGCCCTCCCTGGAGTGGGCATAGATTGATTTCTTCCTGTTGATTTTCAATGAAAAAATTTTGGTTAGAAAAGGAAGGTGATCAGGGAAGACAATTGCTGTTCTTCATTTCTGTCTTACTTTTAAAAAATCCAGCAGGGCCTTGGTGATGGCACAGACTTCAATATAAACCTTTCCTGCAATAAATAATAGAATTGCTCTTCTCTGGGGAATAGAGAGGTTCAAAGAGAAACAAGTTTGGAGATATTTTTTTATTTCTATTTCAACATCTCTGTGGATGGAGAATGGAGATTTTGTGCTATAGCTCTTCTTAAATAATTAAAAATCTCATCCATCTTCTACAGATCACCCCATGACCTTCCAGTAGATGTTCATTTATCTTCTATTTTGCCCCTTTTTAGCAAGTCTAATTTCATGTCTTTGCTCAAACAGAAAGAAACACAGTAGTTGTTAGGCTTCACATCAAGCACAGCAGTACATCTTGACATTGGAGATGGGTAGTTTTAAGTACTCCAGCTGTCTGGCTCTCACTCCAGAGTTGAAGATGTCTTCCCCCAGGGAACACACAGCTTGATAGTCAGATATTCATTGTGATGAAGTTTTCATTCCCCCCCAAAAAAGAAAGAGTGAGATTGGGGGATCCTGGAGGTCATCTTCCAAGCCCACATACTTGGTTCCTATTTTTGTTGATTATGGATTTTATCTGATAGGGAAGCAGTCTCATTTCTGACCCCATGAGTCTCACAAGGTAAGCCACATGTTGGTGTAGGCAGTTTTTTGGGTGCAGAATGGAGGTAGGAGTAGGATCATAGATAAGCAGAATTCTGGGTTCCTCAACAAAACATCTGCCTGATCGTTTTGTGAGTTAGGAATCTAAGAGATTTAAAATGAGAAAGACTCACACCCATCTTGCCTGGTATTATATGGTTCTATGAGAAGTTTGTAAGTGTTCTAAATTCTTGTGGTCGGTTCTAATTTCCATAGGGTGTTCAACTCTTTCGAGGTGACATTAATAGTGAATAGCTTTTTTGATGATGTACATTTTTTAGTTTCAAACATAGACTTCCATTTGGATAGAAGGAATTATCTAAAAAGGAATGTGCAGGCAACCATCCCATCCTCAAAAAGTCCTAGTCACTGCAGTTCAGCTACTGCAGCAATATTTCTGGTTATTAGAGATGCAGATCACATACAGATTCGGAAGTTTTTGCTGCAAAGAGAAAGACTCTCAGATCCTTTTACGTCTGTGGTGCCAAAAGCCACAGAGTTACGATCTTCTAAACCAAATGCTGTCTTAGTTTCCACGCTGTACAAAATGGAACTCACCCCCCCCCAATTAAAGGAGATAATTAGCAATTCATGAACCTGAATAGCCATTTGAAGAGAAATAGATTAATCAAATGGCCCACCACTCTCAATCCTCTTTCACTGGTTGAATTTGGGACATTCTCACTTGAAAGCTCGTTATATCAAATTTGGTGGTGATTAGACATTATCAAATTGCAGTGATATATGGTGCAGAACACCCTTTGAGTCTCTTTTGTGATAAAGCGTCTTTAAGTTTTTGCAAGGTAATATTGTCTTGCCTTTCCTTCATTCTTGGTTGAATTCCAGAAATGTATTGAACCATTATGGAAACAGGATGGACCTTTAATCTAAGCAAACCTCCTATTCTTTAAACTTGTATCAGAGTCTCAGTCAATATGTCAATAATAATATAATTCAGTAGGCTGAGTAGCAAGGATTCAATAAATAAAACATTTCATTGCAATGAACAACAGTAATTTAATTGCTCACAGTTGTCATAAGAGTGATTGAAAATAGATTAAAACAAATCAATCTCCCCCATGCTCAATGAAAAGGCCTTAATATTTGAAATAGAATTGCAGAAAATGACGTAGAAAGGGCATAATAAAATCTTCCTTTTATGGACTCTATTAAATACAAATGGATATAATTTCAATCTGAATTTTTGCCGCCCTCTCCCTCGCCCTCTCATAATAGGCAAATATGTTGAATCTGAATCTGGAAAAGACTGTAAAATTTAGTTTGATTTTTACAACCTATGTGACAATGCTTATATATATATTTTCAGAATCAATGCAACTTTGAACTGTTGCTAAATGAAATAGTTGAAAGTTAAGGACTATCTGCATAGTTGGAAGGGCGTTCTTGGAGGTGTTCTAATCCAACCCCTGCTCAAACAAGAAACCCTATACCATTTCAGACAAATGGTTGTCCAATCTCTTAGTATCTATGATACAATGATTCACTTTCAGATTTGATGGATATTCCAGAATAATAGACAACCTTCCCTCAATTAGCCCATTAAACCAAGGTTACTCTATTCTCTAATTCAATGTTTTCCCATCATAGTCATTTTAAGATGTGTGGATTTCAACTCCAAAAATGCTGAGAGTTGAATGCTGGCTGTGGTATTTCAGAAGGTGAGGTCCACACATCTTAAAATGGCTAAGACTGGGAAACACTGTTCTAATTGTTCAGAATCTAAAAATTCCTGAGAGACAGGATTGGAACTGTTGTTATAATTGAGAGTGGAACTTTATTTAAATATAGCTGTAGTTGACCTCAAAGAGTCATCAATGAATGCATATAAAGTAGCATATAATAACAGAACAGAATAACAGAGTCGGAAGGGATCTTGGAGATCTTCTAGTCCAACCCCCTGCCTAGGCAGGAAACCCTACACCACTTCAGACAAATAGTTATCCAATTTCTTCTTAAAAACTTCCAGTGTTGGAGCATTCACAACTTTTGGAGGCAAGTTGCTTCACTGATTAATTGTTGTAACTGTCAGGAAATTTCTCTTTAGTTCTAAGTTGCTTCTCTCCTTGATTAGCTTCCACACGTTGCTTCTTGTCCTGCCTTCAGGTGCTTTGGAGAATAGCTTGACTCCCTCTTCTTTGTAGCAGCCTCTGAGATATCGGAACACTGCTATCATGCCACCCCTGGTCCTTCTTTACATTAAACTAGACATACCCAGTTCCTGCAACCGTTCTTCATATGTTTTAATTTAATTTAATTTAATTTAATTTTAGCCTAATCATCTTTGTTGTTCTTCTCTGCACTCTTTCTAGAGTCTCCACATCTCTTTTACATTGTGGTGACCAAAACTGAATGCAGTATTCCAAGTGTGCAGTATTCCAAATGTTATCGTGGGTATTTCAAAAATCCAGCAAAGCTTCATGTTCTTTATAAATAACATCTCCAGTCATAGAAACCTCTTCCTATTTCTGGACCTTTATCTGGACCACAGACAGATCCTACTGTGTCTGTTATAGATTGTGAATTTTCACAGATGTCATGGAGACAACAGTCCAATTAAAAAACTTCCCCTTGTTTGCCAGGGCCTAGTGTTGACACGTTAAGGCAACTTTTTATACTGGTCTTTCTCAGCCTTTGTCTTCCAATGCCATTGGAAGAACATTTTTAGATTTTTATAATAACAAAAAGTTACTGTTCCTAGAATGGAACATTTTTCTTCTGGATCTCACCAGTCTGATAGTTCTGAAGGGGATTTGGTAGTCTTCCAGGATTTAGTATTTCAAATTGAAAGTGGTTTGCAATGTTCTGGATGAAGTGGGAGTTTTGCACATCTCTAATTTTAAATAAAGTCTACTCCCTTGGGATCTGCGCTCAGACTTTCACTCTCTGCTTTTACAAGAACAATTAGGGCTTATCTCCTCAGTTAGGTTTTTAAATGTCAATGATTTTGATATTTGCAAAGTTTAAGTTGATTTAAATTACCTTGTTTCTAACTTATTAAAAATATCATTGCATTTTTGTGATGTTCTACCAAGGGAAAGGAAAGATATAAATTGGATAAGTCATTACGTTTAACATATATCCTTCCACGGAGTGCCTCAAAGGACATCTTATTTTGGCAAGTTGATGTCTTAGAAAAGCAATGTATATTTTACCAAAAAAAATAATACATGCATATATTGTTTTTGAATGGTCATAAGCAGAAACAACAGTGGGAAAAATATGGCCAGACTGGAAACAATTTTGAGAGAATTTTGTTGATTTTCAAAATAAATTGCCCAGGAACCAAGTAGTCTATTTTGCAACTCATAACATCTGATACTGAATCTAATACTAATATTAATTATTGGAAGCCCTTTCACAAAACTGTAACTGGAAAAACAGGCTATCTTGCCTATACCATCTTGCCTATTGAAGACTAGATGGCAGTGCCCAACTAACTTTAGTTGATAAAAAAAAAAAGCTAAATAGATTGAGAAACCATCAGGAAATCCCAGAACTGTAGGTTAAATTGAGAAATTACTGTTTTAAAAAAGTTTGCATTTCGCCAAGAAAACATCATGAATAATGCATGTGGTTACTAGAAGTTGCCCTTGAATTGAGTGGGGTCTTAGTAATGGAAAGATCTGGAGGTATAGAAATATATTTGCTACTGGTAGTTTGTGTTACCTGAGCTGATTTAATAGCTATATTGTCCTACAACAGTTTTGACTTTTCTTAGAGCCTATGAGGCTATCTTTGTTGCTAGAAAATTTGGAAATCCAAGGTCAAGAGAGACAGACAATCAACAAAGAAGTATTTAAACAGCAACCATCCTATGTCAACTTGCAAAGCATCCCTGGTCTGCTCTTGAGTTGCCATAGGCCAGGGGGGATTGGAAACTGGCAAAATGGCACAGCAGCCAATGACATGCACATTCTACGCTTATCTCTCTCAAGGCTGTATCCCAGGGTTACCTACAGCAACCAAGGGAAGTGACCTCTACAACCCTCGAAATTGCTCCATTGGCGAATGTGATTGATGACACACCCTGGGGGGGAGGGGGAAAACAGGGTCATAATTGGAGCGTAAATTATGTAGGGTCAGAGCTGGCTTCACTTGGGAATGTGCAGACATGAAGCTCCTAATAAATAACTGGATTTTTTTTAAGCTTGGCTCGAGACTCATGATTTAATTAGGGCACCCATCGGAACCCTGACATCCTATTTGGAATTCTTATAAGATAATATCAAATGGAAGTAGTTAGTCCTTTAGCCACCATTAGACACCATGTTTTCTTTTTTGCCTTTCCAGTGCATTATCAGAAGATCATTCACCGAGACATCAAACCATCAAACTTGCTCTTAGGGGATGATGGACATGTCAAAATTGCTGATTTTGGAGTGAGCAATCAGTTTGAAGGCAGTGATGCCCAGCTCTCCAGCACTGCTGGGACCCCAGCCTTCATGGCCCCTGAAACTATTTCAGATTCTGGAAAGAGCTTCAGTGGAAAGGTAGAATCTTTATTTTTCTATATTGCTATAGCATGCACATTCAATTGGAGGGAGTATGATTATTATTAATTACATTTGTTGGCGATCTCATTTCAAGGCAACTCTGGACAGCCTATAGCATAAAAACATTAAAATCATCATCAATAAATATTCCTAACCCAATAACAATATTTTCTTCACTCTACTTTTCACCCTACATCAAAGGTGTCCAACCTTGGTAATTTTAAGACTTGTGGACTTCAACACCCAGAATTCCCCAGACAGCATGTCTGGCTGGGGAATTCTGGGAATTGAAGTCCACAGGTCTTAAAATTACCAAGGTTGGACACCCATGCCCTACACTTTTATTTATATAAGACCCCACTTCTCTTGATTTTCATGAGAAAGTTGTGAGCATTTCAGAAGCTGTATGAACATATCCATCTTCTACGGTATGTTTAGTATCAGACCTTCAAATCATTACCTTTATTTCTGATGTTCAGTTTATGAAGACTAATACTTATCTAGCCAAAAATGGCATTGTCCACATGTAAGAAGGTATTAGCATCACATCTCAGGGAAACTTCAAGTACAAACAAAAAACCTTCAGAAAAAACATATCCAAGAGAGGGGAAATCCTCAAACCAGCATATAGTACCATACCATGAAAAAAAGTGAGAAGTAAAAAATGTTAAAACGTAAGATAAATACATTAAATAAATGTTTCTTTTTTCTTTCAGGCTCTAGATGTCTGGGCAATGGGTATCACTCTCTTTTGTTTTGTATATGGGAAGGTAAGGAGTCTGTAAATGGGGGCTACTTTTTGTAGGTGGTGTTAAGAGTTAAATCATCTGTTCTAGGTCTTTCCACTTTCCCTTTCACCCAATAAGAATGGAAAAATGATTTGTTTTTCAGTGTCCCTTCATTGATGAATTCATCCTGGCACTTCATAACAAGATCAAAAACAAGCCCGTGGAATTTCCAGAAGAGTAAGTAGACTTGTGGAGTTGACTATTGCAGGGGTCAGCAACCTGCGGCTCACCCCTCTGCTGCGGCTTCCTGTCACTCAAAATATATGTCACAACCGCCAATGTGTGACACCCGCCAGCATGCAGTTTATTGAGCTTTTCAAACCCCGGTAGGCTAACCATGGATAAATCCAAGAAAAGAAAAGTTTCAGAAGAAAACAGAACATTTAATTCAACTACATATGCTAGTTTTGTGGCTGTTCAAGAAATAGTCAGGCACGGGAAGGGTTTTGTGGCTCCCGGTGTTTTCTTTTCTGTGGGAAACGGGTTCAAATGGCTCTTTCAATGTTTAAGGTTGCAGACCCCTGAACTATTGCAATCAGAATTCCTCAACAGGAGTCATTTGAACATCTAGTTTTGTCCATTCCAAACAGGTGGTAATCATGCCAATAAACAACAAGTATGCCTGTCTTTTTGCAGTTGGGGTAACTTCTGGAGCAGCTAGTGATGAAAGCAAGGATTGAACCCATGGAACATGGGCTGAGGGAGTATCCCACAGGTAGACGGCTGAAGATCTGGGGAGTTATAATCCCATCAGATAGAGGACATCACCCTAGTAGTCTTCAGTTAGTAGCTCCATTAACAGAGATTTACTCTAATTATTGCTTTGTAACCTTCTTTCCTTCATTTTCTTGTCTCACTTTCTCCAGCTACTTTATAAATTATGGATGCCTCATTTCCTACATTGTAATAGATACTGTATGCTGAATAATTTGTTATACTGGTATTTAAGGAGTATTTCCTCAGTGATTCTCATATTGTTCAGTGACAGCCTGGAAAGGATGTCTCATAAAACTCTCTCTTTTTGAGGATGAAATCATTTTCAGTCAAAAACCTATTTCTCCTTTCCTTTTGTCCCTTCTGTTATATATTGGTTTTGAGATTTTGAGATTATTTCTCTCTCGCACCAAATCATCTCAATTATTCTCTCAACCTTTGCTACAGGTCAATCACCTTTGTATTTATTGACATTCATTTAGTACCTATTCTCGCTTGACCTTGCTGATTTCATTTTAAATACTTTTAAATACTCCAGGGCAATTGTGTTCCATTTTCTTTATGATTTATAAAACGCTCACGTCCATATAATGAAGTAAAGAAAAGCAGCCATTCTACACAGCGTTTTTCACTTCTCTTAATGGATAGATAGATGGATGGATAAAAACAAACAAACAAACAAATAAAGAACACATTTCTACCTACATTGCATACCTTAACATTTCTCCATCCATTTTTCCATTTTTAATAAACCCCCTGCCCAAGTACAGAAACGCATCTACTTAAGCTACTAAGCATATTTACTTAGGTGAGTTAATGAATGCATGCATGCTACTTGCATTCATTAACTTGATTTTCCCAGTCAAACACAACTACCTTGGTCTTAGATGCATTAATTTTCAGATCTGTTTTCCCTGTGACATCATACAATCCATCTAACATTCCCTGCAGATAATTTGTCAGTCAAAAACATGGCATCACCAGCATACAAAAGTATGCACACGTTTACATTTCCAACTAACATACTTCCTTATACATGCATGTATATGTGATGTCCCCTTGGTTGACATTGATTTAAAATATAGCAATATACCTTCCTTATATATACATGTATAAGGAGGTGTCTTGCTATATTTAAGTATATTGCACAACCAAGGGGACTTCACACATCCTTTTCTTACATTCTTTCCCAAGAACCTGGAATTGGCAAATGTTGTTTAATAATTAAAGGTGTCATTACAGGATGTAAGTTGTTCCAAGTAAAGCTAAGTAAAGCTTTTGCCATTGACTGAGGGTGATTTTGTCAATGCCCAGTGGTGCTCCAGATGCTTTGGGATTGGACTCAAGGCAGCTATTACTGTTGGTACTACCTTGGCTTTCTTTTGCCACAGTCATTCTACTTCTATTTGCAGGTCTTTGTACAGGTAGTCCTCCACTTACAACAGTTCATTTAGTGACCATTCAAAGTTACAACGGCTGTGAAAAAAGTGACATATGACCGTTTTACACGCTTAAGAACGTTAAAGCATCCCCATGGTCAAATGATCAAAATTCGGATGCTTGGCAACTGGTTCATATTTATGACAGCTGCAGTGTCCCGGGGTCATGTGATCAGCTTTTGCAACCTTCTGACAAGCAAAGGCAATGGAGGAATCCATATTCACTTAACAACTGTGTTACTAACTTAACAAATGCGGCAAGAAAAGTCGTAAAATGGGGCAAACTCAGTTAACAAATGTTTCACTCAGCAACATAAATTTGGGGCTCAATTGTCGTAACTCAAGGACTACCTGTATTTTGTGATCTTCTCCCATTCTTCCTCTTCTCTTCTATCTCCAGGTACTACCACATCCACTATCTAGACTTTTTTTTTATCTTTCTTATCAACAGTTGTTAGATCTGGAGGTGTTAATGTAGCAAGTGCTTGTCTGCTTGGATTCTAAATTCCCCTTTAGCACTTTAGCTTCTTCATATGAGCCACAGTGGTGCAGTGGTTAGAGTGCAGTACTGCAGGCTACTTCTGCTGACTGCCGGTTGCCTGCAATTTGGCAGTTCAAATCTCACCAGGCTCAAGGTTGACTCAGCCTCCCGTTATTCTGGGGTGGGTAAAATGAGCACCCAGATTGTTGGGGGCAATATGCTGAGTCTGTAAATTGCTTAGAAAGGGCTATAAAGCACTGTAAAGCGGTATATAAGTCTAATTGCTATTGCTATTTTCACCTTTCTTACATTTTTTATTGGAATTTTCCAGATGCACTTGACCAACTATTTCCTCTGTAGCTTTTCTGTTTGCTCTTGTTACCTTTATTTAGGAGAACCGTAATCACAACCTTCCATGGTCACGGACAGATGTAGTTTTCACATATACTTATTAAACAGGTTGCAGTGCCACACTCCAGGTAGTCCTCAACGTACGACCAGAATTGAGCCTAAAATTTCCATTGCTAAGTTATTAAATGAGTTTTGCCCCTCTTTGGAACCTTTTTTGTCACAGCTGTTACCCGAATCACTGCAGTTGTTAAGTGAATCATGCGGTCATTCAATTTCAATTTCAATTTAATTCAATTTATATGCCGCCCCTCTCCGAAGACTCAGGAATGAGTCTGGCTTCCCCCATTGACTTTGCTTGTCAAAAGCCAGCGGGGAAGGTTACACGTGATCCCAGGATGTGGTAATTGTCAAAAAATACCTGCCAGTTGCCGAGCACCTGAATTTTGATCACATGACCATGGGGATGTTGTTATGGTCGTAAGTGTGAAAACTGCTCATAAGTCACTCTTTCCAGTGCCATTGTGCTTCGAATGGCCACTAAATGAATGCTTATAAATTGAGGACTAGCTGTACAAGCAAACCATGTTAATATTTTCTCCAATTACAACATCTACATCTGAAAGCTTAACACCTTTCAACATTTTTCACAGCATTACGATTTTCTTTTCATAACTTTTTTCTTGAGCGCTAACATGGATAATACAGTATTTGCTCCAATTCTGTCCTTTGATATATCACTGTCATTCCCATACAATTCGGTAAGACACTCTTTCAACATTCTGTCACTTCAATTTCACACAAAATTATTCCATTGCTTTTATTTTTAATTCCATTCACTCTGCTAAAGAGACCTTGTTTAGCCCTCTTCACTCGCTTCCTCAACTTCTTAAATATTATTTCAAAATTGTGGTGCATTTTAATTAATTTAATTTAACTTTATCCTGTGCTTTGATTACATTCTTTGAAGTTGCCATTTTTCTGGGTAGACGTTATGAAGTTTATTTCTCTCATCATCATTTTGCAATAGTCCTGTATGCATTTTTTCATCACTAACTGCATTGTTTAACAATGGGTCAAAGTTTAAAAATGACATGGCCCCTCCTCAAAATTATAACTGTCGCACCATCCCAATAGTCACACACTGGCTCCTGGCAACTGGTTTGCATTTGCAATGATTGCAGCATCCTGCAGTCCTGTACGTATATGTACATACGCCACCTTCGGTCTGACCTAAGGGTAGTACTAAAATTATCTGCTACATTCTACCTGTCAATGACTACTTCAGCTTCAATACACAAGCACACAATAGATACAAACTTAAGGTAAAGCGCTCCAAACTCGATTGCAGAAAATACAACTTCAGTAACAGAGTTGTTAATGCCTGGAATGCACTACCTGACTCTGTGGTTACTTCCCCAAACCCCCACAACTTTAACCTTAGACTGTCTACTGTTGACCTCTCCCCATTCCTAAGAGGTCTGTAAGGGGTGTGTATAAGCATACCAGCGTGCCTACCGTCCCTGTCCTACTGTCCCCATTTATTCATATCCATTTCATATATTCAAAATGATGTTTATACTTATATCTGTTATCTTATACATGCCTGACAAAATAAATAAATAAAAAATAAATAAAAAATAAATAAAATAAAATAAAATAAAATAAAATAAATAAAATAAAATAAAATAAAATAAAATAAAATAAAATAAAATAAAATAAAATAAAATAAAATAAAATAAATAAAATAGACATATGATTTGCAACCTTCCCAGCCAAAGTCAATTAGGAAGCTGGATTCCCTTAACGACCGTGTGCATTGCTCAATGACCACAGTAAAAATGGTTGTACAATTGGGTCCAGTCATGTGATGACTCGCTTAATGACCATATTGCGTAGCAACTGAAATTCTGCTCCTAATTGAAACTCCAATGTTTACTTGTGCACGTTATCATGTCTGGTGCACTGCGCACTTCTGGAAGCTTTTGTAGGACGTCTCCCCTCCACAGATTTGTGTTTTGGATGAGATGACAAAAGCGATGACTCTTTCCATTTGGCATTGTATCACAGCCGCAAAGAATTTCTGACCTACTTCAATTAATTTAATCCTTTATTTCTAATTGGAATGTAAAAATGATATCATATCATTTTAAGGAGGATGGGGAGAAAGGAGAGTGGGTGGATGGGGAGTATAGTGAGTGAAAGAATGTTCCCATGAAAAGCCATGAATGCTAAAAAAAAATTATCTCTTTTTACTTTGAGCTTATTAACTGACATTATAAACCATTTAAAGCTAAGGGTGCTCTGCCATCCTCCCCCACAACCCTTATTAGCACTCTTAACCGCTTGTGTGGGAGATCATTATAATACAGTAGGCTGGAAAACCATCGTTAGATTTGTGCATATAATGAAGCAGGGGGTGGTTTGGCAAGTTTCAGGGCATCCGTGCAGAAATGTGGGGAAAGTGCAACAATCCTTCCCAAAGGAATAATTAGATTTCTTGAACACCTTCTCCTTCTGCTTTCTTGCAAAATCCAATGTGGGGCAACAATTATTGCCTTCATTCTAATACAGGGACGTCAATCTCAAGACCCGGGGGTCAGATCTGGCCTGCATGGTGCTTAGATCTGGCTTGTGGGGCCGCCCTGGAAACAGTGAAGGACTGGCCCACAGGGCCTCTGCCAGAGAAAATGGAGCTTGGGATGGCTGCGTGCTGCCCTCCCGAGCTCCATTTTCACTGGCAGAGTGCCTGGGTCACCATAGACGCCCGCAACATGAGTGACGTCGAGCTGGCCATGTCCACCCTGGCCCCCCGAGGTCAAACACAACCCTGATGCAGCCCTCAATGAAATCGAGTTTGATACTAATAAGTTCATCATCTCATAGCATCACCAGGACGTCAGTTCACAGGGATGCTTTCTGTATATGCCATAGCTCCTGGGTTTTTTTTCCAAATACAGTGTAAAACCTTGGTTCCTCTATCATTTGTCTGAATTGCATTTTTTGTCTGTATGACCAGTCTTAAACATAGGAATAATTACCTATAGTATTAATTGCAGCCCCATAAGATTTGCTTTCTCTTTTTTTTTTGGACGTATGTATTTCAGTACTGATATTTATTGTTATTCTGATGTTTTAACTGTGTTCACTGCCCAGAGCTTTAAAGAGATGGGCATCAATATAAATGAAATAAATAAATGGGGGAATGTATATATTCAGAAGTAGGAAATTTTTAAAACCTGAGAGATATGGAAAATAATTACTTGATTGGTTGTAGTGGGGTGGGCAGCGAGGAACAGTTAAGAGAGAGGAATAGAATTTAGGGATTTTGGCATGCAATTCTCAGTTCTGGCTATGCAATACTAAAATACACTTGAACTCTAATAAAACTATATCTTTCTCAACAAACAGAATCAAGGATCATTTCTATTTAGAGGTTTAGGTCACGGCCAGTCTCACAATAAGGAAAAAGTGAAGAATCTGAATTGTTACATTCACAAAATGCTTTTAACTAGGCCAGCTAGAGCTCCAGATGTTGACCATTTTATTAATGCAGTTAAATATTTAGTTATTTTAACTTTTATGGCAGAGACATCTGCCATATGATTTATGTGTACTTAAATCATTTATATGGCCACCCATCTTGCAACAGTGAGTCTGGGTGACATACAAAGATTAAAATCCAGCAATTAAAACAATAATCCATGGCACTCTGAATAAATGACATCTTCATTTGACAAAAAAACCCTTCAACAACACAGCTAGCCTAATCTCCTAACCCAGAGGTTCCCAATCGTTTTGGGTTCGCGGCTCCCATAGCAATCCGACTTGCAACTGCGCGGCTCCCATAAGCAATCCGACTTGCAACTGCGCATGCGCATTAGACGTTAGACCCAGCGGGCGGAATATTTCGCGGCGCCCTTATGACGATAGCGCGGCTCCCCAGGGAGCCGCGGCGCACAGTTTGGGAACCGCTGTCCTAACCTAATAGCATGGGCAGCCGTTATGACACAAATGTTTAACAGAATAACAGAGTTGGAAGGGACCTTGGAGGTCTTCTAGTCCAACTCCCTACTCAGGCAGGAAACCCTATACAACTTCAGACAAATGGTTGTCCAATCTCCTCTTAAAAACTTCCAGTGTTGGAGCATTCACAACTTCTGGAGGCAAGTTGTTCCACTAATTAAATGTTCTAACTGTCAGGAGATTTCTCCTTAGTTCTAGGTTGCTTCTCTCCTTGATTAGTTTCCACCCATTGCTTCTTGTCCTGCCTTCAGGTGCTTTGGAGAATAGCTTGACTCCCTCTTCTTGGTGGTAACCCCTGAGATATCGGAACCCTGCTATCATAATATCTACATTATTTCATATAGGTTCTACCTAGTGTCTCTTTAATATAATTTTTAATACAACATTTGTAGCACAATGATGAACCTATATAGCAGTCTATTTTCATTGTGTCAACTGGCCAGCATGTCCTCCTCCAAGAGACTTCATTTTATTCCTCTCGATCTTTTGCTACGTTTGCTAGCCAGGGAGCATACTTAATTTTTATCAGCTGTTTGGAAGGTTCCTACCTTGTTGCTTTTAATTTTAAGATGGTACTTCTATAAGCTTGAAGCTTGCCTGATACCACTATGGATGACTGATTATGATTATATACCCATGATGGTGAAGCTATGACACGTGTGCCAGAGGTGGCACGAGCATCCTCTCTGTAGGCATGCAAGCTGTCACCCCAGTTCAGCTCTGCCATGCATGCATGTGCACCTCCCACCAGCCAGCTGATCTTCGGGTCTCTGCCACACATGCACAGGGGGTGGAGTGGGGACAGGGGGCGGCGCACAGGAGTGGGGCACATGTGGGGAGCTGTGCACACATTTGCGGTGCCTGCGCGGGGGACATGTGCACATTGCATTTTGGGCGTTTGGGCGCGCATGCTTTGGGCACTCAGTACAGAAAAGGTTAGCCATCACTGTTATATACCATCACGTCCACGTTGTTCCTTAGCAATTAACAAACTAGATCTTCTCTGGGACCTCTCCCCAATCTGACGCAGTGTACCTATTGATGCATAGGTGACTGAATCCACCTACTTATTACTGGTCATCCTCTTTTTCTCTTTCCATCCACCTTTCTCAGCATTGTAGACTTCTCCAGAGAACTAGTGGGTCCATATTGTGCGTAGGTAGAGTTCCATAAATAAGAGCACCTAAACATGGACAATGAAGGAGTTCTCATATGTAGGGGGGAAATAATGTGTCGGTTCCTCTAGCATCAAGTTGCCATTTACCAGATTTTGGGCATTTTGCCCACCTCCTCCCCACTATCATATATATTTGGGTTTATTAGTCAGCGTGTGAGTGCTACTTCTTATCTGCCTCCATAGCAAGGAATTAACATTTAATGAGCTGATTGTATTTTTTTTTTCACTGACGAACCTTGTCATTCTCTTCACTATCTCCTGCAGCATGAACTCTCACTGTGTGACATACCTACTACCCTGTGATCTAGTCTTTCCTACTTAAAAGGCTTTTCTGCTCATTAGCGCGCAAGGAAGACGAAGGGGATAGTCTACGGATTCTGTATTTAAATGAAGCCAATTAAGTCAGTAAGAAAGAGAAAAATTATGGGGGAAAGATAGCCGTAAATTAGAAGCCACAGAATTGGTTTCACCTCAGATTTGGTGCTGTTTGGAAGTTGAAAATGTTTTGCCATGGTGACAAAGCATATCACTTTCTACTCAATCCATACAACCCACTAAACTCTACTGAGATAAGAAGTGGGTAATTAATAATTTAGCACAGTTTCAGCATTTTGTAGGAATCAAGATATTATTATAAACCATAACACAGATTAGTATCTTGCGAAACAGGCATCTCCAACCTTGGCAACTTTAAGACTTGCAGACTTCAACTCCCAGACATCCCCAGCCAGCCATTCTGGCTGGAGAATTCTGGGAGTTGAAGTCCACAAGTCTTAAAGTTGTCAAGGTTGGAGATCCTTGTTGTAAAACATAGCCTTTGTTTACAGAGAGGCCACAAAAAAGTATGGGTAAGGAAGTAAAAAGAATTAAATCATAAATCATGACTTTGCTTTGTCACTTTACCATTTTTTCGGCTGGATTTCAGAGTCAAGGACCCTTCAAAGAACTAATGCAATATTGCCGCAGACAGACTTTATTCTTATTCAGAGTTTCTCAGGTTTTGTAGAGGAACACAGAGATGTTCTTGGAAGAAATATGCAGAGATTTTATTTTATCAAAATATGAACTCTGTCTGGAAAAACATGACAGTGAGAGCAAGGAAGTTTAAGTGGCTTTGCCTAGGCCCTCTTTAATATACAGGAAGGAAAGGGATTTCAAGGTTTTGTTAATATTAATCTGTACAGACATCAGCAAAGTTCTAGTACAGGTAGTCCTAACTTATGAGCAAAATTTCTGTTGCTAAGCGAGACATTTGTTAAGTGAGCTTTGCCCCATTTTATGACCTTCCTCGCAACAGTTATTACGTCAGCAACATAATTGTTAAATGAATCTGGCTTCCCCATTGATTTTACTTGTCAGAAAGTTGCAAAAGATGTTCACATGACCCCAAGACACTGCAACCCATAAATATGAGTCAATTGCCAAGCATCTGAATTTTGATCACATGACCATCGGGATGCTGCAACATTTATAAGTGTGAAAAAATGTTCATAAGTCACTTTTTTCAATGCCGTTGTAAGGCACTAAATGAACTGTTGTAAGTCGAGGACCAGGGGTGAAATGCTCCCGGTTCGGACCGGATCGCCCGATCTGGTAGCAATGGAGGCGGGTGGTTCAGAGAACCGGTAGCAAAAATCCCTGCCCCCCCCCCCCCCATGCCCAGTTGAGCCACGCAATCATCAGAGGCTTTTTTTTTATTTTTAAAAGCATTTTTTCTACAACCTCTTCCGCAGAAAAAATGCTTTTAAAAGTAAAAAACAGCCTCTGATGATCTACTCGGTTCAGCTGGGATCGTCAGAGGCTTTTAAAAGCATTTTAAAAGAAGAAGAGGTTGTAGAAAAAATGCTTTTAAAAGCCTCTGGCAATCCCAGCTGAGTTGCCTGATTGTCAGAGGCTTCTAAAAGCATTTTTTTCTGCAACTTCTTTGGAAAAAATGGTTGTAAAAGTAAAAAGGTTGGCCACACCCACCCAGTCACATTACCCCCACCCCCCACCAAACCACACCCACAGAACCCGTAGTAACAAAATTTACACTTCACCACTGTCAAGGACTATCTCTATTCCTTGTGGCCTCTATTTCCTAACCTGGTCTACTTTGAAGGACTGCCTGATTTAAAGTATTGCTTAACCAATAACCAAAATTCCAAGGGATTGTTTTAATCCTTTTTTTTATTCTAAATCCTTGGGGGGGGGGGAGATAACCAACGCTTTAGAAGATAAGATTTAGAGGGATCTTGACAGATTTGAACATTGTGCTCTATCCAGCAAAATGCAATTCAGTGCTGAGAAAATTAAGGTTCTACAGTTAGGGAGGGAGGGAGGAAGGTAGAGATAGAGAGAACGAGAGAGAGAAAGAGAGAGAACAAGTAAGGAGAAATTTCCTGACAGTGAGAACAATTAATTGGTGGCATGGCTTTTCTTCAGAAGTTGTGGGGGGCTCCCTCGCTGGAGGTTTTCAAGAAGAGATTGGACAACCATTTATCCAGAATGGTGTAGGGCCGCAATGGCGAACCTATGGCACAGGTGCCACAGGTGGCACGCGGAGCCATATCGGTGGGCACGCGAGCCCAGCTCCGGCACACATGCGTGCGCCAGCCAGCTGATTTTCAGGCCTTCTGGGCCCACCAGAAGTCAGGAAACACACAGTTTCCAGCCTCCGGAGGGGCTCGGGGGGGCGTTTTTGCTCTCCCCAGGCTCCTAGAAAGACTCTGGAGCCTGGGGAGAGCAAAAAACGGGCCCACCGTGCCATCACGTGCCAAAAGCAGGGGGAGCACAGGGGGGCGGGGCACGTAGAATTATGGATGTGGGCACACATGCGTGTGACCCCACCATGCTCCTCCCCACTTTTGGCACGCGATGGCAAAAATGTTAGCCATCACTGGTGTAGGGTCTCCTGCTCGAGCAGGGGATTGGACTAGAAGACCCCCAAGGTCCATTCCAACTCTGTTATTCTGTTATTCTTAAAAAGTTAACATTTGGCTCAAAAAGTTATCCTGTTTGACAATCTTCTACCCCAAGGAAGCTGATCAAAATATTTTTAGTACACAGAGGCATAGAATCTCATAAGCATTTCTCCCCCTTAAGCTGCAAAACATAACAAAATATGTTGTAAAGCTAAGCATTTCTGCTCTTTTATATCATCTAAATTCTATGCAACTGCATAGATCAGCCTGTCTCACTATACTAATCTCTGTGTATGCTTTAGTTCAGCGGCAGAGAATGTGTTTGCCTAGAGAAAATCAGAGGAAACCTTGGAGAAACATTTTAATGATCTGTCAGTAGATGAACCAATGATTGGACTTACTTGGATCAAGGGGTGTGGGTGGTTATCCTGTCATGAGGCAGAGTTCAAATTAATTCTCCCAGATCACTTATGTCCTATAGACTGGCCAAGATAATTGGTGGAAGTATATTCTTCCTATCTAGTGAGTGGAATAGAGATAAAGTCCTAGGCTAGCCCCAGAAAACTGAGTTTTCCACATTCTCATAATACACTAAGCCACAATCAATGAGTCAATAAATAGCCAAACAAACAAAATTAAAACCAACAAAGCTTAGTATGCTATGTGGATGCAGCTATTAGGTCTTTAATAGATTGGTTAAGTGTTTATTAATTTACTGTATATCCCATCTTTATTATTTTTTTATAAATAACTCAATTTTCAATATATCCAACACAACATCTTCCTATTTTCCCCACAAAAATAATCCAGTGAGGTGGGTTGGACTAAAAGAGAATGACTGAGTCATCCAGCTGGCTGTCATGGCTAAAGCAGAACTTGAACTCATGGTCTCCTGCTTTCTAACCTGGTGCCTTAACCACTAGACTAAACTAACTCTGGTTTTGTGCAAATATAGCTAGCCAGTTCCATCAACATATGTAACCAATCTGTTGTCTTTTCTGATGGTTCTGATAGCACACGATAACCCTACTTGAATTACAAAAATCATCATTGGGGGATATTTTAGAACAAAGGAACCAAAATAAAACTCCCTTTTGGCACTGCTAATAATAATATGTGTCATTAGAAGTCCAATTGAATCCAGTAAGTTTTATCGTCACCCTGTTTCTAGGGACTCCAACCTTACAAATCAACAACCCTACAGATCAACAACTTCAACCCCCAAAGTCAAAAAGCTTACTTAGCTCAGTGCAAGCCATGATTGATGTCTGAACTCAAGCCAGCTCAAATAGAAACTATCAGCAGCAGAATTCAGTAGCTTTGGATTCCTGGTTTATAGGACTATTGCCCCCAAATAGGGTCATGTTCTCCATTCTTCCATCACCACCCCTTTCCTTCCTCTGCCCAGTTATCTCTGATAAACAACAGAACACTAGGGAAACTTGTGCATGTTTATGCTTAAATTTATGGGCTGGGGTTTTTTTGGCTATAACAGCAGCTCCCAAAAGTGGTTATGATAAAATCATAAAAGAATTACAACATCACAAAGCAGTTACTAGGGACATAATGAGTCTGGCAAAATTTCTGAACCTAATTTTGGGAGGGGAAAAGACACAGGAGTCCTAGTTTCCAGGGGAAAAAAGAAAACCCGAAATATTTCTTCAACAAGAAGAAATAGTAACAGATTCCATCTAATGAATCCACAAAATGTGGGAGAAGATTCCATTCCTGACATCAGTTTGGCCTTTACTGGCAGAGATGGAGCTCTTGGAAGATCCTTGACCAGCTGCTACATCTCTGCCTTGCTACTGTCCTCTTGCTGGCTCAATTCCTGGATTTCTACTTTGTATTATTGGTTAATTGAAGTAGCCTTCCCCAGCCTTCCAGCTGACCAGAAATGTTGGACTACAGTTTCCATAATTCCTAGCCGCTTTTTGTGGTGGGTGGGGTAGGGTAGCTGAGAGCAGTTTGGGAGAGTCCTTTCCTATGTAAGCACTAGCACTTAGACATATATTGCTTCATAGTGCTTTTATAGCCCTCTCTAAGCTGTTTACAGAGTTTACAGCATATTGCCCCCAACAATCTGGATCCTCATTTTACCCACCTTGGAAGGATGGAAGCTGAGCCAACCTTGAGCCTGGTGAGATTCGAACTGCCAAATTGCACACAGTCGGCAGTCAGCAGAAGTAGCCTGCAGTACTGCATTTTAACCTGCATTCTAACCACTGCACAACTGCGGCTCTTGAGGGGATACCCTCAACTCATTTTTGTCTTTTTTTTTTAAGGAAGAATACTCCCATACAGGTAGTCCTCAACTTTTCAACAGTTCATTTAGTGATCATTCAAAGTTATAGCAGAACTGAAACAAGTGACTTATGGCCATCACACGTTTATGATGGGTTGCACTGTCCCAGGGTCATCTGATCACCTTTTGCAACTTTCTGACCAGCAAGTCAATGTGGAAGCCAGAGTCACTTAACAACTATGATACTCTAGTTGAAATGGCTAGATGTGGGGAGAGGAAGGGTTTATACATGCAAAGTTTTATCTAGTTTGAAATTTAAATAGTGGTGCTTGGAACAAGGAGTAAGGTTGGTAAGCTATAGTTTATATCTGGGAATTGAAGTCCACATATTTTAAAGATGCCAAGGTTAAGAAACACTGTCCTAACCAAATACTTTATATTTGCTTCCACAAGGATCCAGATCAGTGAGGAACTAAAGGATCTGATTTTGAAGATGCTGGAAAAGAACCCTGAATTGAGGATAACTGTTCCTGAAATTAAAGTAAGCAATTATGAGCTTTAGTAAATAGTTGAAAATGTTGCTGCCTCTGAGCTATTCCACATCGCAGTAATTGAATAGATAGATTAGATCTTATTTAGTATTCTTATCAGTTATGTGTTGCTAAACTAGTTTTCCCCAACCTGGTGTCTTCAAGATATGCTAGATGGGGTGGGTTTGTCCAAAAGCTAGGGGTTTTTGGCATCAGATAAAACAATGGCTGGAAGAGATGTTAGATCAAAATATAGATCCAAAGCCGGAACTCTTTCTATTAGATATCACAAAGGATAAGTATAATAAAGGAACAATATATTTAATGCTGCTGTACTAACAGCAGCGAGACTGGTCTTCGCGCAAAATTGGAAAAGTAAAGAGACCCCCCTGAAGAAGAGATAATAAATAAGATATTGACTTGTGCAGAAATGGACAGGCTGACTCTAGAACTTAAAGACAAGGGTGAAATGAAATATCATGGAATCTGGAATAAAATGTATCAATGTTTGGAGAGGAGGAGGAATGTCGGGATAAAGAAATATTGATAAGTCAAGAGTTGAAAAATTATTATGTTAGTATTATGTGATAGGTAGGAATTGTATTGGTATTGAAAGTAATTTTCACAGATGAAGAGATTTATGTGTCTGAATTTTGATAGACTGTACATATTTATATATCAAATCTGAATTGTATTTATTGTAAGGTAAAACTTGATGGAAATGTTGGAACCAGAAAAGTCGCACTATGTCCAATGTTTTTAACTGTATATTTAATTTAAAAAAACTTTTTTTAAAAAAAGATCTGCTAGAGTAAAATTTCCTAGGGTAGAATAACTCGGAGAAAAAATTCCAGGCACTGAGCATTTTAGGAGCTGTAGTTCAACACATCTAGAGAATATTGGGGAACAGCATATTAAACTTTGAAATGTAAGGATTTATAGTAACTCTGCAGGTGTATGTGCTACAAAAAGCCATGGCACATATACCATCCACATACAGGTAGTCCTCGACTTACGACCACAATTGAGCCCAAAATTTCTGTGGCTAAGCAAGACAGTTAAGTGAGCTTTTCCCCATTTTATGATCTTTCTTGCCGCAGTTGTTAGATGAATTTCTACTGTTGTAAAGTGAATCTGGCTTTCCCAATGATTTTGCTTGTCAGAAGATTGCAAAAGGTGATCACATGACCCTGGGACACTGCAACCATCATAAATTTGAACCAGTTATCATCTGAATTTTTTGATCATGTGACCATGGGGATGCTGCAACGGTCATAAATTTGAAAAACTGTCATAAGTCACTTTTTTCAGTGCCGTTGTAATTTCGAATGGTCACTAAATGAATGGTTATAAGTTGAGGACTCCCTGTATTGCAGATCAGTGCAATTCAGTCCTAAAAACTAAGCCATGCTCTCTTCTGATTGCTTAAGATCAGCTTTCAAAATGGATTGAGCTTTAACAAAAGATCATTCATGCGGTCTTTAGAAATGCAGACAAACTGTAATTGTTACTGAACTGCTAACCTGAAATAATCATCCCATCACATTTAACAACAAGAAAGAAGGATCTGGATTCTGCTTGATAATTCTCATCATAGTTTGGCCGCTTAGAGACTAATAATGTCTTAAAACTTGAAAGCTTTGCTATCTAAGCCATTTGCTAGAACAAGAAGAATGACAATTACTACCTTATATTAACAGGTGATTTTATGGCTCCTTTGTTTTTTTTAATCTAAGAATTGCCCTCTCTTATTTCTTTTTCCACTCTGTCCTTTCTAATAAACATCCAGTTAAATGGACTAACATAATCAAGCTCAGCCATGAATTTATTGTATGAATTTTGACAAGCCTGTCTTTTGCAAATTCAGATGTACCATACTTGGAGATACATCAGAATTCTGGTTTGTTTAAAAGCAGCTTTTTCAAAGAGTGGGCTATGATCCCAGAGAGATCCCAGAGCAACAAATGGAAGTTTGCAAGAAATACGTCCCTGGCTGGTTCTTTCCAAGCCTGATGCAAAAGTATGCAAATGTAAAACAAACCAGCGTGACAATTCCAGCACTCTTCATGAAGTTTTGTTTTGTTTTGATGTAGGCTTTCATAGCCAGTTTCTGTTGGGAAGTTCTTCAGGGTTTGGATGACATCAGATTTCCTGAAATTTCACAGACAACTGTGGCTGACATCTTGGTCTGCTTTTTTGGTTTTATTTGTAACATGTTGCCTTGCTCTTCAAAGGATGGATAACCTTGCCTGGAAGGTTTTATATTCTTTTTAACCGCAGCAGTTATTTCTTAGGGCCATATCCAAATACAAGCTGGCTCCTTTCATTCATTCTACACAAAGAAAGAGTCGTCCGAGGGAGAGCTGATGAGGCATCATGCACTCCGGTTATGTTTCTCTGCAGGAACATCCATGGGTCACAAAGTATGGCAGTCACCCTCTTCCTTTAGAGGAGGACCATTGCACCATAGTAGAAGTAACTGAAGAGGAAGTGAAGAACTCAGTCAAGACAATTCCTAGTTTACCTGCTGTGGTAAGTATTAATACTGGTAGTTGCTCTATTAAAAGTTGCTCTCCTTCCTCTTTGTTTTTGTACTTGATGGCGTGCAGCACAGAGCTAGATGGGTTAGTTTATCTTCTTTTTGCTCAAAGTCAGTTTGGAATACAGGTAGTCCTCAACTTACGACCACAACTGAGCCCAGAATTTATGTTCCTAAGTGAGAAATTTGTTAAGTGAGTTTTGCCCCATTTTATGACTTTTCTTGCCACAGTTGTTAAGTGAATCACTGTAGTTCAATGGTGGGTTCCTCCCAGTTCGGCCCGGTTCGGCCGAGCCAGTAGTGGTGATGATATAATGTCACCGAACCGGTTCTTTTTGTTCAGGAGCTGGGCCCTCCCGGCCCTGCCCCCCCCGTTATTCTTACCTTTTATTTGGCCCCGCCCCCAATCTATTCGCTGCCTCCTGAGTCCCAGCTGATCGGCTAGAAGGAAAAAAACTGTTTAAACTCTTGCCGCGGGGCTTCAAAGGGCCGCCCTACAGCTGATCAGTGTTAAAAGGCAGTGTGGTGGTAGACCAAGTGCACTCGAAAAACAAATGGGTAGACCGGTGCCTCCAAAAACATATGAGTAGACTGGTGCCTCCAAAAATAAATGGGTAGATCGGTACAGCTCTGCAAGCAGTTAAAAGCGTGGTAGACCAGTACCTCTGCTAAATCCTAAAGAATTGGCACATGACCATCAAGCCACGCCCACAAAATAAGCTACGCCCACAGAACTGGTAGTAAAAAAAATTAGAACCCACCCCTGCTGCAGTTGTTAACTTAGTAACATTGTTAAGTGAATCTGGCTTTCCCATTGCTTGTCAGAAGGTCGCAAAAAGGGATCACGTGACCCCAGGACACTGCAATGGTCATAAGTACCCTGTTTCCCCAAAAATAAGACCCAGCTGGAAAATAAGCCCTAGCATGATTTTTCAGGATGCTCGTAATATAAGCCCTACCCCAAAAATAAGCCCCAGTTCAGATCATCAGCCAGACGGATGCATTTAGTACTGTATTTCCCCAAAAATAATACCTAACTACAAAATAAGCCCTAATGTGTCTTTTGGAGCAACAATTAATATAAGACCCGGTCTTATTTTTGGGGAAACACAGTATGAACCCATTGCCAAGAATCTGAATTTTGATTACATGATCATGGGAATCCTGCAAAGGTTGTAACTGTGAAGAATGGTCATAAATCACTTTTTTCAATGCCGTTGCAACTTTGTACAGACTCTAAATGAACTGTTGGAAGTCGAGGACTACCAGTAATGTAGCTGGTTCTCCCTGATAGCCATTGTTTTTGGATAGACTAGGTTTAAACCAAGCCTTGTTTTTAACGTGAAATCGAAGGAGCAGTTACAACTTTCATTTTGAGTAATTTGAAGCAATTTCATCCAGTTTGAAGTAATTTGCAGTAGTAAAAGTCTAGGCTAAAATGACTGAGAGTGACATCATTTTTTCAGCGTTATCACTTCTGATTCTTCTCTTTCTCCATTCATCCAAGATTTTAGTGAAGGCCATGCTGAGGAAACGGTCATTTGCCAACCCATATGAGACCCAAACAAGGCGAGAGGAACGATCTATGTCAGCTCCAGGGGACTTACTAATGTATGTGATTTTATACCCTTTCTTAATACTTGCAATTTTCAAGTTAGACATGCCTATTTCTTCTGTGTTCATAGCACAATTTATTAGCATTTGCATGTTCAAGTTAGAGATGATAAAGGAAGAAGAAGTAAAGCTAAATTTGGTGCTGAAACCAAGTCCCAAATGATCAGCAACTACATAACTTGCACTGATGATGTTATCTAGTTTGGTAATGAAACGTCTGCAAGAAAACAACCAAGCTCAGAGAGCATCAAGTTCCCATAGTTGAACCCTGAGCTGCAAATATTCTCTTTTAATCAGAACTGCATGTTAATATAGTGGAAAATAGCAACCTTCTCTTTAAAATAATGACTCATACTTCTAGGAAGGCAGACAGACGTAGCATTAATATAACATTCTTTAGAATTGAAAAAAAAAGGAAATAAAGCTCGTATTAGAGTTTGCTGCCATTCAGAACAAATCCCGTCCAGTTGCCCTACCAACTTTTAATTAATTTTAATTACACCTTTCAGTAAAAAAAAAAAAGAAAGGTAAAGACGCAACCTGTCAATTTAATTTATGGTAACTATTATTGTATTTATAAAAAATGTTTGAAATGAAAGAGATCTTCAAGTACTGAAATGATTGTTATGTAGAGGAATCACAGGTATGTTTTCTGCTGCTCTAGGGCAGTGTTTCTCAAACTTGGCATTTTTAAGACATGTGGATGTCAACTCCCAGAATTTCTCAGGTCACATTTCTTATATCCATATGTTTTACCAAACACTGCTCCGCAGAGCAGGGCAAGAAGCCTGGCTAAAAAGCTAAGCATCCAGGAACAGTCTAAAAAGAAAGGTTTGTTTGAAAGTGGAAGAGATTTTTCAAAGAATATTTGCCATTATTGTATTATACAATTACTTACACAACACTATAAAGGTTCCCCTCGCACATATGTGCTAGCTGTTCCCAACTCTAGGGGGTGGTACTCATCTCCATTTCAAAGCCGAAGAGCCAATGCTGTCCGAAGACGTCTCCGTGGTCATGTGGCCGGCATGACTAAATGCCAAAGTAACAGCATGGAACGCTGTTACTACCTTCCCACCAAAGGTGGTCCCTATTTTTCTACTTGCATTTTTAACGTGCTTTCGAACTGCTAGGTTGGCAGAAGCTGGGACAAGTAAGAAACTGGGAGCTCACCCCGTTAGGAGGCATTAGGGATTCAAACCGCTGAACTGCCAACCTTTCGATCGACAAGCTCAGCGTCCTAGCCACTGAGCCGTCACGTCCCTTATATGTGAGATCTAAAATAATAGCCCAAGACCTGTTTCTGCTGCTCCGTGTTTATAATTTGAACTTTGGTGGTGGTGAAGAAAAGCGAGTGAAGAAAACCAAGAATAATAAAAGGATAAAAACAAATAGCTCAGTTAGTTTAATTAGGTTTCATTCTGGCAGCAGACAAGGGATTAAACCAGAGGTTCCTGCGGCTTCTGGTTTGACAAAAGAGCAAAATATGGAAGTGCGATGTGGATTTCCAAGCAGTAGTAAGAGCAAAGCGAAAAAGTCTCAAGGAAGAATGAAGAGAAAATAGGAAAGTATGTTTTACTTGGAGAGAGTTATAAGCATAAGTAGCGTCCAAGAAGACACCCCCCCCCCAAAAAAAATCTGTTTTAAAGATGCATCACCCTAGGTGATAAATAACATCCATGGATTCAGTAATGGCAGAATTATTAAAATGAGTGGATCTGTGGCACACTGGGAAAGTATTAAAGGCTTCCAAAATAGTCAAGAAGGAAGGACAACTTTCTTGGGACTACAATAGGAGGTTTGCAGAGGGATGATGGCTTTGAGGAACCATTAGAGCGATAAGTTACAGCTTTATTGTTCCGCCCAAACATTCAAAGCAAACCGACCTGAAAGCCTTGAGTTTCCCTTGAATAGGTAGAATTCTAATAATGTGAATAATATGAACTAAGTTTATTTGTTTTCAAATCCCCCAGTTGAACTTCCCTTCCTCCCCCTCCCCAATCCAGTTTGGGTTGAAGAGGCTTTCAACCCAAGTATGTGAAAGTATGTGAAAATTAACATTTGTTGCTAGTTGGACGATGGATGATAGCTTTCATGTTCCTCTAACAGGAAATGAAGAGAAGAAGTAATTAGAAAAGCTTTCCAATTTTCACAATTTGTTTAATTAGACAGCATGAAAAAAGTACTCCTTAGAATTGCTTAAAGCAGTCTTTCCAGATGCATTGGATTTTAATTCACATAATTCCCTGTCAAGAATTACCACTGATATAAAAAGACTGTGCCTCTTAGGCTTAACACTATTTTAAATTTTGCATTAAGAGTTTAGACAGCTGAGGTCATTTTCATTGATACAAGTGACAAATCAGAATTTTCCTGAAAGCCAATACCTTGTTTTCAAGATATAAAAGCAGTTTAAAATCGTATTCCTTGGAGAAGAAATCAAAGAGGGGATAAGTTTTCTGTTCTGATTTATGTACTTAGCCGACTTCCTCTATGATTCGATTTCCTCACAAGCAGGTTCTATGGTATTCAAAAGGATTCTAGCACATCTAGGATCCACATATTTTATGAAGACTAATCTCCATTATAAGTAAAATTAACAATGCCAAATTAACAATGAATGGAATTTGCAGCCCTCTGATCAGAGGTGGGTTTCAGCAGGTTCTGACCAGTTCTGGAGAATCGGTAGCAGAAATTTTGAGTAGTTCAGAGAACCGGTAGTAAAAATTCGGACTGGCCCCACCCCCATCTATTCTCTGCCTCCCAAGTCCCATCTGATCAGGAGGAAATGGGGATTTTGCAGTAACCTTCCCCTGGAGTGGGGTGGGAATGGAGATTTTACCGTATCCTTCCCCTGCCACGTCCACCAAGCCATACCACAGCCACCAAGCCACACCCACAGAACCGGTAGTAAAAAAATTTGAAACCCACCTCTGCCTGTGATGTTGTTGAACCACAGTTCCAAGCAGACTCATCTAGCATTATCAATGGTGAGGAGTGCTGGGAATTGTAGTTTAGCAACAGCTAGAGTTTTATATATTTCCTACCTACTTGACTTGATATTTTGTAATAACCAGCCTAATTGGTGCTTCTTCAGTAAATTATGGTTTAAATAATCCTGGCTTATCTTATAAGAAATGCAACTACAGCTGCTAATCCTGGAAACTGCATTTACCCATCATAATGAATAAGCTCTCCAAAATTCACAGGGTTCTAAATAACGGCTAAGGTGTTAGTCTAGGTCTGGAACATGAAAAGCCAAATTCTAATCCACCTTCACCAATGAACGCTTTGGGGTCTCCACTTTCAAGCCAACCTACCTTAGAATGTGATTGTTGTGGAAGAATAGGAGTAATATACACTACTTTGAGTGTCTGAAAGAAAGAGGGAATGTAAGTCAGTCAAGCTGGTGAATAAAATAAATCAACCTCAGCCAGTGGCAAGCAGCAAATTTCATGAATTAATTTTGCCTCTTTGAAGGAATTATGTTTTGGTCTTCCCATTATTCCAAAGTGCTATCTAAATTCTAAAGGTGCTTTTTCAAAAAGGCAACTGGACTTTGTTTTTTTCCTTGAAGACATTTTGCTTCTTATCCAAGAAGCTTCTTCAGTTCTGACTGAATGGTGGGGAATGGAAGGATTTATAATCAATTCTCTTTAAGGAAAAACAAAGTCCAGCTGCCTTTTGAAAAAGCACCTTTGGGACAACTATGGCCTGAATGACTGAGAATCTCCATAGATGTTTATCTAAACTCTAGACTCCATCCCTCATTCCCATGAACATTTTTGTTTTGTTTTGTTTGGCTCTGCTGCATTTTGACATCCAGATTTCTTGCATGCAGTCTCATTATTTGATTGTTTTGTCCCCTTCTCTTTCGGTTTGCTCTTTGTTTCCAGGCACGGTTTTCAGTTAAGCCCCTCTGTGTATTTGCATCCAGCTTTAAGGTAACTCATTATCTGTGTTCCTCCCACTTGTGCAATGAAATCCCTTTATCCCACCCACCCCCATCCATCCCTCTAGTGTTTTGTGGTGCTGTATGTGTTATAATATGTTTCTAACTTCTAGAGCTGAGTGAGCATGTGATTCCCCATGTGATTCCCCTTTAATAGGCATTTACAAGTGCCCTCCATTGTCATTTTCCTTTTGTTTTCATCGTCCCTTTTTTTCCCTTCTTTCTTTAAAAAAACCCACACACTTTGGCACCAGGAGTGGGTTTCTACCGGTTCGCCCCGGTTCAGGCGAACCGGTAGTGGCAGCGGCAGGAGGCTCTGCCCACCTGCCCAGACATCATCAAAAACACTCTTTTTGATGACACACAGCAGAAGCGCTGTGTGCCCGCAAAGCAAGCGCATGCACCCACACGCTACCGATAGCGAACCAGTAGCACCAGGATTTGAATCCCATCTCTGTTTGGCCTAATTGATCAGTGGGACTTGCATTTCTGTTCCTATGATCTAAAAGCAGTGTTTCTCACTTTGACACTCTTAAAATATGTGGGCTTCGACTCCCAGAATTCCCCAAACAGCACTCTGGGAGTTGAAGTCCACATATCTTAAAATTGTCAAGGTTGTGAAAAGCTGCTCCAGAGCTAGACAGGAGGTGACAGCAGTGGTGTCATGGAGCTTGTTCTACCAAGAATAGCGCACAATGAAGGAGATGCCATGGGTGTTTAAAGATCCCTTCTTTTGGACAGGCTGTCCAATCCAAGACTGGCTTTAAAAGAAGCCTAAGAAGGCAGAATGAGGTCTTTGAATAGGGCCACAGTTGTCCCCTAGACAGCAATAGTAGATAGCTCACGGTCCCTCCTTGCTCATAGAATCATGGGGCTGGAAGAGACCTTGGAGGTCTTCTAATCCAGTGGTCACCAACCAGTGGTCTGTGGACCACAGGTGGACCACGAGAAAATTTTGGTGGTCCGCAGAAAAATTATTTGCATTTTTTATATTGCACTAAATATTATTTATCTTTTTTTAAAAAAATCATGTTGGTGGTCCGCGGGATTTAAAATTATGAATGTTTGGCGATCCCTGAGGTCCGAAAGGTTGGCGACCCCTGTTCTAGTCCAACCCTCCTGCCCAAGACTGAAATCTTTATATCATCCCAGACAAATGAATGTCCAATCTTTTCTTGAAAACCTCCGGCAATGGATCACTCACCACTCTGGGAGGCAATCTGCTCCATTGCTAGTTGCTCTCGCTGTCAGGAAATTTCTCTTTAGTTCCAGGTAGGATCTCTCTTTTAATGAGCTTCCACCTGTTGCTTCTTGTCCTGACCTCAGGTGCTTTGGAGAATAAATCAACCCTCTAATCTCTGTAACTGCCTCTCTAGTACTGGAAGACAAGTAGCATGTCACACCTAATCATTCTCTTCATTGGGCTAGATATAACTAGTTCCCTTAACCGTTCACCATACAGTTTAATCTCCAGACCCCTTCCCATCTTTCTTCTCTGCACACTTTCTAGGGTTTCAGCATCTTTTTTGAATTGTGACAACCAAAACTTCTAAGTGTGGTCTCACCAAGACAGTATACAGTAATACTTCACATGATCTTGATGCTATCCCTCTGTTGATGCAGTTTAGGACTGCATTGGCTTTTTTGGCAGTTGCAGCACACTTCTGGCTCATATGTAAGTGGTGGACCACAAGGACTCCTAGAATTCTCTTACAGTTATTATTCAGCCAGGTAATGCCTATTCTTTACCTGGCCATTTGGTTTTTCCTGCTTAAGCGCAGGATCTTACTTTTCTCACCACTGAACTACATCTTATTAAATAGGACCCATTTCTCTAGTCTGTGAAGAACCTTCTGGATCTTGAGTCTATCTTCCAAAGTATTAGTAATTCCCTCCAGCTCAGCATCATCTGCAAATTTGATGAGTTCCCCCTCTATCCCCTCATCTAGATCATTTATGAAGATGTTGTAGAGCACTGGGCTCAAGGCAGAAGTTTGAGATACCCTACTGCATGCTTCTTTCCATATAAATGTTATTCTTTTGAGGACTACATGCTGAGTGTGGTTGGTCAGCCAATTGCGAATCCATTTGGTGGTAACATTGTCTATCCACATGTTCTGTCTTACTAAGAAGTAAGCGGCAGTCTATTTTGTCAAACGGCTTGCTGATGTCCAAATATACTATATTCACAGCATTTCCTTCATCACTAATTTAGTCACTTTATCAACGAAGTTAATAAGGTTTGTTTGGCACAATTGATTTTTAACAAACCCATGCTGGCTTCTAGTAACTGCTTTGTTCATTTCTAGGTGCTCATGAACCTACTCTTTGATTATCTTTTCTAGTATTTTCCAGGTATTGATGTCAAGCTGATTGGTTCTGCTTTTTTCCCCTTTTTTGAAAATTGGAACTACTTCAGCTATTTTTTAGTCCTCTGACACTTCTCCCTATACTCCAGGAGCTTTGAAAGATTTTGTGCAGTGGTTTCAAGATAACATCTGCCGGCTCCTTCAGAATCCTGGGTTATAACCCATCTGGTCCTAGAGATTTATTCCCATCTAAAGTGGAAAGGTGTTTTCTTAGTAATTTTTCTTTTTCTTTTTGCCTATTTTGTCCTTTCTGTTTCCCACAGTGCTGTTTGTGATGAGTTGGACTATTTTTTTTTTCTTTTGCGTGAAGACAGATGCAAAGAAGGAATTAAACAGTTCGGCTTTCTCCCTGCTGCCCATCACCATCCTGCCAGGTTCTCCCATTAGTGGACCTATCGTTTCCCAGACCTTCTTAGTATTCCTTACTGACTGAAAGAAACCGTTTCTGTTAATCTTGCAGATTCAACCTATCTGCTGATATTCTGTTCTAGTTATGAGCCCCTCTTTCCATTTTTTTATACATCCTTTTTGTCCCTCAGTTTGTCAGTGAGTAATTTATGCAACCATGCTGGTTTCGTCTGGGGCCTCTTTTTTCCTTGCTCTGTGTTTGATTGAGGTTTAATAATCTCATTTCCATAGTTTCCCAAGCATCTTAAGTTGTTTTTCCCTTTAGGATTTCCATCCATGGAATCCTTCCTTATTTCTGCCTTAGTTTGTTGAAATCAGCTCTCTTGCAGTCTAGAACCCTAGTCTGGCTTTTTTTCAATTGCCTGTGCCTGCATTATGTTGAATTCTAGTATGGCATGGTCACTCTAGGACCCTTTGAGCTCTGCTCATTTGAGTTGTATTTCATTTTGGCTGAAATAATCATAATTGCTTGCACCTCTACCCTTAACTTACTACTTGCAAAGTTTATGCAAATTGACAGCTGTTTAAACATGCATATTTTATGCAAACTGGCAACAGATGCTTTTTTAAGGCAGTGATGGGCTTTTCTGCGCTCCAAACTCGATTACAGAAAATATGACTTCAGCAACAGAGTGGTCAATGCCTGGAATGCACTACCTGACTCTGTAGTTTCATCCCCAAACCCCCAAAATTTAACCTAAGACTGTCTACCGTGGACCTCACCCCATTCCTAAGAGGTCTGTAAGGGGCGTGCATAAGCGCACCAGCGTGCCTACCGGCCCTGTCCTAATGTTCCCTTTATTTGTATTCATTTTATATATTCAATTCATGCTTATACTTATATATATTATCTAATATATACTAATAATTAATAATTAAAATAATTAATAAATTAAATAAATAAACTAAATCAACTCTCTTCCACATATCTCTTGGATTATCCAAGCAGACCAAACAATCTGTTCTCAATGATGCCCTGGGAACTCTAAAAAAAACTTTTTAACTATGGTGGTGGTGGTAAAAGATCTACATGTGAGCAGCATTCTCTACCAAACCTAGTAAGACTCAACCAACCTCCCAATACATAGTATGGCTAGTATGCACACATAGTAGGATGGGATAAATAGAAGAAGGTCATCTGGATGGATTAATCAAAACCATTGCAACATCCTGCTCTAATTTACATTGTGTCTTTTTCTTTGTCTTGCCTTTGCAGTGTAGTAGCTAAGGGTAAATAAGATGTGCTTCTACTTTTGTCTAGGGCTGCCCAACAAACTGCCAATGCTTTGCTGGGATTTTGGAATCTATATGCATACTAATATATCTTAAAACACATTTTAAGCAAACCAAAAAAAACCAGTAGCCCAAGAAGAAGAAAATACAGGGACGGTCTAGAAGACCTGGAAAACTAGAATCTAGTCTAAATCTAGAAGACTAGAAGACCTCCAAGGTCCCTTCCAACTCTATTCAGATTGATTGATTGATTGATTGATTGATTGATTGATCGATCTGTTTAGGAGCCATGATGGTGCAGTAGTTAGAATGCAGTATTGTTAACTCTGCTCACAGCCTGGATTTTGATCCCAACCAGCTCAAGATTGACTCTGCCCCCCCCCCCCTTCTGAAGTTGGTAAAATGAGGACCTAGATTGTTGGGGACGATACGCTGATTCTGTAAACCGCTTAGAGAGGGCACTATGGAGCAGTATGTAAGTCTAAATGCTATTGCTATCTACAAGATACAGTGTTAGCACTGTAACAGCCACTATAGATTTAGATTTTAGATTTAGATTTTATTGAACTTCTATTCTGCCCTTCTCCCAAAGGACTCAGGGCGGCGTACAGCCATATTAAAACACATATAAACTCATAAAATTTAAAAACAATTTAAAAATGAATATATAAAAATTTGGCCCACAAAATTAAAAACTAACAAACACCCAATTTAAATTTCATATTAGGCCAGCCTGGCTTGTTGGAACAAAAGAATCTTCAGGGCGCGGCGAAAGGTACGCAGGTCGGGGATCATACGAACCTCTAGAGACAGCTCATTCCAGAGGGCTGGTGCCCCCACAGAGAAGGCTCTCCCCCTGGGTGTTGCCAGTCAACATTGTTTGGCTGACGGCACCCTGAGGAGCCCCTCTCTGTGGGAGCGTATTGGCCGCTGGGAGGCTATTGGTGGCAGAAGGCGATCTGGTATATACCCCGGTCCTAAGCCATATATAGGACAGAGATAGGCAAGACTAGCAGAGCACACCCATGAACATCAACTAACAGTCAGAAGACATGATGAAAACTCCTTAATCTCATAACACATGAGAGCCACCATTGGCCCTAAAACCAGGGGTGAAATCCAGCAGGTTCTGACAGGTTCTGGAGAACTGGTAGTGGAAATTTTGAGTACTTTGGAGAACTGGCAAATACCACCTCTGGCTGGCCCCAGAGTGGGGTGGGAATGGGGATTTTGCAGTATCCTTCCCCTGGAGTGGGGTGGGAATGGGGATTTTGCAGTATCCTTCCCCTGCCATGCCCACCAAGCCACACCACGCCCACCAAGCCACGCCCACAGAACCAATAGTAAAAAAAATTGGTTTTCCCCACTGCCTAAAACCCAATTTCAAACCTACTAAAACGAGCCATCTGAAGAGATGATAAAGGAGACAGTCCATCCTGGAATTGTGACTGTTAATGCTGTGTCTCACAGGTTGCTTGGCTGGTATGCAATTAGGTAACACTTTTCTGATCTTTCTGTCTGAGTCTGTACATTATGTAGGAAAGCTGATGGTCCCTGCATTTACTTGTTATCAGCCACTGTTTCATCATTCTCTAACTACATGAGAGCACCTTCCGGGCTTGTCAGCTATCTGGTGCAAAGCTGTCTAGGTTTATCACTCTGGCTAGAGAAAGTGTTTAATAGAAATCAGTTCTTTCCTCCTATATTTCCTAGAAATGTAATGAAGAGCTATGCAAGAAGGAAAGGGCCAATTAAGCCAGCAACTTGAAAGTCCAGAAAAATTAAAATAAAAACTCTTATATGCCATGTTTTTTTCAAGATAGACTCCTTCTGCAAATGGAGGCTCTCATTATAGCTGACCCATTAAGCAACTGTTAATGGATCACTTGCCATCCTTATTTTCCATTCTCTTTTAAAAGCCATTGATGGCATCAAGGTATTACTATACTGCCAAGTCTATGAAGCTCACTATTTTAATTCTGGGTGTGTTTTCACAACAACTTGACTTGGTCTGATAAAAATTGAGCAGCTGTATTTTCACAGAATGTTGCTGAACATACTTGGCATCTGTCATTATTAATTTTGTTTGTGTGTGTGGCTTGCTATGTTGTTTGAATCCAAATCAGTTGACAACTTTATGGTTCAGCACATTATGCGAGTCCAAAAAATTAATTATTTTGGTAACTGAATTAAATGTGTTATGTAAACACAGCAGGTTAAAACTCCTCAGATATTTTTGGCACAGCTGTTTTTCCTATATGAAGAGAGGTCTGAGACTGAACATTAAGCCCACTGGATCCAAAGAATATGTGCCACTGTTGAACATATCAGTAAAGGTCCTCTTGGTTTCAGATAACATTCTTTTCTGCACTTGTCAACACATGCTTCTCCAAGTGTAATTTTTGTTTGTTTGTGGAACCAGACAGTTTTTCTCAACTTTAAGATGTGTTTGTTTTCAACTCCCACAATTCCTCAGCCAGCAATACAGGTAGTCCTTGATTTACGACCACAATTGAGCCCAGAATTCATGTTGCTGAAAAATGTGTTAAGTGAGCTTTGACTCATTTTATGACTTTTCTTAACCACCTTTGTTAAGTGAATCACTGCAGTTAAGTTAGTAACACGGTTTGTAAGTGAATATGGATTCCTCCATTGACTTTGCTCATCAGAAAGTCACAAAAAGGAATCACGTGATCTGGGGACACTGCAACCATCATAAATATGAGTCAGATGCCAAGCTTCTGAATTTTGATCACATGACCATGGGGGCGCTGCAATGGTCATAAGTCACTTTTCTCAGTGCCGCTGCAACTTTGAACGGTCACTAAATGAACTGTTGTAAGTCGAGGACTACCTGTAACGTAGGTGCTTCTGCAGTTACCCTCTTGTATGAAGCAAATAACTTACAACAGGGATTGCTTCTTGATCTTGTGATGAAATCTTCTTCTTCTTGATGGTGTGTAGAAACCAAGGAAGCCGGGAAGGGCTTAAAGACCCAGAACTGCCCGATGTGAATGAAGATGAGACAACCTCTTGAAACCCCTCGAATCACACTGACTGATCATCCAGCTAGAGCTGCTGCTGTAACTATTGTAATCGGTGGTGTTGTCTTGCACGCCATGCTGTTCTCATCAACTGGGGTTTGTGATCTGTGGGAGAGAAAGAAGACAGACCTAAATACAACTAAGCTAAGAACTAAAGCAGCAAACCCCAACCCAAGAAACGGTACACCGAATAGCTAATTCTTCATACAACCTGCTGCCTGCATTTTTTTTTTTCACGATATAAGACATTTTGATGTTGTAAACTTGATATGTGCCTCTTCCGGCTGTGTTTCAATGTTGTGGTAATGTGTTTGGTCAATTTTGCTGAATGTTCCTTTGCTAGGAGCTGCTCGGTTAAAAGTTCTACTCCAGCTCTAATTTAGGCATGAGCTATCAAGCAATCGGATTGCAAACCCGGGTTGTTATTCAACACATTAGAAACCTTTTCACCTCTCTAACTGCTGGCTCAAGGGTGCCGTAACTTTGGCTTGTTTTGAAATGCAACAACAACAATACAGTAGCCCTGTGGTAAGTATTCAACTCGTTTTGCTTCGGCATGTTTCTTAAGTTGTGCATGGCTGTATAGGTTGGAACATGCCCAGTGAGGTTGCTAAAAACTAGAAAGGCTTCTGGATTTCTCCTCCTTTAGATATTTCCCCCAATTCTGAATTGTCTGCTCATTTCCAGAAAGATAGTCCAAATTAAGAGAGCTAAGATGACAGTTTCCCCTGGTCTTCTGCCTTCCTTCCTTTTTGCACATGGAAAAGGGCTAAAGCTCAGTGAGAGGGTATAATTTTCTGCATGCTTTTGGGTCCAATTCCTGGATCCATCTTCTTATGGGACTGAGAAGGCCTCTTCTGTGAGATGATGGATACTCCTGCTGGCCAGAACTGACAGTACCCTGCCAGATGAACCATGGTTTGACTTCACATAAGTTAGCATCATATGTTCCTTCCAAATGAGATCCAAAAAAGCAAATCTGACATTATGTAAGTAGTGGCTATGCCATGTGAGGATTCTGCTCCTAGACGACAGCTCTTTATTCCATATTCTCATAGAACTGGGTATGTTTGGATTATTGAGCTAATTTATTTCTGCGGCAGCCACTGCAAAGGAGAAACTTGCAAAATTTCAATTTTCAAGTATGAGATAACTTGGAGCTCTGGGGATTGAGGAAAAGGGTGGCTTTGTTTTTCCCATTTATTCCTGATTCTTCTTACCTCCCTCCATCTGAACTGAAAGCTCTTACGATAGATTTCACTGGCGGTCCTGTCAGTAAACTTCATCTTCATCTTTCTAGTCTAAATATTTAGAAGAAATTGCAGAGGGAAAAATGGTGCATGGGCCATAAGTTTATTTTGTGGAATTGTTTATCAGCATACAGGAGCCTCATCATAACATCATACAAAAAGAATTTTGATTCAGTCATCCACATAATCAGGATCAAAATTAATGGGATGTGGAGAGAGCTGCACCACTGCACGAGTACATCTGTTCTAATAATTAATTGTAGAAATGCTCATTAAACCAGATTCGTTCATTCCTGTGGGTTGAAATAAACACACAGGATATACAGTACATATAACATGCCATTGCAAAGTGTTAAATTTAATAACTGGAATGCATTTCTCAAAAGTTTGCCTACAGCTATGAATCTCAAGGTAGAAAACATTTTCAAGGCCATTTTCATGTCAGGGGGCCTGTCCTTTCAGCAGATAGTTGCCTTTCTGCCTTGATTTGTGTAGTATCAAAGAATCTGTCACTGATTTTAGATTGAGCTGCCAATAGACACAATGAGAGCCAAATGTGAAAAAGGATAACACTTCCCTCATCCAGGATATATTTACAGTATAGCAAACCCTTTTAGTTCCCATCATAATTTTATTTCAGAATGACAGAATAACAAAGGTGGGAGGGATCTTGGAACTCTTCTATTCTGACCCCCTGCTCAGGCAGGAAACCCTATATCATTTCAGACAAATAGTTGTCCAATCATTGTTCCTGCAACAATTTTAGTCGATCACTTGATTAAGAGCAAAGTTTTGCATTCTGCATTGTAAGTCTATAAACACACTTATTCAGAATCAGACGCATTAGGACTATAGTATCCAGGGAAATAAGTGGTGAGGAATTTCATTCTCTACTGGTTATCAGGATGTTGTACCTGGGTTCTACCACAGAGATGAGCAACCTGCACTGGTGTTTAAGTTCTCATTTGAACTTAATATAATAATCTGGGCTGCATTCATACCAAATTGATTGAGGCTAAAGGGGACTCTTGTTGGGATAGAACTAAAAATGATGATGCCACTAATTCTTTCACTTTTTCACATCTCCACTCCCCCCCCCCCCCAATCTCTTGTTTTACACCCAATTTTCTCACGCTTTCTCCTTATATTGAAATGGGGAGGAATTTATTACCTAACCAGCATCCAAACTGACTGTTTACAAAGAGAATTTGAACTTCTAAACAAGGGCTTTATGAAATTATGACAAAGACTATATGTGACATAAGGGCTATTGGTTGCCCAGACTATTTTACTAAGTCTGGGATTGTTTTCTCAGATGTGTTTAACCTGGTAACCAAGTTAATCCATTTTGAGGTTTGCACAGCTCATGAATTATGAACTAACAGAACAGACTGGGTTTTATTAAAAAATAAACAAACCTCAGCATATTGTGTGAATGCATCTTTAGGTTTAATTAACTAGGTTACATGTACATGTGAACACAACTCAGCATTTTTTGTTACGTTTTCCTGTACAAAGCAAAAAACATTGAAGACCCTCTAAACCACTTAGATTGCTTCTTTATAATTCTGCCAATCTAATATCTCTCTGAGATTTACACTCAACATATCACAGCTTTTACAATGATAAACTTAAAGCTTGGGTATATTTAGAATTGGCCTCCAAATGGTAAGAAAATAATGGCAGGGACTTACAAAAAGGAGAGCAGATTCTGACCTGTTTCTGGGACATGTGCTTCAATGTGTAGAAATCCAGGTCATTTTGAGATAATCCTATTTTTATATGTATGACTGATGCTTAAATTAAGGCATGGAAAGATGGCCTTTGTGTGACTTGTCTTCGTTTATAAGTCTGTCTCATATTCTCATCAGCAAATTCAGAATTTTTTTACCGTTATGTTTAATATTTTAAGGCATTATGATAGGCATTTGGATCTGTGTACTTAGCTAAGAAAAGCATGGCAACATTTGGAGATGTTCAAAAACCAAGTCTTTCTATAACCCCACATATTTGTCTAGCAACTATGGTTAATTTGGTAAAAAACGTAATTTCAAAATGATGTCTTCGAGTACCCCTGTAAAAAAAAAAATCACATGTTCCCAAAATGTATTCCATTATTATGTAAATTTTATGAAGCAGTTGCAATCCTTTTCCTTCCCCTCCCACATTAAAGTTGATTTTTCAAACACATAACAAATCATTTGATTTTCAGGATCTTGGGACACATACCCGTATTTTTCGGACTATAAGACGCACTGGAGTATAAGATGTACCTTAGTTTTTGGGGAGGAAAATAAGAAAAGAGCTGATTGGGGGTGGATCGGCCTCCCATAATACCCCCAGTCAGCTTTTCCCAGAGGTGAACTTCAGCAACAGGTTCATTGGTTGTGAGCTCTGCGCCTTGCTTTTTTCCCAGCCTCTAAAACCTCCGTTTCAGAGGCTGGGCGGGGCTACATTCGGTGTATAAGATGCACCCAAATTTTCACCCTCTTTTAGGGGGGAAAAGGTGCATCTTATACTCTGAAAAATACGGTATATTCGCAAATCATTTGATTTTCCTCTCTTTCTCATTTGCAAGCTACCCAAACATTGACTCTGAATTCTATTCAACTTTCTATTTCTGCAGGCTGTGTAACAGCCTTCCTCCGTTTGTTGTCTTCTGAATGGGCTACACTTCAACTTTCTAGAAGACCAGAGGGAAAAAATGTTCTCATCTTTGTAACGGAGCATTTAGGAAACCACAAAAATGTCAGTTGGGAATGTGTTATGTGCAAAGGTCTTCAGCTGGTTATTAAATGGCATGTTTGTGAGCACTTGGATAAGAATGCCACAATTAACAGGATCTGGCATGGCTTGTAACCAGTCAGTTCTGCCAAACTAAACTTACCTCTTTTTTTTTGACAGAGCTGATCCGAATATCGTAAACCAGTCTTCCTCATCTTCAGCAACTTTAAGATGTGTGGATTTCAATTCCCAGAATTCTCCAGCGAGTACATCCTGGCTGGAGACTTCTGGGAATTGAAGTCCACATGTCCTAAAATAGCAGAGGTTGAAAAACACTGTTGTAGATATATGGTACCTGGAGAAAGTCAAGTTTTCTACAGTCTATCATGATAATCTCCCTAATAAAATGGTAACATACTGGCTGGATGATACTACTGTTAAGTGAACTCCCAGTTAGCTGAATGACCATATCCATACACTGCTCATTAATAACTCCACTTCAGCCTGGAAAGAAGTATTGTGTCAAATGCCCCAGGGCTGTGTCTGGGTCGTGGGTTCAGCACAGTTACCATAACATGATTGAAGGACTTGGAGGGACATATCAAGTTTGCAAATGACACATTGATGGGAGGGGAAGTTGTTACTTTACAGGTATTCCTCGCTTAGCAACCATAACTGGGACTGGCAGTTGCATTGCTAAGCATTACAGTCACTAAGCAGACAATTGTGACTGCAGTGGACTTATGATGTCACTTCCCATTTGGTCATTAAGCAAATCACCTCAGTTGTTTAACAAACTATCACTGCAATATGCAATTTTACTTTCACATCCTCCATTAATTCTGTTTGTCACAAGCCAGTCGGGAAGCAGACAAATGGCGATCACATGACCCCAGGAACTGTGACAGTCAAAATGCGAGGATTGGTCACAAAGCTGGGGTTTTTTTACTCAATATTAGCTTTGAACAGTTACTAAACAAGACAGTTGGTAAGCAAGGACTAGCTCTAAAGTAGAAAGAAGATTCAAAAAGAACTAGACCGGATTGAAGAGTGAACTGAACTAAATAGGATGGAATTTATTAGGGAGAAACGTAAAGTACTGCATCTGGACAGGAAAAATTAGGGTAAAATATAACTTGGAGGAGACCTGGCTTGGCAATAGTACATGTGAACAAGATCTAAGTGTTCTTATTGACCAGAAGTTAAATGTGAGTCAGGAGTGTAATGCAGCTGTAAAAGGCAAATGCTATGTTGGGGTACTTTCACAGGAACACAAAGTCTAGTTAATGGGAAATAATACTTCCATTTATCTGCTGTGGTCACATTCCATTTGGCATATTATGCCCATTTCTGGGCATCACAATTCAAAAGAGACAGTGACAAATTAAGTTCAGCGGAGGGCTGCCAATATGATGAAGGATTTAGAACCAAGCCCTCAGAGGAACAGCTGAAAAATCTCTCTGTTTAGCTTGCAAAAGAGACAACTGAAGGAAGATTTGAAGAAGCAGTCTTCAAATATTTGAAAGGTTGACACATAAAAGAGGAAGTGGATTTATTCCTTACAGACTGAGAGAGCAGGACTAGAACTAACAGCTATCAGAAGGAACATCCCGATTATACTAGCCGTCAGCCATTTGAAGAAACTCCCACTTGATGGAGCTTTCCTATGGAGATCTTTCAATCAGAGATGCATTAGTGGACCACTCGCTAGATTGGACCAGATGACCTCTCAAGTCCCTTCCAGACTAACATTTCCAAAATTCCGTAATTTGTGGACATCATAGCCATTGTTGAAGTTTATATACTGTAATTTGGAAGGCAGCTTATAGTGAGATACTTACTTATAAAAATGTGTGTGTCACCTGTCCATGGAGATTCTCAATCATCCAGGTTATGGTTGTCCCAAAGATGCTTTTTCAAAGTGTGAGTTACCTATTCATTGGATTCTAGGTCTGTCTCTCTCTGTCTCTCTCTGTCTCTGTCTCTGTCTCTCTCTCTCTCTCTCTCTCTCTCTCTCTCTCTCTCTCTCTCTCTCTCTCTCTCCTCTCTCCTCTCTCCTCTCTCCTCTCTCTCTCCCCCCTCTCTTTCCATCTCCCTCCCTCCCTTCCTCCTTCCCTCTCTTTCTCCCTCTCCCTCCCTCCCTCCTCCCTCCCTCGCTCTCTCCCTCTCTTTCCATCTCCATCCCTCCCTCCCTCCTTCCCTCTCTTTCTCCCTCTCCCTCCCTCCCTCCCTCGCTCTCTCTTTGTGTGTGTGTACCTTCAAATTAGTCTTAGCTGTTGGTGACTGTGGATTTTTCATTGTTTTCAGACATGGTTTGCCATTGTTTTCTTCCCAAGAGGGAGAAAGAGAATGACTGGCCCAAGTCAAATTGTCAACTTTATGCCTAAAGCAGGACTAGAACACACAGTCTTTCAATTTCTCCCCATTTGATCCCTTAATCACTACACCTAAAATCTATAAAATCTAATAAAAGGCCACATTTCTACTCTGTGCTGTCCATAACTATTTTCCATTCTGACGATCCCGTGAAAGATTGATCTTGGATAGGGTAGAATACTCCAAAGCAATGGTGTTGCTGTTGAGAAGGCCATTCTGGGGAAAGGCTGCCTTCTTGATTTCTCAAAGAGAGGGTACCTGTAGCTCCCCCTTTCTATTGGACTGTATCTGGAATGGGATAGATGACTCTTTCATGGGATTCCACTGGTACAGGTGGTCCTGAAGGTAATAAAGGGCCAAGCCACATAAGTAATCACCCACACTTTGAACTGGGCCCAGAAGCAGACTAGCAAGCAATGTGGTCCCTTCAAATCAGGGTTTTTGTTCTGTTACACTGGTTGATATCAGTCTGTTGGTGGGCAGCTTCTGAGTTATATTTAAAGGTGACTCTTTGAAGAGTGAATTCCAACAGTTTGAGTGTTAGATGATGCAGACATGGCTGCTTATTTTCAGTATCAGGAAAAGTCCCAACTAGCAAAAACAGACAAACTGACCAAAGGTCAACCTGGCCAATGCCTTTACTTTCTGCTGTAGCAGGAGCCACAAGTTCAAGAATTCCTAAATTGTGTATCTATTCTTTGAAGAACAATTAATGGAGCATTCATAGATTCCGAAACGTTTGTAACAACAGTAACTCTACTTTGCTAGGGTTATATTTGATTCTGTTCCCCTTCATTCAAACCCCATAGAATCCTGGATCTGGAGGGATTACTGTGCTCATCCAACTCAAAGTTACTATGAGCAATTTTGCCTGCAAAGTTGTCTGACAATCTGCCCACGATAGCTGGTGGGAGGACTTTCAAGGCCCATAGCCCCTAAAGAGAGCTAAACAATGCTGGCACTACACAGTACATGGAAATAGCATTGCTTCACCATGGTTACCGATACAAGCAAACATCAAGCAAGAGCTCGTACTTGCATTCAGATCATCCTCATTTCTTGTCTTTCGCTAGCATCTCTGAAACTATTGTCCCCTAATGCACTTCATTTTTCACTGCTTCTCATGGAGCTCATGAGCATCCCTAGACTGATAGTCTGGGAGAAACTACTTTGGAGCAGTCTATCAAACATCTTTGTGGTCTCAACATTCTAAAGCTCAACTAGGCAAGCAAACACCCAATGCCTGTCAATCTCCGGGAAACCCACATACCTCCGGTCAGTTATATCTATAAGGTATTTAGGACAGACCATCTTGAGATCATTATTTGCATTATTGAGATGTACGGTAGTGGCCAAAATTGTGGAAACCTTTTGGGAAAAATATATTTTTGAGGTTTGATGGCTAATAACACCACTTTTTTGGGGGGGGGGGGTGAGTTTCAAGATAATCATATTCCACTGCTGGAATGGCCTGGGAATAGCCCAGACCTTAATCCAGTGGAAAATCTATGGCGCCAACTAAAGAAACTTGTTAGTCAGAAGCGACCTAGCAATAAAACCCAATTAATAGAAGCAATCATTCAATCTTGGTTTCACATTAGAACAGCTGCAGAACTAAAAGACTTGGTTCACTCCATGGGAAGACGTTGTAAGGCTGTAATTCATTCTAAAGTTTACCCCAGTGGTTCCCAAAGTGTGCGCCGCGGCTCCCTGGGGAGCCGCGCTATCGTCGTAAGGGCGCCGCGAAATATTCCGCCCGCTGGGTCTAACGCTGATGCGCCATTTCTGAAACGTCTAGTGCGCATGCGCAGTTGCAAGTCGGATTGCTATGGGAGCCGCGAACCGAAAAAGATTGGGAACCTCTGGTTTACCCAACTAAGTATTAACTGACTTGGTGATAATTTTTGTATATCTCGTTTTTTCTATGATGATAATTTTTTTATATCTCGTTTTTTCTATGTGTTTCACTTTTCTTCTTTATACTGTAGTTATACAGTTATACGGTTACTGCTATTCTAACTGCATAAAAGTTATTGCATTACATTCTTGATTAAATTATCTTTCCATTGACATATAATTTTATGGTACTACTCCCCCCCCCCCAAAAAAGTGGTGTTATTAGCTAGTTTTAGAAAATACACTTTTCCCAAAAGGTTTCCACAATTTTGGCCATTGCTGTAGGAGAAGAAGAGCAGAGCCTCTTTGTCAGATATATATTGATGGTCGTGCTCATTCGATTCTATGAGGAAGTTATTTGGTCAATACAGCTTCAGGTTCAAAAAGTTATTTTATTATTTACAAATATACAATAATGAACAGGGTGTCCTGTTGCATTTGTTACCCTAACTGTATGACTGAGATGTTGAGAGGAGAGAGAAGTTCACTGTTGTCTTGCTGAGATAGATAGGAAGAAGCAGGGAAGATATCCAATTGATTTCTGGGCAAGAGTCCAATAAGAGAGTTCATTGGCTGATACAGTCACATGTGATGTCTGTAAAGACTTAACCCTTTCTGGTCCCTGGTGCATCATACGTAGGCAATATCTGACACTCTTCTTCTTGGGGATAGAGTCAAGACAGGAATCAATCTGAAGATTTTATGTTCCCATATGTTCAGCCTTGAATTCATTAGCTCTTATCTAGCACAAATTTAGTGCTGACCTTAGTTGACCAGATTCTTGTGAATAGGCATGAGCAATAAATCTTCTTAACTGGAACTTAATGTGGTCTTGATACTTTATGCCTGACAGGAGATCAGCAGTGGCCAGAAGCCCCAAGGAGACCAGATGGTGATCTAACCTCAACAATAGACTGATTATACTGTTCTCCATCCTCAATTCCCATCCTAATGCAATTTTTCTGCATTATAAGCCACCTAGAATCAGAAGGTTAAAATAGACACTCATATAAATTATGTGAATGAATCAATGACCTGAGGTAAAGACTAGGTCCAGTTCTTGGCCCTCTGTGTGAGGCATGGGTATCATGATTGTCATATTGTCATTAATTTCTGAGACACTATGTTCCAGAAATGGAGACTGAAATCCTTCAAAAAGCAAAATCTGGGGGTGGGAGTGGGGGGTGTCTATCATCAGTCTATCAATTGCCTCAAAGAGTTTGGGAAGTAGTTTGATGGGTAGTAGGAACACAGTAGTCCAAAAATACCTCTGAGATTGAACTGGCACCCAACTTCATGTCAAGAGATCATTCCCACAGTCTTCATCAGAATTGCTTTCCATCTGCATTCTATGATGTCCCAGTATTCCATCCAGTGCTTAGCTAGGACTAACCCAAAATACTGGGTCCATTTCAGGGGTGAAATCCAGCAGGTTCTGGGGAACCAGTAGCAGAAATTTTGAGTAGTTTGGAGAACTGGTAGCGGAAATTTTGAGTAGTTCAGATAACCGGCAAAAACCACCTCTGGCTGGCCCCAGAGTGGGGTGGGAATGGAGATTTTGCAGTATCTTTCCCCTGTCCTGCCTACCAAGCCTCACCATGCCCACCAAGCTACGCCCACAGAACTGGTAGTAAAAAACATTGAATTTCACCACTGGTAATCCATTTCAATCCTTGGTATGCTTCCCATCCTACTTTGCTCCCAGATCCCTCAAATCCCTCATTCTTGGGAATAAGGTACCATGCTCTTTAGGCTCCTGAGATCCCTTGAATCCTTTTACACCATCTGGTTGTTTCTTTCCCTTGTGCCAAGAGAAGGTTTTCCTACCTGCCACACATTTTTTTCTTCTTCTTCCCTCCTTCTAATGCTTGTTCTCCACTCCCAAGCTCAAGTCATCACCAGCCAAATAATATCTGGATTGGCCCTGCTTTTTTGATGCCAGTTCTGTTAGTCTTTTGTCCATCACCAATTGTAATTCTTCCACCATCACCCTCCTCAGAGTGTTCCAGTAGAGCACTCTTATCAGCCACTTTATCCTTCATCACTTCTTTCCCTTCCTCTAGCCATAATATTCTCTACCAATTCCCGTCCAACCAATCGCTTTCATTTCTTTTCTCAATAATCCAGCTAGCATTAATCCTGTGCCAGATTTTGCTTTCCTCCTGCTTGCCCCCTCTTCAACTGCATTCAATTATTCAAATATTTCGAGCTGTCTTCATCAATACCCGTTCTCAAACTCTGCTTCATCAATATGTTCCATCTCCAATTTTTGTTCATTCCAATCCTCCACCACCCTCCTCTCCAACTTCTCCAGTAAACTCAATCCCAAATGATCCATCTTTGTACGCACCAGTTGTTCCTGGATCTTTCATCATGCCATGGAACTGGGTTCCTATTCCACCATCTCCTGGAAGTGAAGATAGTTGGGGCCCACTGCCAGTCATGGCTTGTGAACCACTATTAACTACTCAGGATTTCTGAACTTCACTCTTGCCTATACAACTCACTCTCACCTGGTTGGTAAAAATGTTGACTCCACAAAAGGAAAGGCTTTCAAAAGCCCTTCAGAGGTTTCCAATATAGTATTATAAGAGCCTTGGTGGCGCAGCAGATTAAAGTGCTGTTAAGTAACACCAGCTGCCTGCAATTACTGCAAGTTCGAATCTCACCAGGCTCAAGGTTGACTCAGCCTTCCATCCTTTCGAGGTAGGTAAAATGAGGACCCGGATTGTGGGGGCAATAAGCTGACTTTGAATAAAAAAGAACACCGCTTGGGGGGGCCCAAAAATCCTACTAAGCAGGTATATACAAAGGTATGAAGGCTATTGCTTAATGCATTGTAAGCCACCCTGAGGCTCCAGAGAAGGGCGGCATATAAATTGAACCAATATAACAGCAAGCCCCAGGAATCCTCAGTGTCTGTCCTGTGCTTTGCTGCCATGTTAATTTCAATATTTTGAATTGTAACAGCATCGAGTGGAATAATAGCAAAAATAAAGCTTACTGATGTGTCATAGAAACAAAGCAATTTTTAATTTTTATTTAGTGTATTAAGCATTTTGCCAATATTATCTTGGCAATGTTTACAATGCCCTTGGTATCTAGTCTCATTTTTTCTTTAATTGTGAGACTGAAGGTGGCCTCGCAGTAACTTCCCGGCTGAGCAGAATTTGGCCTCTTGTGCATGCAATTAATTGCTGTACTATATTGATGTAGTGTTGATAAAACTGCTGTTCATACCAAGTAAACTGCAAATTCATCCTATCGATCTCTACACAAAGGGCACCTTTACTGCATGTGCAAAATTGTCTTTGATAATGGTTTTGGCACACCTACATTCACAAATCTGCCATGACTGTGAAGGACAGGGTTACTCAACTGGCAGAAGAATGCAATGCACTTTATTTATTGTATTTTTATCCCACTTTTCTTACTTTATAAGTAATTCAAGGCGGCGAACATACATAATACTTCTTTCCCTTCCTATTTTCCCCACAACCACCTTGTGAGGTGAGACAGAGTGACTGGTCCAAGGTCACCAGGGGTGGGTTCCACTCAGGGGTGAAATGTAAAATTTGTTACTACCAGTTCTGTGGGCGTGGCTTGGTGGTGGTGGGGTAATGTGACTGGATGGGCGTAGCCAACTTTTTTTTTTTAAACTTTTCAAAGCATTTTCTCTAATGCTTTGAAAAGTCTCTGCCGATCAGGCAACTCAGCTGGGATCATCAGAGACTTTTCAAAGCATTTTTTTTACCACCTCTTTGGCCAAGAGGTTGCAGAAAAAAATGCTTTGAAAAGCCTCTGACGATCCCAGCTGAGCTGCACGATCACCAGAGGCTTTTTTTTTTTACTTTTAAAAGCATTTTTTCATCGGAAGAGGTTGTAGAAAAATGTTTTTAAAAGTAAAAAAAAAGAAAAAGCCTTTGAGGATCGTGCGGCTCAGCTGGGCATGGTGGTGGGTGGGGCGCGGGGATTTTTGCTACCGGTTCTCCGAACCACCCGCTGCCATCGCTACCGGATTGGGTGATCTGGTCCGAACTGGGAGCATTTCACCCCTGGTTCCACTTAACTTTGCTACCGGTTTGCAATGGGCGCGCACACGCATACGCAGAACATCCATGGTGATGTCTGGGTGGGTAGGTGGACCCTCCCGCCACTGTTACTACCGGTTTGCAAGATCTGGACTGAACCGCTAGCAACCCCTCACTGAAGGTCACCCAGCTTTCATGCCTAAGACACAACTAGAACTCACAGTCACCTGGTTTCTAACCTGATGCCTTAACTGCTAGACCAAACTGACTCAACTTTCTAGTTACAGATAACATAAAACTGCATCCCAATATCTGGATCAGTTGTTAAGATTATGAACTTTGCAGTTCTGTTAGCCAGAGCTTCAACTGGATTCTGTTTTCCTGGCACAAGTGACCAATAAGTCAGGCTGAAATGAGAAAGGCAACTTTCAGTTGTTTATTTCTGCAGAAATAAAGAGTCTCACACTTGGGACAGAGGTCCAAATCAACCGCCCTAAATAAAAATTAGCTCAGACCTTCCTGCAAAATGTTACTTCATTGTTTACAGGTCAATCTATGCAATTTCTTTCACAAGGTTAGGCTTTACGTTTGGTTGATTATGTCTGTCTTTTTTGGTCCTGTACAAGACTACATTTGTTGTACTTTAAAACAAGATAGCAAAAACTTCCTAATCCTATCATTGTCAGGAGTTTTCCTGCTGCATTTCTATAGCTTGTCAGTTTCATAAGGAAGCTTAGATAGTCCAGGGGATAATTTAATCAGTTCTTACTTTTGGTGGCTTGTTTCCACATAAATTAATAAATTCCTGGATGACTTGGTGTGGAAAATATTATTTGAGACTTTTTCTTATCAATGGGATACCTTTCCTAGAGAAGTTATAGGTTTTGCTGTTGTTCCCACTAGGTTTTAAACAGTATCCGATTTGAAGGATTCCCTTATTTCATATTCTTCATTTTATATTCTTAAGCTGTCACCAATTTAGCTAGTGAGGTTGTGGAGCCTTAATTATTTTAAGGGTTTACAAGATCCCACAGTGCTGAGCATTTCCTTGCCGTATCTTCATGCTTCTTTGCACTCAAAGCCATGCTTCTCCTGTTGGTATTTTGTGTTATGTTCAGTGTGAAACTCATAACTGCCAACTCCACCACAGAAACTAAAAGCATGACAATATAGGCCAACTCTGTCCATCAGACATGTTTGGACCATACATTAAGAATTCCCAGGTAGGCAAAGAGTAAACTATCCAGCCATTCAAGGGCCATTCCCAGGGGTGGGTTCTACTTACCTTTGCTACCAGTTTGCAACGGGGCTGCACACATGCACACGCTTCGCTTGCACTCATGCGCACTCTTCTGGGCATGCGCAGAAGCGTTCTGATGATGTCAGGGTCAGTGGGTGGAGCCTCCCGACGGTTTTACTACCGGTTCTATAGAACCGGTGCGAACCGGGGGCAATCCACCACTGGCCATTCCACTGTAAATATCTATCATGAATAGGTGGGGGTTATGGTTGCTTGCATCTGGAAGTTGGGGTTTCATGCTTTTGTACCCCAAAGGATGGAATAGGAAGGGGGACAGAGGTGGAAAGGCTAATAAAAGTACTCAGAATTAAGCTGCTGGTTGAGTTGTGATTGAAATGGAGGTACAGGCATTGCTCCTGCCATTTATGTCATCAGTGAATAATTCCCTCATTTCTGGGCACTAAAGACTCACCATTGTTTTTCACACTGCAATGTTTTCACTTTTTTTAAAATTAGAATAAAAATAATAATACTATTGTTAGTTACATAACATCCCAAACTTGAAGGTACCCATGCGTGCTTGCACACACACACACCCATGCACACAAACACACAAAAACATAGGGAACCTGTAGGCTTTTGTAAAATATTTTGAAATTAGGAAAAGTAGTTGACATAAACTTAGGGACTGGATTGCCACAGCAAAGGAGGCTGAAATTTGACTGGCTAGTTTGAGTCTCAGTGATGTGGGGGTGGCTGGGTGGGTGGGTGTTTAAATCTTTTATATGAGGGGAAAAAATCTGCTTCAGGTTTGTGGAAATGACCGCATTGTATCAGAGAATCACCATGGTAAATTTACATCAGATATTCAAACAAAAAGCATCATCCAATCAATAAAGCAGGTGTTGTATGAATCAGAAAAGCTGTTTTGTCCAGCCTGCCCATTTTAAATAGGTTGCTACAGTTTTATAACCTTTTTGTGTTTTTCTAATTGGTCTTTACATAAAATTTTATGCTTTTAATTTATTTATTTAAAACATTTATACAGCTGCCCATGTTCTAATCAACTCTGGGTGGCTCCCAATCAAAAGTTAAAACAACATGTAAAATCATATCAAAACTATAAAGGTAAACATTTCATAAAATTTATATACAATTTCATAACTAGATAGATGGTAAGTAGGAAAAAATAAACCATTTGTCACATTCCTTTGGCGCCCCCTACCGGATTGAGGATTAAGATTTATGGTATGAACATTTCATCATCTCATGATCCCATGAAAGCTTGTGTGTATTTTATTTAATATTCTTCCTTTTTAATACTCAAAATGATAACAATCAATGAAATAAAGTTTATGTGCTCTGAGGAAATGGTGTAAGGCCACACTTGGAATACTGCATTTAGTTTTGGTCACCACGATGTAAAAAAGATGTTGAGACTCTTTTCTAGAGTGCAGAGGAGAACAACAAAGATGATGAGGGGACTGGAGGCTAAAACATATGAAGAACGGTTGCAGGAACTGGGTATGTCTAGTTTAATGAAGAGAAGGACTAGGGGAGACATGATAGCAGTGTTCCAATATCTCAAGAGCTGCCACAAAGAAGAGGGAGTCAAACTATTCTCCAAAACACGTGAGGGCAGGACAAGAAGCAATGGGTGGAAACTAATCAAGGAGAGAAGCAATTTAGAACTAAGGAGAAATTTCCAGACAGTTAGAACAATTAATAAGTGGAACAACTTGCCTGCAGAAGTTGTGAATTCTCCAACACTGGAAGTTTTTAAGAAGATGTTGGATAACCATTTGTCTGAAGTGGTGTAGGGTTTCCTGCCTGGTTTGCCCTCACTTTCTCCCTAGGACTGGGAGAGAGTATGGGATGCCACCTCCCCGCCCTCCTAGAAGAAAGAAATATTTTGAGAAATATTTTAAAAGGTGGGATAAAATATTTTCCCTAAAAGAGAAATAAAAATCTTAGGGGAGAGAGAAACTCAGAACCCCAGCTCCCTGCCCCCAGCAGATGTTTTGTGCCCATTAAGAAAGACTGGGCCAAAACAAAAGACCTTCAACTCCAGGATGATGGGATCAAGACATGACCATTCAGGATATAATAGGATTAACCCACTAGCATCTAGCAGTAGAGATCACTACATTGCACAAAATCCTAAGGACATTGCATCACGCTCCAAACTTTGACCCCTACATGGCCCCATGGGAGTCTGACAACAGCCAATAGAATACATGTTCTTGCATAGGAACAGGAAGCTCAAGTGCAAAGCCCAAGAGAAGGTATCAAAACCCCTCATTCTCAACTCCTTGTGGTCAGCTGCCCAGAACCCATGTGGTTCTGCTTCATCATTAAACCTTCTTTCCAATCAGCCTCCATGTTTCCAATGTCTTTGTCCCGGCTTGGAAGTGGACCTGGATATTTCTTCCAAGAGTGACTGCCTCAAAGGCATCTAATTGGCTAATAGGGAGGATTAGAACTCAAGTCTCTTCATTTCTGAGTTCTTAATCTTTACATCAAACTGATTCTCAGAATGAAAATAGGTCATAAAATATAGAATTGGAAGGAGTCACTCAAGCTCTTGAGTATTTCTGCTCAGTGCAGGAATCCAAAGCATCCTTGACATGGTTTATAAAGCATCTGCTTGAAGATATCTAAAAAAAGGGAGACCCCCATGTCTATAGACAATTGTCCCCACCATCGAATTGCTCTTCCTATTAGTTTTCCAATCCTATATTATACATAGGCCTCATTTAGCAACCGCCTTGCACAACAACTATTTGCAATTGGAAGTGATCAAAAAGTAACTTTATCACCAGTCCTTGAATTTATGACCTCACAAATCTGTACAGTAGACGAAAGCTGAACTACGATCGTGACCAGCATCATGATTTCATTTAGTGACTTCACTTAACAATTGATGGTCCCATTGCGGTCATTAAACGAGGACAACCTTTGTAATTCCACTGTTGTTTCTTCCACTGTAGGATGATATATAGTCTGGGTTTTTATCTGTGACACTCAAATACTTTGAACATGAGTCTTCTTTTGAGTCATTTGTAATAGTTAATTAAAACTCTCCTCATGGAATTGAGGAGTTTTTAAGTTTAATTTCCAATTCAACATTAATATAAACTTTAGGTCTGCAATGGTCAACCTGACGTGTGTTAAAGGTGACATGCCACATTTTGGGTGACATGCCAAGGTTCATCAACACTCAATGACTATTCTCGAGAGCAGGCCTGGTTCTCGTGTGACTTTTCGAGGTTGTGGAAATCATACAAAAATGGGATGTGCCCTTGCTCGACCTCAGAAAGTTGTGCAATGATTCTGGAACCTCCAAAAATTGTGTAAGAACAGTAGATGCTTTTGTGTGGATTTCGGAGGACGCAGAGGCAACGGAAAAACATACTCCAAGGTTGCTTCAAGGATGGAGGCCTTGCGTGATCCGGAGCAGCCTCAGGTAGGCCGCAGAAAGAAACTGCCGGAAGGTTAGCAGAGTGTAGCAGATCCTGAGGAGCACTAGAGCCCTGGGGGCAATCATGCCATTCCCCAAGGCTCACACACCTTGGGGAAAGGTGCAAGGTGTCCTTTTTGTGTGGCAACAGTGGTGATAGGGTTGAAATTGTCCAGGCCTCTATTTCAGGCCCAACCTTAGGCCTGCCGAATGCTGCTGTTCAGGGTGGCCTAGATACGGAAGCGAGGAGAGATAGAAAATTGTCTCTCTCTCTTTTTTGGAGGGGCTGGGTTGACACACCAGCAGAGTCAGGTTAGGCATCATCTGAATTTTTGACATGCCGAGGCCTTTTTAAAAGATTCACCATCACTGCCTTAAGACCAGTGCTTCTCAATTATTTTCTGTCATGCCCCCCTAGGAAGAAGAAAACATTTTTCGCGCCCCCCGCGCGACTGTAAATAGTATCATTATTAGAAAAAGGTCTGTTCTCCTTGAAAGGGAGGAGCATGCGCAGTCACATGTACTGGCTTAATGCTCACTATCGATGCAAATGTCAGCAGCGGTAGCCCGATATCTTTAGCAAGTTTGATTAATTGGGGCAGCGTTATGTTTCACAGGAGAAGGTCATTGTCAGTCATTTGAGCATCAATTGGGCGCACATCCGTCGGGCAACAAAGTAAGTGTGGACGGACGTCCCACACTAAAGATGGTTCCGACAGGCTCGTGTCACAAGGGTTTTGGACAGCCAATCAGATGTCGAGGTCAAACGCGCCCCCTTTTATGGAGCCTCGCGCCCCCCCTGGGGGGCGCGCCCCACTATTTGAGAAGCACTGCCTTAAGACCAAGCATGGGATGATTCTTCAATAAAACAGTCCATCTATAAATAAGCAGGCCCTTCCCTGCAGCAACCCACAATAGTGGAATTCTCTCTCAAGACACTTGTAATGTAGATCATTACAAAATATGCTTTTCTTGTAAGGGTTTCCTATACATATTATTAGGGCAGTGCAGCCCCTTATAATATAACCTTAAACCAAGTGCATTCTGCAATCCAGTGTTGGAAAAGATAGGGCAGTTGCTTTAGGGTCCTCCAAATGAGTGATATGAGGATTCCCCCTATCTTGACCTGAATACAAGTAGTCCTCGACTTACAACAGTTCACTTAGTGACCATTCAAAGTTACAAGGCCACTGAAAAAAGTGACTTATGACCATTTTGCACACTTATGACCATTGTAGCATCCTCATGGTCATGCGATGCAAATCTGGATGCTTGGCAACTGGCTCACATTTATGACATTTGCAGCATCCCGGAGTCGCAACTTTCTGACAAGTGAACACAATGGAGGAGCAGATTCACTTAACAACCATGTTATTAACTTAACAACTGTCATGATTCACTTAACAACTATGGCAAGAAAGGTTGTAAAATGGGGCAAAACTCACTTTTCTTAATCTTAATTTGATTTATATGCCGCCCTTCTCCAGAGACTCAGGGCGGCTTACAGTGCGTTAAGCAATAGCCTTCACACTTTTGTATATTTATACAAAGTCAGTTTATTGCCCCTACAATCTGGGTTCTCATTTTACCTACCTTTGAAAGGATGGAAGGCTGAGTCAACCTTGAGCCTGGTGGGATTTGAACTTTTTTTAAAAAAAAATTGATTTATATGCCGCCCTTCTCCGGAGACTCAGGGCGGCTTACAGTGCGTTAAGCAATAGCCTTCACACTTTTGTATATTTTATACAAAGTCAGTTTATTGCCCCCACAAACTGGGTCCTCATTTTACCTACCTTAGAAAGGATGGAAGGCTGAGTCAACCTTGAGCCTGGTGAGATTCGAACTTGCAGTAATTGCAAGCAGCTGGTGTTAATAACAGTGTGCTTTAGTCCACTGTACTACCAAGGCTCTTTGCAGTAATTGCAAGCAGCTGATCTTAATAACAGTGAATTAGTCCACTGCACCACCAGGACTTAAACAATGTCTCACTTAGCAACATAAATTTAGGACTCAATTGTGGTTGTAAGCTGAGGATTACCTGTAGTTTTGTCTCTACACTTGAAGCATGACACCATCCTGCTACAGTTAGGCATGACTTGTTAAATCTAATCTACTGCTTAGTGCATTACTACTAAGATTCTCATGGTCATACTTGCAAACCACTATGACTGAAGTAGTAGACATATTGCATAAATGCTTAAATATAAAAACCTTTCCCTAATTCCCTAGGCTACATTAAATGACTAGGCTCAGGTACGTAAAGGTAAAGGTTCCCCTCACACATATGTGCTAGTCGTTCCTGACTTTAGGGGGCGGTGCTCATCTCCGTTTCAAAGCCGAAGAGCCAGCGTTGTCCGAAGACGGCTCCGTGGTCATGTGGCCGGCATGACTCAACGCCAAAGGCGCATGAAATGCTGTTACCTTCCCACCAAAGGTGGTCCCTATTTTTCTACTTGCATTTTTTACGTGCTTTTGAACTGCTAGGTTGGCAGAACTGGGACAAGTAACAGGAGCTCACCCCGTTACACAGCACTAGGTATTCGAACCACTGAACTGCCGACCTTTCGATCGACAAACTCAGCATCTTACCCACTAAGCCACTCAGCATCTTACCTTTCGATATGGGGATCCAGCAAATGCTTTAGCATGCTCTGTGATTCAAGCCATCGAATTGAGCTTTAAGAAGCATGTATCTGAGGGATCCTTTGGTGCTCTCTGAGCTTGGTTGTTTTCTTGCAGATGTTTGCAGAACAGTGCTCAGCACCGATGTTTGGGTAATGAAACGTCTGCAAGAAAACAACCAAGCTCAGAGAGTACCAAGGATCTCTTATTTCAACCTTGAGCTGCAAATATTCTCCTTTATTGGTATCTTTGGGCAAAGCGTATTAATGATTGGTGCTTTCTGAGCTTGCTTGTTTTCTTGCAGACATTTCATTACCCTAACTAGGTTACGTAATCAGTGGAAGTGCTGTTTGCTGTCAGTTTATATTCTAGTGAGTTGCCTGTCTGTGTGGGAGGTCTTAGATTCTTTGGTTGGGCTGTTTACTGGTGGTTCTTTGGTAGTTTCTTGATTGGGGTATTGCTTACTTGATTGTTGGTCTGAAGTTAACCTTGGAGTTAATCTATGCTGATCCGAGTGCTGATTGGTGATGGAGAGATGCTTGGGTCTTTTTGTTCTATTTTGGGCTGGGTGATAGTCTCTTTTGTCAGATTCTATAGATGTTGTTAATGCCTATGTGTCTATTGATGGCTTCTAGAAATTCCCTGGCATTTTTGGACTTGGCCTGGTCTAGGACGGTAACATTTTCCCAACTGAAACTATGGTTAAAATCTGTCTATATCAGGGCTGGGCAATTATGGCCCTTTTATGAACTGTGGACTTCAATTCCCAGAATTCCTGAGCTGGCTCGCCGGCTCAGGAATTCTGGGAGTTGAAGTCCATAGGTCATAAAGGGGCCATAGTTGCCCAGCCCTGGTCTATATGTTGTGAAATTAAAAAAAATTCATCATGCATATTAATGTTGATTTTAATATGGCAACGTTCAGTTAATCCAGGTTGAGTTCTGCAATTGGGTAGGAACGTTTGAGACTTAAAAGTCTCCATATTCTCTGAACCACACCAAATTGGAAAAAGCTAAGCATACCCACACAGTTCACTTTACAATAATAGTTCAAGATTAATTTTTAGTTTCACATTATTTATTTTCCTTTTTAAACTGTACAAACCTCCTCAATCTAGTTGACAGCTGGACGGCCTATAGTTGCAGAATGGCTATAATGTCCCATTTCCCCTCTAACCCCCAAGTGGATATAATCAATTCCAAAGGAAAACTTCAATTCTCTCTTCTGTCGTTTCCTGGGGTTTTAAAACTAGAGTCCAGGTTTTGGAGGGCAAAAGGTAACCCACTCTCAAACTCCCTCGAAAGAAAGATTGACCTCCACGCAGCTCACTCAGCCTACTGACATTTGACAAAATGCTTCAGATCTTCAAGGAACCGAATGTACTCTTTGTGCTCCAGGGCTGTGCTGAGGTTCACAAGCTCATCTGCAAATGTATTGTCCACCCCTCGGTCAGCCAAGAAATCCATCAGGTGGTCATACAGGGCCTGGGAAGATGATTGGATATGTAAGAAGACACAAGAAATGCACACATTGTAGAAGGACAGCCATGTCAGTCAGTCTATGGTGGGAAAAACAGGCATCTCGTAGCATTTTTTCCTCACAAACGTATTTCATTAAATTTATTAAATTAAAGTAAAAACCATAAGCTTTTGTGAGCTGCTTTATCAGATGTTTGCTCAAGAAAACCCTTTAGTAAAAAAAAAATGCTATCAGGCTATGCTACCAGACTATTTAAGAAATGGAGATATACTTCTGAATATTTTGCATATTATGAGCCATGGTAGAGCAGTGGTTAGAATGCAGTACGGCAGGCTAACTCACTGCTTACTCCAGGAGTTTGATCCTGACAGGCTCAAGGTTGACTCAGCCTTCCAACCTTCCGAGGTCGATAAAGTGAGGACCCAGATTGTTGAGGGCAATATGCTGCCTCTGTAAACTGCTTAAAGAGGGCTATAAAGCACTATGAAGTGATATAAGTCTTATTGCTATTCTTTTAATAGATAAGGTGAATACAGGTTTATGGTCAAATGAAGAATTGTCACTAGTTCAGTGTGGTTCCCTATTGCCATCCTTATCTTGGGTAAGGTTAGCAGCACTCAAGGATCCTTCCAACCCTTTGTTTTCACATACCGAGTTTTCTTGAAAATAAGACCCTGTCTTATATTTTTTGAACCCCAAAATAAGCGCTTGGCCTTATTTTCGGGGAGGTCTTATTTTGGGGTGCGTGGAGCAAGATGGGGCTCCTCTTGCCATCTTACCTGATTTCCAGCTCTGTGTTTAAATATTTTCAGTGAGGGCTTATTTTTTGGGGGGGGAGGCTTATTTTAACGCATGCACTCAAAAGCCTGATTGGGCTTATTATCAGGGGATGTCTTATTTTCAGGGAAACCAAGCCTTTAATTATACAAAAATATTAGGGTTTTTCAACTTTATAAAAACACTCTACAGCAGGGGTGTCAAACTCAATTTCATTGAGGGCCACATCAGAGCTGTGGTTGACCTTGAGGGGTCGGGCAGGCATGGCCGACTGGGTGGGCGTGGCCAGCTTGATGCCACTCCCCAAATGGCCGGCATGTTTCCTCTTCGCATTGGGTAGACCGGGCCAAAGCTACGTTGGCGTGATCTTTCCTCTTTGCATTGGGTAGACCAGGATGGCCCCTCAGGCAGGATCTGACAACATCACAGGCCGGATGTCGCCCCAGGCCTTGAGTTTGACACCCCTGCTCTACAGAAAGAGAAATCCCTATTTTCTCAGTCTGTCTTAAATTGTGGGATCCAGGATGGGAGGGCCCTTAGTCTCAAGTAGGAATGTTCAATGATTGGATTCACACAAAATTAAGCTCTAAACCTGGGCTCAAACATATAACCTAGCCACCTGTCCTGTGAGTTGAGCTTAACTCCCGACGACATCTGGACGGGTCTCTGCAGTTTTCTTAGCAGCAACTCAGTAATGTGAACCCAACCACAATGTTCAATCTGGATGTTTTACCCAAACTATGTGTTGCCTTTAGGCAACAGCCTGTTTAGCACAACATTGCTTGGTTCCTCACAAGAAACTGACTCATAAACCATCCAATCTGTTTTAGCCTAGTCTCTCATGTGATGTGATTCCAGCACCTCCTTCACTCACAATACCTGCAGTACACACTTTACACTTTTGTCAATCTGGCACCCTACAGATTTGTTGGAACTGCACCTTCTAGAAATCTCAAGGCAGCCTCATCGTGCTGGGTGGGAGAATCAATCTCAGCCTCTATCTGGAGGCTACAGAGTTGAAGAAAGTTATTTCCTATAAACAATCATTCTTATAAAAACTTACACAATGAGTTACGAATTCTCTTACCCAGTCTAGAGAATCAGTATTGAGAGTATAGTTGTTATCCTGCCATTCTGAATCTCCACTTGGCTGGAAACTGACTTCTTGGATGGAAAAAATATCACTTTCTCCTTCTCCGGTGTGGCTAATCTGTTGGGCAGAACAATTCAAATGGTGAAAAACCAAGTCATTACCAAGCAACTCAGAATTAGGACAGGAAGGAGATTATTTACTCCCTATAAATGTGCATAGAACACTAATAATCTATACCGGGGTTGTCAAACTCAATTTCAGGGCTGTGGTTGATCTTTGGGGGGGGGGGGGGGGGGGGGGGGAGAGACGTCGACACACGGGACGGGACTGAGTGGGCATGGCCAGCTTGATGCCACTTCCTAAACTGCTGACATGTTTCCTCTTCGCATTGGGTAGACCAAGCCAATTGGGCTTATTATCAGGGGATGTCTTATTTTGGGGGAAACAGGGTATTACATTCCCAAAATCCTTCTTCTGTTGAATGAATGCCAGCAATAATGGAGAAAGCTTAACTAAAACATCTCCTTCATCACAATCTACTGTTTTATATTGATTTCCAACCCTGGACTAGAGGACTTCATCGAGAGAAGGCAGAGGGATAAAATGACCACACTCACCTCATCCTCAGGGTAATGGCAATCCAGCACAAGAGTTTGCTTGGTATCATCTTTGCTTACTTCTACAACAAAGTTTGGGGTGGATGTCAGCTCAGGCTGTAGAAAGAAGGCAACAACATAAACCTCAGAACCAACACCAACCAAATCATATTTGATTGCAGAAATCCAGATGAATTTGATTAAACTGTTTCCCGTCCTGTTCTCCTCATAAGAAGCTGCACAGACCTGATTCCCAGGTCTTGCTGAAATTAAGGTGCACAGTGCAGAATTATGATTTGTATAAATCACTGCAGTGAAAGCAGACTCTTTTGTCTACCATTTCCAGATGCCTATTACAGCAGAGGTCCCCAGCCCCCGGTCCATGGACCGGCACCCGTCTGCAGTATGCCAGAAACCAGGCCATGCAAACAAGCAAAACCCCATCCGCAGGATGCAGGCAGCACATGAAACCATACCCCCTCCGGTCCGCAAAAGGACCTCACTTCATGGTGGCCAAAAAGTTAGGGGCCGCTGTATTACAGTATATCCAAAACAGGGATGAAATCCAGCAGGTTCTGACAGGTTCTGGAGAACCGGTAGTGGAAATTTTGAGTAGTTTGGAGAACGAGCAAATACTACCTCTGGCTGGCCCCTGAGTGGGGTGGGAATGGAGATTTTGTAATATCCTTCCCTCAGGAGTGGGGAGGGAATGGGGATTTTGCAGTATCCTTCCCCTGCCACGCCCACCAAGCCACACCACGCCCACAGAACCAGTAGTAAAAAAAATTGGATTTCACCACTGAAAAGCACCTTTGGGACAAGGACTGGCTTCCTCCTCTAAATAGCCCATGATTGGAAAAATGCTGGATCTTGGCTTATTTCTAGGGGCAAGAGCGACCTGACATGAGAGGAAGAAGAGAGAATATCCTTCCCTCAGGAGTGGGGAGGGAATGGGGATTTTGCAGTATCCTTCCCTTGGAATGGGTGGGAATGGAGATTTTGCAGTATCCTTCCCCTGCCACACCCACCAAGCCACGCCCACAGAACCGGTAGTTAAAAAAATATGGATTTCACCACTGATCCGAAATATGTCATCTGCATCAATGTCATTTGTACAATAAGAAATAATTACAAAAAGCCGCATTGTAACTATGCAAATAATGCTGAAATAAACAGATGCAACATACAATTAAGTAATTATTGTCACAAAGATAATGGATGATCTATTGTACTAGGCATGTCCAGACATGAGGTTGGTCTATTTTCATTCTTTATACTGCAGAAACAAAATCAAGCTATGTTTCTTTATGGTCTACATTGAATAAATTATTAAAAGTCTGAATTACATGTAGTCCTCAACTTATGATCATAATTGAACTCAAGATCCTTGTTGTTAAGCAAGACACTTGTTAAGTGAGTTTTGCCCCGTTTTATGACTTTTCTTGCCACAGTTGTTAAGTGAATCACTGCAATTGATAAATTAATAACCCAGTCGTTAAATGACCCTGCCTTCCTCATTGACTTTGCTTGTGAGGAGGTCACAAAAGTTGGGACACTGCAACAGTCATAAATATGAGTCAGTTGTTAAGCATCCGAATGTAAATCATGTGACCACGGGGTGTTGCAAAGGTCGTAACTGTGAAAAATGGCCACAAGTCACATTTTTCAGTGCTGTTATAACTTTTTTTTAAAATAAAGTGCTTTTTTTATTTGTTAAGACAAACAAACATTTAGTACATCATTCATTCCTTCCATGTGACATTTCGGTATTATCTTCAAAGATTTCTTCTCTTCTCTATCTCTTCTGTCTTCAATCTCACCAAGTCCATTACAAAGGTTTTCCATTAGTATAATATTCTAATTACAACAATTATTTTTTCCTCAATCTCTTTTAAAACATAAATAAGTTTTAAAAGAGGTTGAGGAAAAAATAATTGTTGTAATATAAATATCTCTTTTCTAACCAATAGTAAAATTTATTCCATACCTTAACCTATTCTGAATCCTCTCTTTCCTTTATCATCATAGTTAATCTATTCATTTCTGCACAATCTAAAAAGTTTTACAACAACAGTGTTGTTGTCTTTGAATGGTCACTAAATGAACTGTTGTAAATCGAGGACTACCTGTAATTGTATATTAAGATTACAGCTTTTTCGAGTTCATTTCCTCACCAATCTATACACACATTTTTTCTATTTGGATTGTATCATTACTACTTTGTGCCTTTGATTTGGTTTGTTGAATTCCATTTAAAAAATGAAAACCGAATCATTTTAAAAAGTCTACAAAATAGCAGTCCATGAAATCAAGATGTTATTGGTCATGCCCATTGTTTTCTTTTAATAACCTCTTATCTTGCAGCAGTTTCAAAAGTATAATTTACTATGAATGTATGCAGAGAAATACTCTCTCTCCCTTCCTACAATGAAGCTCCTGGTAGTGTTGCAATGAAGAGGACATGGGATGAAGTTCATCAACTTCACTGAGCTATCAAGGTAACAGTAACAAGAGTTGGAAGGGACCTTGGAGGTCATCTAGTCCAACCCCCTGCTCACGCAGGAGACCTGTAATAGGGATTCAAACCGCCAAACTGCTGATCTTTCTTATCGATAAGCTCAGGTCACCTGCTTTTGACTAGGACCGTGATGGCGAACCTATGGCACACGTGCCACAGGTGGCCTGCGGAGCCACATCGGTGGGCACGCGAGCATTGCCCTAGCTCAGGTCCGGCACGCATGCGCGCACTGGCCGGCTGATTTTCAGGCCTTCTGGGCCCACCAGAAGTCGGGAAACAGGCTGATTCTGGCCTCGGGAGGGCCTCCAGGGGGGTGGGAAAGGCTGTTTTTGCCCTCCCCAGGCTCCCAGAAAGGCTCTGGAGCCTGGGGAGGGCAGAAAACTGGCCTACTGTGCCATCGCATGCCAAAAGCGGAGGGAGTTCGGGGGGATGGCCGCTTTGAATTCCCCCCCGCTCCCGGCACGTGATGGCAAAAAGGTTAGCCATCACTGAACTAGGATCTTTCACAAGAACACAGATGCTTCACTCATTGTCTACCCTGATGAGTCCTACCCTGCTCCCAAACAAAGGAACTTTTTTTTACCTCAGCCTCATTGTCCTTCTGGTCTTCTGGGGGTTCATCAACGCTTGGTGGAATGCTGTTATTAACATTGAAGGAGACAGTGATCCTAGGGAACAACACAGCCACAATTAGCAAACCAAGATCAATGCAGGAGAGCAGCCTCGACCGTAAAGTGGCCACCAATGCTTCTAATTTCTCAAAAAAACTGTAATTTTTTTTAAAAAATTGATTTATATGCCGCCCTTCTCTGGAGACTCAGGGTGGCTTACTATGCGTTAAGCAATAGCCTTCATATTTTTGTATATTTATACAAAGTCAGCTTATTGCCCCCATAATCTGGGTCCTCATTTTACCTACTTTAGAAAGGATGGAAGGCTGAGTCAACCTTGAGCCTGGTGAGATTTGAACTTGCAGTAATTGTAGGCAGCTGGAAACTTAAGTGCTACTTTTAACAGCACTTAGTCCACTGCGCCACCAGGCTCATGTACACACTGACCCAAAATGAATCTCAAGAAAAGCACAAATTGCATCAGTCTGAAGCCCTATGAATCAATCCTTAAAATTTAGTCACCATTTTGCCAATGTTGTTCCATAGTAATCAGATCTACTGATCTGCAGCAGTCTGATTCCGAATTATCAATTTTGCTATGTGTGTACAGTATGCAAGTACCTATTAATCTATAAGCCAACATGATGTAGCTATAATTATTCTACTAATCCAGGGGCGTCAAACTGGATTTCTTCGCGGGCCGGATCAGCATTGTAGTTCTTTTCCATGGGCCGGCGGGGGAAGATGGAATGGATGGCTCCTGCCAGCCAAAATGGGCTGTAGAGAGGCCCCCACACACAGCCCCCTCTGCCCCGTTTTCGGCCTGAATGGCCTCCTGCAGCACTTTTCCGCCCAAAATGGGGTGCAGGGAAGCAGCACGTGGCCCCCCGCACCTAGTTTTCAGCCTTCCCAGCACTCTGCCGGCCAAAAACAGGCCATGTGGGGGCTTCCTGAGACGCCACGCGGCCCATTTTTGGCCAGCAGAGTGCTACAGGAGGCTGGGAAGGCCAAAAATGGGTCGCAAGGGGGCTGCACGTGGCCTGTTTTGGCCAGCAGAGGCACCGGTCCTTCGATATTTCCAGGCCAGCACCGCGGGCCGGATTTAAGCACCCGGCAAGCTGAATCCAGCTCTAGGTTATATAAGCAATGGACTTTCTCTTTCCCCCTCCACAACCCATGAAATTCAGAAAGCAGTTCTTGGCTCACTTACGTTTCCCCAGCCACTTTCCGTGTGAGCTTGGCCTCAGTGCCATGAATGTCCAGCTCCCACCCTCCGGACATCTTCGGCAAGGATTTGTGTTTCTGGATCTTCTTCTCCTCTTTGATTTCATCATTTAGAAACTCAGTAAAAGCCTTGTCACCTGCAGATTGGAAAGAACAGCACCTCGTTTTTTTTTTAATTTTTTTTTAAAAATTTGATTTATATGCTGCCCTTCTCCGGAGACTCAGGGCGGCTTACAGTGCGTTAAGCAATAGCCTTCATACTTTTGTATATTTATACAAAGTCAGCTTATTGCCCCCACAAACTGGGTCCTCATTTTACCCACCTTAGAAAGGATGGAAGGCTGAGTCAACCTTGAGCCTGGTGGGATTCGAACTTGCAGTAATTGCAAGCAGCAGATGTTAATAGATGTTAATAACAGGGTGCTTTAAACCACTGTACTACAGGCTCGTTCATCGTGTGCATCCAAAAAGCACGTAACATAGCTAGTGTTCCAAAGGTGCTTTTTCAAGAGGCAACTGGACTTTCTGGTTTTTATTTTTTTTTCTTTCTTCTCCATAGACAATATAGCTAGTGCTACTTCCAACTTACGAACCCCACAATGACATTTATATTTTGTTTTTTAATGATGTTGGGGCCAAATTATTTAATATGTTTTTAATTTTTTAAAAAAATTTATATATGTGTTTGTTTTATTTTTGGCTGTGCACCGCCCTGAGTCCTTCGGGAGAAGGGCGGAATAAAAATTAGATTAAATAAATAAATATATAAAATATTATTAATTACTAAAATATTGTACAGTTTGATCACAGCAGATTCCCCACACCAGCTAACCTTGGTGAATCCAGAAAAATGTTAAGCAGGTTTGAACCTGATCCTAATTTCTGCTGCAGATAAAACTGATAGCAAAAAATTCTGAAAGGTGTCCAAGAGACCACAAAGTTGCCAAGAAATGAAACTTTTATTTTTACCATGGGTTTGGGCTCAAAGGAGCTTACCATCAATAATAGAGATAATAGAAAATAATAGTTCAGCAAACCTAGGCACAAAAATCTCACCTAATCTTCTATTCTAAGTTCAAGTACTCAAAAACATTGGGTTCACAAAATTTTACTATATAATTTGTTATTTGGGACAAGATTCCCACGAATGCTATGAAAATAGGAATCTCAAATCATTATCTATCCAATTTATAATGTTTTATTTTTTTATTTTTTGAGCAATTGTTCACTGTTTTACCACAATTATTCGGGCCGAGATGCATCCAATCGTAGAGGATATTCCATATTAGAAACCATAGAGATTTGCACAAGGAGATTACAGAACTCCAAATGTTATTTTTTCAATCCCATTCCAAATAATTTCTAGTCTGGAATTCATCGTCTTCGTGGCTGACCAATATCAGATTAAGCTTTTCGGCCATTGTGCTTTTCACAAGAGCTTTAGATCAACCTTCCCCAACCAGTATGCTGCAGAAATATGCAGACCACAAGTCCCAGAATTCCTGGAGGAGGGAAGGCCCTTTCAATAGACTAGAATAGAATTCTTTATTGACCAAATGTGATTGGACACACAAGGAATTTGTCTTGGTGCATATGCTCTCAGTGTACATAAAAGAAAAGATACATTTGTCAAGAATCATAAGCTACAACACTTAATGTTGTTGTTACTGGAGTTACTGGAGAGACTGCTAGTGAGGTTAAGAAGATAAATCAGAATTTTTGAAGTAGAACACTAGAGCGCTTTAAAAGTAGAACATAAGTTAGATCAGGGTTTCTCAGCCTCAGCATCTTTACAATGTGTGGATTTCAACTCCCAGAATTCTCCAGCCAGTATGAGGCTGGCTGAGTTTGAAAAACACTGAGTTAAGTTATGATGCTATATTTTCCTTGGCTTCAAAAAACCCCCCAAACCCTTCTCCCTGTGAGAGGTGTTGACCACTAAGTACGGTAACTATGGTTAACTCCTGCCTTGCTTCCCAGTGATCCATGCACTTGAGCAAAAGAATCCAACTCTTTTGAAGACACTACAAGCCAAGAGTTGATCTTCGTTTACATTTTGAAAACGGGAGAGAGACTTTCACCCTGAACCCATTTTGGGTTTCAATGATACATGGGGGATGTCTCATATTCAACCTAGGGCCGTGATGGCGAACCTATGGCACGCGTGCCACAGGTGGCATGCGGAGCCATATTGGTGGGCACGCAAGCGTTGCCCTAGCTCAGTTCCAGCATGCATGTACGCGCTGGCCAGAAGATTTTTGGGCCTTCTGGGCCCAAATGGGCTGTTTCCGGACCCCTGAGGGCCTCCAGAGAGGTGGGGATAGCTGTTTTTGCCCTTCCCAGGCTCCTAGAAAGCCTCTGGAGCCTGGAGGGGGGAAAAAAACGGGCCTACCAGGCCCACCGTGCCATCACATGCCAAAAACAGGGGGGGGGAGCATGGGTGGGGGGGCACACATGCATAGGGGGGTAAGGCGCATAGAATTATGGATATGGGCACGCATGCGCACGACCACCCCGCACTCCCCCAGCTTTTGGCACTTGATGGCAAAAAGGTTAGCCATCACTGACCTAGGATTTTCAACCCTGGCAAGTTTAAGATGGATGAACTTCAACTCCCAGAATTCCCCAGCCAATATGGGGGGACTGCGGCATCCTGGGAGTTGAAAGTCCATCCATTTTAGAATTGCCAAGGTTGAGCTGCAGGCACATGGCGTCCGTTAATGCCCGCACACACCTTGATGCGGCAAAACATTGCCTTGCGGGGTTGCAATTGGCGCCCACCGATCCCCTGGCTATTTTTACACAAATTTCCAGGCGTCTGCTCCAAACTCGTACCTGAGGGCCTTTCTAGGCAAAGACGCATGGAACTTCCCCCACTCCACGTACCTTTGCGAGCCTAAAACTAAAGAGAGTCCTCATTCGCATCGAGGTAGGAACGAGCCACGTGAAAGTTAACCGAGGTTTAACCTTGGAGTAGCAGCATCCTTAAAAGCTCCTCGAGGGTCGTTCCCCCCGTGATCCCGATTCTTTTAATCCTCGCCTCTATTCTCCAGCCCCACCTTTGAGACCTTTGGAGGTCGGGATCCCCTTGCAATACCTCCGATCCTGGCGGAAAGCAACGCCTCGACAGGGATCCAGTGGCTCCCTCCAGATCACCCGGTTGCTTCCGCGCGCGCGTAAACAGGAGCGCTGGCCCGTCTCCCCTTTTCTCTCACCTTCGGTATGGAGGCCGCCGCAATTGCAGGACACGGAGGGGAAGCCCCTCCGCAGAAGGCCGGGAAGGCCTTTCCCGGAGTCGCGGAGCACCCAGAGAGAGCGGGTCAAAGGCCGAGCGGCCGCAGCAACGGCGAGGCGATGCGCGCTGCTTGCCTGCAAAGGCAGGAGCGGCAGAGAAGAGCGCGCGGCGGCGGCGACAGCGGATCGCAAAGCCCGGGCGACCAGCATGGTTGAAGGCCGGAGAAAGACGGAGCGAGGCGAACTCACGTGGGGGAAGCCCGGAAGGAAGGGAGGGAAGCGGGGGGAGAAAGGAAACCGAGGTCGCTAACCCAGACTCCGCCTCCTCGATCGTCCCTCCTCCTTTTAAAGAAAGCGCCGAAAGCGCTTTTTTGGCACTGGGCCTGTGGGGAGCGGCGCGCCCTGCACGGCTGGTTGTTTTGAGGATGCTTTTGGGCTGGAAATGCTGGGCTGGAGTTCTGGATTTTCATCCGCCGATGCCTCGGGAAGCCCAGTTTACAAAGGCGGGAGGGTAGCATTCCCCCCTTGTCCTTGGCCGAGTGTCTTCACAAATAGAGGAGCCCTGTTTCTTGAGGGACTCTCCTTTGATAATTACCTTGGCACATCGAGTTGAGTTGAGTTGAGTTGAGTAGAGTAGAGGAAAGAGAGAGAGAGAGAGAGAAAGAAAGAAAAAGGAAGGAAGGAGGGAGGGAAGGAAGGAAGGAAGGAAGTAAGAAAAAAGAAAAAGAAAGAAAGAAAAAGAAAGAAAGAAAAAAAGAAAGAATTGGCCAAGTGTGATCACACATGCAAGGAATTTGTCTCCAATGCCTAAGCTCTCAGTGTACATACAAACAACAAAGGGATAGGATAGGTCATAAGATACCAATAGGAGAAGGCAGAAGGAAAGATGATGAGAAAAGGTGAGAAATGAAAAGATGAGGAAGATGAGAAGGATAATAGCAATGCAGCCAATGCAGCAATGCATGGGTAGTAAGCCTAAAATAGTGCTGTGGGAATTACGGTAGGTGTTCAACAGAGTGATGGCAGGGGGAAAAATATTTTGCGTCTAGTTTTTTGAGCATGCAAATTCTATGTAATTCATTGCATTGAAAAGAGCCGAGGTGGTGTTAAGAGTGCAGTACTGCAGGCTACTTCAGCTGACTGCTAGCTGCAGTTCAGCAATTCAAATCTCGCCAGGCTCAAGGTTGACTCAGCTTTCCATCTTTCCGAGGTGGGTAAAATGAGGACCCAGATTGTTGGGGGAAATATGCTGACTCTGTAAACCGCTTAGAGAGGACTGAAAAGTACTATGAAGCGGTATATAAGTCTAAGTGCTATTGCTATTGGCCTTTGAAGTATCAGCGGTTCCCAAACTTTTTTGGTGATGGAACCCTTCAGTCTAAAGCTTAAGCTGTATAGGATAGGTTCACACATCATGCCAAGTCAAAATTGTTTTGAAGTCATGGCTGGGTTCACATAATTCATTTATCCCAAATCTGACAATTCCACTCTGGCTTGTGCTGTGGATCCACCTAACACTATTTTCTTGGTCTTCCCTGATTGACAGCTAACCTTCAAGGGATTCTTTGGTCCTTTTCCCTGGAGATGTCAGGGTCTTTGATCTGGGACCTACAGCCTGCAAAGCTGCTGTTCTAATACAGCAGTTGTGCCACTCTTGCTGTAAAGAAGCAGAGGTTTTTCATTTGGGGAGGGACAAATCTAACATAATTTTTAGCACTAAGGAATCTACGTGGTAAAAACATCTGGTGAAACTACGCTCCTGAGTAACCACAGATACTTCCAGTCTTATTTCTCCCTTTTTCCAAACATTAGGCACAAATTGATATCAATGTTTGAGCATAAATTGAACAAAAGAGGAAAAAAAACACATTTCCATCCTAAAAATAAATATTATTTAAAATTATTTTTTTCTCACGTTACATAGTAATGGTAAGATGCAGTGCTGAGAAAGTCTGTGACAAGGCAGTTTTCAAAACGTATAGATTTACCCAGTTTTGTTCTAAAAACGTATCAGTTTCTCTTTTCTTTATACGGCATGCTTTCTAAAGGACTGAAGACCAAGGAGGACTTTACTTATATGAAAACCTCATAATACATTTGGAATGGAAACAGAGGAGGGCTAATCACAAAGCATTTCAGAGATGCAAAATCTGCCTGTGGCCTCTATTATCTCTTCTAGGCAGGTAAAGCATGTGGAACATGCCCACTTAAGATCCTATTCCAGAAGAGACTGTAAAAGAAACATTATGAGGTCCAATGGTGGGAAGTCAGTCAGTACAGCAACATTCCTGTATATTCGGTTACCAAAGCCACAATCCCAAGGTCCTATAAGCAACTATTTTTTTTTCTTATCCCCAATCTTAAGGTCCATTCTTGGCTGCTCTGAGCTTCCGGCGGAAGTATTCGGGGGCAGCGTCATATAGCCAGTCAGCATCCACCACACAGAGGTCCCTCATGTAGCATTTGCTGGTGTGCAGCAGTTCATTGTACGCAACGCAGGCTGGTTTGCAGTGGAAAAGGACCGAAGAAGGGTGAATGGCCACTGGCTGATGTGTATCAGTTGTGGCATAGGTGCCATCTGGCTGCAGCTCTGCTGTATACATGAAGAGGCTATAGGCCAGGCAGCGGCGGATAGTCCCAGTATCAGAGCGGGAAGACTCCAAGGGTATCGAAAGCTGGATTTCAAGAACAAAAACATAGCAATTAAGAACCAATCCAGAATTGAAGCTTTGGGATACATCAGAGGCAGGATAACATTCTGGCTTAGCGAATACATTAGGAATTTTCAAGGCATGCTTAGATTTCTCGCAAATGTCTGCCTTGGAGGAAGTGGCAGTCACCAAAAATGGACAAACTGACCAAACGTCTCCAGGAAACCTACCCATCATTCTTACTTTGGTTTTATTTCTGGGCAATCAGGTATATTTCTAAACAAGGACACTCCTCATTATTTTGCAATTGTCTGTGGGGTCTATGGACCTCACAAGCTAATGTTTTCAAACCCTGCCACCCTCTGCCCCCCAAAAAGTGAGGCCAAGAGCTTGTCAGATACCACACGGCTTACATCTGAGTTACACCATTCTTTAGCACTACATACAAACTTTCTATGAAAGCAACATAAATCTCTGTACATCCAGGCACAATACTACGATAGAAAGTGCTCTGCAATGATCACAAGCGGAACAGGTGACGATTGGAGGACTGTAAGCATCTTAGTGTATCACAGGGGTGTCAAATTCGTGGCCCACAGGCCAGATACGTCATGCACTGGCCACACTCACCCCTGGTTTAGGGAAAGGGGAAAAAGTTGTGATACGTCACATGACGTGTCATCACAAGTTTGACACCCCTGGTGTATCAACAACCTCTTTTGCATTCTACTCTTCTGTTTTAAAAAGTGTCAGTTAAACTGATGGCAATTCTAAATAGTAAATACATTTATATTTGGGCTTTTGCATTATTTTATTTAAAACTTTATGTAGCTACCCATCTTCCAACCAACTCTGGGCAGCTCCCAATCAAGTACCAAGAATTCAGAGAGCAAGTAGTTTTTCTACTACTTACTAGTAGAAATTTCTCCTTTTCTCCCAAAGGTGCTTTTTTCAAGAGGCAACTGGACCTTCATGTTTTTCTTTGAAGACATTTCACTTCTCATCCAAGAAGCTTCTTCAGCTCTGACTGGATGGTGGAGAATGGAAGGATTGAAAAAAGCACCTTTGGGACAATCATGACCTGGATGAGTGAGAATCTCCACAGATACTCTCCTTTTCTCCTTAGCAGTGCTTGCAATAAAGCTAACATGTAACAATGTGGCTGCTATGCCACAAATGATTCCGTTTCTGTTTCATATAGGAGAGAAGGTTGCTCAAGATGGACGTCACTAGTAACAATAGAAAACTTGGATTTCGGGATTAAGACAAGATCTTGCTTTCCCAGATCCTTCACTCTTGCTATTAGCTAAGGCCAAAAGTGATTTGACATGCAAATTCACATGATTCATACATATTTATACAGCATTATAAACTTAATTTTTAATGAAGCTCCATATGAGCACAAGCATGTAAACTTCCATATGTTCACATGTAAAAAGAATGTGAACATAGAAAAATACTCTGCAAATATACAATATATGAATGACATGAATTTGCTTTATCACAGGCCATGTCACTGTTGGCCTTGACTGATAGCAATAATAAAGTACCTAGAAAAGCAAGATCTTGTTTTAATTCTGAAATCTACATTTTTATTGTTCCTAGTGGCCTCCACCTTAAGCAACCTTCTCTCCTATATGAGATAGAAACAGTTAGTGATACTGTCAAATACAAGCCCTAAATTGTTTCAAAACTATTATATATCTGTTTAGAATGATTTTAGGAAGGATTTAGGTAGGTAGGATAAATTGCAATTATCCTTTTTGGGCAGGATTTCTTGAATCAAAATGAATGTTTTACTAAAGTTTTTATTTCGGATACTACTGATATTGGTGATGGATGCCTCATTTGAACAATGGCAAAGAGAAATTTCTAAGTGTATATGGCAAGTAAAAAACAAATGAGAATTAAGTAAAACTATTGCAAAATGCTAGAAAGAGGAGGTTTGAGTGTACAGACTTAAAACTGTATTTTGAAACCTGTTGTTTGGCTTGGATGAAAGAATGGTTGACCCTCAAAAACAAGAAGGGTCTATTAGATTAGGAGGGCCATGAACTGAGATTGGATGGCACGCCTACTTACGTTATGATGGAAGTTAAAATGAATGCATATTTTAAGAATTATTTTGTTAGGAGTGCCATTCTTAAAATTTGGAATAAAGTAAAGCTCTCCTCTAAGATACCTCTTTGGGTCCACCCCAGGAAGCCTTTTTTAGAAAAGAAATGATGGTGAGGCCAAACTGGTGGATCTATGGTGAAATAATATATTTTATTCAAGCTGAATCTAACTTCAAATCAAAAGGTTTGGATCAAAATTCAAAAGGATTGCTTGTCCCTGGTTTCTATATCTACAACTGAAATAAAGATTTCTCTCAGATAAGAAAATTTGTGGTTTTGAAGCCGTTATTTTTTTTTAAAAAAAGTGTATTGTGTGTTAATGATGAACATCTTATATGTTAAAGTTTATAAAATGCCATTGAAATTGAATTTAGAAAGGGAATATATTAAATACTATATGATTCAATGGGAAAAATTGGTCATAATAGAATGCTTAAGCAGTATGAAAATATGTGGACCAAAGCAGTAAAATTTTCACCCACCCACACTAGGGTAAATACTGCAGCACTAATAGGACCTTAATCCAGTTAAAAACAATACATTTTGATGGACATCTGATTCAACATGAATCACTTTGAAACCTTCCAACATTTACCTTTATACAAATGTCCCTTAGTTGAGCTCTAACATCTGAGACCAGCATCATGTTTCGACTGTTCACAAAATTTTCTTTGCACCATTCCTAAAAGAAGCAGAAAAAAAAAGAAAGACAAAGCAGAGACTATCAGGAACATCAAAAATCAAATAGCAACTGCCTTGGAATAGGATTTTTTAGAACGCCTCAAATCTCAATCCTCTATACATGAGGCACTGAAAGTCTGAGTCTATTCATTCCCTATGCTGGGTTTCCTTATTCAGATCCATCATTCCCTTTCAAGGCACAAATCAACACTGGCCAAATGATCTTTCCCCCTATCAGTAAGACAGGAATACTACATTATGAAGTGGTACTAAACTCCACAATCAAGGAAGAATCAAGGAGAAAACCACACCCACATAAACACTGACAAGCTACTATATATAAACACTCCCTCCTAGCATTGAAGATTTTGCTCACATAAGATATCTTGGTTGCACACATAAGATATCTTATATCTTCTGGTTGTAAGGTGAGAAAATACTGCATAGTGGACATGCTAAAGATATGGTTTTACTTGTTTTTTTCACAATATTTATATCCTACTCCCGTGATGGCGAACCTATGGCACGCGTGCCACAGGTGGCACGTGGAGCCATATTAGTGGGCACGCCAGCTCAGCTCTGGGGCGCATGCGCCCGCCGGCCAGCTGATTTTCGGGCCTTCTGGGCCCACCAGAAGTAGGGAAACAGGCTGTTTCCTGCCTCTGGAGGGACTGGGGTGGGTGGGGAAGGCCCGTTTTTCTTTCATACCTGGCTCCAGATCCTGTCTATTTACCTGGGAAAAGCAAAAACAGCCTTTCACACTCCCTTGGAGGCCCTACGGAGGCTGAAAGGGCCCATTTCCTGACTTCCGGTAGGACAGGAAGTGACGTTTTTTGCTCTCCCCGGCCTCCAAAGACTCCTAGAGAGGCTCCTAGAGATTCCTAGAGAGGCTCCTAGAGACTCCTAGAGAGGTTCTGGAGGCTGGGGACACCAAAAAATGTCACTTCCTGTCCCACTTTCAGCCTCCGTAGGGCCTCCAAGGGAGTGGGAAAGGCTGTTTTCGCCCTTCCCAGATAAATAGACAGGATCTGGAGCCAGGTAAGAAAGAAAAACGGGCCTACCAGGCCATCATGTGCCAGGAGGGGGGGAGGGGGGTTGCGCGCACATGCGTGTGGGCACGTGTGCGCACAACCCTCCCCCACCCCCCCCTCTCCTGGCACGCGATGGCAAAAAGGTTAGCCATCACTGTCCTACTCCAATTCTGACAGATGCTGGGTAGCTAATCAGAGAATAAAACATAAAACTATAATAAAGTTAAAGTAAAGTAAAGTAGTAAAATATCTTATAAGGCAACAAGAAGCAACAAATGGCTGAACGCATGCTTGAACCATGCTAGCAAGTTGAGGCCATCTGTACCAGGTGAGGAGAGAATAGTCCAAATACTGGGGCTACCACTAAAAAGGCATGCCATGTGGTTCACACAATGAGAGGGGAATCTTTTACAATCTAGCACTTGCCCAAAAGGAACCATTTCAAGTCTTACCCGATTGCCACTGATATTTTTGAAGGCCCGGTAAATGTTGAGCAAAGTGACGTGATCCCCTTCGCTGGAGATGAATTTCTTTCGGACGGCCTGGACTTCATCCCGACGGGAAGGAGGGTTGTAGAGGACGCTGTCCACAGAGAGCAGCGAGACAATGGTCAGGATCTCCTCCGTACAGTGGAACCTGGGAGACATTAGGATCGTCTGCCAAAAGACAACAAACACCACACTTGAGCGTACCTCTGCTCAGTTTTGAAACTCTGAAGCTCAGCTAGGTGCTCCCACCTGTTGAGTTAATGTACTGCTACATTTTGCTGTTATTTTTAATTGTTGCGGGCTGCCCATATGTGGTCAAAAGCACCACTCCATCATTAAAAATGCTTTATTACTACCTAAATCAACCCAGGCAATTGGCTGCTTGAATAAACCAAAATGGACAGGGATCCAAAAAACATATGACAGGCAGCTCAGTTACAAATGTCTTCATGACTCAAAAAGTGAAAAAACAAAGTATACGCCAGATAGTTCAATGTACACTGTATCAAAAACAAAGTTCAAAAACACCTTATCTACTGTAGGATAGGATCATCATCACACTGGTGAGGTAGAAATGCATCTCTTCACTAAAGGAAACAAAGAAATCTCTGTGCTTATTGGGGGTTTATGCCTATAATGCTAATATTATAACTGTTACATCATGCTGGTTTCTAATTACTTCAAGAGAACGTTTACTGAATCAATTATCGAAAGCCTACATTACAATAAGGATCAGCAAGGGTAAAAAATATCCATTGTTTCTGTGAATTCTTCTGTTGCCGAAGGGTGGGGAGGATTTACAGGGAAATAACACATAATTTAGCCTCCCTCCAAAATACTTGACTGAAGTTTGTGTTTCAATCTGGTGCATAAATTTTGAAATGAGATAAAGTCTGTTGGTCCCTCTATTAGATTCTATTCAAGGTCACTCCCATAGGAATCTTACATCTGGTTTAACTTGTCTCCTTCCAAGTTATTATGTTATTCGGGGACTATGATTCCTATTCGAAGACTATCATATTTCTATTCAGTTTCAGAAGCAGAAAAAGATAGGCACAATTTTATATCAGCATGAAATAAGCAATAATGGAAAGATGGACCCAACTTTTTACCAGCAAAAATATCACATATCTATGTGCCTCAGCTCATTTAGAAATTGAGCCAAACAACACATAGTGAAAAAGAAAAGAGCTAAGTGTGAATTCAACTGTGTTTTCATGCATTTTCAGTGTTGTGCGTTTTATAATGACTCCTATAGGGTTGGTTATCGGGGTGAAATTCAGTAGATTCTGACAGGTTCTGGAAAACCGGTACCGGAAATTTTGAGTAATTCGGAGAACTGGCAAATACCACCTCTAGCTGGCCCCAGACTGGGTGGGAATGGAGATTTTGCAATATCCTTCCCCCTGGAGTGGGGTGGAATGGAGATTTTGCAGTATCCTTCCCCTGCCACACCCACCAAGCCACACCATGCCTACCAAGCCACGCCCACTGAACCGGTAGTAAAAAAATTTGAATTTCACCGCTGGTTGGTATATACCAAATTTTGGTATATTCCATCTCCCCGCCATCCAGTCAGAGCTGAAGAAGCTTCTTGAATGAGAAGCGAAACGTCTTCAAAGAAAAACAAGGAAGTCCAGTTGCCTCTGGAAAAAGCACCTTTGGGAGACCTATTCATTTGCACAAGCTGATGGATGAGCTCAAACACCATTCCGCCCCATCCCACCAACATGTTATAAAATGCAATAAAATAAACCATCTATAGAAATGTGGTGTTCTCAAGAAATTCAAACCTAGAGAAATGGCTGAATTTCAAAATAAAACTGGAAAAAAAAGGGGACTAATGCGCTTTTTCAGAGAAAGAGAAACAAAAGTTGACACGTTACTTTGGAAAATTTGGGCTCGAGAGGAAATGCAGCCATCTTCTTTCCCAATGGCGTGAGGAACAGCTGGTCTTCTTTCTTTTCCACCGCACCCAGGAGAGCCAGTTGCTCGATGGCGGCCTGAAGTGCCTCTGTCAAGGCAAACAAAGATGAAGTTCACATAACTGATCTTTCCTAAGCAACAAACCTCCAGAGTCCTAGCAAGAACTAAGAGAGTGTCAACAACTGTTGTGAAGGATCACCAGAATTCTTTACCTGTACTTTGCACAGGAAAACCATGGGATTTATCTGTTGGGCCTTGTGGCCTTCTGCAACATTCCTTTAAGCTGAAAGTTGGTGTGTGAAAAAATGTTGGATTGAAATTGCTGAGCTACTCAGCCACAAAAATCACCGTCTTTTGGGCCACTCTTTCTCTACATAGCTTGTCTCAAAGGTTATTACGAGAATAAAATGATGGGCAGCCTCATGTATCTCATTTTCAGCACCTTATGGAAAGGTGGAATATAAATGCAATAATTAAATAAATAACCTGGGACTTTGCATATGTGCTGGCCAGGTCAGCTAGGGATTTCGACCCAGGAGTGCAGTAGAAGCCACAATGATGTCAAAAAGAACACTCTGGCAGAAACTGTAACTAAGTAAAATATATTTGGATATGATGAATTATATATATGATATGATATGATATGGTCAATACTCTATTTCAAAAAATATGTGGGTGTGTATGGGGGGGGGGAACCAATAAAACTTGTCAAAACAAAAAAAGAAGCCACAATGATGTCATGAGTTATGGTGTCATTGCACGAAGTATGCAATTTATCAGTAACGCAACAATATCATGATGCATTTGGTGTCACTTACCACTCTTCCCTCAATTGTGGACACCTATGGCTCTGGAGTCATGGAAACCATCCATGTCACCCAAAGACTTTACATCTTTTCCCAATATCTCCATGTAAAATGGAGGCAACCTGGGCCCTCTTTTGCTCTATGCTGCTTTTTGAGCCCTGTTTTGCAGACTGAGGAGGCCCCTGCTACCATGATTACCAAAAAGTGACAAGACAGTTTGCTACAGCAATGAAATAAGAAACACTAAAACAGCAGTATAAACCAGTGGTGGGATTCAGCCGGTTCGGGCCGGTTCAAGCAAACGTAGTTAAATTGCTGGCTGGCTCTGCCTCACCCTTTCCAGGAGTCCCATGTAAGTGTAGGGAGGCCTCCTAGGCCCAAAACGGGGTGCCCACCACGGCCCTTTTTGCTCCCAGGGGGCTGCAGGGACCAAGTGCTGCCTGTCACATACCCTGGCCACGCCCACCATGGCCACGTCCACCCATCTGGTCATTAGGGCAGAGAACTGGTTGTTAAATTAATTGAATCCCACCACTGGTATAAACTCTAAAGCAGTCTTAGCAGAAATGAAAAGAAAATCCTCCCTCCTAATAAATATTCAACCACCATCTCCAAAAAAATGTGTGTATGTAAGAGAGAGAGAGAGAGAGAGAGAGAGAGAGAGACTTAAGTTGTTTCTAGGAATATGTGGCCTTAGCCACCTAGTACTATTACCTCACTCATTTATATCCTTAACCCCCAAATTGGCCTACCCTTAACTTAAAGGAGTCTATGGATATGGAAAATCATATACTCGAGATCCTAAAAGGCTTCTAAAAATCACTTTGAGCTAAATGGACAAATATTAACTTGTTGAGGGCAGCTTCCATAGTTCCTCTGAATGATGTTAAGAGTCTCCTGTTTTTGTTCAAGAAATAGGGATGCTTAAACATTACAACATATCTACCCCTTGGCATATGATATTTGTGATTTTTCAAAAGGGTTTTTGAAAAATATGCTCTCCTGCTTTTTTAGATACTCACATAATATAGAAATAATAGATCTAAAGCTGCAAGAGTTCCATGCTTTAATCCAGTCAGTGTATCTTATTTTGGCTCCAATTTTAACAGCAGTGAGAGCCTTTATCCAGTTGCAACATAGCTGAGGTTTATTTACCTGGGGATGGCTTCGACACAAAGTCAAAAGTCAGGACATTTGGGATTCTCAAAGCCAACAGATGGAGCACCACACTGGCCAAGTTACACCTGCAGAAACAAAGAGAGTTTCAAATTTTTTGCATTCTATCAACTCAGGGCAAGACACAATATATGAATAAAGAAAGAATTCATCTAGATTGCAAAAAATGGCTACCGCATCTTTCTTCAGCTGGAGTGCCCTCCAGATGTGTGGTTTTCAACATTCAGAATATCTTAGCCAGCATGGCTGTTTTGGGGAATTCTGGGATTTGAGATTTGGTGGGCTCTCCTAAGTATAAAAGAATGCACTGTGGTTTATCTTCCACATTCTCATCTCTCTACAGAAAATATAGCTCAAAATTGGAAACAAGAATGTAATGCTATAAAAGATACAAAGGATTGGGGTTGGGTTTAGACAAATTCACATGGGATTAAACGGTCTTCTAAGATGCCCAGGTTCTGAGTCATGCAGAAGAGCAAAGTTTGAAACCAGCACGTTTATTCTTAAAACAGCAGAGGAATGACTGAGCTACAAATAACATCAAGGATAAAGGACAAATGTTTTGAAGCTTCACTCTCATCAAGAAATCCAACTTGTTTCATTATCCACAGCCCATCTCTACCCCAGATGAGCTTTTTCGAAAGGCAATTGGGTTTTGTTTTTCCTTGAAGACCGTTTTGCTTCTCATCCAAGAAGCTTCTTCAGTTCTGACTGAATGGTGGAGGATGGAAGGAATATAAATTCTCTATGGAGGTTCTTTAGTCATCACAACCTGGAGGACTGAGACTCTCCATAGACAGCTCATCCCTATGTATTGATACCGTGCCTATGGAGCAGGGGTCTCCAACCTTGACAACTTCTGGAATTCTGGAAGTTGAAGTCCACAAGTCTTAAAGTTGCCAAGGTTGGAGACCTCTGCTATGGAGCACTACCATTCTGGAAGCTTGCAATGAGACTTTCCCACACGATACTTCACCTTTGGATCTCTGGGACTGTCATCTTCTCAAACTTCTCAAACTCATCTTCTGTGTAGAGGCGGTAACAACATCCGCTATCTTCTCTCCCAGCTCGACCAGCTCTTTGCCAGGCCTGGGCCTTTGAGATCCGCTGCACTGCCAGGACCTCCAGGCCACTCTCTAGGAAAGTCAAGAAAATCAAAGTTTTTCCTTTATAGCAGACCTTCTCTGCTATAACTCCTGCCCTTTGGAAGATTCTCCCTTCATAATTGATCATGATCCCAACCCTGTTGGTTTTTGCGAGACTGGCTTTGTGAAGATGACTTGAACAAAGTATGTAAATTAAGTAACAGTATGTAAACAATACTGTTTCCTGGCTGTACTGATATTATGATGACAATTTGTCATCAACTGCCATATACTATATTTATTTTCATATTATACTGGGTTTTTAATTGATCTTTATGATTGTTCACTGATCAGGGTCACTTGCTTGAGATGGGCAGCTGCAGAAAACAAATCCCCCCAAAAGAAGTGAGATACCCCTCCAAAAAAACATAGGCATAACTAGGATTATGAATAAATTCAATGTAAACATTTGAATACGTTTAATATTTTTCCTAAATATTTTCTCTTCTCTCACCTTAAAAATTACATGGGTATGATACTCCAAAATATGGGGAGCCAGTTGCAACCTTTAAGACCTGAGATTCTGCACCCACAACTTGTTAAATGGCTATTATATTTTCATGTGATTTGCTAGATACTAATAGCTTAACATAGCCTTGGTTTTCAAAATAGTTTCAGCTGGTGCTGATACTCAACAACTCAATCCCACTATTCTCATTTTAAAGCAGAAAATGGGAGATAAGTTACTTGGTTAAAGCTCAAGGTTGACTCAGCCTTCCATCCTTCTGAGGTCAGTAAAATGAGAGCTCAGATTGCTGGGGGCAAATAAGGCTTCTACACTGTAAAGCAGTACAGGGCGGTCAGGGGTGGGCTTCAAAAATTTTAGCAAGGGGTTCTCTGCCTGGTTGCTGGGTGGGCGTGGCCATGGTGGGCGTGGCCTAGTTGACCTCCTGCACCACAGCAGACGGGGAGCGTTTTTGCCCTCCCTGGGCTCCAGAGGCTTTACTTGAGCTCCCAGGAGGGCGAAAATGGCCTCCCCAGGCTCCAAAGGCCCTCTGGAGGCCAGAAAAGGGCCCAAGTCTGGCCTTCCCAAACTTCCCAAAAACGGGACAGCCCGTTTTTCGCCCTCCCCGAGCCTCCATGCGCACCCTGCACTTACCTGTATCCAAAATGGGCTGCGTGGGGACTCCTGGGAGGGGAGGGGTGGGCGGGGCCAGTCAGGAGTGGGATTTGGGGGTTCTCCAAACTGCACAGCATCTTAGCTAGAGATTTTCCCGAAACCCTGCAAACCCCCAGCAGCCTACCCCTGGGGGTGGTATATAAGCCTAAATGCTAGTGCTATTACCTATAACAATGCCAGGGACCATCACCCGAGTCACACCCCTTCAGAAATCTCTGTGCAAGGCCAAGTACCACATATACATACGAGGCGTATATTTCTTTGCTTTGACCATCCCTGTGTCCACAACGTATTTTATGCCGGCAATGGTGATGGAGGTCTCTGCAATGTTGGTGGAAAGAATCACTTTGCGATAACCCTGATAGAAAGAGGACATTTCTCAGTTGTTGTTGTTTTTAGCTTTTCTACAATGTTCATTAAATATTGGAAAGAATCAGCAAGTCTCCCAGTTTTGGGTATAAGGTTGTAGGCAGCGGTGGGCTGCTGCCGGTTCGGACCAATTCGAGCGAACCGGTAGTTCTGACGATCAGCTGGCCCTGCCCACCCGCCCCTGCCCTATCCTGTTCTATATTTCCTTCTTTCTGGCTCAGCTGATTTCCGCGCCTCTGCTGTTCTACTTACTGGGGCTGCCTTAGAAGGTAAGCAGAGCTTCAAATTGCTGTATTTTGAACGCTGCGCGCAAGTGTGTTAGGCGTGCGCGTGCGCAAGCAAAGCGAAGCACGCACTCACAGAACCAGTTGCAGCCACTGGTTGTAGGCACTCCAAAAGGACATTTTCAGTTTTGAAGGCTCAAACATATAATACCCTTACTATAGGAAACTAATGACTTGATTTCAAATAATACTTTTTCCCGTAAGTACTTGCAATGATTACCAAGCCCCACCCCACTCCGGAAGTTGCACAAGTGGCTACCAAAAAAAGAGCCTTAGCCATGAGCATCACTTGTGGAAATCTTTCCAAGGGGACCCACAGACATTCATGTCTCTTTTCTAATATCAAAACATATCTACTTTGCCTGGACATTTTCTAATTAGAATATTTCTAAGTAAGGCATTCGTACTTTTCTATGCTGCTTAAGGTATTTCATTGCTTTGTTTTATTGTTTTTAAGGCTTTAAATCATACATCCTTGATGTATGATCACAATTGGGATCAGAATTTCTGTTGCTAATCAAGGCAATTAAGTGAATCATGACTGATTTTACCTGTTTTGACACAGTTGTTAAGTGAATCTATCTGTACTTTAGAACTCTGCTTACTGGGGAGATTACAAATAGAATAAACAACTGCACTATAAAGAAATGTACTGCTGTAAGCCTTGTCAGAATGGTTTTGAAGGATCTTCAAAAAGGAGGTGAATCAGCCACGCAGAACGTGTGGCCTTAGGATCACACACAATGATCACTGTCACTAAATTATAATGTTATTGTTACAAAAAAATTAAACATTGTCAAATATTGGGAAAGTAAACAATCTCTTTAGAATCAAGCTTGAGTCCCTCTGTCTAAATGAGCAGATATAGAAATAGTTTGCTACTGTTTTTTCCTAGTACTGTATATATTTTTCAAATTATATTTTCCAGCCCCAAACATACCTACGGCCCTTGGATTTCCTGAGGTCTCTTTTCCAAGGACTAACTAGAGATGATCCTATTTAATTGTCTGGCAAATGCTAGGTACTAGGTCAATGGAGCCAAGCATATGGGTTATATTTAAATAATCTGAAAGAATTAAACTTGAATCAAAATTAAATTAAAATGTAGTTGCTATTTTGGCTTGGTTTTTTTTGGCATGCAACCCTGGTATGACATATAAAGACTAAAGTTATGCATCCATTATCTATCTGTGAGCTATCTATGCCAATAGTTCAAATGAACACTTCAGCAAATCTCATTTTTAAAGTCAGTGCTGTCCACGAAGAGACTAGAAGTCAAGCTCATGTTGAAGACGAGTTTTCAATTTCCTTGTCATTTCCCACCACATGGCTCTAGTTCTTACCTTGGGCGCAACCTGGAAGACCCGGAGTTGCTGTGAATAAGGCAGGGAAGCATAAAGGGGCATGACCACCATCTGAGGGCAACCATCTGGGAGATGCTTTGCAATGTCCCGACAAGTTTTAGTCATTGCTTCAATCTCTTCCTGGCCTGTCAGAAACACCAGGATATCCTGAGAATAAGGTGCTTCCTTTACAGGAGAAAAAAAAAAGATATATACATTAATCTTACAGGATCATAACTCAATGGCTCAAAAACAACTGATTTTTCAGTTCAGTTGAGGTTGTGGAATACCCTCACTTGTCTCATCTCCCTCCAGATCTCTTGATGTGCTGGTACTTAAAAGATCTTTGCAGCTTGAGGCCTAACATTTCAGAGAATGTGTAATCGTAATCCTGTTGCAGATTACTACTCTGTATTCTGAGCATTGTTGTGGTGGCACAGTGGTTAGAATGCAGTATTACAGGCTACTTCTGCTGACTGCCAGTTGCCTGCAATTTGGCAGTTTGAATCTCACCAGGTTCAAGATTGACTCAGCCTTCCATCCTTCCGAGGTGGGTAAAATGAGGACCCAGATTGTTGGGGGCAATAGGCTGACATTGTAAACCCCTTAGAGAGGGCTATAAAGCACTGTGAAGCGGTATAATAAGTATAAGCCACCCTGAGTCTCCGGAGAAGGGCGGCATATATAAATCGAACAAACAAACAAATGCTATTGCTATTGTTCTCCATAACCAAATCAATTACAGGTAGTCCTCAACTTACAACCACAACTGGGATCTGCATTTCTGTTGCTAAGCAAGGTGGTTAAGTGAGCTATTCAGAATTTTCTGACCATTTTGCCAAAATTGTTAAGCAAATCACTGCAATTATGAAGTGAATCACATGGTCATTAAGTAAATCTAGCTTCACCCACTGGCTTTGCTTGTTGAAGACCTGTTGGGGCGGTCACAAATTGTGATCACATGACCCCAAGAGGCTGCAACTGTCTTAAATACATGCAGGTTGCCAAGCACCCAAACTTGATCACGAGGTTATGGGGATGCCGTGGTGGTCACACGTTTGAGGGCCGTAAGTGTGAGGGTTGTAATTCACTTTGGTCAATGGTGTTGTGACTTTTAACAGTCACTAAACAAATGGTACTATAAGGTGTGTACTACAAGGAACAGAGACTTTATCACAGCTATTCCAATGTTTCTGAATGCCCAGCCTAGTGAAATTTGGATCTGGTCTGCTTTCTCTATTTTCTGTTAACATAAGAAACACTACACTTATTTTTTAAAGCACCAGATCAATTATTTTTGAATTCTTTTAAAGCCCAGATAATTAATTCCTTAGAAACTTGGACTTCTACACTTTTACTAATAAACATAACTTGCTAGCAGTCTATAGTTGTTTTACAAAGGAGAATTAGTGTCTTCTTCTCCACAGCCAATATGAAAACACCAAAAGTGAACCTCTTAGCAAATTATAGTAGTAATTTGTTGTATTGCATGTTATTTGAAAGCAGGGGCGTCAAACTCGTGTCGTCACGTTGTCATCCCGTGACGTATCATGACTTTCCCCCCTTCGCTAAAACGGGGTGGGCGTGGCCAGCACGTGACACATCCAGCCCACAAACCGCGAGTTTGACACCCCTGTTTTAAAGGCTTTCTTCAAGAGACTGGCAAAAGAAAATTGTTATTTAGTGAAGATACCTTGACATTTGGAATAGTCAGTTGCAAGTTTTCAGATTTAAAACCTTTTGGGATTTGGGGAAGTAATAAAATAGCAACATTCTTAGTGCATTAATACCTTGAATGACTGAGAGAAGTCCTAAATATTTATAGGAAGTAGTTAGACTAGGCTTCTGCAACTGGTGCTCTCTAAATATCTTGTACTACAACTCCCATTACTCTTTAGTCTCCTATTTAGGTGTGACAGGAATTACAGTTAAATTCAAATTGTTTACAGTATCAGACAACTGCTTTCAATTTTTCATGCAGCTATAGAGCTTACTGGGTGCTGCTAGGCCACTCTCCATTTCCCAGTTTAATCTACCAAACAGGATTGTTACGATAGTAATAAGGGGTAGAGGAAAAAAGGCAGCAATAAACTTGTGCACTATCCCGAGATCACAAAAAGCGTAGAATTAAAAAAAAAAAATCATATAAATAAAGAAACAGCAGTCGAGATAGAAACTTCCCAGAGTTGTACCTGATGGATCTGGAAGACTGTCACTAGAGCTGCTTGGAGGTAATCACTCTGGGATTGCTTTGTGTAGAAAATCTGGATGGGGTGCTGCCTGCCTTCCAAGTAGAGAACTGGTGCTCCGTTGAAGTACTGGGAGAACAAGTCTACATCCATAGTAGCTGACATGACAATCACCTGCAAAATGTTGGGTTATAACCAAGAACTGCTCTGGGCTAGACGTAAGAAGTAAGTAAGGTTTTTTTTGCATTTTGATCTGCTCAAATATACAAGCTGCAAATACAGGTAATCCTGTATGACTACAATTGTATGACACATGATGACAATTGAGCCCAAAATTTCTGTTGCTAAGTGAACTTTATGAGTTGACACATTTACTAAGTGAATTTTGCCCCGTTGGCATCTCTGTTTGATTCTGGACTCCGTGTGGCTTTACCAATTAGGTCTTTGGCAGTGTGTCAAGGGAGATAAAAGTTGGTGATTATCCTGAAGGACTTCTCCCGAAGGACTATTTGCAACTAATTGGGACTCAGCTGTGAATGAACATACTTCACAGCTGTTGCAATAAAAGAGGGTTTTGGGACTACTCCTGTGTTTTAATGACTCAAGAAGCCTAGATCACAACACATTAGCCCTAGCTACCACTCCGTTCCCCTTCTGTGTTCAGCACTCACTTTCAAGGGTAATTTCCCAAGTTCCTTCCGCTTCTTCTGGGCTGCTTTCACTACACCAAAGAGCACATCGGTGTGGATTGTCCTCTCATGTGCCTCATCCAAAATGACCACACTGTATTTATGCATAAGAGGATCGCCAATGGCTTCTCGAAGCAGCATCCCATCTGTCAGGAACTTGATTTTTGTCTCATCAGAAGTGAGATCTTCAAAGCGCACCGTGTAGCCAACCTAAGAAGAAAAGCCATTGGGATAAAAAAAGAGGATTAACCATGTAGCAATCATTTAGAGCATTAACCTTCTTCAAATTAGCCTTCCTTATAGAGCTAATCACAGAATTTATTTTTACAAAGTGTAATTTCTTTTCAATATTTTCCATTTAATTTATGAATAATGTAATACAATTGAATCCTCAGTATTTCATTGCTTCATGATGAGCAGCAAATGCCTATAAAGAAAGTATAGTAATTCCTACTTCTCTCCCTTTTCACCCTTACTTTAATACTAATTATTATGCATGTTAAATTACAGTTAGCACTTAGCAATAGCACTTTGACTTATATACCGCTTCATTGTGTTTTACATCACTCTCTAAGCGGTTTACAGAGTCAGCATATTGCCTCCAACAATCTGACTCCTCATTTTACAGACCTCGGAAGGATGGATGGCAGAGTCAACCTTGAGCGGGTCAGGATCAAAGTAAAGAAAGAGTTAGCTTGCAATACTGCATTCTAACCAATGCACCACCACGGCTTCTAGTTAACATCAACTAAGTAGCGTTGTTATTATGATTTAAAAACCTTAGTTTTAATTTTTATAACTGGGAAAATTACTGCTAAAATGTACCATGATTGGCATAGTAAACCAGGAGTTGGCTATTTGTAGCCTTCAGTCTATTTCAAAACTTCTCTGCAAAGCAGCAGATCAAGGTTCTAATAAGAGTACACCTTAGGCTAGAGAGTGGAAGGTGTCAAACAATCGAAACAGAGAAACAGAGAAAAGGAGGATCCAAAGAGAAAAAACAATCTACATACCAATTTTCCTAATTCATTTTTCTTCTCATCTGAGACGCGGGTAGCCAAGGATATAGCAGCTACACGACGAGGCTGGGTCACAGCAACTATTCCTTGGCGCCCAATTCCCCCCTCATAGAGATACTGCGGAATTTGAGTTGTCTTTCCAGAACCTGTTTCCCCTACAAATTATTAAGCAAATAAATGTCATTTTGTTAAATACATCAGATATAACATGTCCACTATTTTATCCTAACAGAAAGAATCTAAGAATTGTTTTCTGAATTCATTTAATAAAACAGTGGTCTCAGTCAGCTTTCTCCAAACTGGGCACCACCGTACACTAAAATTCTCAGTGATAATCATTTTGAATGGGGAATTCTGGATTCTAAGTCCATCCATTTTAAGGTTATTCATGTTGTGGATACTAGTAAATATGTTCACCAGGACATACTTCTAAGCAAATATTGTGGGATTGCAGCCTTATTTTACTTGCTGCTCTTCAAGTACATTCTAACATTGAGAGCCAGCTTGGTGTAGTGGTGAAGGTGTTGAGCTAGAAACTAGGAGACTGTGAGTTCTAGGCCTCCCTTAGGCATGAAAGCCAGTGGGTAACTGTGGGCCAGTCTCTGTCTCCCCCCCCACTCCAGGCTAACCCACTTCACAGGGTTGTGGGGGAAATAGGGGTCAGGAGCAGTGGTGAAATATAAAATTTGTTACTACCGATTCTGTGAGCGTGGCTTGGTGGGGGTGGGGGTGGTAATGTGACTGGGTGGGTGTGGCCAACTTTTTTTTTCTTTTAAAAGCATTTGTCAGCGTTCCAGAAAACCCACAACTCCCACTAAAGACACTGAAGCAGGTATTTTCCAAAGTACTCTTTACTAGAAATAGGTAAACTGGCACATCTGGGAAATCCCGAATCTGAAAACCCCGGTGTCAGGTATGCTTCCTTCAAAAACCAGGAAAGGAAAGACCAGACTCCATTATTGTGAAAAATCTGTACTTTTACTGGCATAGAAACTGAACGCAAGCAAGCAAAGCTGAAACTAAGGATTTTACCCGCGAACCTGCATATACAAATCATCCCCTCCCATTGTCCATCGTAAATCATGCAATCCACAGGTCTTCTAGGGGTCAGGTGGAAGCACGTCTGCCTGCATCATCAATCAGGAATGTCACGATGGTTGGCCCGATAACAGTGGTTTCGATTTCCCCTTCTAAGCATACTAGCCTCTAAGTAAGTTTCATTTTCGGCCCCCCCATAGCCCACACACACCCTCCCCCTTTCTATGGCAGCCAAGCAGGAAGGCGGAGGCTGACACCCGGGCTTTCCTTCAGTAATTCAAAGCTCCCAAAACCACCCCCTTTCTCCTCAATCAATCACATGCTCCAATCATCATCCGTTCCACCTCCAGCCAGCCCCGGACCACTCCTCCTCCAGATGCTGGCTCACCCTGACCTTGACCAATAGGAGAACGCTATTATGTCTACTAACTCCCCTCTCCTAAATCCCCCCTCCTACTTTCCCACACATGAGGAGGTGGCAGCATTGAAGCTTCCGGCCTAATATGGCTTCCAAGGCTGACAGCATTTTTTCTACAACCTCTTCGGCCGAAGAGGTTATTAAAAAAATGCTTTTAAAAGGCTCTGACGATCCCAGCTGAGCCGCACAATCATCAGAGCCTTTTTTTTCTTTTAAAAGCAAAAAATTTTTTTAAAAAAATAAAAATGTCTCTGATGATTGCGCAGCTCAGCTGGGCATGGGGGAGGGGAGGCAGGGATTTTTGCTACTGGTTCTCCGAACCACCTGCTGTCATCGCTACCAAATTGCACGATCCAGTCCGAACCAGGAGCATTTCACCCCTGGTCAGGAGTATTAGGTATGATTGCCCCTTGAGTTACTTACAAAGTAACAAAAGTGAAGTAAAATCTGATAAAAATAAAATATATTAAAAATCTGGGATAAAGATATACTATCCATTATTATTATTATTCTCATTTCCTTTCCCCATTAACAAAAAAAGGTCCTGACAATTATCATAACAGTAGTACAATATATCTGGAACATTCCAAATTGGAGAAAGCAGTTTTATAGTTTATCTACAGGAGCTGTTCTTTCAGCACCAAAAAAAAAAAAAATGAGCTAGGTATAACTTCCCAGTCCATGTGAATGTCTTGGTACTGTTAATTATAAAGCACATAGCCATTTATTATCTCCAGCAGTAAAATATGCATGCCAACTATTTATTTTCCACAATATTTTTAAAATCAACGTATTTTAAATTTATGACTGATTACCCTTCTAAAAATTATTGGTCACTGTGATATATTACTGTTTGATTTGATTTGTCTGTATTTTAGGACGATTTGGAAAATCCCCCTATTGGCCAAGTTCCTACAACATGCTAATCCCTAATCTTGGCTAAGAAAACACAGTTGCAGTAGTCTAGTAATATGCTATCTCCAAGATACCGAACCCCATTTTAGCTTCTTCTAAAGCTTGCATGAACTTTAGACTGTGTTTAATGTTACACTGTAATTCATGACTTATTTTCACCTACCCAAACATTGTTTTCAAACTTTAGTTCAGGATAGTATGACATATATCCTAAACCGCTGAGTAGCCTCAGATTACTTTCTGTCAGATAAATAATCTCTTTTAACAACATCAATTTGCTAGATTTTGGATGAAATCTTCTTCAATAAATGAAGAAAATAAAATGTAAGATCCCCCCCAACTTTAAAGATTGGCTTGCATTTCAAATACTTGAGAATAATTGAAAAGAGGATAATTAAACCATATCCAACAAAAAAAAATAGGGGCTGTCATCAGCACCCTTATGTACCTTTTCGAGGAAACGTAGCAAAATCTATACAGGTATGACCACAATTGAGACCAAAATTTCTGTTACTAAAGGAAACAGTTGTTAAATCAATTGTGCCCTATTTTACAACCTTTCTTGCCATACTTGTTAAGTGAATCACTACTGTTGTTAAGTTAGTCATATGGTTGTTAAGCGAATCTGGCTTCCCCATTGACTCTGCTTGTCAAAAGGTCCCGAAATATGATCAAATGACCCTGGAGCAGCGCAACCATCATAAACATAATTTAGTTGCTTTTGATCACATGATAATGGGAATACTACAAGGGGCCATAAGTGTGAAAAATGGTCACAAGTCACTTTTTTTCAGTGGCACTGTAACTAAACTGTTGTAAGTTGAGGACTACCTGTATCAGGAAACCATAAAGCTAACATCTGCCAAAAAAAATGCCAACAGCTGTAGTGGGCTACAGCTTAGAACACAGAATAACAGAGTTGGAAGGGACCTTGGAGGTCTTCTAGCCCAATCCCCTGCTTAGGCAGGAAACCCCACACCACTTCAGACAAATGCCCCCACAATTCCTATCCCTACTTTGGGAAACCTGACAGTGGCAGTTCACAGCACAACATTAAAACCACACCGGGAGCCGGTCACAAACTCCGACCCTCCAGCACTGCAGAGAAAGGGGTGGGTAACAGGAGGATCCCCAGCAAAAGTCTCATTGCAAAAAGTATTCAACATAAATTTGATTATACATGTAATAACTGCAGCAAGGATAGTATTTGCACAAAGGTGGAAAGCAGAGAAAATCCCTTCAGAAGGGGAAGTGATTAAAAATGTTTTGGATTGTGCAGAAATTAATAAATTAACTTTGAAAATCAAAGAGAAGATACAGAATATTTTAAGATATGGGAACAATTCTATCATTGCTTAGAAAATAGATATAAATAATTTAATAATGAAATAAGAGAATGATATAATAAAAATATTGTATTGTGAGAGGGATGTTGTAAAAAAGGAAGAAAAGAGGAGTAACAAGAGAAAGAAGAAGAAGAAGAAGAAGAAGAAGAAGAAGAAGAAGAAGAAGAA
>WNWU01000013.1:11301167-11311672 GCA_012654045.1 Ptyas mucosa
CTCAGCCAGCTTTGCTGGCTGAGGAACTCTGGGAGTTGAAGTCCACAAGTCTTAAAGTTGCCAAGGTTGGAGATCCCTGTAATAGATAAATGTAGGTCTCCCTTCCATTCTATGAGGCAGGCTGGGCTGAAGGAAGAGAGACTGGCCTGAATTCGGATCCGGATTTCTCCGGTTCAGGCCCAACGTTGCCATTCTCTCTCTCTGTTTTTTTGAGACATTAAATCAAATCCTGCTGCCTACTGTTGGGTTTGAAAGGAAAGCGAGGGCCTCAATGTTAGCTGGCCAACAGATGGCAGTGCTGAAACCTCTGACCTGTTTTTTTTTAGCATCTCTTTTTTCGCTTCAGTTGGCGGGAAGTGGTTGAGAGAGAGAGAGAGAGAGAGAAGGTTGGGTTGCAATTGCTGGGTGAAATGGAAGCCTGCACTGAGTACTCGGCCATACGCTTTAAGCAACGTGCAGTGATTGAGTTTTTGACCGCCAAAGGAGTCCCTCCAATTGAAATTCATCGCCGAATGCAGGCTATTTATGGGGATGACTGTATCGACGTGAGTACTGTACATCGATGGGTCCAAAAATGTAAAGATGGGGAATTGGGAAGAACCGACTTGTCTGATCAAGAATGAAATGACAGCAACCGACAAGTAAAAGGAGGATGATAAACGGAAGAACAATCGGGCATCACTTCAAGGGAAATCGCTGTCTTATCCTGGCATTTTACAGGGTTGAGCGGGTCACATTATTGTCCTCTTTCAGCACTGGAAGGTTTGTACGAGATAAATTTCTGGCTTGTTTATGGCAAACATGAATCTAAGAAATTGAATTAAATTCTGAAATTCTTTTTTTTTAAATAAATTTTTATTATAGTTCAAAACAAAAACAAATGTATAATAGTTTTTCTATCACAGTGTAACATCACCAAAATATCCCTGTATCCACCAATAATCAGAAAGTAAAAATAGAAACTATTTACATATTCTTATATACAAATTTACATTTCCAATACATATTGATTACCATAATTATACCATCATCTATATAATCCAACATTATCCTTTATCTCTCTCCCATCGTTTCTGGATCCAATCAAATTCTGAAATTCTAACCCGTTCACATTTGATTTCCAAACGAAATAATCTGATTGCTTATTTGTAACCTATGACTATCATTAAGTGTTGTACCTTATGATTCTTGATGAACATATCTTTTACTTTACGTACACTGAGAGCATATACACCAAGACAAATTCCTGGTGTGTCCAATCACACTTAGCCAATAAAAATTCTATTCTATTTTGGGCTGGAGTTTTGACACAGTAAAACAATTAGTATATGGACATCCTTTATCAATCTATTTGAAAGCATTTGGAAGCCTATAGGATGTTCCTATTCAATTTTCTGTTAGTATAACATTCCTGTTTTTAAAACCCAACCAAGCATATATCTATTTGGAAGGAAGTCCTATTAAATTTAAAAGGAATTGCTCTCAGATAAATGTGTATGGGGTTATTATTTATATTTTATAGCTGTTTATCTCTGGAAAGGAGAAACTGCTTCTAACAGTTCTGCTTTTGGAACTTGTTGAACTTTGAATATCCGTCAAAATTACTTTGCATAGATTTCTATAAAGAAATGTTATTTATTTTTCACTACTTTCCACTTGTCTTTGAAGTATATTTCAATTATGACAAATTTGCTGATGCCAGTTTATTATAGCTTTCACCACTAAGACCTAATTGATTATTAGTCCAATGCCAAGTTCTCTCATAAAAAATGGATTCTTTGGAAAAAAATTATCAGAGGTAATTTTTCACTATTGAGAACTACTGTATTGTTCAGGAAAAAAATCCAAATTCAATAATAAGTGGTGTTAAGAGCCCTTTAATTAGAAAGCATTCTAAGGCTCAACAAGTTTGGCATTGGAATTTATTTAATTCAAAAAAGCAAGGTTTGCAAGTTCCTTTATATATAAAATTCCACCATCCAACATAGCAATGCTTTCCATCAAGTTTCCTCAGAAAAGCAGGTTGCCTGATTTCAGTAAATTTTGAATATTTGAATTCTTTCAAAATAGCTGGTTTTTAAATGTCTGAAACATTCTCTAGTAATATAATACTGCTCACTTGCAAGCATGTTCTCCTGGAATAAATCAGCCCATTTAATAACCATTTCAATAATACAGAATTAGTATTCAGAATTTTATTTAGCTATCAAGATGCATAGGCTTTTTTATTTTACAAGTATCAAGTAATTCTGAATATAAAAAAATGTTTATGCAATGGGGTTGGGTGTCTACTGAATGATTGATTTGATTTGTATGGCACTCATTGTATGACCGCTTGCCCCTTTTCCTGTTCATAAGACATCTCCCCTCTCCCCCCCCCCATTTCCTATTTTTACAAGTATCATGTCTTTTTTTCTTTTAAAAAAGTTATATGTATGTCTATGTGCCCAAATGCTTGGAATACTTTATCAGTTCTAGGGTGGATTTGATTTAAATCAACTCGATTTAAATCACTAGTAAAAAGCCTTGATTTAAATCAACTTGATTTAAATCATAATTTTTAAAGAGCAACTGTCATCTCTGTCCCGCAGCGGCTCCTCCTCTGACCCGCTGTTAACTCACCGACAGTCCCATTCACTTTAATGGGGTGGCTGGTGATGCAGCAGTGACACAACAAAGTGAGGGACATGGCAGGCAGCAGGTGAGTGGACTAACGGGCGCTGCCATGTTGGATCTGAAATGACAGGTGCTCTTTAATATATTTATAAGCTGCTTAGAAGGTTTCACTTTCATTTTTATTGCTTGCCTTTCCTCCTCACAGAGCCTGGTGGTACAGATGCATTTCTCCTCAAACAATCATACAGTTTGTAGTGTCCATAGATTTGCAAAACAGTGGGATAAAGGAATATTCCTGAGCTTTGTTTTATGATTTATCTCATGGTTGCTGTGAAATTGTGTAAATGCATCAATGCAGTGCATGTTATCTCAGCTTGCAGAGCTTGGATTCACTGAATGGGTTTACCAAAAATGTAAATATTTTTTATTTATTTATTTTTGAATTTATATACCGCCCTACTCCCGAAGGACTCAGGGCGGTAAACAGCCAAGAAAAATAAAATACATAAACTATAAAATTTAAAAGACAATATAAAAACCCATTAAATAGTTTGGCCCAAAAAACAATTAAAACACCCCTAATGTTTAAAACAAATTTAAAATTACAATTAAAAAGGAATGTTAGGCCAGGCCAGCCTGTTGAAATAACAAGGTCTTGAGGGCACGGCAAAAGGTGCATAGATCCGGGATCCTCCGTATCTCCGGGGGGAGCTCATTACAGATGGCAGGTGCCCCCACAGAGAAGGCTTTCCCCCTGGGGGCTGCCAGTCAACACTGTTTGGCCGACGGCACCCTGAGGAGCCCCTCTCTATGAGCGTACTGACCGGTGAGAGGCTATTGGTGGCAGAAGGCGGTCCCGTAAGTACTCAGGTCCTAAGCCATGGAGTGCTCTAAAGGTGGTAACCAAAACCTTGAAGCGCACCCGGAAGACCACCGGGAGCCAGTGCAGCTTGCGCAGGAGGTGTCACATGGGAACGCCACGTCGCTCCCATAACCACCCGCGCGGCCGCAATATTGCAAAATATACAGCCTCATGCTACATAACTAAGCTCCATTTAATACTGAATAAACTAAATTATTAATGTATTTTAAACAGAAAACTTATCTTTAGATAGATTTTTACTCCAAAAGCATTTATTAAAATAAATTTGATAAAAATAAAAAAAATCCGATTTAAACCAAAAAAAAAGATTTTTAAATTTTTTTTAAAAATCAACAATTTTTATTCACCCTGACCAGTTCTAAGTAATCATGCACTGTGCTAAACCATTTTATTTCAGCAAGTGGTATGAATCCAACTTTCGTGATATACTCAACTAACCACATACTACTATGGCTTGGTTAATGGGTAATGATATGTTTAGCCTATCAAAGAGAAGAATTGGGGAGACGTGACAACTGTCTTCCAGTATTTGAGGGGCTCTCACAGAGAAGAGGGGATTGACTTATTCTCCAAAACATCAGATGTGACAAGAAATAATGGATTAGAGATCCAACCTAGAAGTAAGCAGAAATTTTCTGACAGAGCAATTAATCAGTAGTATAGCTTGCCTCCTGGAATTGTGGGTGATTCATCACTGAAGGTTTTCAAAAATAGACTGAACAATCATTTGACCAGGATGGTGTAAGGTCTCCAGCCTTGGGGAGGGGGTTAGACTAGAACAACACCTGGTCCATAGACTGGTACTGGGCCACAGCATGCCAGAAACCAGACTGCACAAACAAATGAAGCCACATCCTTGAGATGCAGGCAGCATGCAAAACCCTGCCCCCTCTGGTTCACGGAAAAAGCTCTCCACAGAACCAGTTCCTGGTGCCCAAAAGGTTGGGGGCCGCTGGCCTAGAAGATTTCTGGGGTCCTTTCCAGCCCTATGATTCTTTGTATATGTTTCTATGTACAGGTCTAATTATCTGTGAGAATGTCCTAGAAAAACAGGACGAGGCGGAGCAGCAGCAGACTAAGTAACAGTGAGATAAGAGGCACCTTAGCCCACAGAAATAATAGTGTAGCAAAAATCTCAGAAGGAACCCTCCTTAGTTTCTTGGACCGTAAAGGTAAAGGGTGGAAGAGATGTACTTTCAGAACTGTAACTCATGGTTGGTATTTCTTGTCTAGACTACCTCAAAGTACTGACAATATAGCACAATGTATGAACCCATTCCAATTAACTTACTAAAGGCTGATTTTTTTTTTAACAATGTCCTTTCCAGGTATTTCTCAACATGTCAATAAATCTAATGACATATGAAGCCCAGTTTTTTGGTTTTACCCCTCAAACGTTCATGTTGCGGATATATTTTGCTTTTCAAGATCACCTTTCTCATATAATGCTGGTAGTGGAGAAAGTTATATTGAATAAACTAGAGAGCATCTGTCCTAGTCTTACACCTACTTTAATCCGGAGGAGCACAGAAAAATTCTTTGCTTTCATGAAGGAACGCTTCGACAATCTGTTCACTAAGATGGAAGAACCTCTTTTAAGCACCGTTTTAAGCATCCCCAAGAACATTTGTCTTCCAGAAGATAAACTCCAAGAGGAATTCTGCTACACTGCAAAACAGTTTCAGGAGCTGGAGAATGAAATCAGCCAACTTGAAAGAGAACTTAAAGCTGAAACGTGTGCAGAGCAAGCCCTAAAAACAGAACTGGAAGAGCAAAAGGTTGTCCAGGGACATCTTGAAGGGATTCTACAATGGTTTGATGGTCTTGACAATATAGGCAGAAATGAAGGGACTGGAAACCTTAAAGAAAGCTTTGCTGCTTTGACAAAAACTGCCGCTAAACTGCATAATATTGTGCAGGAAGTGGAGGGCAAAATGAACAGACTGAGAAAGTGACTGTGTAGTAATATAATAAACATATTTCAATCCTTTTTTTTTCAATCCATTCTTTTTTCAATCCAATATTTCTTTGGAAATATTTCCAAGAGGTTTGTGTGGCAGTCATGATTTATTTGCATAATTTGCAAATAAGGAAAGACCTTTCTGAGGTACCGTCTTTCCCCTGGAATGAAATTTAAAGCTCATTTGATTCATCTCTCTTGCTTTCAGGAGTATGGCCATAGTTGTGGGAAAACTATCTGGCAAGTGGAAGTAAAGTCAAGCTAGGATCCCATTTTAAGCCCTTAATAATTGAAATTGCTAAAACGATACTGCAGATTCTGCTCAAAGCTTCATAAAGGGCACCAATTTAATTCTGTGTCCTGACTGTACAATGAATTCTAGCCTAAGAGAACATGTAGAATCTTATAGTAGTTTAGTGTTTGAAAAGAAGCAATAGGTAATTTTGCACCTGGATTTCAAGTAACAGAAAACATCACAAAGTTAATGGCTTTAGAGGTAGTTTATTTCTTAAATTATATCCTGCCTTTCCAATTAACAAAACTCAAGTGGTCAACAATGCAGAAAGTGTTAAAAAAAACAATCACAAAATTATACACAAAAGATTATTTGAAGAAAAAAACTTTTTCATCTGTTGGCAAAAGGATAAGAGAAGGGGGAATCACATTGGCCTTTTTGGGTTCAAAACAGAATACCAGTAGTAATGGAACTGTTTGAACCAATACATGCTGCTTAAAACTAACCCTAGTCAATAGCTTGACTGAATATTGAGCCAGCCTTTTTTTTTTTAACAAAGCCCAACAGAAAAAAAATACAATGATTTTAAGTGCAGCATATAACACTGATCAGAACGGATGTTGGCAGGAATTAATACATTTGGTGTATTAGTGCAAATATGTTATACTGTATGTTCAGGGGTACATTACACTAGTATGTAATGTGAATTAGGCCAACTAATCTATATGAACCACCATTTTGCATCTGACTTGAATTTGATCTTTTAAAGCTAGCAAGGAAAAAAATGCCAACAGAGGTACCCAATTTATATTACATATTTTGGTGAGAATACAGCATCAATGACAGGCTATATTTAAGAAGATAGAAGGAACTACAAAATGATCTTTTATCTGGGTCAGATACTGCTTGGCTATCATAAGGTAATTTTAATTACTTGATTTCAAAGAATGTTTCCTCCAAAATGTGGGAAATAGTAATATACCTGATGGTATATTCTTGTCCCTCTATCCCAGCGTGTGTTTAAATAATACAATATTTTATATGGGTTTTTCCTATACTATCCAATCTCCTTGCTAAGGTGGCTCTCAAAATAAGAGAAACATGCCTCAGTAATGTGCCAACTTATACATCAGGGACTTCCCTAACCCAGATTCTTGTATTTTCTAAAATGGAAACTACCAATCAATAGCTTTCCCATAAAGTTCCAGAAAACGAGCTTGCAACAGAAATCTGTATTTCCATTTTCAGTGGATCTTTATGCCATAGCTTACCAAGGAGAATTCTTTGGGACAAAAGGAGGCCAGGCTAAAACTCCTTTTGTGGACTAAGGGGTAGTGTCTCATCTAAAAAGATACATTAGGGCAACCAGAGTCTTTCTAGTTATTGAGGTGGGTAGTTTGCCCTCCCCTCTTTTAATCACAGCTCTGACTTTCACCAGCATATTTGGGAGGAAAGAGTAGCTGCCCACCCATACAACTTTATTTCCAGATGTTATTAAAAAGATGATATGCATTATTCTGCTTTATATAACTACTATAATGCAGGCCATTGCCAGTATTGTTTCCACTAAGTGACAGGATTTCAGAGTCGGTAACTGGTATTTTGGCCAAATCTTAATTGTACAATTGTTGGTCCTGGCCTTTAAACATGTCCAAGAATGACATATATGCATCCCCTTCTGTTATCTGAGCTTTAAGCAAAAGTTTCACCGGTTGGAATCTAGGAGATATTCTTTGCAAAATAGGTGCTTCACACATAGCAATTCCTTTAATCCCCTTATGAAAGTACACGCAATTCGGATCAAAATTTCCAAGACTTTGTACAAAAAGGTGCTGCAAGTCTACTCCAAACCTATAATCCCCCGTTCTTATCATAAAAGGTGTTTATTCATCAGGATACGTTAGAAAAAAATAGCTTAGATCCAGTTAAATTAAAAAAATAGGACACTTTTTGTCCTTATATACATTGTGAGTATTATATACATACACACCCTCTAAAGAAGAGGCCAGGGGAGACAGCAGCAATGTCTTTCTACAACACTGTAGGGCTATACAGGTGGAATTAAAAAATCACTGTCCAGGAATCACAAGCCTAGAAGCAAAAGGAAATAAATGCAAATTATTGTTTCTTAAATGAAATCCTGATTCATTCACAAAGTGCTATAGCTATGGCTCTTTCCCACTGAGCAACATTATGTAACTTTTTAAACATATCTTCTATCTTCTACGTTTGGAAAGTTACAGCACCTCCCTCTAGAGCAGTGATGGCGAACTTTTTCGACCCCAAGTGCCCAAACTGGAATGCACGTGCATGTGCATGATGGAAACCCACAGACCAGCTGGCTGGCGTACTGGTCTTCGGGGTTCATGCACACGTATGCGCACCAGCCAGCTGGTCTTCGTGAGTGCCGGAGCACTGGAAACCCAAAGACCAGTGCATGCATGCCTGTTTTTTGGCCATTTTTCAGGCTGTTTTCAGGCAAGTTTTTCGGTCTGAAAAACAGCCCCAAAAATAGCCTGCTTTGGCTGTTTTCCGGCGCCCATGCAGACCAGCTGGCTGGTGCACATGTGTACGTCAGAAACCAGAAGAGTAGCTGGCAATGGCGCACATGCCCAGAGAGGGCTCTGCAGGCCACCTCTGGCACGTGTGCCATAGGTTTGCCATCATGGCTCTAGAGGGTTTTTTTTCCCTCTAATGGTTATGAGTAAGGAAAGCATTCTTTGTGGCCAGTACTTGCAAAACTGGGATACTCTACAGAAAAGTTAACCTAACTATTCTGTTTTGTGTTCCACTTAAAAAAAACACATTTACTTTTTAGTCAAAGTCTTTAAGCAGAATAAAAAGATGACAAAAAAGTAACCATGGCTGATTTCAGGCATTTTCTTGGGTGAACCAAGAAAGCTGCATGGATGCAACCACAAATATTTGAGCTCAGCTCAAGGACATCTTTAGTTTTCAAGAGGGTGACCTTAGTGGATTCACAATATTGTGTATAAGAAACAATGCTTCTGATTTTTGTGGTAAAAATTCTTGGGGGAAAATTCTTGGGAGTGAATTAGTGCAATATTCTCACTAAGTTTGAATACTGACAGCTCATAAGATTACCTGACAGCTCATAAGAAGATTAGCTTCTCCTTCCATTATATTAGTTACAGTGAATTCAGGACAGTGCTGACAATGTTGGCTGTGTTCCATCAGGCCTTCTTCTAAGAGCAACTGGAGCTTTTCCTCAGTCATCCCCTTAAAAGAGAAAGTTCAAATTTCTATGTGGGCGAATCAAGCTGTTGCTTGTCCAGTTGCCAATTAGCCCCAATCCCTCCTTTTCATTATATGCACATGTGAAGAGAACATAGGATGTTTTAAATTGGATGCCAATTTGCGTTCATAACTTTCTAAGAACAGCTCTCAATAAAGCTGAAGGCCTCTCTAATTAAGCATTTTGCTTTCTAATATGGCGAGCTAGATGTTATGGAAAGCTCACAAGCAGGGCACGAAGGCAGTATCTTCTGGTTTTTATTTTACAGGCAGCTCTCCATCTCCAACCCCAACTGGGACTGGAATTCCCATTGCCAAGCAATGCCGTTGTAAACTGCAACCACATTGCTTAGCAACAGCAGTTGCTAAGTGAATTCCACCAATCATTAGCCAAGGGCCCACATCCAATTCAAGCTATTCTGGGCTTGGTCACTTCCAGCCCTGAGCCTTGGTTTTCCCAGGCAAGGGACTGCAATCCCTTCAGCTTCCCCCAAATGCTTCTTCCCTTCCATATCTGTCTTTTTGGCTGCCCTGAAGAACTGCGCAGCTCAGGGATGCTTGCCACGCTGTGATACAGGGGCTTCCTGGTGTGCCGTGACTAGAGGGCTTGCAAGAAGCCCCTGAACCACAGTGCAAAGCTTCAGCTGCCACTGGAATCTTTACCCACCCCAGGAAGCTTCAGCAGAAGGGTGTAAGTGCTGCCTAACACGAAGCCGCCATCCAGCAATGAAGTTGCTGCCAAGCGGGCCCTAAATTTTGACAGCGTAGCTGACCTTCACTGTCTTCTTGATCCTCCTGCTGACAAGGCATGCTTGGCCTGGCTCCTTCACAAGGCAGCTATTGGCCATATGAGGCCATCTTCCTCTCAGCCTCAGGAGGAAATTGCCTTGAGTGACCTGTGGAAGAAAGCCTTGTACAGCCAGCAGCACTCTTATGAAGGACCAGCCTGGGCATGCTTGGTAAGCCGTGGGATAAAAAGATGGCAAAGATCAGTTAGAGCAGCATGGCCTGTGGAGTGCAAGGAGCCAGGTTTTTTTTTTTTTTTGGGGGGGGGGGAGTTGAAGGACCTCTGTGGTCATAAGTAAAAGTAGGCTCCAAGTACCTGTATTTTAATCACATGGCCACAGAAGCACTGCAAAAGCCATAACTGGGGATCAGTTGTAAGTCTCTTCATTCCGTGCCACTGTAACTTCGAATATGGTGACTGAACGAAGTTGAAAACCACCTGTATTTCATTTTTTGGGCTATTCCACTTGATGGCGCAGCAGACTAAAGCACAGTTATTAACATCAGCTGCCTGCAATCACTGCAAGTTCAAATCTCACCAGGCTCGAGGTTGACTCAGCCTTCCATCCTTTCAAAGGTAGGTAAAATGAGGACCCAGATTGTGGGGGCAATAAGCTGACTTTGTATAAAATATATACAAAAGTATGAAGGCTATTGCTTAACACCTTGTAAGCCACCCTGAGTCTCTGGAGAAGGGCGGCATATAAATCTAATAATAATAATAATAATAATAATAATAATAATAATAATAATAATAATAATAATAATAA
>WNWU01000013.1:11311682-11328015 GCA_012654045.1 Ptyas mucosa
AATAATAATAATAATAATAATAATAATAATAATAATAATAATAATAAAATCCTAGATCTGACCAAAGGCCACCTAATGCAGCGTCATTAGCACATTCTGTTCATGTCCCTCAACAACTAGTATAGGCCAACGTCACAGTACTGCCTCAAAAACTGGAGGAAAAAGATACTCAAGAGGAAAAGGATTTAAGAGATCAATCCCCTTCCTACACACACACTAACTAGTCAAGTTCACAGATCACTGTAAGTTGATTTGCTGAAAAGAGAAAAGCAGTTGGCTGGGATCATAATATGTTCTTAGCTGGCTAGCAGGGCCTCCAGGGCATCAGACTGTGAAAGGTCTCCTTTTCATTAACTTTATATCTAAATATGTTTAAGTGAGGAAGAAGCAATCAAACCAACAAACTTAAGCGTGCAAAGCAGAAGCTTAAATACTGAAATTCCTTGACATTTGCTTACCAGGCTATTGATGCAGAGTCCACATTGGCATGCAATCATGTTGCTCATCACACTGAGATTGCTCCTAGATGCAGAGAGAATTGCAATGATGAAAGTGAAAAGTAATTTGTCTAGATCGCCCTCAAAGGCATCACACATGAAGATCGAATGAAAAAGGAAGTAAAAAGCCATCAACTGATGAATCAGAAAAGCATTCTGCTACTGTACCACCTTGAAAAATTATTTAAAACTAGACATCTCAAAAACAATTTTAGGGTTCAATTTATATATTCTGCAGAAACTGGGTAGCTAAAACATGCCGTGAATTGTTACTACTTAAGTCTACAAGTAGGAGGGTCAAGTGACTGAAGAAAGCATTTCTTATATGTATATTCTTATATACATATAATAACAAACCGGGCATGTTTGAAGACTTCTAAATTGCTTTTAGTTTAGCCACTTTTCTCTAGGTGGGTTCTGATGTCTAGCTAGCTATAGTTAGTAATAACGAATAGTAGCCTATTCACAAGTCACAACAGCTGAGAAATTGGGATTTGCAGATGTTGAAATCAGCTATGCGACATAAAACTAAGAACAAAATATTTTCCTGGTCAAGCAACATGTGCAAAACAGAGGTCAGCAAGAAGAAGAATGTCAACCCTGAAGCTGAACTGACCGAGGCCATCTTGCCGCTTCAGGATTGCCACAGTGGAGCTGAGGGATAGGGAGGGGGGATTTGAGATAGTTGGGACTTTGTAGCCAAAATAAAATACTTTCCCTTGGGAACAAAGGGCATTCTCATACCTGGTCACTGAAAGGAGGAGTGATGTCACTAGGCAACGAGACAGTGCTGAGATTGGACCGTGTGACTGATTGTTTTGGGAGCATGACAAACTTTTACTTTTAATTAGGTGAAAACTGCAGGAAGAGTCAGTTTTCACCAGATCTGTGCTAATATGATATATCCAATAAAGCTATTTGAGGAATCTACCTGCCTCTGGTGGATCTATTACTTGGAACCCTGACAAAGAGAGCATGTTAACATGATCTGCAAAAGTTAGCTATTTAAGCCATGAACCACTGATTGAACAGCATGACAAGGAAAATCAGAAAGGAGGAAGAGTGGAAGGCACTTTCTGTAAGTCCTGAATATGGAGCCCTCTGCACTGCCATATTATACTACAAATTCCACTAGTTATTATTATTTTATTATTATTATTATTATATTATATTTATATACCGCTCTACTCCCGGGGGACTCAGGGCGGTGTACAGACAAATGATAAAATACATATAATACAAATATTTTAAAGAATTGATTAAAATACAATTAAATAATTTGGTCTTAAACCTAAAATTAAAACTCTAAATTTATGAGATTAAGATTTAAAAATATAAGAGCAATTTTAGAAGAGGTTAGTCCAGGCCAGCCTGCTGGAATAGAAACGTCTTGAGGGCACGGCGGAAAGCGCGGAGATCTGGGATTGTCCGTATCTCCGGGGGGAGCTTGTTCCACATGGTGGGTGCCCCCCACAGAGAAGGCTCTCCCCCTGGGGGCCGTCAGTCGACACTGTTTGACCGACGGCACCCTGAGAAGCCCCTCTCTATGGGAGCGTACTGGTCGGTGAGAGGGTACTGGTGGCAGAAGGCGGTCTCGAAGATAGCCCGGTCCTAAGCCATGGAGCGTTCTAAAGGTGGTAACCAAAACCTTGAAGTGCACCCGGAAGAACACAGGAAGCCAGTGCAGCTCGCGCAGGAGGGGTGTCACATGGGAGCGCCACATCGCTCCCATAACTACCCGCGCGGCTGCATTCTGGACCAACTGGAGCCTCCGGGTGCTCTTCAAGGGGAGCCCCATGTAGAGAGCATTGCAGTAGTCCAGGCGGGAAGTGACGAGGGCATGAGTGACCGTGTTTAATGAGTCCCGATTTAGAAAGGGGCGCAACTGGCGTATCAGGCGAACCTGATAAAAAGCCCTTCTGGCCACAGCCGTCAGGTGTTCTTCTAAAGATAGCTGTGAGTCCAGAAGGACGCCTAAGTTTCGAGCCCTCTCCGTGGGGGCTAATGACTCGCCCCCAATAGTCAGCGTTGGCACCAACTGACTATATCGGGATGTCGGAAACCACAGCCACTCGGTCTTGGATGGGTTGAGCCTGAGTCTGTTCCTCCCCATCCAGATCCGTACAGCCTCCAGGCACCGGGACATCACTTCAAGGGCATCATTGGGGTGGTCTGGGGTGGAGATGTACAGCTGGGTGTCATCAGCGTACTGGTGGTACTTCACCCCGAAACCACGGATGATCTCACCCAGTGGCTTCACATAAATGTTGAACAGAAGGGGCGAGAGAACCGATCCCTGTGGTACCCCACATATAAGGGGCCTCGGGGTCGATCTCTGCCCCCCTGCCAACACAGACTGCCACCGGTCAGAGAGAAAGGAGGAGAACCATCGCAACACGGTACCCCTCACTCCCAACTCTTCCAGCCGGTGCAGCATGATACCATGGTCGATGGTATCAAAAGCCGCTGAGAGATCTAATAGGACCAGGGCAGAGGAACAACCCTTGTCCCGAGCCCTCCAGAGATCATCAACCAATGCAACCAATGCCGTTTCCGTGCTGTGTCCAGGCCTGAAGCCCGACTGGAACGGATCCAGATAAGATGATTCATCCAGGTACTGAGGAAGCTGTTGTGCTACCACACTCTCAACAACCTTCGCAACGAAGCGAAGGTTGGAGACTGGACGGTAATTAGCCAATATTGCCGGGTCCAGGGAAGGCCTCTTGAGGAGAGGTCTCACCACTGCCTCTTTCAAGGCAGCAGGAAAGACACCCTCACTCAGAGAAGCATTTATAATCCCCTGGAGCCAGCCTCGTGTAACCTCCCGAGAGGCCAGCACCAACCAGGAGGGACACGGGTCCAATAAACATGTGGTAGCATTCAGCCTCCCCAGTATCCTGTCCACATATTTGGGAGTCACAGAATCAAACTCTTTCCAGGTGGTATTCTCAAGACCTGCCTCCATCCTTTCCTCTGAATCTACTATGTCAGAGTCCAGGTGTTCCTGAATCTGAGCGATTTTATCATACAGATATTGAACAAAATCCTCGGCTCTACCCTCCAAGGGGTCTTCCCGCGCTTCCTGAAGGAGCAGGGAGCGGGTCACCCTAAACAAGGCGGCCGGGCGGTTATCTGATGATGCAATAAGAGCGGAAAAATAGTTATGTTTTGCCGCTTTTATCGCCACTAGGTAAGTCTTAATATGAGATCTTACCAGTGTTCGGTCAGATTCAGATCGGCTGGCTCTCCAACTGCTCTCCAGGCGTCTTTTCCGACGCTTCATCTCCCTCAGCTCCTCAGTGTACCAAGGAGCCAGGCGAGATCGGCGTCGAGTCAGAGGCCGCAAAGGCACGACTCGATTCAAGGCCCCGGCAGCTTCCCTATCCCAGGTGGCCACCAGGTCTTCAATCGAGCCATGTGCCAGAGCCTCAGGAAATGGCCCAAGCTCCTTCTGGAACCTATCTGGGTCCATCAGGCGCTTGGGGCGGAACCACTTTATCGGTTCCGCCTCCCTGCGGCGGGGTGTGGTGGTTCGAAGGTCAAAGTGAAGGAGGGAGTGATCCGACCATGACAAGGGCTCAATCACTATATCCCCTATCTCAAGATCACTCAACCACTGACCAGAGACAAAAACCAGGTCCAGCGTGTTTCCCTCCGTGTGAGTAGGGCCATGAACTAACTGGGTCAGGTCCATGGCCGTCATGGAAGCCATGAACTCCTGAGCCACCTCAGACGCCTCACCGACGGATGGCAGGTTGAAATCTCCCATGACTATAAGTCTAGGGATATCAACCGCCACCGCGGCTATAACGTTGAGTAGCTCAGGCAGGGCTGCCGCCACGTAGCAGGGAGCCAGGTACGTAACTAGCAAGCCCATCTGTACCCCATGACCCCACTTCACAAGGAGGGACTCACATCCGACCGTCTGAGGAACAGTGGCCTCCTTCAGGCCAAGACCTTCTCTAATGATAACTGCCACCCCCCCACCCCTCCCCTGTGACCTTGGCTGATGAAATGCTCGGAAACCAGGTGGGCACATCTCTATGAGAGAAACCCCTCCCTCCTGGCCCAGCCAGGTCTCCGTAATACCTGCCAGGTCCGCTCCCCCCTCTTGAACAAGATCACAAATGAGGGGGGCTTTGTTTACCACAGACCTGGCGTTGCATAGCATCAGCCGAAGGTCCAGGGCCTGAGGGTCTGTGCAACCTGGGGAACGAGCAGAGCATTGGGGGCCGGAGCATGCCACCGCTTGAAGACAGCGAGCGCGTACTCCCTTCACTTGATATGGCCCCCTACTCCCGCCATATCTGCCCCTCCCACCTATAGTACTGATGTAATGTCTACCGATAGTATAAGCTCTAACCCCCTCCTTGACTCCGGATTTCGTATCACCTCCGTCGTGCTCCTTAGCCGGACTAGACCCCGTCCCTTGCAGATTAACCCCTGAACCCACACAACCCACCCCCCTCCCGGGAGGTCCCCCAGCCTCCTTATTTACATTAGAAACCACCCTCCTCCCAGATCTTTTTAAAATAGAGTTTGAAAAACTATCTAAAAAACCCCAAAGCTTCCGGTTCTTAGCATACCACCTCTCGGGGTTCCAAAACCCGTCCTTGAGGGCGGCCCTAGATAATTGGGAGGGCCAAACCTGCGAGAGGGGGGAATCTCGCAGTGTGAGGAGTTCTGTTTTTGAATACATTAGAGGAGAGATGGAATTGGAAGTGATGAAAGGCTAATTTTCTTCTTAAAGGTGTTAAAGATGGTTTAAAATAGATGGTTAAGACAAAAAGGTAAGGTGGATAGTTGTACAAGGAAGCCGGTATACTATAACATCGGAATACCATCACCCTTTCGTGGTGATGGGAAGTCTTGTGATTAAATAAGTTGGTCCAAAAGGGGGATAAGAGTCTTAATGACTGCCTTCTCATAGTGACCAGTCTACAGTTTCAAAAACAGTAGAGGAGATGGTCCATCCCATCCAAGTGAATAGATGTATAGATAAATCGTTCAAGACTCTCGATGTCTGTGCTTCCTCCCTTTTTGATACAAGCAAATCTGAAGGTAAGGTGGAAAAGTAAGGTGGAGCATCCAGGCAGAAGAGATGAGATCGAATAATCAGGATAGCCAGGACAATCAGGATAGTTGGGAGGAAAATGTTTAAAAATGTTTAAAATGAAGGCTGTAAATTGATCAAGCAGCTGCAAGGTTTCGCTGAATGGCCCAAACTAGGTCTAGGTCTAGTAAGGGAGGGGGGGGGGAGAAATGGTTGAGGGGAAGATCAAAAGAATTATGTCCTCATTTTTCAGCCCCCATCACCATCATGCTCTTTTAGACAGGGCCATTCAGGTAATTATGTTGAAACCTCTCCTTTAATATTTAAGGGGGAGTTGTCCAGGCCCCCTTCCTATTATAATGAGGGGGAAGTAGTCGTTTGCAGCAAAGCTCTCTCTATCATCACGAAGAGGACAGCCTAGTCTCCCGATGTTGCTGTTGTTATTGTTGTCGTCATCATTGTTGTGAGTGTCATGGCAGCCAGCTCCGCCCCTGTAGCCATGGCCACCGGCCCTGCTTCGCCGCCCACGGCGCCCAGCCTGCAGCAGATTAGATTTTCTGCAGCCCAGGCACCATCGCCGCAGTCTCCGCTGCCGCTGCCACCGCCATAGCCACATTTCTGATCGTTGCTTCAACCGCGTTAGCTTAGCAGCCGTTTGGCTCGTGACAGCCAGGCCCCGGTCTTAGCGCTCGCCGCTGCCTGCCACTTGCCACACATCCCTAACAACCTCCACGGCGGCTTAATGATCTTCTGGCTCCATCTGCGGCTCGATTCGAGCCGGCTACACTTCAGCTTGCTGGGTGGGGGTTGCAAGATGGTCAGCTGGTCCCCCAACACCTCCGAAAGAGCCTAACATCGCCCCCTCGTCCTCGGCGATCAATATGGAGCCGCCATATTTGTCTGCTACCCGGAAGGAGTAGTTAATAGTTAAGAACATCATCCTTACTTCAGGATGCAAGTAAGGAAAGCCAAATTTTTGGTCTCTGCTTACTTCTGAAAATGGAAGAAAGAAAATGTCTGCATAAAAAGAACTTGCACAAAATGAAGCTGAACACAGCAATCCAGTGTTGGAGTAATGGTCAAGGTGTTGGTTTAGGAAACTAAGAGATTATGGGTTTTAGTCCCAGTCTAGGCACGGAAGTTGGCTGGTGAATTTGGGCCAGTCGCTCTCAGCCCAACACACTTCTCAGGGTGTTATTGTGGGGAAAATACGAAGGAATAATTACGTATGTTCTCCATAGTGACCCAAAGGTGCTTTTCAAAAGGAAACTGGACTTTTTTCCTTTAAGATGTTTCACTTCTCATCCAAGAAGCTTTTTCAGTTCTTCAAGGAAAAACGAAGTCCATTTGCCTTTTGAAAAAGCATCTTTGGGACAACCATGACCTGGATGGCTGAGAATCTCCATACACATCCTCCGCCTTGAGTTATTTCTAAAAATAATGAAGGCAGAATTTAAACAAATAAGTAAAGGATCATGTGGCCTGGTACCAAGCAGAAACGGAGATTTTACAAGATGCTTTCTCAAGTCAATCAATTCACCTTCTACAAACAGGACAGATGACATGGTGTTCTGCATCTAAGCCATCAAGCATTGCATTAAGGCATTCCTCCTCAAACTTCAGGCTTTGCTCATATTCCTCTATGGCCAGCTGTTCTGCAAAGGAGAGCATGGCTGTTAATTGGTTAAATCTATTTTAAACTGAGTTCAATTTCTATTAACTGAATTAGTGATTAATATGACCCTGTCCAATGTACCTTACAGGGTTGTTGTGCTGGGGAAAACAGGAGGAGGAAGGCATATTAGGTATGTTAGTCACCTTGAGTGAAAATAGGTAGGATGAAAATAAATTTTATCCTACCTATTTTATGAAAATAGGTAGGATAAAAATAAATATATATTAGCTTTCTATTCCAGTTTTCCTCAGGGACTCCAGGCAATATATATACCGTATTTTTCGAAGTATAAGATGCTCCAGACTATAAAATGCACCTATCTTTTTTTGGTGAGGAAAACAAGAAAAGGAAATCTGCCTCTGCCTCCCAGCAATTTTGCCTTGTTGCAGCAAACAGCAAATAGTCTGTTTTACTTTCATTTTCAGCATAGATTGATTAGCACAAGAAGAAAAAATCTGCTCCCAGCAATTTACCTCCTTGCAGCAAGCAGCAGCGGCCTGAGCAGCAATAGGCAATCCCTGCAGCCTGAAACAGCTGAGAGTCAGGAGGCCGATCCAACGGACAATCAACTTGTGCTAATTAGGCTATGCTGAAGCTGAAATGGGCTGCATCTTCTTGCTACTTGCTGCAAGGAGGTAAATTGCTGGGAGGCAGAGGCCAAAGGGTGGGGGCCAGTGGGTGGGCGGGGCTACATTCGGTGAATAAGACACACCCAAATTTTCACCCCTTTAGGGAGGAAAAAGGTGCGTCTTATACTCCAAAAAATACAGTAGTATTTCATTTCTTTACTTGTAGTAGCAACACTGTGAGGGAGTGCCCGCTTCAAAGTCATTTACTTAGTTTCTAGGAGTAGAATTGAATCTGGATCTCTCCAATCCGACATTTTAACTATATTGAACTGCAATATATCCAATTTTCTCACTTTATTTCATGTTTTTGTTAATTTTAAATGTGCCTTGGTTTTTTCCTCTTTCCTCCTGACATACTAGAAGTAATTTAACTGACTGCCTTCTCTGAGTCAATACATTTCATTCATATGGAAAATGAAACTTTTCTTCCCTATCTTTGAATCAAGTAAATTATAAGATGCAGCTGTTACTGATTTTGAGCTGATTTCCATCACATTCTAAGTCACACTTTTATCAGTACACAGTTTACAAACATGCACTGCTGAAGGACGTATAGCCCTGAGATTCCCTAGAAAACTCCTGGCTGACCCTGTTTGGCTTTTTTGAAATTGATCAAGGTGAATTATGCACTATCCTTTAGTAAAAGCATTACAGTAATTAAAGCAGAAGTAATAATAAGCCTGGATACCTTGCAAGATCAGTTCCTGCTGGATTTCATCCAATACAGCCAGTTCTTCAAGCATCTAAAGAGAAAAACACCCAGTTAAATGTTCTAGTCCTAATATTTAAGGAAGGGAAATGGTATATGTGTGAGAGAGACAATGCTTCCATTTCATACACACTGTCTCCAAAATGAAGACTGGAAACAGATGTTTGCCCAGGACCCCTCCATGGTAGTGAACTACATACATCAGACTCTATCTACCAAAGATTTCTCAGAACACAAGGGTGAGTTTTAAGTAAAAATATTTCTACTGCTTTCTTAGCTTTATAACATCAGGTCCATCATTCAAGAAGCCGGAAGGCATTTTGGCCTCCCCTAAAGCAGTGTTCACGAAATTTTCCGGGTTGGCGGCCCAGTGGAGGGGTTTGAGTGGGGGATGGTTTTGTGTGAGGAGTAGGTGTGTGTGCTTGCACAAGTGGGGCTGCAAGTGCTGGTGCCCACGTTCATGCGAGTGGGGCTGTGAGCACTGGTGCCCACACAAGTGGGACTGTGAGCACTGGCCTTGCTGCTCGTGCAAGTGGAGCTGGAGTGCCAGCACACAATGCTGGTGTAAGTCAGGCTGTGCACAGGTGTGTGCCGGTGTGTGTGTGTGTGTGTCACGGAGCCCAGTTGCAAACAGGCCACGGCCCACAGATTGGAGGCCCTTACTCTAAGGTATACTTTTAGGTCAAGCTCAGAATTATTGTGACGATGCATTCTATTCTGGCAATGGTAGAATGATATGTTGTTTTAAAAAGAAAGTGTGTTTCTAGCACAGCTTTTCCATAAGGAATTTAAGGTTACGAGCTTTCTCCACAGTACCAATTGAGCATTCATTTTTTATGACTGCTTCAAAATTTAGTATTTTTGGATTTTCAAAACAATAATGTATTAAATGTATATGCTGTCTGATTCTCAATGATTCTGAGCATCTCACAACCAAGAAATTATGATAAAATCAATAAAATATAAACCATTACAAAATATTAAAAATAAATTGTGTTTCTACTCATACCCCACTGCTTCTTTTTTCAAATGATCTTGAAATTGTTTTACAAATTACTTTAAAAGCCTCATATGCAAAGTTAATTTCTACAAGTAACCACAGAAGTGTTTCCTTTTTGCTTCATAAGAAAAACATATATGTAAAACACATTCAGGTAGATTGCTATTCAAGAAAAAACAGGACATTACTTCCAGTGCTAAACCACCATTTCAAACCAATGTGAAATAAAAATAAATTTTTGAATTGGTCGTATCTGAAAAGACGTGCCCAGACTTGCATGTGTGATAATAACACCTTATGTAATTTTGTGCCTAGTTTTTGTACCTAGAATGATGACATCAGAAAAGACTATTGATCCCTTTAAGACAGTGTTTCTCGACAGCTCCCAGAATTTCTTACCTAGCATGGTTGAGGAGTTCTGGGAGTTGAAGTCCACATCTGAAGTTGAGAAAGTGCTTTAAGAAGATCTATGTCCTGACCCCCACCTCCCCAACTTCTTCATATGGCACTAACCTGGGAACAATCTTGCTTTCTGAGAGAGGGTAGCTGAGAATCCACAGACTGCAAAGCTTTCCACTCAACTTCCATCACCTCCTGTACCAGCAAAGCTTTATTCGGTCTACTCGCTCCATTTTCTCCCACTTGACGATATCTTTCAAGCAACTTGGCCCGACTACTTTTCAGTCTATCCACACAGCGCTAAAGAAAGAAAAAATAACTTCATGTCAGCAATTAACCCTGAGCTAGAATAGAATAACAGAGTTGGAAGGGATCTTGGAGGTCTTCCACTCCAGTGGCCTGCAAACCTTTGGGCACCAGGGATTGGTTCCATGGAGATTTTTCTGCAGACCGGAGGGGGCGTGGTTTTGCATGCTGCCTGTATCCCATGGATGAGGCTTTGCTTGTTTGCGTGGCCCAGTGCCAGTCCAGGAACTGGGGTTTGGGTACCCCTGTTCTAGTCCAACCACCTGCTCAGGCAAGAAACCCTATACCATTTCAGGCAAATGTTGTCTAATCTCTTCTTAAAAACTTCCAGTGCTGGAGCATTTACAACTTCTGGAGGCAAGTTGTTCCACTGATTAATTGTCCTATCTATCAGGAAATTTCTCCTTAGTTCTAGGTTGCTTCTCTCCTTGATTAGTTTCCACCCATTGCTTCTTGTCCTGCCCTCAAGTGCTTGACTCCCTCTTCTTTGTGGCAGCCCCTGAGATATCGGAATACTATCATGTCGCCCCTAGTTCTCCTTTTCATCAAACTATACATACCCGGTTCCTGCAACTGTTCTTTATATATTTTATTCCCAAGTCCCCTAATCATCTTCGTTGTTCTTCTCTGCACTCTTTCTAAAGTTTCAACATCTTTTTTCCATTGTGGTGATCAAAACTGGATGCAGTATTCCAAGTGTGGCCTTACCAAGGCATTATAAAGTGGTATTAACACTTCACACGATCTTCATTCTATCCCTCTGTTTATGCAGCCCAGAACTGTGTTGGCTTTTTTGCCAGCTGGAGCACACTCTTGGCTCATATTTTAAGTGATTGTCCACTTAGGACTCCAAGATCCCTCTCACAGTTACTGTTATTGATCAAGATACCACCTATACTATACCTGTGCATTTGGTTTTTCTTGCCTAAATGTGGAACCTTACTTTTTTCACCATTGAATTTGAGATGCAATTCCACTTTTTTCACCACTGAATTTGAAATGCAGCGATAGTTACGAATTAAGGTTTAAGGGGGGCGTCGGCGCAATTCACGAAAAGGAATCTAATGAGCCTGACATTAATCCGAATCAACTGCAGGCATTTCAGACTTCGTTGCTCAAGAGGTCACTCTGACTACTTTCCAGGGGTCTCCCTCCCAGGAAAGCCAGCTTCCCAGGTACTATTCCGGATTGGACGCGGGTTTTTGCCGGGCGTCTGCTACCAATTTGGCGGCGGAATTGCCCGTAGGCGTTCCAACCTTGGATCGTTGGCGCCTTCAGCGTTCCAAGGACGGGAAGGGAGGAGAAGGCAGAAGTTTGGTCTGCTTACCTGCCGGAAAGTCTCTTTCCACGGTGGGGTCCGGAAGCCCTTGTAAAGAGCCTGGTGCCGCGGCATCAAGCCCGCCATGGCTAGTCGGCTCCCGCGGCAAAACAAATATGGGCGGGGCTAGCCGTTGGGTTTACATGCCAAGCTCCGCCACTTCCATCCGCCGAAACTAAAGCATGCCGGGAAATGGAGTCAGGCAAAGAACCTCGGCGCCCGTTGCATGATGGGAAACACTTGCCCCCCCCCCACCTTGCTATCGCAGTCACAATAGTTCTGGTGCATGATGGGAATTAGAGTTCGCATAGACGTGAATATTATTAGTTTGCAAAATAACGGGGTTTTTTTCAAGCCTGTATTGGCGAGATACGACACAAGCCACGAAGGGTATCTCTTTGCTGCCTTCTAATTGTTCTCCAATTTTAAGTCTCTCTTCCCCTCTTCCTTTTCTGGGCTGAGAAAAAAAGATGCTGTCAGGCCACTGTAGTATGGTTAGATGCAGTGGGGAAAGTTACAGATTTTGCTCCCACGGTATGGTAATGCTCTTTGATTCTATGCCATCAAATCAGTGTCAGCTTTTAGGCTAGTAATGCCACCTATAACATGCCAGCTCATGGCATTGTGGAGAAAATTGGAGGCAGGAATATGATGTATATGCTACCTTAAATTGTATAATAGTAGGTGAGCATATACTTGCTGATCTAACAGTGTGACAAACAGCATTACTTGTCAATAGTGCTGCATTACTCTTTCCATTGAAGTGGGGATGATGTTCCAGAAAGCGGGTGCCATGACAGAAAAGGCTCTTCTGGATCCCATCAGATGAAACTCTTTATGTGCTCTTAAAAACTTCAATGCTGTTTTTACTTACTGTTAACTGTCCAGAGTCATAAATTTGAGATGGACAGCCATGTACCTTGAAATAATTAATAAAACCAATTACTTACTTGAAATCTCAACAGATTTGATGATCTCATGAAATTCCTCATGAAAACAATATACTGTTGTAGGCTTTCACAGTGGGTATCAATGAAGTGGTGATGAGCTTTCAGGCTGAATGGTCCATGGTCTTTTGTTCTGACTTTCGCCTGTACACACACAAAGTGAGCTGCCTTATGGTATACTTCTCTGCCATTTACAGGCAACTTTTAGTCACCATCTATATGATAAACGACCATTTCACCCCCAAATCCTTGGTCTCAGCTAGCAAAAATATATTGTGATAAAAGTCTAGTATGTTCTGCCTATTTCTCACTTGAAACACAGTCTTGATTGTAGCACATCTCAGCCTTCTTGAATTGCTCACTCAAAAACCATCCCTTGCCCAGTCATTCTTTAACTGAGTACTTTTCAATGCATTTGACAAATTCCATCACCTGTAGCTATTGAGTGAAATTGGTTTATAGTCCAAATACACCTAGAATTACCAAGTTGAGAAAGAGATGGCTAGCAGACAGAGATAGCTCAGATATCATAAGATAGGACACCTCCCTTTTATTACTATTATCTGTTTGTTTATTTATTTATGTATTGGTTCGATTTATATGCCGCCCTTCTCCGGAGACTCAGGGTGGCTTACAACGCGTTAAGCAATAGCCTTCATACTTTTGTATATACCTGCTTAGTAGGTATATACAAAAGGTATATACAAGTAGGTATATACCTACTTAGTAGGTATATACAACCCCCCCCCCCAAGCAGTGTTCTTTTTTATACAAAGTCAGCTTATTGTTTTATTGTTCAAAACAATGTGATCAGGGCCTGGCTTATTAATCTATTAGCAAACTATTAGGTGCTTTTGCAAGTGAGCCATGAATTAATTTTAAGCAAAGCGCCTCCATCTTGATTACGCTATTTATGCTTTCCCTGAAATTCGCAGTCAATTAGCGTGCATTTGGTATCTGTTAGCAAAGAGATGAGGGAGCTGATTACCAGTGCTTCATATGTTACCAGTGTTAGTGTAGTTGACAGGATGTGGCTTTGTAACTCTGCTGAAGAATTTTGTAAGAGGGCTCATTACTAGTGTTTGAAAAAATGTCCATCTGGTTGAGTTCCAAATGGGGAAAAAGACACTGGAAACATGGAGACAGCTTGGAAAGATGGCTTAATGGTGGACAGGATCACATGGTTTGAGTTCCTGAGCAGAAAAGGGGCAAGATGCTGAGCATGCCTTGGTTTTATGCCCTTTCTGAGCTTTGAACTTCCTGGGGCACAGGAAGAGTATTCTGATTGGTTGTCAGACTCCCAGGGGGTGAGGGTCTTAGCTAGCCTTGCTGACTGATGTAATCTTCCCAGGTGCCATGTGGTTAGTTTCTGTTGCTTGATGGGTCCTATAGTGTTGCAGATGATGGTCCATTGATAAAGATGCGGGGAATGAGTGAGCTTGGCTGAGGCCTTAATGGCCCATTGACAAAGGGCCATTTAAAACATGTTTCTCCATTTCTCATCCAGGGAAATATATTCTGCCTTTTAAATATTTCCTAAAATATTTCATTCTTCTAGGAGAGGGGTGGGTACTAACTGCAAAAGTAATTTGCAGCATTCTTGGTACACCCAGTCCCAGAGGGTGGAGAGGTTAGGTAATAAAGTGCACCCCGCAAGCTTATTATGGAATTTTAGACTAAACTGCACAGCTTCAATAAATCACGAACAAATGATGAAATATGAGGAACTTTTGATGTGCATATACGTTTATGGTTTAAAAAGAGCTTCTTGGATTTCAGCAGAAGAACTTGGATTAGTGTACCTCTCTTTAATTCTGCACAGAAAAAAGTGTGAAAACCCACTTTCCTTGCTCAGTGTGATTGTTGATTCATTATACCAGGTAAAATGAACCAGTGTTGGGTTGGGCCAGCAGTTAAATCACAGCTGCTGGTGGTTCGGCTGGTGTTGGCCTTCATACATATCAAGTTCTTCCCAAGGTTCTTATTTAGATTTTTATCCTGCCTTTTATATATTTTGGTCAATTTAAGGCAGTGAATACAGGTAGTCCTCAACTTACAACAGTTCATTTAGTGACCAGTTACAACAGCATTGAAAAGTTACATTATCAATCATTTTTCACACTTACAAGCAGCATCCCCATGGTCACGTGATCAAAATTCAGACGCTTGGCAATTGGTTGATATTTATGACAGTTGCAGTGTCCTGGGATCATGTGATCACCTTTTGCAACTTTCTGATGAGCAGAGTCAATGGGAAAGACAGGTTCACTTAACGTGTTGCAACTGCAATGATTCACTTAACAATTGTGGCCAGAAGGGTAAAATGGAGCAAAACTCACTTAACAAATGTCTTGCTTAGCAACATAAATTTTGGGCTAAATTGTGGTTGTAAGTTGAGGACTACCTGTGTACCTATTACTCCTTTCTATTTTGCCCTCAATGAGGGCAAATGAGGTGGAGTGAACTGAGAAGGAGTGACACATCCAAAGTCACCTGGACGGCTTTCATGCCCAAGGGGAGGCCTAGAATTGAGTTTCCTGCTTTCCAAGCCAGCACCTTAAATTATATTTCTTTTTTTTTTTAATTTTTTTAAAAAATATAATTCCATCTTCAATTAAACAGTATATGTCCGGGTACAGATATCTTTGTAAAATAATAATCAAAATTTACAACAATATTCATTACATTAACATTGATTCTATAACATTACACATATTTGCTTCTCTCTCTTAACGTATCTTCTCTATTTCCCTAATCTTTTTCTTTTGTTTCCCTGTTTCTAACTTCCATTTTTGTTATCTAACCATTGATAAAATTAAGTCCCATGTCATATAATATTGTTTGTTCGTTCTCCTTAATTGCTAGCGTTAGTCTATTCATTTCTGCACATTCTAATATTTTCCTGATCACATTCTCCCCATCTGTGGGGATCTCTTCACTTTTCCAATTTTGTGCAGATAGGACTCTAGCTGCATCCTTAAACTCTATTTCTTAATGATATATTTCCCCCTCTTTGCAGGAACGGAGGGAGGAAAAACTTCCACCACTTCTTGGATTGACTTCTAACCGGAAGGCGGGGAGAAGAGTGAAAACCCGCCAAGCAACTTTTGAATACTCTATGGTCGCCCGCCGAAATGCACGCTGGGAGCTGTAGTTCTCGCAGTCTGAGGTGGCCAGGCAAGATCCGTTTAGCCGCTTAATTGAGCGACCGACGTTCCACTCGCCTCGCTGAAAGTAACCATGGCGGCGGCGGCTGTGTCGCCGGGTTTAGGAGACCATTGGTGGGCCGAACTGCCTCGCCATGCCGTGCTGAGTCGCCTGAAGGAGCAGGCCTCTGAAGCCGGGCCGGAGACGGAGCAAGCCAGGCCAGCCCTCCCGAGGGATCTGATGTTTGGCATCGGCGGAGAACTCTTCCTGTGGGACCGAGAACGTGCCGCCTTTTGCGTCCTCGGCCTGAGGCACCTTGGCGACGACCCGGACAGCTTGGCCTCATATCAGGTGGGGCGTTTCTTGAGCGACTCTCCTGGTTCTTAGAGGGGGGAAAGGCCAGGATGATGGAGGCTCCCCCTTCATAGCGAGGATGTTGATGATGCTTATTGTAAAAATTGCGTGCTGTAGGGGGGGAAAAAACCCCGTTCTCTTGGAAGGCTTGTTCCAATGTCCTCTCCATCTGGAAAAGATACTTTAAAAGAAAGAAAGAAAAACACTGCATATTTAGAGCAGTAGATCTAGATCAGGGGTCCCCAACCTTGGCAACTTTAAGACTTGTGGACTTCAACTCCCAGAGTTCCTCAGCCAGC